>CM022297.1:93888754-95088754 GCA_011799875.1 Thinopyrum elongatum
AAGTCAAACTTTGTAAAGTTTCACTAACTTTATTAAAAAAAAGACCAACAATCACAGTATGAAATCAATATTGTTAGATGCATCATGGAATGAATGTTCATACCATATAGCTTTAGTATCATAGATGTTGGTATTTTTTTATATAAATTTAGTCAAACTTTGTGTAGTTTGACTTTGATCAAATCTTATATGCAGACTAAAAAGAAACGAAGGGAGTACTTTCTTATAGCCAACTATTATACGTGTTGCCTATTACATCGGCTATAAATGACATGACAACATGTTATAGCCAACGGCTGGCTATATTATTAACCATGCTCTAATGCAATTGAAGCACTTGAGTGTTGCCTCTTTTGTTTTCTTTTTTTTTAGCCAGGGTGGAATTTAGTATACGGATGGGAAAATAAATATAGAGAGAACTAGATAATAGCCCGCACATTGCGGTGGAATTGGATCTATAATTTTTAAATATTGTGTAGAATACTAATTCAATCCTTATGATTTAAACTATGTGGGAAAATTTCGGTTAAGCAAAAAAATTCATAACATAAAAAGTTGTGGGTGTAACAGTTAAATGCAAGATGATTTAAAACAAACCTAGAATACACTGATGCATGTTGCATGGCCAAAGATTCCCGTAAGTAGATGAGACGGATGTTAGTGAATCAAGCTAGTAAATCTAACGCTAAAACGATTTTGACGATGTGAAAGCATGCATGTTGAGATAATTAGAAGTAGTTGTTACTACTCTCTTAGGTATATATGGTATATGATATTGGCACAGAGAAACAGAGAAACAAAGTGAAAGTTCGCCACCACTCAAGACGATTAATTTAATTGAGTTATATATAGGTGAGATGAGTCAATCGGTCAAGTAGCTCTCATTGACAAATGACTTATACCACGACCGCGACTAATCTTATCTACTCCTATTGTCCTACTAACGTTTTCCGTCTTAACAATCATGTTATTATTCTATTGACAAATGACAGTACCATTCTAACAACCATGGACATACCCCCCAAAAAAAAACATGGACACACAACCAGTAACTTCATTTGTTTTTCTTGTGTTACTACATGGACTAACGTAGATCGTAAATGAAAGAAAATTCTTACATGTCTACATTTTATGTTTGCTAATTTTTTTAATACAGTGCAATCGCAAATGCTAACAAATACGTATATACACTCATCCCTATAAACGCACGCACGCACACCTATCCCCATGACCATGTCCGAGATATTGAGCATGGTTTGCTAGATAACATGGTAAATTTAGTTGGTTTTAGGCGTGTATATACCATTGACTATCCGGCACTTTCGTCTGTAGAGCGAAGCAAGAAATTGCATGGAAGGGCTTTTACGCTAATATCAGCCCTGTTTGAAACAATAGATGCAATCCATTTCAGTGTATGTCACTGAGTTCACCATTGCAGTTGAGACGTCATGCAATTGAGCGTTCCTTAAGAGTTTGGTTTTCGAAGCATCTTTGTCTTTTATATATTCTATCTAAATTGATCAACTATTTCTTTCATAAAAATAAAATAAAATAATCATCGCGAAAAAATACTACTCTGTTCATGATTATAAGATGTTCGAACTTTTTGTTTTGAAATGAATGTATATGGATTCATTTTAGTATGTTGCTTGTCCATATATAGTATACGTATTGAAATATTCAAAACAACTTATAATTGGGAACGGGGGTAGTATAATTCTGTATACAAGGATCGCCGTTCATTTTCAACTGCTTGTTTTTTGACATAAAAAAAACTGCTTGTTTGACGTGCATGCGTGTATGCAGGTGACGGAGTTCACGTGCGGCGGGTTCGTGGTGGGCCTGATATCGGTGCACACGATCGCCGACGGCCTTGGCGCCGGGCAGTTCATCAACGCGGTGGCGGACTACGCGCGCGGCCTGCCCAAGCCCCGCGTGTCCCCAGTCTGGGCGCGGGACCTCATCCCGGACCCTCCCCGGATGCCGGCCCCGCCGCCGAAGCTGGAGCTCCTCGACCTCCGCGAATTCACCGTGGACCTCACCCCGGACCACATCGCCAAGGCCAAGTCCGACTTCTTCGTGTCCATGGGGCAGCGCTGCTCCGCCTTTGACGTCTGCGTCGCCAAGACGTGGCAGTCCCGCACCCGCGCCCTCCGCCTCGCCGGGCGCCTCGCCGACGACCCCCCCGTCCACGTCTGCTTCTTCGCCAACACGCGCCACCTCATGCTCGCCGGCGCCGCCGAGGGGTTCTACGGAAACTGCTTCTACCCGGTGACGGTGACGTGCAGCAGCGCCGAGGTGGCGGCGGGGGAGGTGGTGGACGTGGTGCGCGCAGTGCGGGACGCCAAGGCGAGGCTCGCCGGCGACGTGGCGCGCTGGGCGGTGGGAGGATTTGCGCAGGATCCCTACGAGCTGAGGTTCACGTACGACTCGCTGTTCGTCTCCGACTGGACGCGGCTCGGGTTCCTGGAGGCGGACTACGGGTGGG
Organism: Thinopyrum elongatum; assembly: GCA_011799875.1. Classification (NCBI taxonomy): domain Eukaryota; kingdom Viridiplantae; phylum Streptophyta; class Magnoliopsida; order Poales; family Poaceae; genus Thinopyrum; species Thinopyrum elongatum. Next base: position 93,891,243 of record CM022297.1, read on the forward strand.
GCGCGCCGAAGCACGTCGTGCCCTTCTCGTACCACCCGTTCATGGCCGTCGCCGTCATCGGCGCGCCGCCGGCGCCCAAGATCGGCGCGCGGGTCATGACCATGTGCGTCGAGGAGGCGCACCTGCCAGAGTTTCGGAACCAGATGAACGCCTTCGCCGCCGGCAAGTAATTGATCATCGCCGATCGACACCCAGTCAAGTGTGCAATGCAAGCTGTTAATTTCTACTTTTAATCTAGCTCTTTATACTTGTCGAAACGGCCGTCACGATTCGTGTGGGTGTGTAATTTGGTTTGCTTTGAATTTCCCTAGTCAATCTGGCGCAATTAGCGTTGTGCTTGTACGGACTAGCCCAAGACTGTGATGTACCGTGAGATGGTCCATGTACCGGGAAGAATATCTCAAGGTGCAATCGATGAATGATGAAAACAATAAATGACCATCATTTGTACTCTCCAATATATATCTACAATATATATGTCCCTCAGCCTGTGTCATATGCGAAAATGGTGTAGAGAGTCTATTTATAACGCAGGAATTTGCGACTTAGACCTCATTTCTGGAAGAAGAAAAAAACGGTGTTGTGCTCGCGGTGCTTGGCAAGGCGTGTTCTGTGCTCCTCCGCGATCTAGTCATGGGTCTTCCATGGGCGTGCCACTTTCGGATCTGGCGTTGCTTCATGTAGGGTGACGAGAAGTTCCTCGGCACAATGAATGTTCTTCTTCGTGGGCTTCCTTGTGGTGTCTTGGTGTGTTCGGTGATTGGGTCTGTTCTCTGCTTCTGTTGCCTTGTCAATTGGTGGGGGTTTGTGCCCTTTGTATCTGTTTTTCACCCAGTTTTCCCTAATTAACCAACCAAATCTCTTCTTCAATGAAGGAACCCTTTGCCCTTCTCGAGGTGTTACTCAGAAAAAAGAACTTATCATATTAATTGGGCCAACCCCTCCCACATGCCCTATGTGAAACTAGTGGTGAAAGTCTTCCAACACATATTCATCCTTTTAATATATGGTATCCCTTTTTTAGGGATTGAAATACGCGAGGGACTAGCGCTCGAATTATATGGCATTTTTTATATAAATTTGTTCACTACATATCTAAAACATCACCATGCTATAAAAAGCAACTGTTCATCTGATGTAAACAAAAATGTAATGTTTGTTAGGGATTTAAAATATGCAGGGATCTCAATCCAAGATTCGGCGGCATGTTTTGGAGTGTGATTTAATGAATTTTCATTCGACTGAAAAAATAGGAAACCTCGTGAAATATATCATGTTTTTGTCATATTAGGCTTAGGTCTTTCTATTACAGAGATTGGGCCAGTTTTGGTAGCCTGGGTGACAAGAGCAGTACAGGGCCCAATAATACAGGATCCTGTAGCTCCATGGACTCTCTTTTTGGCGGGTGCTCCTATAGGGCGCCTTAAGGGCACCTTGAACTTCTCGGCGCCCACACGCGCCCGCTTATCGGTCGGCCCAAGAAAGAAGGCAAGCGCTCAATGGTTACGATGGTTCGCTCGGATCGCGTTGACCGATCACGGTTGACCAGTTCATCGTCAACTATTGAATTTAACAAAAATATAAAAAATCTAAAAATCATGAATTCAAAAATGTTCACGGATTTTGAAAAAAAATCACAAATTTGGAAAAAGTTAATTAACTTTCCAAAAAAAAGATCATCAAATTTCAAAAAAGTTTATAAAATTTTGAAAAACTTCATCGATTCTGAAAAAAATGTATAGAATTTTATAGAAGTTCATCGAATTTTTGGAAAAATATCATCAATTTTCAATCAATGTTCACAAAAAACTAAAAAAATGGTCCAAAAATGTTCATCAATTTTGAAAAAAGTTCACAAAGTTGAAAAAATCATCTATTTTCCAAATAAATGACATCAAATTTCAAAAAAGTTCATCAAATTTTGACAAATTTCATCGATTTTGAAAAAAAACTTTATAGAATTTGATAAAAGTTCATCAAAATTGAAAAAAGTCCATCAATTTACGAACAAAGTTCACAAAAAATTAAAAACATTCATGGTATTTCCAAAAAAATCATTAATTTAAAAAAAATCGAATTGGAAAAAAAGTTCATCAATTTTAAAAATTAGTTCACTGATTTTTAAAAATGTTTAATGATTTTGTAAATGTCCATTGAATTTGAAAGAAAGTTCACCGATTTTGAAAAAGATTCACCGGTTTCACAAATGTTCACACAAACTAAAAACACGTTCATCAGTTTTGAAAAACAATTCATTGAATTTGAAACAAAATCATACAATTTCAAAAACATAGAAAAATAAAAAGAAATAAGAAAGAAAGAAAAAAACAATGAAATCACAGGCAGAAACATGAAAAAAATGAACAGAAAAACAAATGGCTAGCCAGCTAACAAATTGACTTTTTTTCTTTTTTTATTCCATTTTTTTACTTTTGTTTACACTTGGAAAAATTATAAGTATATACATTACAAAAAATATTATTTACATAATGTTCTAAAAATGTTAATCATGAATTTAAAAAATGTTAAATGTATATAGAAGAAATATTGACCATCTATTTGAAAAAATGTAAACATTTGTGAAATTTTTGATCCTGTATTTAAAAAATGTTATTAAATCATTTGAAAAAAGTGTTAACCAAGTATATCAAAAAAACGAAGCGTTTGCTTTTTTTTATAGATAAATGTTGACCATTTAGTCAAAAAATATTAATATTGTATTTAAAATTTTTGATCAAGCATTTAAAAAATGTAAAATGTGTATAGAAAACATGTTGACCATGTATTAAAAAACTAGAACAATGCCGGTGCGTTGCAACGGGATATAAACATTCTAAATACGTTAGCTTGTGATTTACCTATCCAGAATATGCGATTTTGTAAATAAATGTTCATCAAATTTTGTCCGTGATTTACCTTATATTTTGATCAGAAGTGATTTACCTGCCCATAGTATGCGACGATGTAAATAAATGTTCATCAAATTCTGCCCGTGATTAACCTTATATTTTGATCAGAAGTTTGGTAAGTAAATTACAGTGACATTGATTCAGAAGGTAAGTAAATTAAGGTGACTGATTATTATACGGGCAAGGTTGGATGAAGGGGTGGTGGGAAGAAAGGTGAAATGAGAACCTTATGTTTCTTTTTAAGTAGTAGAGATTTACCTTATATTTTGATCAGAAGTGATTTACCTGCCCATAGTATGCGACTATGTAAATAATTGTTCATCAAATTCTGCCCATGATTAACCTTATATTTTGATCAGAAGTTTGGTCAGTAAATTAAAGTGACATTGGTTCATATGGTAAGTAAATTAAGGTGACTGATTATTATATGTGGAAGGTTGAACGAAGGGGTGGTGAGAAGAAGAAAGGTGAAATGGGAACTGTACATTCTTTTTAAGTAGTAGAGATTTAATCTTGTACTCGAAAACTGTTAATCAAGAATTTGAAAAAAGTCATGTTAAATGTGTATAGAAAAAATGTTCATCATGTATTCAAAAAAATGTTAATCTTGTATTTGAAAAATATTACCAAGCATTTGAATATAGAAAAAGTCTTGACCATGTATTAAGAAAATTTTATATTGTATTTGAAAAAATTTAAACGTGTATTAGTAAAATGTATTAGATATATACCAAAAATTTACAATGTGTACGGGAAAAAACAGACATCAAAATATATAATATTACAAAAACAGTGTTAATCATGTATTTAAAAATGTTAGATGTGTACATAAAAATGGTTTTGATGTATACGAAAAATGTTGAATGCGTAGTGAAAACCGAGAAAAAAGAAAAGGAAACAAAGGAACAAGAAAACTGAGAAAGTAACAAAAAAAAGTAGAAAAGAAGAGAAAAAACAAAAGAAAACCTAGTGAAAACTAAGAAAAAAGGAAAAAAAATACCCTACAAAAAACAAAGAAAACAGAGAAATAAACCAATAAAACAAAAAAATGAAACAAAAGACAACCAAAGCAAAAAAGAAATAAATAAACGAGATAAAAACAGTTGAAAAAGAAAAAGAACACACAAAACGGAGAGAAACTGTGAAAGAAGCAAAGAAACAAACCAAGAAAACAGTTAAAAACCAACGAAAACAGAAAGCCGAGGAAACTAGTGAGGAAAACAAGGAGAAACAAAAGAAAACCCACAGAAAAATGGAAAACCAAATAAAAACGTGAAGAGACGAAGGAAACCGACAAGAAAAAATAAAATAAAACCAAAAATAAAAAATGAGAAGAAAACCGGCCACATACCAGTACAGCGAGCGATCGATTTATAACGAGAAGCGAGTGAGCTCGCAAGGAGACTTGAGCCGCCCATTTGAACGCGCGCTAAGCCACTTATAGCTGCTGCGCCATACAGCATGGGTACGTCATATTTGGAGTTGTCTAAAAAAACGTCATATTTGGGGCGCGCTTTGTCTCATTGGACTGCGAAATGGGACGGACCAGTAGCATTAGATAGTTAGTTTTTTTTTAAATGTTGAGTCTATTATATATTTTTAAACCTTTTAAATATATATTCCAACAATTAATTAAATTAAATTTTCAAAAGTGTTCATCGCATATTTGAAAAATGTACATGCGGTGTGAAAAAATGTCCGAGCATTATCTTTCGAAAATCTGACAGCATTCCAAAAAAAATGTCTCATGCCATTTTAACAATGTTTTGTGACATTTAAAATTATTTATGAATTTCAAAAATATGTTTCTGACATTTAAAAAAAAGTGCATGCAGTGTTAAGGAAGCCTTACCCAATGGAATGGTTCGTGTTTGGCCAGAGAATACCACCATCATCCTAGGCTATATTTCAGAACAGATCGGGTCGTGACAGTTTTTAAAAATGTTTGTACAATGTAGGAGAAAGTTCACGTAATTCAAAAAAAGTACTTCATATCATTCAAAAAAATTTATTTGATATTTAGGAAAATGTTCATGCATTTGAAAATTTGTTGGTGACATTTCTCAAATATGTTTATACAGTGTACAAAAGTTTCACGTAGTTTAAAAAATGTTTCATATCATTCAAAAGAATGTTCAACGTGTATTTACAAAATGTTAATATGTATTCAAAAAATGTTTGAAACATGTATTGAAAAAGTGCTCGTCATGTATTTGACAAATGCTCAACATGTATGGAAAACTGTTTCAGATTATTCGAAAAATATACAATCTGTATTGGAAAAAAGTAGACGAGTAATAGAAAGATGTTTAATGTGTTTGAAAATAATGCTTCAGATGTATACGAAAAATGAGAGGTGATTTCATATGCATGGTGGTAGCTACGCACGCATGATGGCGGCTACACACCCTTTGGCATAAAGTGCCTTTTCTGATATATGAGGTGTCGGGTTCCTTATGGCATTGGCACAAGTGTCTTTTCGTTGTGTAGAAAGGGCCTTTTCTCACTTCTCTCAGTCTTTTTGCTTGCCATTCTGGCATAATTGCATGCTTGCTTGCCTGGCTGGTCCAAAGTCGCCATATTATCATTATAGAGTTATTTTTCATAGTCCAAAACAATTTATCGTAATTAGAGATACCCATTGGTGTTGTGCGTAGCTACCACCATGGGTAGCAAATTATGTCCGTACAAAAAATATACAACGTTTACTGTAAAAAAGTAGACATGTTTTAGGAAAACTAAAAAGAAAAGAAGAAAAAAAGGGGAAACACAAATAACGCAAGAAAACAGTTAAGGAAAGACAGAAAATATAAATTTAATGAAAAATGATAAAAACCAACACAGAAAACACGTAGAAAAAGGCAGAAGAAAAACAATGCAGAAGCTTCTAAAACTGGTCTGAACCTGTCATATAAGCTACCAAAAACAGCTCCATACGAAATCATATTGGCCCGGCCCATCTGGCATGCGCCTCACAGTGGGCGCGATATAGCTCCCTTACTCAATTTGACATTTTTTTATAAAAAAATAATTCAATTTGACGTTCTCTACGTCGAACACTGAGTTGACGCACCAAGCGCACTCGTATTGGACGCCAAGCGCAATCGGTTGTTCTCTAATGATCTGCGCTTCATTTGTTTTACGGTTTCTGCAGTCGGTTTTCCTCTAAACAATCAACTGTTAGACTCTCTACAATTTTAAATATCATTGCGGATTAAAAATAATTCAGAAACTTGAAAAAAAAGTTGAATATCACAGATTTATAAATTTCTTCTGGCTTTAATAAATGTTATGAATTTTTTTTCAGAAACATATAAATATGCTCAATTCTTTTAAAATATTGAATTTCATAATTATCCATGGAACTTTAAGTGTTAGTGTATTCCGAATATTTGATATTTTAATATGTCCATTGATTATAAAAAGGAAGAAAAAGATGGAGACAACAGAAAAAAATGGAACTGAAGAAAGATCGAACAAACACAAAACCTAAAGAACACAACAAAAACGCATGAATAAAAAAACAAATTAAAAATCGAAAGAACCATGTTCAATTTCGCGTAAATGGGCTGACCCATATCTCACGTCAAATAGGAAACACCACTTATGTGAACATATTGCTACATTTAACGAAAAACGTCTGTGTTTTAGGATTTCCAAACGAACGACCTCTGCGCCGTTGGATTGCTAGCAGGAATCCCACGGAGTTCCTTCAAAAGCGCCCCTCCGAGCGAACTACAAGATGACGGGAGTATACATGATGTTGGGGATGGCAATCTGAGCGAACACATTGCGTGATGGCAAATTATGTTGTGAGAGCATGGCAATTTTTGGCCTTTTTTATGTTGATGTAGCATGACAATTTTCAGCATTCATGCCAAATCCTGGCAAATCATGAGGATAGCAATTTTCAGCATTTTATTTTGTTAGGCTAGCAATTATTTATGTTTGCACCATGGCAAATCCTTGAAAATGTATGGCAACTATTCTTGATCAGATTATGACAATTTTTTGTGATTTTTTACATATACCATGGCAATTTTCTCTCTAGCACATGACAAATTCCTATTCAACAGCATGGCAAATTCATCTGTTTTGCATGACAATTCTGAAGCGCTCGCTACGAGTGGTTTGTTTGTATGAACGAATCCGTTCGATTGACCACCCAGTGCGAACGAATGTTTGCTGGAAAAACCCGTTGTAATTGGTGTTCCCAGTATATTTTGGTTCACATTTAATTCTTTTTTTTAGTTCAAATAAAATTATTGCACATATCTGAATGCCAGATTGATGGCACGCTCTTCGTTGGAAAAATACCCGTTGTAGCTAATTATTGTACAGATCTGAATGTTAGGTCGGTGCCACACTGGTCTTCAATGGATCTGTTTGGTTCTAGTCTTTCATTCATGTATTTACAGGTTGGATTCTTTTGATCTATACTTCTCTTCACCAGCGACAGTTGATGTTCTGGCACGTTGATCCTGTGGGGCCTTAGCATGATGAATCCTTGGTAAAAAAATATGTTTGATCCGGCTCCGGTGAGAGAGGGACGATGAATGCTCAAAGGTATAGTTCATAGGTATCAACAGGTTCCTTCTTGCATCAATTGGATTCGTGATTAGCTGCTCGTCCCAAACACGAAGCCGGATCAATCAACTCATTTACCTTTTCTATAAGTGTACCTTCCCTTTTCGTAGTGATTTTACTATTGAGACTTGCTGAAACCCAAGGGTTGTTTTATATATTAATTTACTCTCGTGTTCCAGTTCTCCTAATGTGTTTTATGTTTATATGCATATCCAGCTTTACTGCACAAAGCCCCGGCCCCGACCTCTTATTTTTTGATTGAGTGAATGCATTAATAATTCACCATAATGTTATCCCACGGCAATGCGCCTTCGGCTCACCACAGTATTTGTAGTTCTCGCCAGCTGGTCTATAGACAAGAGTGTGATTTCTTGTGTTCTTTGTACTAACATGACATGGCATGACGAATAGCTTGGAAGTTTTCTTGCAAAATAAGTAAATAAAGGGAAATGCCAAGAGACGATAGTAGGAAGTGAGAAGAAGACCGCATGAGTTATCATGATTTAATGGAAAACCATGTCCATGCACTCTAGCTTTGATTTTGTGCGACGATCCCTGTAGCATGTAAGGGCATCTTCAACGGCGACCCGAAAATTTTCTCCCGCATCCGTCCGCGGATTGAGGGATCAATCCGCGGGCACGGATGCGAGAGGCCGCCATCCAACCGTAGCCGCATACATTTTAACAACAATTGGAACCATCCGGACGAAATTCGTCCAAAGACGCTGGATTGTATAAACCGGAAGAGATTCATGTAAACAAGACGGATTTCATATAAACACGGTGATATTCATTACATTACGGACATACTTCAACTAAAAGCGGAGCTCATCCGACTCTGGAGGTATAACTTTGGACATACTTCTATTCTAAACCTACAATAAATGATCGCCGACGCCCGGTCCCCATTTCTGGCCATGAGCCCCGACAACTGAAGTTTCGCCTTCTCCAGTTCCACCTCGGCGTTCTCCAGCTCCACCTCCAGAGCCTCGAGAACTGAAGTTGTCTGCCTCCACGTTGCCGCCAAGCGACTAATCGACCGACAATGCTCAACCCACCAAGCTTGGCGTCGACGGGAGGGGAGGAGCAGTGGCCTTCCTGGGACCAGAGCGGTGGCGACCTACCATGCACTGCTTTTCCTCGCTGCCGGCGGCACCCGCAGACGTGCTGGCTTCGTGGTCGTAGCGGCGGGGCGCGGCCTTGGCGCTGTCCTCGTTGTCGTCGATCTCCCCCCACACCTCATCCACTGCCATGTCGAACTCCTTGTAGACGGCCTGCAGTTCCGCGTGACGCTGAGGTTACCGCCAGCGGGCGAGGCGGGTGTAGCGGGCGGAGCGGTAGGACTCGAGCAGCGCCTCCTGCTCCGCCATGTCCGCGTCCGGTGCAATCTCCCTGCCGGCGGGGATCTGCTCCTCCGTCTGCGGGCGCTCCTGGAGGAGTTGGTGGTTGTAGGAGGCCTCGGCCTGCGCCTCCTGGAACCGCTCATCCCGCACCATGTCCATGTAATGGGCACGGGGCTCGCCGATGGTTATGCTGCAATGCACCAGTGAGGGTGGCGCGAACGAGGAGGGTGGCGCTGGCTCGTCATCCTCCTCCTGCTCGCTGCCGGCATGTTGATGTCTACTACTCAACCTTTCTTCTTGTAGACTCGTGTAGGGCCTCCAAGCGCAGAGTTTTGTAGGACAGTAGCAATTTTCCCTCAAGTGGAGGACCTAAGGTTTATCAATCCGTGGGAGGCGTGGGATGAAGATGGTCTCTCTCAAACAACCCTGCAACCAAATAACAAAGAGTCTCTTGTGTCCCCAACACACCCAATACAATGGTAAATTGTATAGGTGCACTAGTTCGGCGAAGAGATGGTGATACAAGTGTAATATGGATAGTAGATATATGTTTTTGTAATATGAAAATATAAAAACAGCAAAGTAACTAGTAACAAAAGTGAGCAAAAATGGTATTGCAATGCTCGAAAACAAGGCCTAGGGTTCATTCACTAGTGCAAAGTCTCTCAACAAGGACAACATAATTAAATCATATGACAATCCCTCAACGTGCGACAAAGCATCACTCCAAAGTTTCTATCGGAGAACGTAGGACGAAAACATGCATCAACCCCTATGCATAGATTACCCCAATTTCACCTTGGGAATCCGCGAGTTGAGTGCCAAAACATACATCAAGTGAATCAATAGAACATCCCATTGTCACCACAGATATCCCATCGCAAGACATACATCAAGTGTTCTCAAATCCAATACTCAATCCAACATAACGAAACCTCAAAGAGCAAGACTCAATTAATCACAAGAAGGTAGAGAGGGAAGAACACCATAAGATCCAAATATATTAACAAAGCTCGCGGTACATCAAGATCATGCCAAATCAAGAACATGAGAGAGAGAGAGAGAGATCAAACACATAGCTACTGGTACATACCCTCAGCCCCGAGGGTGAACTACTCCCTCATCATCATGGTGGCCGCCGGGATGATGAAGATGACCTCCGGAGATGATTTCCCCCTCCGGCAGGGTGCCGGAACGGGGTCCCGATTGGTTTTTCGTGGCTACAGAGGATTGCGGCGGCGGAACTTCTCATCTAGGGTTCTTTTCGGGGGTATTGGTATTTATAGGAATTTTTGGCGCCGGTCTCACGTCAAGGAGGTGCCCGAGGGGCCCACAAGCTCGGGGGGCGCGCCCCCCAGGCTTGTGGCTCCCTCGTCCACTTCCTGGCCCAGCTCCGGTGCTTCAGGGGTCTGTTTTGGTCCATAAAAAATCACCGTAAATTTTCAGCCCATTCCGAGAATTTTTATTTCTGCACAAAAAATGACACCACGGTAGTTCTGCTCAAAACAGCATCAGTCGGGTTAGTTCTAATCAAATCATACCAAAACCATATAAAATTATTGTAAACATGGCATGAATACTTCATAAATTATAGATACGTTGGAGACGTATCAGCATCCCCAAGCTTAATTCCTGCTCGTCCTCGAGTAGGTAAATGATAAAAGAAATAATTTATGAAGTGTGAATGCTAGCATAGTGAATAAATTTGATCAATGACAGTTCCAAACACTTATTCTAGCATCATTATATATCATAAACAGTAGCTCATCTCATAAAACTTCTCATGATCAAGTAGCAAGCTATTCACATGTTAAAGCATAGACCATAAACTTTCTTGAAAACTAACAAACTATGTTCTCAGTCATCAAACAATTGCAATTTATCTTATTTTCAGGAAGGGTCTATGTAAGAGCTTTGATTTAGCAAATTCCACATACTGAACTATCATATAGTCTTCCATGATTGCTGACACTCAAAGCATATATTCAGAACAAATAGCAGCCATCGAACACAGAGAAAGATAGGGGCTTAATGTTTCACCTCCCAACTTATTTATCATATAGATAATTGTCAACAATAATAATTCATGATCAAATATATTTGAATGGCCATATATGCTTAGATCTTTTCCCACCACATGATACTTTCCAACTAGAGAATAATTAAGGTTGAAATGAGAAGGAATACTACTGACTCTTGCATAAAAGTAAAAGATAGGCCCTTCACAAAGGGAAGCAAGGATTTGCAGAGGTGCCAGAGCTCGAAGCTTTTAAAACAGAGATGAATATAATTTTGAGAGGTATGCTTTCATTGTCAACGTAACGACCGAGAGTTCCCAATATCTTCCATGCTAGACACATTATAGGCAGTTCCCAAATAGAAAGGTAAAGTTTTTACTCCCCCTCCTCCAACAAATACAAGCCATGGCTAGCCGAATCCTCGGGTGCCCTCCATACCAACAACGATCCAGGGGAGTTTTGTTTCATTATATTTTGATTTTGATTTTGATCATAGGACTGGACATCCCAATTACCAGCCACTTTCTCGTGAATGACAAGCGAATAAACACTCATCGTGAGAATAATTCGCCTAGCATGGAAGATACTGACCGCCCCCTATCGCTTCATGAGCGATTTGGACATACAAAACAGATTATTATTTGAAGATTTAGAGTTTGCCACATGCAAATTTACTTGGAACGGCAGGTAAATACCGCATATAGGTAGGTATGGTGGACACTAATGGAAGAAACTTGGTTCAAGTATTTTGGATGCACAAGCAGTATCTCTACTTAGTACGAATTTTTGGCTAGCAAAAGATCCTAAGCAAGCACCACATGTTGGAGGATCCATAACAATATAACATCTATACAAATATACCCAAACATAACTCATTACGTTGTCTTCCTTGTCCAACTTCAACTAATTTGCTCAATTTTTAAAATAATTAATGGGGCTCACAATCATAGAAGACGTCCAAGATAGTATATTTATATTTGAAATCTCTCTTCCTTCAATATTCTTTCATGAATTGTTCAAGTGACCAATGCTGTGTTTGCTAACTTTCAATAAATTTTACCACATGTACTTCTTATATATGAAGTCATTACTCCACACGGGATAAGCATATGAAACATATATAATGTGACGCCCCCAGCTCAATCGTGCACTAATCATACACGCAAATGCATACGATCAAGCCTAAGGACTCACGGGAAGATATCACAACACAACTCTAAAACATAAATAAGTCATACAAGCTTTATATTACAAGCCAAGGGCCTCGAGGGCTCGAATACATAAGCTCGCATACAAGCGTCAGCGGAAGCATCAGATATCTGAGTACAGATATAAAAGAAAACACAGGTAGGCCCTTAAAAGGCGGGGCAAAAGAAAACACTACGATCGAAAGGCGCAGGCCTCCTGCCTGGGACCCTCCGATCCTACTCCTGGTCGTCAGCCAACCCGTACTAGTTACCACCCTCGGGGAGTAGTAGCGATCGTCGGCGGGGGCAGCTGTATCCGGGGCTCCATCATCTGGTTGCATCAAAAGGATATGGGGGAAAAAGAAAGCAAAGCAACCGTGAGTACTCATCTGAAGTACTCAGCAAGCAAGGATCTACACTACATATGCAACATTATCAAAGGAAGGCTGTATATGTGGACTGGGCTGCAGAAATGCAAGAATAGAGAGAAGGCCTAGTACTATCGAAGACTAGCATCTTCAAAGGTCTTGCAGCATTAGAAGAGTGTAGATTAGTACAATATAAAGTAGTAGTATCATTAAGTCTCAACCTCACCCAGAGATCCTTTCTCGACTCCCTGCGAGAAAGCAATCCCAGAGCCATACAGTCATCAACCTCATCCTGAGATCCCTTCTCGACTCCCTGCGAGAAGCAATCCCAGAGCCATAGTATCCAATTCTAGTTGTATCGATCGGGATACAACTCCGAGTGTCCGTTACCGAGGATCCGGCTATGCATAGATTAGTTCTTCCCTGCATGGGTGCACCAACTTGCCCACCACGCTCGCTTAACTCCGGCCGGACACACTTTTCCGGGTTATGCCCGGCCTCGGCCAAACGACACACCCCAACCCTACCTAGAGCTCAGCAGAGAGGTCCCCGTCGGTCTACATCCTAAGCGCTCAGAGGTCTTGGGCCATCGCCCTGTGCACTCCGAGTCATTGCGTGTAGGGGGAAGCCAGGCACCAGGGGGGCGCCGGTCCGTCCCGGCCGCAATGCTGAACTGGACGTCTGATAGAGCTTTCGGCTAATACATACGATGTAGAGTGCCCATAACTTTTCCCACATGATGGTTAGTGCTATCGGGCCAAAGGCCCACTCGAATCAAATATCCAAATCGTTAGTACCTTGGGGGTGCGGTAACGAGCAGAGACTCACGATCGATGTGACCCCGTCGCCCCGTCTCGAGGACTTGCGTCAAGGGCCAAGAATGCCCGGCCACGCCTCGTATTCATCACTCGGGCACCATCCAGGCAACCCGTCTTCACATCACACGCGGGTACCCCTCAGGGTCGACCCGCCTTTCCAAGTAACAATAGTACCGTCCAAGTATCCGTGTGTCCATAACATCAGGGAATCCGAGGTATCACCCTCGTTGGATTCCTACTTGATGTATCCGTCAAGGTGAACTCGGAGGAATCACCCACGATGGGTTCACACTTGAGGTGTTGTACGACGGCGTCTTTATCGGAAGTGGTGAAGGAGGAATCACCCTCGGTAACCACAACCGATGAACTAACCTACCAGATTAACATCAGAAGTGTTGTTGAGGTATCACCCTCGGCACTCGATAGTAACCCCATAGTGGCGTACAACTAAGGGGGGTGATGTGCGGTGCCAGGGCCTGGTCTTCAATCCCGTTAACCGGGTCTTCTGATAATCCAGCGGGGCAGTCGGGACAAGTGGGGTCACTGATAGGTCTCTACCCAGCCTATACTAGACAGTTTAGGATAAGCAGGTAAGGTTTCAATAGCAGGTTACAATAAACAGGCTATGCATCAGATTAGGTAAAGCAGTAGCAGCAACAATTCTAATGCAAGCATGAGAGAGAAAGAATAGGCGATATCGGTATGCTCAAGGGGGGGTGCTTGCCTGGGTGCTCTGGCAAAGGAGGAGGGGTCGTCGGAAGGCTGCTCGTTCAGAGCGTAGTCGTACTCAGCTGCAACGGTGTCGGTCTTGGCGTCTATCGAGAGAGAAAGAGGGGGAGAAGAAACAGTAAATACTAAGCAAACAAGTGCTACACAATGTATGACATGACAAAATGCAGTGCCGGCTGTGTCCTAACGTAGGGTTGCCCGTCACCGAGGAAGGGGGAATCCATCCGGGAATGTTTTCCCGGTTCCGGACATTTGTCAGACAGATGACCGGAGGGGAACGGTTCCATGTTCGGATAGTTAGGGATGTGTGACGGATGAACGGACTGCGTATTCGGATTCGTCTCGAAATTCTGAGCAACTTTCATGTACAAAGTTTTTCAATCTGAGCTACGGATTATTTTATATGATTTTCTAAAGTTTTATTGATTTTCTGGAATTAACAGATTAATTTAACTCGAAAATAAATTACTGCATCATCATGACGTCAGCAGTCAACGTTGACCGTTGACTGGGTCAACCTGACAGGTGGGTCCCACCTGTCAGTGACTGTTTAGTTAATTAACAGTAGTTAATTAGGATAATTATTTAATTAGGTTAATTAATCTTAAATAGCTAATTTAAATAGTATTAATTAATTAATTAGTATTTATTTATTTTAACATATTTATTTTTAATTCGTTTTTTTCTAAAATCGTTCAGGGTTGTGTGCCTCTGCTGTCATTGGCCAGAGGCTATAGCGGGGCAGCTAACGGGCGACAGGCGCCCATGCCGCCAGTTAGGGCGCCTGCCCAGGCCACCAGGGGGAAGGGCCGGCCACGGCGGGCGCGGCCGCTGGCCGAGGAGGCCGGCGAGCACGAGCGCGTGCGGGGAGGCGAACGAGCGCGGGGGCGAGGCGGACGAGCGCGGCCGGAGCAGCACCGGTGATACGGGCCGAGGCAGGCGCGGCGTGCGCGCGTGCAGGCATGGCGCGGTGCGCGGCGAGACGGACCGGTGCGCGAAGCGTGGCGGAGCACGCGCAGGCGCGATGGGCGCGCGCGGTATGGGACGGCGAGGCGAGCAGCAGCGACACAGAGGGGGAAGGTAGAGGAGGCGGCGGCGCTCACAGCGTTGCAGGGGAGAGGGGTGACGAGGCGTGAGGAGGCGGCTCGGGGAGGCGGTCGGGGACGGCGAGGCGACGAGGGGCGACGGGTGACGGCGGTTCGGTGCAGCGTCGAGGTCGTGCCCCGATCTAGCTCTGGACCGGGGAGGGGGTGAGGACGGGGAGGCGAGCGACGGGGTCGAGGCGGTGATGGCGGGGCGGCGCCGGAGACGACGAGCGGCGTCGGGGCACCGAGGAGCGGCGTTCGACGATGGGGATCGATCCCGATCCAGAGCGGATCGGGAGGGGGAGAGGGAGAGCGATCCGACTGGGCCAAGAGGCCCAGTGGGGAGGGGGGCCTTTTGCCCCTTTTTTTGTTTTGTTTTTCTTTTCTTTAATTTCTTTAATTCTTTTCTATTTTCTTTTAGTTCTGTTTAGTATTTAGTTTAAACAATAAAAGGGGTTTTGTAAAATAAGAGACTTGGCCCATAATTTACAATGTAAATTTAGGCACTGCCATAAAATGGTTTGGGTAAATAAATGAGTTCATTAGAATTTTATTTAATTGAAAAAGTATTAATTGGTGCTATTTTGTTACTGTTAGAGGCACATAATTAATTTAGTATATGTTGATTATAATTTTAGAATTGTCTCTGGATTATTTACAATATTATGAACATTTTAGTTTTCAAATTTGAACCACTTTTATTTTCACTTTTAGTTTGAATTTCCATTTGAATTTGAATTGAAAAGAGATATGATCCAAATGATGCTTAAACACTGTTGATCATGATGACATGGCATTATCAAAAGGGGGATTACTGTGGCTAACCACTGGGGGTGTTACAAATCTCCTCCACTAATAAGAATTCTCGTCCCGAGAATTAAGGGGTGGAGTAAGGGGGAAGGACTTGGGAAGGACGGAGCTCAACACAAGATAGGTACCTGGGGGCTATCTCAGTGACGTCGCATAGGGGCATTTCTCGAGTTGAAATTCAAGAAAGTCATCGAGAGCAAGGTACGGAGGTGCAATAAGAAGCTTCAACCGGATAGGCAATCGTTCGTTGCCTGAAACAGAGGGTGAAAGGGGTTCAGAGCAATGGGAATAAGCATTGTGTATGATACCAGAATAGATCACTAGGTGGGTGGCTCGTGATGTACTTATGAAGCCAAGCGCGAGAAACAATTTTGGAAAACAGGGATGTACAGGAGAGTCAGGTTTCGATCCTGTGGAACTGTGGGTTATGGGCCCACCATGAGGGCTAAAAGTAGGAAGGAGGCTGACATATTGCACGGTCACAATAGCAAGGCATGTCAGGGGATAGTCTGTCAGTTATGTCGACGACAACATCGGTACCAAGGGCGAGGGGCGAAGAGAACCATTTTCCTGCTTGTTGAACGAGGCGGACCGATAGGCAAAGTTCTCGTCCATCGGTGATACCGGAATGTCATCAACATTAGTAACAGGGTATTACTGACAAGGTTGTACACCGAGGTGTTTTCCCTAAGCAGGGGATTATCACTGCTCAGTTAAGTCAGATTACAAGAAAGGTTAAACAAAACAATGAAAAGAAAATGATTATCAGACTAATCAGATCAATGGTAAGGAATTAAGCACAGATATCCAACTCTCCGGGTAGACGAGATTTACGAGATCCTAAGTGTCAGCGTTAGTAAAATTTATTTAACCCGAAAGGAAGAGAGATCAGAGTCCCAGAGTAAAGACGAGGAATAAAAGATCCTAATACCACCCGATTGGCGACGTGGGCCCGTAAGCCACACAGCCATGTTAGTAAAACAGTTTTGGATCACTAGACTCAACTTCGGCCAAGGAGTTGGAAAGGGAGTTCCTACAGGCAGTCAGCTCTGATACCAACTTGTCACGCCTCCGGCTCAATCGTGCACTAATCATACACGCAAATGCACACGATCAAGCCTAAGGACTCACGGGAAGATATCACAACACAACTCATAAATAAGTCATACAAGCTTTATATTACAAGCCAGGGGCCTCGAGGGCTCGAATACATAAGCTCGCATACAAGCGTCAGCGGAAGCATTAGATATCTGAGTACAGATATAAAAGAAAACACAGGTAGGCCCTTAAAAGGCGGGGCAAAAGAAAACACTACGATCGAAAGGTGCAGGCCTCCTGCCTGGGACCCTCCGATCCTACTCCTGGTCATCAGCCAACCCGTAGTAGTAACCACCCTCGGGGAGTAGTAGCAATCATCGGTGGGGGCAGTTGTATCCGAGGCTCCGTCATCTGGTTGCATCAAAAGGATATGGGGGAAAAAGAAAGCAAAGCAACCATGAGTACTCATCCAAGGTACTCAGCAAGCAAGGATCTACAGTACATATGCAACATTATCAAAGGAAGGCTGTATATGTGGAATGGGCTGCAGAAATGCCAGAATAGAGAGAAGGCCTAGTCCTATCAAAGACTAGCATCTTCAGAGGTCTTGCAGCATTAGAAGAGTGTAGATTAGTACAATATAAAGTAGTAGTATCATTAAGTCTCAACCTCACCCAGAGATACTTTCTCGACTCCCTGCGAGAAAGCAATCCCAGAGCCATACAGTCATCAACCTCGTCCTGAGATCCCTTCTCGACTCCCTGCGAGAAGCAATCCCAGAGCCATAGTATCCAATTCTAGTTGTATCGATCGGGATACAACTCCGAGTGTCTGTTACCGAGGATCTGGCTATGCATAGATTAGTTCTTCCCTGCAGGGGTGCACCAACTTACCCACCACGCTCGCTTAACTCCGGCCGGACACACTTTTCCGGGTCATGCCCGGCCTCGGCCAAACGACACACCGCAACCCTACCTAGAGCTCAGCAGAGAGGTCCCCGTCGGTCTACATCCTAAGCGCTCAGAGGTCTTGGGCCATCGCCCTGTGCACTCCGAGTCATTGCGTGCAGGGGGAAGCCAGGCACCAGGGGGGCGCCGGTCCGTCCCGGCCGCAATGCTGAACTGGACGTCTGACAGAGCTTTCGGCTGATGCATACGATGCAGAGTGCCCATAACTTTTCCCACATAATGGTTAGTGCTATCGGGCCAAAGGCCCACTCGAATCAAATATCCAAATCGTTAGTACCTTGGGGGTGCGGTAACGAGCAGAGACTCACGATCGATGTGACCCCATCGCCCTGTCTCGAGGACTTGCGGCAATGGCCAAGAATGCCCGGCCACGCCTCGTATTCATCACTCAGGCACCATCCAGGCAACCCATCTTCACATCACACGCGGGTACCCCTCAGGGTCGACCCGCCTTTCCAAGTAACAATAGTACCGTCCAAGTATCCGTGTGTCCATAACATCAAGGAATCCGAGGTATCACCCTCGTTGGATTCCTACTTGATGTATCCGTCAAGGTGAACTCGAAGGAATCACCCTCGATGGGTTCACACTTGAGGTGTTGTACGACGGCGTCGTTATCGGAAATGGTGAAGGAGGAATCACCCTCGATAACCACAACCGATGAACTAACCTACCAGATTAACATCAGAAGTGCTGTTGAGGTATCACCCTCGGCACTCGATAGTAACTCCATAGTGGCGTACAACTAAGGGGGGTGATGTGCGGTGCCGGGGCCTGGTCTTCAATCCCGTTAACCGGGTCTTCTGATAATCCAGCGGAGCAGTCGGGACAAGTGGGGTCACTGATAGGTCTCTACCCAGCCTATACTAGACAGTTTAGGATAAGCAGGTAAGGTTTCAATAACAGGTTACAATAAACAGGCTATGCATCAGATTAGGTAAAGCAGTAGCAGCAGCAATTCTAATGCAAGCATGAGAGAGAAAGAATAGGCGATATCGGTATGCTCAAGGTGGGGGGTGCTTGCTTGGTTACTCTGGCAAAGGAGGAGGGGTCGTCGGAAGGCTGCTCGTCCGGAGCGTAGTCGTACTCAGCTGCAACGGCGTCGGTCTCGGCGTCTATCGAGAGAGAAGGAGGGGGAAGAAACAGTAAATACTAAGCAAACAAGTGCTACACAATGTATGACATGACAATATGCAGTGCCGGCTGTGTCCTAACGTAGGGTTGCCCGTCACCGAGGAAGGGGGAATCCATCCGGGAATGTTTTCCCGGTTCCGGACATTTGTCAGACAGATGACCGGAGGGGAACGGTTCCATGTTCGGATAGTTAGGGACGTGTGACGGACGAACGGACCGCGTATTCGGATTCGTCTCGAAATTCTGAGCAACTTTCATGTACAAAGTTTTTCGATCTGAGCTACGGATTATTTTATATGATTTTCTAAAGTTTTATTGATTTTCTGGAATTAACAGATTAATTTAACTCGAAAATAAATTACTGCATCATCATGATGTCAGTAGTCAACGTTGACCGTTGACTGGGTCAACCTGACAGGTGGGTCCCACCTGTCAGTGACTGTTTAGTTAATTAACAATAGTTAATTAGGTTAATTAATCTTAATTAGCTAATTTAAATAGTATTAATTAAGTTAATTAATTATTTATTTAATATTTATTTATTTTAGAAATATTTATTTATAATTCTTTTTATTTATTTATTTTTCTAAAATTGTTCTGGGCTGTGGGCCCTTGCTGTCATTGGCCAGAGGCCATAGCGGGGCAGCTAACGGGCGACGGGCGCCCATGCCGCCCGTTAGGGCGCCTGCCCAGGCCACTAGGGGGAAGGGCCGGCCACGGCGGGCGCGGCCGCTGGCCGAGGAGGCCGGCGAGCATGAGCGCATGCGGGGAGGCGAACGAGCGCGGGGGCGAGGCGGACGAGCGCGGGGCGAGGCGGACAAGCGTGGCCGGAGCAGCACCGGCGATACGGGCCGAGGCGGGCGCGGCGTGCGCGCGTGCAGGCATGGCACGGTGCGCGGCGAGGTGGGCCGATGCGCGGAGCGCGGCGGAGCACGCGCAGGCGCGATGGGCGCGCGCGGTCGGGCGCCGGACACGGCAGGGCCGCGGCCAGGGTGGGCATGCGGCGAGCAGCAGCGGCACAGAGGGGGAAGGGAGAGGAAGCGGCGGCGCTCTCAGCGTTGCAGGGGAGAGGGGCGGCGAGGCGTGAGGAGGCGGCTCGGGGAGGCGGTCGGGGACGGCGAGGCGACGAGGGGCGACGGGTGACGGCGGTTCGGGGCGGGGTCGAGGTTGTGCCCCGATCCAGCTCTGGATCGGGGAGGGGGTGAGGACGGGGAGGCGAGCGACGTGGTCGAGGCGGCGATGGCCGGGCGGCGCCGGACGCGACGAGCGGCGTCGGGGCACCGAGGAGCGGCGTTCGGCAATGGGGATCGATCCCGATCCAGAGCGGATCGGGAGGGGGAGAGGGAGAGCGATGGGGGGGAGTGGGGGTCGGGCTGGGTAGTGGATAGGGTTTCGGTGGGGAGTGGGGGGGTTATGGGGATGGGGTGGGCCAGTTGGGCCGGCCTAGTCGGCTGAGCCGACTGGGCCAAGAGGCCCAGTGGGGAGGGCGGGCCTTTTGCCCTTTTTTTTGTTTTGTTTTTCTTTTCTTTAATTTCTTTTATTCTTTTCTGTTTTCTTTTAGTTCTGTTTAGTATTTAGTTTAAACAACAAAAGGGGTTTTGTAAAATAAGAGACTTAGCCCATAATTTACAATGTAAATTTAGGCACTGCCATAAAATGGTTTGGGTAAATAAATGAGTTCATTAGAATTTTATTTAATTGAAAATGTATTAATTGGTGCTATTTTGTTACTGTTAGAGGCACATAATTAATTTAGTATATGTTGATTATAATTTTAGAATTGTCTCCGGAATATTTCGAATATTATGAACATTTTAGTTTTCAAATTTGAACCACTTTTATTTTCACTTTTAGTTTGAATTTCCATTTGAATTTGAATTGAAAAGAGATATGATCCAAATGATGCTTAAGCACTGTTGATCATGATGACATGGCATTATCAAAAGGGGGATTACTGTGGCTAACCACTGGGGGTGTTACATATAATTTCAGATTTATGATATTCAATTCATTCAACAATTTACTCTTAGGATATAAGTGAAGAATGAGAGTAAATGACAAACTACTCCAAAAAGATATAAGTGAAGATCAATGAGTAGTCAAATAATTAAGTAGCTATGTGAGGACTCTCTCTCATTTAAAAATTTCATATCTTAAGTATTTTATTCAAACAGCAAAGAAAACAAAATAAATGACACTCCAAGAATAGCACATATCATGCAAAGAAGCAAAAACTTAGGCTCAACCAAAACTAACCAATCATTGTTGAAGAAGAAAGGTGGGATGCCAACCGGGGCATCCCCAAGCTTAGATGCTTGAGACTTCTTGAATATGAACTAGGGATGCCTTGGGCATCCCCAAGCTTGAGTTCTTGTGTCTCCTTAATTCCTCTCATATCACAGTTTCCTTAATTCTTAAAAACTTCATACACACAAAACTCAACAAGAACTCGTGAGATAAGTTAGTATAAATCAATGCAAAACCTTATCATTCTCTACCGTATAAAATCACTAAAATTATAATTTAACATTTAATACTAAATGCCTCTGCATATTTAATACTCCTATCCTCAAATAGAATCATTAAACAAGCAAACATATGCAAACAATGCAATCATAACATCAATCTGTCTAAACAGAACAGTCTGTAAAGGATTAAGGAAGTTCCAAACTTACTTAACTCAAAATTTTCTAAAAATTTACCACACTGTAGAAAATTTATCATAGCTCATTTTTTCAAAATTTCAACATTTTATCACATTCTGAATTTTCTGGAGAATTTACGCAATAGCGTGCAACTTTCTGTTTTGAAACAGCAACTCATATACTTTCAAACTAAGCATGGTGAAGGCTATCCTTGACATTTTTATTGAAATAAAAGATACAAAACCTTATTATAAATGACAGCAAGCAAGTTCTAACAAAATAAAATGATGCTCCAAGCAAAACACATATCATGTGACGAATAAAAATATAGCTCCAAGTAAGATTACCGATAATGTTGGAGACGAAAGAGGGGATGCCTTCCGGGGCATCCCCAAGCTTATTTGATTGGTATTTCTTGAATATTACCTTGGGGTGCCTTGGGAATCCCCAAGCTTAGGGTCTTGCCACTCCTTTCTACTCATATCGATATCTCACCCAAAACTTGAAAACTTCAATCACACAAAACTTAACTGAACTTCATGAGATAGGTTAGTATGATAAAGAGCAAATCATTCACTTGGGTACTGTTAAAGACAAGATCAATAATTGTTTCTACATAATTCCTACTGTACTCTATCATTTCCACAATTTATATCACTCAATATACGCTATGGAAACGCTAAAACAAGCAAACCATGCAAACAAAACAGATTCTGTAAAAAACAGAACAGTCTGTAAAGATCTGAATAATTACCATACTTCTGTTACTCCAAAAATTCTGAAACATTTGGAAAACTTAGGAAATTTGTATATAAATAATTTGTACAAAATTCATAATTTTTTCGCGTTCCAGTGAATTATCAAAATTCCTGTACTGGACACAAAAGTTTCTGATTTTGCATAGAATCAAGTCAACCATCATCCACACTATCCCAAAGGCTTTACTTGGCCCTTTATTGAAACAAAAGCTATAAAAAATGATTAATACAGTATCTTAATCATGTGAACACACAAAAACAGTAGGGGTGAATGTTGGGCTGTCTCCCAACAAGCGCTTTTCTTTAATGCCTTTTTAGCTAGGCATGATGATTTCAATGATGCTCACATAAAAGATACAAATTGAAACATAATGGGGGCATCATGAAGCATATGACTAGCACATTTAAGTCTAACATACTTCCTATGCATAGGGATTTTGTGAGAAAACGATTTATGGGGACAAGAATCAACTAGCATAGGAAGGCAAATCAAGCATGACTTCAAAACTTTCAACACATAGAGAGGAAACTTAATATTAGTGAGATATGTCAAAGCATATGCTCCTCTCTCATAATAATTTTCAGTAGCATCATGAATGAATTCAACAATATAACTATCACACAAAGCATTCTTTTCATGATCCACAAGCATAGAAATTTTACTACTCTCCACATAAGCAAATTTATTCTCATGAATAGTAGTGGAAGCAAATTCAATGAAATAACTATCATGTGGTACTTGATTAAAATCATGATGACAAGTTTCATGGTTGTCATTATTCTTTATAGCATACATGTTATCACAATAATCATCATAGATAGCAACTTTGTTCTCATAATAATCAATTGAAACCTCTTCAAAAATAGTGGATTCATCACTAAATAAAGTCATGACCTCTCCAAATCCACTTTTATCAATATTGTGAAAAGATTCAACACCCTCCAAAATAGTGGGATCAATACTACCTAGAGTTGACACTCTTCCAAACCCACCTTCATCAATATAATCATCATAAATAGGAGGCATGCTATCATCATAATAAATATTCTCATCAAAACTTGGGGGACTAAAAATATCATCTTCATCAAACATAGCATCCCCAAGCTTATGGCTTTGCGTATCATTAGCATCATGGATATTCAAAGAATTCATACTAACAACATTGCAATCATGCTCATCATTCAAAGATTTAGTGCCAAATGTTTTATTGACTTCTTCTTCTAACACTTTGGCACAATTTTCTGATCCATCGTTTTCAAGAAAGACATTATAAAGATGAATTATATGTGGATACCTAAATTCCATTTTTTTATAGTTTTCTTTTATAAACCAAACTAGTGATAAAACAAGAACTACAAGATTCGATTGCAAGATCTAAAGATATACCTTCAAGCACTCACCTCCCCGGCAACGGCGCCAGAAAAGAGCTTGATGTCTACTACGCAACCTTTCTTCTTGTAGACTCGTGTTGGGCCTCCAAGCGCAGAGTTTTGTAGGACAGTAGCAATTTTCCCTCAAGTGGATGACCTAAGATTTATCAATCCGTGGGAGGCGTAGGATGAAGATGGTCTCTCTCAAACAACCCTGCAACCAAATAACAAAGAGTCTCTTGTATCCCCAACACACCTAATACAATGGTAAATTGTATAGGTGCACTAGTTCGGCGAAGAGATGGTGATACAAGTGTAATATGGATAGTAGATATAGGTATTTGTAATCTGAAAATATAAAAACAGCAAGGTAACTAGTAACAAAAGTGAGCAAAAATGGTATTGCAATGCTTGAAAACAAGGCCTAGGGTTCATACTTTCACTAGTGCAAAGTCTCTCAACAATGATAACATAATTAAATCATATGACAATACCTCAACATGCGATAAAGAATCACTCCAAAGTTTCTATCGGAGAACGTAGGACGAAAACGTGCATCAACACCTATGCATAGATTACCCCAATGTCACCTCGGGAATCCGTGAGTTGAGTGCAAAAACATACATCAAGTGAATCAACAGAACATCCCATTATCACCACAGATATCCCATCGAAAGACATACATCAAGTATTCTCAAATCCAATACTCAATCCAACATAACAAAACCTCAAAGAGCAAGACTCAATTCATCACAAGAAGGTAGAGAGGGAAGAACACCATAAGATCCAAATATATTAACAAAGCTCGTGGTACATCAAGATCGTGCCAAATCAAGAACACGAGAGAGAGAGAGAGAGAGAGAGAGATCAAACACATAGCTACTGGTACATACACTACAAAACAAGACACATCCGTGACATTTTGGCCCGAACGAAAAAAATTTCTGTCATGCTTATGACACTTCTATGACGATAATTGTGACAAAAACACGTATCATCATAGATGTGGTGGGCTCCTACTTCCTTGAAAAAAATCATGACAGAAAATGGGTTTTTCATCCTGGGCGGGCCGGAGACGCACCTGCATGACATTCTTTGGGCCGTGCATGACGGAAAAGTCATGGTAGAAGCGAGGGCGAGGAAAATATCGGGGAGTTCCCGGTTACGGTGGGTGGTCGGGGCCGAGCGATGCACTATGGTTTGCGCGTTTCTCTCGTACGCGCGTGGGTGCATGCGAGGCGTTGGCTAATTTGTGACGCCCCCGATTTGACCGTACACTAATCATATACGCAAATGTGTACGATCAAGATCAAGGACTCATGGGAACATATCACAACACAACTCTAGACCCAAATAAAAATAATACAAGCTTTATATTACAAGCCAGGGGCCTCGAGGGCTCGAATACATAAGCTCGAACATAAACGAGTCAGCGGAAGCAACAATATCTGAGTACAGACATAAGTTAAACAAGGTGCCATAAGATGGCTAGCACAAACTAGGATACAGATCGAAGAGGCGCAGGCCTCCTGCCTGGGATCCTCCTAAACTACTCCTGGTCGTCGGCGGCCTGCACGTAGTAGTAGGCACCCCCGGTGTAGTAGGGGTCGTCATCGACGGTGGCGTCTGGCTCCTGGGCTCCAGCATCTGGTTGCGACATCCGAGAAGAATGGAAAAGGGGGGAAAAGAGGGAGCAAAGCAACCGTGAGTACTCATCCAAAGTACACGCAAGCAAGGATCTACACTACATATGCATCGGTATCAATGAAATGGGTAGTATCTGTGGACTGAACTGCAGAATGCCAGAATAAGAGGGGGATAGCTAGTCCTATCGAAGACTACGCTTTTGGCAGCCTCCATCTTGAAGCATATAGAAGAGAGTAGCTGGTAAGTTAACCAAGTAACAACGTATAGCATAATCCTACCCGGCGATCCTCCCCTCATCGCCCTGTGGGAAAGCGATCACCGGGTTGTCTCTGGAACTTATCTGGGTGTGTTTTATTAAGTATCCGGTTCTAGTTGTCATGAGGTCGGAATACAACTCCGGGTCGTCCTTTTACCGAGGGACACGGCTATTCGAATAGATAAACTTCCCTGCGGGGGTGCACCACATTGCCCAACACGCTTGATTACTCTGGCCGGACACACTTTCCAGGGTCATGCCCGGCGTCGGAAGATCAACACGTCGCAGCCCTACCTAGGCCTAACAGAGAGGTCAGCATGCCGGTCTAAATCCTAAGCGCGCAGGGGTCTTGGGCCCATCGCCCTTTGCACTCCTGCACGTTGCGAACGCGGCCGGTGAGTAGACCTAGCAACCTCCATTACAAAGGAAGTTGTGTTACGCGGTCCAACCCGGCGCGCGCCGCTCAGTCACTGATGTCTAGGAGGCTTCAACTGATACCACGACGTCGAGAGCCCATAACTGTTCCTGCGTAGTTGGTTAGTGCGTATAGGCTCGTAGCCAGACTCAGATCAAATACCCAGATCTCGTTAAGCGTGTTATTTGAAGTATCCGTGGACGCCGACCAGGGACCAGGCCCACCTGTCTCCTAGGTGGTCACAACCTGCCCTGTCGCTCCGCCTCAAAGAATCACGCGGGGGCTGTCGGGAACCCAGGCCCATCACAACCTGGATGGAGCCACCTGCCCCTTCAGCCCCCACATCTGAACAGTAACATAAGTAGTGTGATAGTATATAGTATATAACCGTGACCACCTCCCGAGTGATCACGGCCCGATAGTATAGCATGGCAGACGGACAAGAATGCAGGGCCACTGATGTAATTCTAGCAGCCTAGACTAAGCATTTAGGATAGCAGATGAGGTATCAACAACAGTAGCAACAAGGGCAGGCTATGCAGCAGTACAGGATCAAACTGATGAAATAGTAACACTACTCTAATGCAAGTAGTAGAGGGAAAGAGTAGGCGATATCGGGATGAACAAAGGGGGTTGGTTTGCCTGGTTGCTCTGGCAAGAAGGAGGGGTCGTCAACACCGTAGTCGATCGGGGCAGCAGCGGCGTCAGTCTCGAAGTCTACTAGAGAGAAGAGGGGGAAGAAACAATGAATACAATGCAAACATATGCATGACGATGCATGACAAAGCAAATAGCGGTGCTAGGTGTGCCCTAACGCAGTACTAGGTGATACTGGTGAAGGGGGGAAACATCCGGGAAAGTATTCCCGGTGTTCGGCATTTTCAGACAGACGAACCGGAGGGGGATGGTTGCATGTTCAGTATACTAGGGACGTGTGGTGAACGAACGGAATGCGTATTTGGATTCGTCTCGTCGTTCTGAGCAACTTTCATGTTCAAAGTATTTTCATCCAAGCTACAGTTTATTTTATATTAATTTAAAAGGATTTAATCATTTTTTGGGATTATTATTATTTAATTTATTCAAAAAAGAATTACTGCATCATCATGATGTCAGCATGACATCAGCGGTCAACTCTGACCGTTGACCAGTCAAACTGACAGTTGGGTCCCGTTTGTCAATGATAGAGTTTAACTAATCAGAGTTAATTAGCTTAACTAAACAATTAGGTTAACTAAATTCAATTAGATTAGTTAAACGGAATTCATTAACTTAACTAATTCACTAATTAATTAATTAATTATTATATTTTTTTTAAATGTCCCAGGGGGTGGGGGCCCCACGTCAGTGTCTCAGGGTGAGCCTTAGCGGGCGTGCGGGTTACGGGCACCAGCCCGCCCGACAGGGCACAGCGGGCCGAGGCTGGCGGGGCGCCGGCGGCCACCGCACGAGCAGCAGCAGGGCGCAAGGGGCCAGGGCGGCGCGCTGGCGTGGAGCAGCGGCAGTGCCGCCGCGGGGCGGAAGCGGGGCGGCGGCGCGGGGAGCCGGCGAGCGGGCCAGGGGGGTTGCGATGGGGCGGCTCGGTGCGACGCAGCCGCACGGCCAGCAGCGCACATCCAAGGCTGTGGGCGCGCACGAAGAGGGCGGGAGCGGGCGCAGTGCACGTCGACGGGAGCGGCGGGGTGCGGACGCACACGGGCGCGCACGCGCGTGAGGGCCCTGGATAGGGCGGGCTGGGCGCGGCCTGTACGCGGCGAGGCGGCAGCACAAGTGAGCAGGGGAGCGGCGGGCGAGGTTCAGTCGGCAGCCAGGGCAAGCGCACGCGCGGGCGAGGCAGCTGGAGGCAACGGGGCTTGCGCACGGGCGGCTGCAGCAGCATCAAGCGACACGCAGTAGCCGCAGCAATAGCACATGGCAGCGGGTCTAGCAGGGGTGAGGCCATGATTTGCAGGTGTCGCGCGCGCGAAAGCACGGCGGGCGCAGCGAGGCGCGGTGGCTGCAGCCAACAAAGCAACACGAGGTGGTGACGGCAGAAGCAGCAGGAGAAGAGAGGGGGCCTCACGTTCGTCGTGAGAAGGGGGACGGCGAGGCTTGAGGGAGCTCGTCGGGGGAGAGGTCGTGGAGGCGAGCGTCGACGGCGTCAGGCGACGGGGATGGCGACGTGTGTCGGCGGCGGGGCGACGACGGGGTCGTCGGGATCGATCCCGATCCAGATCGGGATGGGAGGGAAGTGAGGAGGGGATCGGTTAGGGTTTCGGTCGGGGTGGGGGGTATGTAGGCGCGGCTGGGCCGGCCTGGTTGGCCCAAAGGCCAGCTGGGCCACGGCCCGGGGGGGGGGTGTTTCCTACCTTTTTTTGTTTGTTTTTCTTTTCTTCTATTTATTTTTTGTTTATTAGTTTTCTATTTTATTTTCTATATATTTTTCTTTTATAAAATATATAAATAGTACCTAAATTAGTGTTCCAAAATATCCCACTGCCACAAAAAGTTTGGTGACTAGATAAAATAGTTTAACATTTGTTTATTATTTAAAAGCATTTAAATAATAGTTTTGGCCCCTGTTTACTTATTTTTTAGTATTTAAACATTTTATAAAAATGTGGTTTCTCCACCAATATCACCTAGGGATTATTTGTCACCTCCAGAACATTTTAGTTTTAATATTTGGAAACTTTTATTGTTTGACTTGATTTGAATTTCAATTCAAACGGGATTTGAATCAGCGCGAGATTATCAACAGTAATCGTGGTGACGTGTCATCATTAGCAGGGAATTACTGTAGCTTAATTATCCAGGCGTCACAATTCTCCTCCACTACAAGAAATCTCGTCCCGAGATTTAAGAGGTAGAGTAAGGGGGAAAGACTTGGTTACGAAATTCTATCGAGTCTTCTCGGTCTTGGTTGCTCTTCTCGAAGAAATTGACCCCTCTCATTGATGTCTTCATTTCTCTACTTCAGGTTATCATGATGAAATTGTCATCCTATCTTCGGGAACTTCATCGTACTTACGAAAACGATAAGGGGTAACTTCGGAAGAACAGACCCTACAAGGTTGCTTATCTGGTAGATAACAACAGGGAAGGTGGCGGAAGGTAACTCTCGAATTGAAACTTAAGGAATATCGATAGCAAGGTAAGAAGGTACCATGAGAAGTTCCAAGCGGGCAGGCAATCGTTCGATGCCTAATCAGAAGGTGAAGGGGGTTTTAGAGCATCGAAATAAAAATTGTGTTTGATACCAGAGTAGATCACCTCATGGAAGGTGGCTCGTGATCTACATATGAAGCCAAGCGTGAGGAATAACTTCAGAAACAGGGGTGTACAGGAGAGTCAGGTTTCGATCCTATGGAACTGTGGGTTATTGGCCCACCATGTGGGTTAAAATAGGAAGGGCGGTGACGTCTTGCACGATCATGTAAGCAAGACATGTCAGAGGATAGCCTATCAATTATGTCGACAACAACATCGGTACCAAGGGTAAGGGACAAAGAGAACCATTTTCCTGCTTGTTGAAGGAGGCAGACCAATAGGCAAAGTTCTCGTCCATCGTGGTTACCGAAATGTCGTCAACAATAGTAAGAGGGTCTTACTGACAGAGTTGTACACCAGGGTGTTTACATAAGCAGGGAAATATTACTGCTTAGTTCACAAAAAATTATAAGAAAGGTTAAACAAAACAATGGAAAGGAAAATGTGATTAAACACAATTATCAGGAGTATATCCTTTCCCAAGGTCAAATAGAGCATGATATCCATGACAGGATAGAAAGTAGGAAACCATTTAGGTAAGGGGGAGAGGAATTTCATGACATCACCCATACAACGGTGTTTGGATAATTGATAAAGAAAATTTAGCATTGTGTTTCAAATGTTCTTATTGAAAATTGGAGTACCACAGACATGCTTTGAGATAGCATTGACATGGTCTTCAAGCAAAGGCCGAACTTTGGATACACAAAGGATCCATCAGGAACAACTTAAATAAGTCTTACAATTTCCTCATGGAAGAATGGTTAACCTTGCAAAAAAAAGGAAGCTATAACAACAGGTCCTCCGGCCAGGTGTGCTAGGCATGACATCACCTTACCGGGTCATATATAGACCAATGTTATAACTCTTGGAAATATGTTTCAACCATTACATCTGACCGAGATCCAGATCTGATTGGTGTCAGGGTACCTCAAACGCAGGATGTCTGAGAAGAAAAGGTGCAACACCATTGACGAGATGACATTGTAAGATTCTCGGGTAATGAACTAGGGAAGCAAGTTCTGAAACAAGAGGTCATCATTAAACCAAGGAGTGGATGAGATTCATCGAGATTTCTAGAAATATGGATTTCCACAATTATGTGAAAAAGGAGATAACATTTGTCAGGTCAAATGATATAATGAGGTATGCTCGAGTAAAACATACACAATTAAACATTGGTTGAAAGGTGCACCCGAAATATGGGTTGGGTTGCACGACCAATGTTAGAATGGCGATTAAATAATCAATAGTCTAATAATGAACTGTCGACCACTAACTTCAAAGCGATAGGGTTGCTAGAAGTACTGAATCCAAGCAGCACCGTTCACTTGTTGGTATCCCGGTTAGAAACAATACGGGGACCACTAAGGAACGGTGATGGTGAGAAGTATCACTATACCAAGAATTCTTAAGAGGTGGAGCAATTCTCACAACATCCTTGGCATAAAAGACAGTAATACTTCAAGGTAGAACATAATACAAGCTGGATAGCAAGTTGCATCCGTAACATGAATAGGTTTGTGATGAGAGAAAGGTAATGATGTTGCCGATGGTAACTCAAATTACCAAGGAACAAGGATGGCACTTATCATCATGAATTAGATTAATATCCTGGAAAGAGTCAAAATGTTGATGATGATCACGACAAATTTTCTCGAGAGGCTCCACGAAGAAGGAATCGAACAACGACTGCATCAAACAAAAGGACTGATGCAGCGAAAGATTGGAATCAAGCTTGCTGTTTGAGGTGTAATGATATGGCGAGGAAGATCAACGTAAGCTTAGCTCATCGTCGAAAATTGTGCCCCGGGAAGAAGGACTAGGTAGCACAGTCAAGCTTTAGTATGACGATGATGATGTAGTCAATCGACTGGGAATGACATTATCGAGTATAAAAATTTGTGAGAAGTAACACTCGATGAAGGACTCATAAGAAGTTATGTAGTTCCATGAGATTCTCGAGATACCAGAGGGTAAACTCGAAGGTAGATCAGTATAGAGGTTAGTCCAGTGTATTGATCGGTGGAAGACAAGCACTTTAACTTGTCTGAGAAAGAAATCAAAGAGAAAATATGGTCGGAACCACGATTGCAAATAATCTATTCACAGATACCAGATGATATTATATCAAGGAAATAGTTATTATTACAAGAAGCTCCCATGATAGGACTTACATCGTGTCCATGGGCATGAACACAAAGTTCAAGGTCGACTCCCACTTCTTCAATGCATAACCTTTTCATTCACTCCTCGCTTTCGATGAAGTTGTAGTGTTGAAATTTTATCTGGAAAAACACCAGACGAGTATGACTCGTGAAAACTTTCGGGTTCACACGGATTAGGGAAGGCATAGGTTCAACCCATCGGGGCATCTTAGAAACACATACCACAAGCTTCAAGAGTAATTAGCACCAGCTCGAAAGCAGAGCATGGTTGGTCAAATCAGAGAATAGGATTTACGAATGACATTATGTATTAGGGAAAGAACTCATCGAGGTTTTTGTATACGAAGGACACAGTCGAATGATAATTCAACAAAGGATCTGACGGTCCATAACAGAGCTGATGTGAGCATCGGCACACCATCAGAGGAAGAAACAATGCAAAGGCATTGGATTATAGTAACATCCGAATAATTCTATGCTTAAATACGAAGGAATTATGGTTTCCAAATGGAGGGATCAGAAGCAAACGCTCTGATTAAGGATGGATAAGTTGAGTAGGCTTAGGGGTACAATCGATGGTAATATGATTGGTCGAGATCCAGCCCATGTTTAAAATGGTGTCTGAGCCGGAAGGATGAATTCTAGGATCTGATTAAGGATTGCGAGCATTCGCAACATATTGAATCAAGGGACTCAAAATGATAGTGACAGAGGATGTTAACGGAGATTACTAGAAATATGGAATTAACCATAATGCAGGAAGTCAAGGAATTTCAAGAGCAATAGGCTGCTGAGGATTTTTGGAAGATCGAATGGTATTTTGAAGACTTTTGTGAAATACATGAATCAACTGGGGATGAGCTCATACTTGGTCAGTGCGAGAAATTATCCATAGGGGTATTCATGTGGCAAAGAATTGCAAGGCAGTAGGCGCAAGGTATTCTCGGAACAATAGAGAAAATTTTGTGGTAACTTGTAACAGCAATATCAATAGGTAATGATTGTACGAATGGCAAGTGTACGTGGCTATCCGTAGGGGTTTATCGATGGAAGGGATCTGCAAAAGCGATGGCACAAAGTCTCGAGAGAACATTGTAGAGTATCTTCGGAATCTTCTGGTGCAGCAGGTGATCATCTGTAATAAGGGGCTCTCCGGATGGATTTGATCACGAGATCCTAATGTTAGAGTTAGTAAAACCATTAAAACCCGAATAGAAGAGAGATC
The DNA here is from genome assembly GCA_011799875.1 of Thinopyrum elongatum. Classification (NCBI taxonomy): domain Eukaryota; kingdom Viridiplantae; phylum Streptophyta; class Magnoliopsida; order Poales; family Poaceae; genus Thinopyrum; species Thinopyrum elongatum. The sequence continues at coordinate 93,923,971 of CM022297.1, forward strand.
AGAGTATAGATGAGGAATAAAAGATCCTACTACCACCCAATGACGACGTGGGCCCGTAAGCCACACAACCATGTTAGTAAAAGTTTTGAAATAACTAGACTCGACTTTGGCCAAGGAGCTTGGAAGGGAGATTCCTATAGGCAGTCGGCTCTGATACCAACTTTTGACGCCCTCGATTTGACCGTACACTAATCATACACGCAAATGTGTACGATCAAGATCAAGGACTCACGGGAAGATATCACAACACAACTCTAGACCCAAATAAAAATAATACAAGCTTTATATTACAAGCCAGGGGCCTCGAGGGCTCGAATACATAAGCTCGAACATAAACGAGTCAGCGGAAGCAACAATATCTGAGTACAGACATAAGTTAAACAAGGTGCCATAAGATGGCTAGCACAAACTAGGATACAGATCGAAGAGGCGCAGGCCTCCTGCCTGGGATCCTCCTAAACTACTCCTGGTCGTCGGTGGCCTGCACGTAGTAGTAGGCACCCCCGGTGTAGTAGGGGTCATCATCAACGGTGGCGTCTGGCTCCTGGGCTCCAGCATCTGGTTGCGACATCCGGGAAGAATGGAAAAGGGGGGAAAAGAGGGAGCAAAGCAACCGTGAGTACTCATCCAAAGTACTCGCAAGCAAGGATCTACACTACATATGCATCGGTATCAATGAAATGGGTAGTATCTATGGACTGAACTTCAGAATGCCAGAATAAGAGGGGGATAGCTAGTCCTATCGAAGACTATGCTTCTGGCAGCCTCCATCTTGAAGCATATAGAAGAGAGTAGCTGGTAAGTTAACCAAGTAACAACGTATAGCATAATCCTACCCGGCAATCCTCCCCTCGTCGCCCTGTGGGAAAGCGATCACCGGGTTGTCTCTGGAACTTATCAAGGTGTGTTTTATTAAGTATCCGGTTCTAGTTGTCATGAGGTCAGAATACAACTCCGGGTCGTCCTTTTACCGAGGGACATGGCTATTCGAATAGATAAACTTCCCTGCAGGGGTGCACCACATTGCCCAACACGCTTGATTACTCTGGCCGGACACACTTTCCAGGGTCATGCCCGGCCTCGGAAGATCAACACGTCGCAGCCCTACCTAGGCCTAACAGAGAGGTCAGCACGTCGTTCTAAATCCTAAGTGCGCAGGGGTCTTGGGCCCATCGCCCTTTGCACTCTTGCACGTTGTGAATGCGGCCGGTGAGCAGACCTAGCAACCTCCATTACAAAGGAAGTTGCGTTACGCGGTCCAACCCGGCGCGCGCCGCTCAGTCGCTGACGTCTAGGAGGCTTCGGCTGATACCACGACGCCGAGAGCCCATAACTGTTCCCGCGTAGTTGGTTAGTGCGTATAGGCTCGTAGCCAGGCTCAGATCAAATACCCAGATCTCGTTAAGCGTGTTATTTGAAGTATCCGCGGACGCCGACCAGGGACTAGGCCCACCTGTCTCCTAGATGGTCACAACCTGCCCTGTCGCTCCGCCTCAAAGAATCACGCGGGGGCTGTCGGGAACCCAGGCCCATCACAACCTGGATGGAGCCACCTGCCCCTTTAGCCCCCACATCCAAACAGTAACTTAAGTAGTGTGATAGTATATAGTATATACCCATGACCACCTCCTGAGTGATCACGGCCCGATAGTATAGCATGGCAGACGGACAAGAATGTAGGGCCACTGATGTAATTCTAGCAACCTAGACTAAGCATTTAGGATAGCAGGTAAGGTATCAACAACAGTAGCAACAAGGACAGGCTATGCAACAGTACATGATCAAACTGATGAAACAGTAACACTACTCTACTGCAAGAAGTAGAGGGAAAGAGTAGGTGATATCGGGATGAACAAAGGGGGTTGGCTTGCCTGGTTGCTCTGGCAAGAAGGAGGGGTCGTCAACACCGTAGTCGATCGGGCAGCACCGGCGTCAGTCTCAAAGTCTACCGGAGAGAAGAGGGGGAAGAAACAATGAATACAATGCAAACAGATGCATGACAATGCATGACAAAGCAAATAGTGGTGCTAGGTGTGCCCTAACGCGGTACTAGGCGATACTGGTGAAGACGGAAAACATCCGGGAAAGTATTCCCGGTGTTCGGCATTTTCGGCAGACGAACCGGAGGGGGATGGTTGCATGTTCGGTATGCTAGGGACGTGTGGTGAACGAACGGACTGCGTATTCGGATTCGTCTCGTTGTTCTAAGCAACTTTCATGTTCAAAGTATTTTCATCCAAGCTACGGTTTATTTTATATTAATTTAAAAGGATTTAATCATTTTCTAGGATTATTATTATTTAATTTACTCAAAAAAGAATTACTGCATCATCATGATGTCAGCATGACATCAGCGGTAAACTCTGATCGTTGACCAGTCAAACTGACAGCAGGGTCCCGTTTGTCATTGACAGAGTTTAACTAATCAGAGTTAATTAGCTTAACTAAATGATTAGGTTAACTAAATTCAATTAGATTAGTTAAACGGAATTAATTAACTTAACTAATTCACTAATTAATTAATTATTATTTATTTATATATATATATTTTTTAAACGTCCCAGGGGGTGGGGCCCCCACGTTAGTGGCTCAGGGTGAGCCTTAGCGGGCGTGCGGGTTACGGGCACCAGCCCGCCCGACAGGGCACAGCGGGGTGAGGCTGGCGGGGCGCCGTTGGCCACCGCACGAGCGGCAGCAGGGCGTAGGGGGCCAGGGTGGCGCGCCGGCGTGGAGCAGCGGTAGGGCCGCCGCGGGGCGAAAGCGGGGTGGCGGCGCGGGGAGCCAGCGAGCGGGCCAGGGGGGTTGCGGTGGGGCGGCTCGGTGCGGCGCAGCCGCACGGCCAGCAGCGCACAACCACGGCTGTGGGCGCACATGAAGAGGGCAGGAGCGGGCGCAGTGCACGTCGACGGGAGCGGCGGGGTGCGGACGCACACAGGCGCGCACGCGCGTGAGGGCCATGGATAGGGCGCGCTGGGCACGGCCTGTACGCGGCGGGGCAGCAGCACAGGTGAGCAGGGGAGCAGCAGGCGAGGTTCAGTCGGCAGCCAGGGCGAGCGCATGCGTGGGCGGAGGCTCGGGCGAGGCAGCCGGAGGCGACGGGGCTTGCGCACGGGTGGCTGCAGCAGCAGCAAGCGACGCGCAGCAGCCACAGCAACAACACGCGGCAGCGGGTCCAGCAGGGGTGAGGCCATGACTTACAGGTGGCGCGCGCGCGAAAGCACGGCGGGCGCAGCGAGGCGCGGTGGCTGCGGCCAGCAACGCAACGCGAGGTGGCGACGGCAGAAGCAGCAGGAGAAGAGAGGGGGCTCACGTTCGTCGTGAGAAGGGGGCGGCGAGGCTTGAGGGAGCTCGTCAGGGGAGAGGTTGTGGAGGCGAGCGTCGACGGCGTCAGGCGACGGGGACGGCGATGTGTGTCGGCGGCGGGGCGACGACGGGGTCGTCGGGATCGATCCTGATCCAGATCATGATGGGGGGGAGTGAGGAGGGGATCGGTTAGGGTTTCGGTCGGGGTGGGGGGTATCTAGGCACGGCTGGGCCGGCCTGGTTGGCCCAGAGGCCAGCTGGGCCATGGCCCGGGAAGGGGGGTTTCCTCCTTTTTTTCAATTTATTTTCTGTTTATTAGTTTTCTATTTTATTTTCTATATATTTTTCTTTTATAAAATATATAAATAGTACCTAAATTAGTGTTCCAAAATATCCCACTGCCACAAAAAGTTTGGTGACTAGATAAAATAGTTTAACATTTGTTTATTATTTAAAAGCATTTAAATAATAGTTTTGGCCCCTGTTTTACTTATTTTTGAGTATTTAAACATTTTTAAAAATGTGGTTTCTCCACCAATATCACCTAGGGATTATTTGTCACCTTTAGAACATTTTAGTTTTAATATTTGGAAACTTTTATTGTTTGACTTGATTTGAATTTCAATTCAAACGGGATTTGAATCATCGCGAGATTATCAACGGTAATCATGGTGATGTGTCATCATTAGCAGAGAATTACTGTAGCTTAATTATCCGGGAGTCACATAATTGAACCCGAGCGAGCGCACTAGCTACGTTACTGAACCCGAGCGATCGATTCCTTGGCTGTTAACTGAACCCGAGCGATTCATGCTGATTGAACCCGGGCGATTCCTTCGCTGTTGCTGCTAACTGAACCCGAGCGATCGATCACTACTGCTTACTGAAGCCAATCGAGCCCCCGTGCGAGACGAAGCCAGCCGGTGTTGGGTTGCCCCTCGATGAACAGTGACCGTCGCTACCGTGCGCGCGGTACATAGAACGAGTCGAGACGTGGTGAGTCGAGCTGGTTGGTTGTGGGGGTTGGATGAACAGGACCCTGTTGTAGTAGGCGGTTGCCGTTGGATGAACAGGACCCCGAGGTGGCCGCCACACCCCAGCCGGTTGGGGGTGGATGAACAGTACCCCATGAAGGCTGGATGAACAGTAGCCGGTGGAGGCTGGATGAACAATAGCCCGTGGATGAACAGTAGTAGGTGGAGGCTGGAGGAAGTCGTCGGTGGATGAACAGTAGCCCGTGGAGGCTGGAGCGAGGCAGTAGACGGTGGATGAACAGTAGCTCCTGGAGTCCCGTTTTGCGGTATGCCACACCCCTCCCGATGAACAGGACGCCGTTTCGACCGTAGGTGCTCCAACAGAAGTCTGTTTCCTCCATTTTGCGGTACGCTACACCCCTTCCGATCAACATGACCCCGTTTCGACCGTAGCCGCTTGAACAGAAGTCTGTTTCCTCTGTTTTGTAGTACGCCACACCCCTCCCAATGAACAGGATCCCGTTTCGACCGTAGCCGGTCAAACAGAAGGCCGTTTCCTCCATTCTGCGGTACGCCATGCCCCGTTTTGGCTATTCCGTCCAAGCCGGTTGGCTCCCGATGAACATGACGCATTCCGTTGCCTCCCGATGAACACGACGCAGTTTCTCTGTTCTGACCCAGCCAGTTGGTTGCCGATGAACAGGACGCCGTTACTGCCATCCGCTGCCTCTCCATGTACATGAGCCCTGGCCGTACGTATGTGCGAGTAGGCGTTCGAGACCCCGCCCATATGTACGTATGTGGCCATATTTTTTTCCCTGTGGTTGTACGTACGAGTACATGATTTAGACGGGACTGCATGAACTGCTACGTCGGGGGCTCTACTACGACACGTGCCGCTACTTACTCGGCCATGGTTCATCCTTGCAGAGAGACCTATCAACCAGTATATACGTACACGTTCACGACTAGACAGACAACCCTACATACGGTTCGACCGGGTGGGTCCCAGCTGTCAGGGAGGATAAGGAGGCACTCCCTTGTGTGCGAAGATATATGTGGTGGGTCCCAGCTGTCAGGGGAGGAATCATTTTTTTGCACGTAATAAGGAGGCACTTCCTTGCGTGTGAAGATGTAGCTGGTGGGTCCAGCTGTCAGCCTCACCATGTACAGTCATCTTCCAATGGCTGTCGTTCATTGACAATGTTGACCACGCCGCGTCGAGAGCACCAAGGTGGTGGATGACGGCGAGGCTTGCTAAGGGAACGATGTGGAGCCGAGGAAAACGAGGCAGTGGATGCCCACGCGGAGGGGAGTATGAGGGTTCACTGGTTCCGCTGCGGTGTGAGGCTGCCGTCACCGAAGAATAACACAGGGTGTGGGTGAGTAGAGGGAAGGCCTGGCCGGCAGTGGGATTAGGGTGGGGCGATGAGGCCTGCGCGGTAGCACTGCCGCCCACGGGAGGCAGGAGCAGGCAGTCCCGCCGGCGCTGGTTTGGGCGGCTGGAGCAAGAAGATCAGAGGTTGAAGAAGCAACAAGGCTGTTGGATTAACATCCAACGGTCCAGCTGCTAGAATCATTTGTTGACTAAGTTGACAAAGCCCTGCATACGCGTCAGCTTAGTAGGCCCACAAGTCAGCCACCAAATCTGCCAGGTCCTAGCTGTCATCGGGAGGAATAGTTTTTTTCGCATAATAAGAAGGCACTTCCTTCCATGCGAAGATTTTTCCGATGGGTCCCAGCTGTCAGTAGGAGCAAACATTTTTTTCACGTAATAAGGAGGCACTTTCTTGTGTGGGTCCCTACTGTCAGCCTCTCCACTTACATCCCTCTTCTGATGGCTGTCGTTTGTTGACCATGTTGACCACGCCGCGCCGAGAGCACCAACGCGGTGGACGACAGCGAGGCCCAGGAAGGGAATGACCCAGAGCCGGCGAAGCCACAACAGTGGATGCCCACGCTGAGGGGAGTACGAGGGATGACTGGTCGGTTGTGGGGTGAGGTTGCCGGTGCCGGAAAATAACAGGAGGTGCAGGTGGGTAGAAGGATGGCCTGGCCAGCGGTGGGAGTAGGATGGACCGGTGAGGCCTGCGCGGCAGCACAACCGGCCATGGAAGGAGGGAGCACGCAGTCCCGCCGGCGCTGGTTTGGGTGGCTGGAGCAGGAAGATCAGAGATTGAAGAAGCACGACAGCAGTTGGATGGACATCCAACAGTCACCGCTTTGTGTTGACTAAGTTGACAAAGCCTTGCGTAGGCGTCAAAAAAAATTTAGGACCGCGTCATCGTCAACCTAGTAGGCCCACAAGTCAGCCTCAAAATCTGTGGAAAATAGTATACAGCCCATTTGCCATTATTTGTAATAATTTACAGCCCATTTGCTAATTCTTAAGGATATTTTGAAGCCCATATTCTTTTTGTTAGCATTACAGACCATATTCTGGCCACTGCTAGAAAATCAACGAAATTTTGCATATTTTAGTGGGGTCTGAACTCTTTTAATCACGAAATTTCGAGTCACATAAAAAAAATTATAAAAAAATTATTTCAAATTAAAATACAACAAAATTTTCCCTGCAAAAAAAGTGAAATTTAAAATCTTGAAATCCTGAAAAAACGAAATTTGAATCTAGTTGCCGGTTTTCTGTGTTTTTAAAATTTACAGCCCATTTCTTACTACTTATAGCCCATTTTCAGGGGAAGCCGAATACATTCGTCCTTGTCTTGAAAGATTTGCAGCCCAGTAGGGCTGAGAAAAGCAAGTAGGCCTGGGTTGGGTATTATCCAAAAAAAATAGAACTGGGCTAGCCATTTTTAGAAAGAAAAAATATATCAATTGGGCTCGTCATGTGCTTAAATAAAAGCCTGGGTTAGACGGGTCACAGCCCCCGCACAGCGCAGTTGATACCCTGCTTCGTCTCTAAAACTAAAAAACAACTGGGCGAGCTATTGGGTCCCTGTTGTTACAATATTTCTCTCTTTAATAAAGGAAATGGTAAGCCATTTGCCTTGTTTCAAAGAAAATATGACAGTCACAGCCGAGTTTAAAAGGGCAACAACATCTAACTCAAGCTTACAAACGGTACAAAAGCCCAAGGATTAATTGTTCATCAGGTTTAGACAATACCCAGACTGAACATGGCAATAACATCTAACCCAACCACTATTTTTGGCAGTCACCGATTGGAAATTTCTTGTTGAAAAACTTAAGCCTCACTGACAATAGTAACCTCACATTCAACAGGAAGAATGTGTCCAAGCTTCTGTTTGCCTGGTTGGATGCATATCCTTCCATCGTTATTGTCCTCAAACGAATGTCATGAGAACTGAGAAAATCACGGTGCTTATTACGCCACCGATTGGTTATATGTTTTTCACCATGTGTTAGTGCCTACGTAGTGATGAAGATTGAAAACAGTTAAGGTCTACAAAAAGAGAGTGTCGAAAGAGCGACAGCTGAACGGTAATTCTAGTAAAATATATATGGGCTTTCAATGTGCATGAAATAATCACCTTTATATACAAATTCTCCAGACATGAAAGCATCGCAGCAAGCCAATAATTGTGTTCAGATCAATACTAAACATTCCGATATATAAGATCTTGACAGAATCCAGCTCCATTGATAGGCTATCGATGGTCGAACTCTTCATTGAGCATATAACATAATATTAGTATGCAAAGTGTACTCCAAGATGATATAAAACTTATGCGCACAAATGAAAAATGCAGCTTATGATTGCAAAAGTGTAGCTGATAATATATAGTACCTAAATAAGTGTGGAGCCAAACACCATATTGTGAAATTTAAATGGATCACGAATTACACCCAAGGTCTCCAATTTAGGCGCAGAGACGACATTTATTTGCGAAGGTATATAACAATAATGAAGGAGCAGCCTTTGAAGTGAAGGGGCATCTTCGATGATGAGCTGTTGTCCTTCAAAACAAATTCCAATGCTTTTAAGGTGAGGCGACTTTATTTGGAGAAAACCGATACGGATTTCTATTCCCAAAACAATCAGCAAGTGCTCCAGGACAGGGCAACTGGAGTGGATGATGCTGTGCAGTGAGGCCTCCGACAGCTAAACCACTACAAGCGAAAGTTCTTTTTTTAGCAGTGGGAGTCGAAGCATTTGTACCAGATTGTCTGGTATATGGCACCGGGCGAAGGTGGCGGTGTGGAGAGAGGAGGAAAACCACGAGATGGACAATGGTGGTGTGGGCACCAATACATGGCTTTCGGTTGGTGGTATGTAACTTTCGTGGTAATGGTAGAACTCAAACTGCTGGAGTTTTTTGAATTTAGGGGATGTTAGCCAGGCGTCCACCATGCAGGGTATGGACAGCAGGTAGCGTGTCGGGATGCAGAGGCGTTAAACGGAGCCCTGGTGGGAGGAGATGATGGCTCTGAGGAATTCAAAATCATAAATGACAGATAGCTGACGACAGTTGAGATTAAGGGGCGTGGCACGCCATAGAGGGCGTCACCGAGTTGAGAGGACTTGGGTGCGGCAACAATCCTTGGTGGGGAGAAGCAAGATGATCTCCCCAAGGTTGTTGTCCGGGAGATCGCTGATGCGGTCCACCCGAGATTCTATGGGTTCCTCAGATCCGATGGGGGGGCTCGTCGCTTCTCCCCGCGCTGCCGGGTGCGGGATCTACAACCGGCGTCGCCGCTGGCGGGAGCCTCATCTTCTTGGCGCTGGGGCCAGCCGACTCCATTTTCCTTGCAGGCGTCGTGCCGAGCTCACGGGTTTCAGCAGAGTAGCGAGAGATGAGCCTAGTGGCAGTGCGAGTGGGGAAGAAGGAGGGCTGGGGTTTTCTGTAGGAGCAAGGAAGAAGAGGGGCATGCGTTTTATGTACGAGTGAGGAAGAAGGTGAGCGGGGGTTTTCTGTACGAGTGAGGAAGATGGGGAGCGGGGGGAATTGGGGGGCGACGGAAGCGGGAGAGTCCAGCGAGCTGCAGTAAGTGGAGGCGAGGAGGAAGGAGGGTTTTTCTGGGATCGCCCCTCTTCAAGAAATATGGGCTTTTCCTCGCAAAAAACAAAAACAAATGGGCTTGAAGATGGGTAGGCTTTTGCATCGGCCTATTCGGCTGCCCGTGTTTCGTACTGGACGGCCTTAACACTAGAGGAAGCCCATTAGAGACACTCTCCAGCTCTCAAGCTTATTGCCCATTCGAAAGAAGAAGAAAAAGAGACGCCTCCAGCTTATGGCTCCTCATCAGTAACATTTTTCAACTTGAAAAAAGTTATAGCTCCTTCTCGGGCTGGCTTGGCATCCACCAAATTAGAGGATGCGGTACTGCATGTAGACACTCACACTGGTCGTAGCGCGGCGAAATGAGCGGTCAAATAATAGGCCCACAATATAGATTGTAAAGATTGACACGCTAGTCAATATTCACACTAAACTAAGCTTCACAAGATACGGTATGCATACTAGCTAATATTCACAAGCACTTAAGTTCAGCATGTTTACGCATCTAAATGATTCGCAAGACTATAACCAAGACAAAGCTGTGACAAGGTGTAGAAATAAAGAAAAAACGATCGATGCTTCTCTGAGCAAAGGGCCTCCCTATGCATGCATTAATTTCCTCGGCATGCTTCTTTCTGCTCAATGTTGCGTGCACTTTGAGCATGTTGGCAACTCCACATCTAGCTTGATGGCTCATCTTGCAATTTACGCTGACACATTGCAGCAAACAGAGGAGGCAATAGAGATCACTCAACATCAGACCATTTTGTGCAGTTCCACTGAAATCATCTTCATTGTGCTGAATGTGAAAAGATAGGAAAGCAATAGTTGTACTTAAATGGTGTCGCAAAACAGTAGCACATATCAATAGCTCGGCATGACAAAACACGATCATCTGGACGAAGGGGCTACTAACCTGCGTGATGAAGATTATGCATAATTTTATAGGTGGTTAGTTGATTTCCACCTTGGGATCTCCTATGATGGCACGGAGGAAATTCTATGCAATCGATGAGTGCAATTCCTTATGTCTGGCTGTAGAAAATTTGTCCGACTAACCCCAATATCTTTTTTGTGCAGTTCCACTAAAATAATTCACCGCAGTTTGCACGACCCCTACTCGCCGGCCAGGCCATCAATGACTCGGTCTCTTTTATCTTGCGTTGACGGTGCGGCTGCAGTGCTTGTTTGCTCCTCCACACATGACATGCTCGTTCCACACTGCAATCAGCAAGTCACGTACGAATAAGCTTATTTCATCTTGCGTTGGTCATTCTACCTAGTTACGAATGTAGGAATACCCGGAGCACCGTGAGGTCAGCTAGCAGCAGGTTCCACTAAAATTGAGGTTTGTGCTTCCGTTTGCACAAATAGACACCATATGGAGATAGACAACCCTATTTGCACAAATATGTAACAGGGTTATTTAAGCAGTGTCATTTTTTTGCAGCGGCATATGATTAACAACAGCATCTCATATGTTATCAATGGCATTACACTGACAGTATGAAAAAGTGCCATTAACTAAGAAGTGCCATCACATCAAATCAACACTGGCACTAGATTAACGGGGGCTTACATAGTTATATTAACATGCATAACAATTGCATTATTACTCTGTGATGACAGATTGAGAGTAGCACTTGATCAGTACATACGTGCACGGTTAACAAGAACGATCGTTCTAACAAAGGGTGATACAGAAAGGAGAAACACATCATCGTGTCAACCATTGTGCAATTAAATTTTGTGCAGTTCCATGGAGATGCAGCTATGTTACCGGTGTCAGATTTTAGTGTAACGGCCCAAAACACTCTTTATGAGAAATAAAGTAAGACAGAAGCATTTCATAAAATGGTGGTGGCATTGATTCAGTTTATCAATGGCAATAGATTGACAGCAGCATAACTTAACAATGACATCACATTAACAGTGGCATTGTTTCATTTTACCTGTGATGTTAGATTAACAGCAGCAGTAAGGGCATAGGGACAGGGGAGATTGAAGCATGTTTTACATCCACCAACGCATAAAGTGGTGAGGCAGAGGTGTTTCCGAGTGCGGCAAACATGCAAAGCATGTCTGGGTTTGTGCCTTTTTTGTTCTCGTCAGTGACCTTTCCTATGTGACCACAGGAAATCTAGACGTGCTCATTCTCGGTTGCATTGTCGACCCAACCCCCCCCCCCCCCCAATTTCTGTCCTTTTTCGACCAAGAGACCGATCAGGCGAGCATCTTTATTTCCCTTTCCAACCAAGAGATCAGTTCGTTAGCCAGTATCTGCAGTACCTTTTTTCCTCTAATAGTAAAAATTTAGGTGGTGTTCGAGTGTTCAACAAGGCGACGGAGCTAGATACATGGGGAGCTTTGTAATACTAGAAGAATATCCACATGCAGGATGCAGCAACGTGGGGAACAATCCTAACTTGATGAAAAAAGGGGATGCAGCGACGTGGGGAGCTGGGCCATTAGAACAAGGTCGGTTCTAAAAGAAGTTATACCTCCGGTCGGCGGGATGTGGCGAGGCAGGCAGCGGGATCTGCCAACACGACGGCGGGGAGCAAGGGTGCAGAGGACCTCCCATGCCGGCGCCAGTTCAGAGAAGACGGCGCGCGTCGGCTTCCTCCCTCGCTACCGGTGACCATCGGCGGAAGGGATCCAGCCGGATCTGTGACAACCGGTGAGAAGAAAGAGAGAGAGAGAGAGACAAAGTGAGTGGACACCACTGTCTTGTTTAGATCTGGAGAGGATGAGAGAGTGAGAAGAAGAGAGCAACCCTAGCAAGCAAGTCCCGAAGTGGAGTAGTAATTGTTTTTCTCTCCGTAGCGATCGTTTTAAATTGAATACGCGCGGAGTCGTCTTTTCATTTAACGTACCAATAAAAAGAATCTCGATCAATAACCGCACCACCGCGTTCAGGTCGCACTTGGTATGGCTGACATTTGGTCCCAGACCCCACATTAAGTGGACAACTAGATGTGTCAAATTGTCATGTTACCTGCCTTTTCATGTGCAAATGCGCTCCACCGTGAGTGTACCCGCGCGTGTGCGTGAGGGGAGAGTGAATTCCGATTTATAAACCTTGAGGTTGTAGAGCTAGTCGGAAACAAACCCTCACCTTTAAATCCCTAAAGTTTGTACCCTGTCCTCTATAATCCCGGTCATTTTTAACCTTAAGGGCCTGTGCGTTTCAAGGGGTTTTAACAGGGATTAACAGGAATTGTGGGGGATTAAATCATGTATAAGCCAAATTCCCCTCCAATCCTCTCCAAACCCCTTGGGAGGAGGTTGAACCGAACAAGGCCTAAGACTAACCACAGTGGGAGTAACTTCAAGAGTAACATCGGGTCCAACTCAGCAAATTCGCCTATGTGGCAATTAGTTAATGAGGAGAGAGGTAAATTGAGTAACTTAGCTAGTTACTCATTCTATGAGTAACATCACACATACCCAAACAAAATGAGTCTATAACCTAATAAATGAAGCTTTGCATGACACTACACGTGTGATGACCACTGGAGTAATCCACTCAGGCTGTACGTAAACATGTTTATACTCTTCATGATTTTTAGTACAAATAGGATGCACATGGCGATGTCATCCTCATACTAGCCAAGATTGATGGATGGCCACGCAGCGTCGCCGTGCTCACCTGCAACTGCAACCCGAGTTGTGCATGCAGCAACTACGACTGCAATGGAGTACTAGACGCACAAGGCATGTTGTTGGTGCTGCTTCATGAGCTACCAAGCCGTCTAGACGAGATGGCCATCACCTACGGAATGAAGGACGTCGTTCTTTCACCGCATCCTGGCCATCACAATGTTGGTGACGCACTTTGCGGTGTTGTCAGAGACGGGGTCTGTCGTCCCACTCCAGCGACGGAGAGCTCTCGCCCGAGAGCGCGAATGTGGACGCAAATTCATGCAAACATGGCTGGATTTCATATAAACATGACGGATTTCATTACATTTACATCAAATAAGCTGTGCTAGTCTGGAGCTAAAGGTAGAATTAATATACCTAATCTAAATGGTCGCCGGCCGATCTCTTTGTCCTCCTCCAGCATCCGATTGGAGAAGAATCGTGTGAGACACCGGCTGTTTACTCCGGCGTCGCCTCGGCGGTGGCCTTCATGCATGGGATACAATCGGCGGTGGCCTCCCGTGTTCTACTTATCCTTGATGATGGCGGCGGGCGGGGATGTGCTGGCCGTCACCTTGTCGACATCCGCGTAGCCGCGTCACCTTGTCGACATCAGCGGTGGCTTCTGTCTCTGCCTGCATGGCGCGGCTACACGTGCGTCGACGGTGGATGGTGCAGTCGCAGGCACTGGAGGAGTTGTACGACACGGCGGCGTCGAGGGCAGTGACCATGCCCGTGTCGCCATGCTCCCCGACAAGCCGGCGTGGAGCAACTCGGCACTCTTCCTTGAGCTGGATTGGAGCGGCCAGCTGTGGAACCACGCGCTGGCTTAGGGCGGCAACTGGCTCCGTCGGGCTAGGCGAAGTAGGTGGAGCAGCGAGCTACCTCACTCGTAACTGCCAGGCTCGGCGGGCCACCCAGACGGCTTTTATGCCGGAGAACTGCTCTGCTTCCTGCTCGTCGGATGCCATCGAAAGAGTGGAGAAAATGGTGGAAGGAGGAGCTTGGCCAGCGTCCCGCTCCTGAACGGACGTGTGGCCGGAGTGGCTTTCTCGCATTCCACGCGGGTTTAAATGTAGGTGTTTGAATGCGGCGAGGAGGCGGGTACAGCCGGGAGTGCAGTGGGCGGCGCCCTCGGCCGGCGCGGTGAGAGGTCGCGTCTGCCCTGACCCCCTTGACCGTGGACCTTGACCTTGTACGTCCGGCTTTGAGCATAACATTATCCTTAATGGACCTTGACGGTGTACGTCATCTTGTGTCCAGATCTGAGATGCCACATGTACCAGATGAATGACTCCGAGTTCGACCCCCGTGATGCTAGGTGTGAGCCGAGGAACACTGTTGGAGAGACCCCCTCATAATTTTCCTACATTGGTCGTTTGATTCATAGGATAGAATGCTATAGGAATTTTTCCTATGAAATCATGTGTTCACTGGCAATCTAGCATCCACTTCAACTTTTTTTCCACTTCCTTTGTTTTTCCTGTGGCATCAAACACTGTGCTAATGCTATGGGATTCAAGTGGACATGCCACTCCAATCCTTTATTTTCCTATTCCTGCGTTTTAAGAATCCTACAAATGAAAGAAAAGAAACAGAGGGAGTACTTGCTCTAAGGCTACTCATAGTGGGGAGTATCATATACTAGTACTATCATGCATATGGTATTAGTGTATGATACCACCTTCATAGTGCATAGTATCATAGAGTAGTATCATAGATGATCATATTTATTGCCATGCATGACACAAAGTAGCATAACATTTAACATGATACGGTATCTACCTATGTTACTCTAACCCTCCCTCTCTTCTTTAATTCTCTGCCACATCAGCGTGTTTTCTATTCCCAATGCATGCAATTTCTGCGGAACGCTATTGGATTTGAAGAGGTCTTCTAATTAATAACACGTTTTAGTTGAGAAAATAATGATGTGATTGGCTTCATCCGCGATTCAAATTTTTTCCTAGCCCAATTTCTACGCGCCAAGGTTGCGGTGCACCTAGACGGGGGGAGCACTAAAAGGTGAGTAGGTGACCTTGCGCTTGGCTCTTTGCCTCTTCCAGAAGTCGAACAATGATGATGGTACTATAGTATATACTTCTGGCAGTCTGACACCGAATGAACTGCTGCACGTCCACCGCTTGTATAAAGCCCACTATTGTAAGAAAAAGCTTCTCCTCGTGCTGCGAGCCACCGCGCGCACGTGGGCGAGGGAGAGGGCGTAGTAAGCAAGCTTGTCGTCGTTCAGCGAGTTGACGGGACACATCAAAGTTATTTAGTATTATCTCCAAAATGGGCCGACCATGTCCATGGCTACCATCCCGTGCTCCGTCATTGAGTACGTGCAGGATTCACGTGCCATCGAGGAGAAAAAATATTGCGTACGTGCCATCGAAGTGCACGACTCACTTACGCACTGCTTATCTCCATTTTCTTGCATGACACGTGCACCTTGATGCTAGATGTCCCGCGTGTTGGCAAAAGGATGAACAAAGCTCACGTCAAAAAAGAGTGGAAGAACATAGATTCCTGATGACCGGGAAGGAGCAAGGAACCTCGCAGTGGAGCGTCTGCACTCATAATATTTTATATTATTCAGCGATATAAAATCAACCAAATCTATCCACATTTAACCGAAAGAGTCCGAAACACGGCAGCCCAGCATAGTTACATCATACATGGCCCACCTCACGCATTCACCATATTCCTCAGCCTCCGTGCGACACATGGTTATAGTATACTATCAAGCAGCCCATATCGCTTCTCGCTCCTTGTTGCGTGCACTTTGAGCATGTTGGCAACTCCACTGCTAGTTTGCTGGCTCATCTTGCAATTGACGCTCACACATTGCAGCACTCCTGAAAGGCCCAGAGGTTAATTTGATAACAAGTACATAGAGGTTAATTTGACAGACATGACTTACTAGTAAGGTACACATGCATTGCACGCATGAGATTTGGTAACCAAATTATGAATAAATACCACACTATAGCATGTAAGCTTTGAGTCATATATGCATTATGTAGATGTTCATTTAATTCTTATAGTTCATCTCATTCAAAATCAATTAGTTTTATAAAAAAGTTAATGTATTTTAAGATTCATGAATATTGTGCATTGTAAAGCATAAAGTAAAAACAAATAATGGCAAATTCATTTAGAAAAAAAATTGGGCAATTATGATATGGAAGATTCTAGAACAAAGGAGAAGTACCCGTGTTTTCAGGTTTGTGCATTATGCTTAAGTTCAACCATGGAGTCTTCTAGATTGTACATATGGCAGAATCTGGTGGAATGTAGATGATATCCAACGGCCAGTAGTGCTCAGATTTGCCACCTCTACACCGTCAGATTGGCTTCATCCAACAACCAATTTTGAAGTTATTCGCACACTATATAGGGGTATAGATAAGTTGACAGAAGTGATATCACTTTTTTTGGAAACATGTCGTAAAGTCGCGCGATAGACCTTCTTGAAGCCAATTAACATGTGTTCAAAAAACTAAAATTATCAAAAAGTAACACGGTAGACCTTCGATGAACATGTGTTCAAAAAACAAAAAATGTCAAAAATTACAAAACAAGGACCTCGAGGTTAATTCAACTAATAGAGCGGACCACTATATATATTTAAGGCAATTAAATGTTTACAGTGATCCATCCCATCAGTTAATTTAACATCAAGGACACTTCCCATCCGGTCACCCATCTGATGACTACTCCAGCCTCAGCACAGTTAACTTGGGAGTTCTGTTAGATGAACTATCGGTAGGGAATCTGGTCCTTGCTGATATAGGATGCCTCTTTGCGTCCTTTATGGCATACCTGGATGACCGCCTGTTGCCGGCCCAATGGCTAATGCCACATCCCCCGTGAATGTAGAAACTTCCCTCCCTCATCTAGCTCCTTCCCGCGTTTTCCCCTGTTTTTTGCCGCCTGCCCACCTATAGAACCGCCTCGCGCCGGCCAATTCCTCTCCAAACACCTAGGGAGGCGGTTAAACCAAACAAGTCTAGACTTGTTTCTAGTGGATTCGTTGATGTGGCACCAGAAGGGTGTGATAACTGACTCTAACAAAATAATTGACTACAACGTTGGCATACATGAGCATGGGGCCCACTTGTCAGCGTGCTAGATGGAGGAAGTAACGCAAGAAAAAATGGAGCGCGGAAGGGTGCGAATCGATTGGCTCACGTGTGATGACCACTGGAGCAATCCACTCAGATTGTACATAAACAAATTCGTGCAAACATGGCCGGATTTCATTACATTTACATAAAATAAGTGGTTTCCACGTGGAGTAGGTTTCTCGGATTCCACGCGGGTTTAATGTAGGCGTTTAAATGTGGCGAGGAGGCTCGTTCAGCCGGGCGTGCAGCGGGCGGCGTCCTCGGCCAGCGCGCCGCTTCAATGGAGGACGCAGTGAGAGGTCACGTCCGCCCTGTGCTGCCTTGACCGTGGACCTTAGTACATTAGTCGTTTGATTCATAGGATTGAATCCTATAAGAATTTTTACTAGTATGGAATCACGTGTACTACTACAACATTTCATTGGAAATCTAGAATCCACTCCAACTTTTTTATTTCACTTCCTTTCTTTCTCCTGTGGCATCAAACACTCAGTGCTAATACTATGGGATTCAAGTGGACATGCCACTCGAATCCTTTATTTATCTATTCCTGCGTTTTAAGAATCCTAGTACTTGCTATAAATGATGTGTGAATCAAAGAAAAGAAACGGAGGGAGTACTTGCTCTTAACGATGTGGAGTTCCGTTCCTCTTGGTCAATGTGTAAATCTCTATATGTACAGTCTTTCACGGACGGAGGGAGTAGGTTGAGCACTTGAGCATGAGCGTGCGTGTTGTGTCTTGTGATGTGTGTCGCATGGATGCGTGAGTGTTGCGTGCATGCATGTGTGCGTGTGAGTGTTGCATGCATGCATGCATGAGGCTTCTACTCCCTCCCATTGACATGTTCATATTTCAAGCTTCATTAAAATGTTCCATGTAAGAATTAAGAGAAAACTCACCGATGCATGTAAAAGTTCTGGTCTTTTGTTCTGCACGCATGCATTCCAATTAATACGTTCATAAACACAATTTTCTTGAGGAAAACGAGCCCATTATTGAGTACAATTCTGGAAAAAATTCTTCGGGCACTCATCATTTACTACTACCTTGGTTGATGATTTTTTTATTGATCTGCATATAAACCGGAAGGAGGGAGTAGGTACTAGTACTAGTAGTACTCCTACATAATTGGCGCCGGGTGCCTTGGCCAATGGTTCTTGTTGTTGGACAGGATGAGAGTAGAGGCATAGGGATACTGTAGATAGGAAGTCTTGGCGATCCATTATTCCCCATCTCGGTCAGAGAGAACTATTCAACTAGTCAGTGAAGTGACAATACACGCTGCAGCTGATGGGACACTTAATTAATAAGCTGAGCCATGGTGTTCGTGTTACTAAATCAGCCTTACCCTGTACTGCCATCATGTTTGCCAGTGGAGCATGCTTCCGCAAGAGGTTCGCTTTCGCAAATACGCCTACGCACCTCTCTCTTCCATTAACTAACATATGGGCCCTCTTGAGGTAGACCCACATGTCATCGGCTTAAATATTTACACACCAAAGGACGGAGGGCCATGGAGGGTAGTCCAGAATTATTAGGCCGGACGTAACTAAGGCCCTGCTTTTTCGCTTGTCTCTGTTGGCATTGCGTTTACTCATTGGGTGAATTAACTTACCAAGAAAGAAGGGACTGCATGCAAGCGCGACGATCAAGACTGCATGCAAGGAGGAGAGAGACGGGGCTGCATGCAACCGTATTAATTAATATAAGCAGCCAATGCATGCCCGATTTAAGGGGTCTTTGTCTCTTTCCCATACCCAGCTGTGTACGCGGAATCGGTTACTTTCTGTAACTACCCAGAGTTAATTTTGCCTTGGTCTTAGAGATTCTGTCGATGGGTCTTTTAAATCCGGACGGAGGTAGTACTATTTAGTACTCTCTCCAAAAGGGGCCGACCATGTCCATGGCTACTCCCTCCATCTAGGTGTATAAGTCATCTTAGGTTGTGCACCGTGACCAAGGCGAAGGGAAAAGCGAGAGATTTTAATGCTTATTTGCTAATTAATAGCATTGCATGCAATGAACTGACCACTGCATGTCGTGTTTGAAAGTCTCAAGTCATTGAACTCATACACGCCCCACATCTCTTATTGGTTGATTCCTTTATTTATGTCAAGAAACAAGAAACAAGGTGAAAGTTAATGCACCGCGTCCAAGTGTTTTGGGATTATTTGGTTTTCATAAGATGACTACACCTAGACGGAGGGAGTACCATCCCTTGCTCCGTCATTGAGTGCGTGCACGATTCACGTTCCATTGAAGAAAATAATGTTGCGTATGTGCCATCGAATAGAATAACTTCATTTATAAATAACACGCCACTGCGTCATGGTCAAATTTTGATTTGTTCACGCCTGGTTCCCGACCCACCACTGACAACTACTACACTCGCCAAATTGTCACGTGAGCTGCCTTTTCGTACAGAAATGAGCTCACCGTGTACCCGCGCGTGAGTACGAAAGAGGCAAAGAGTACCTGCATCGGTGCCTGTACCTCTTCTCTTCATGCATGTATTCCTTTTTTTCGGGTGATTCGTGCACGTACTCCACCTACGTTCGTGACCGTTGGTGAGTCTCTCCTACTACATACTCCATTTTCTTGCATGACCCATGGACCTGGATGCTGAATGTCCCACGTGTCGGCAAAATGAAGAAGAACTTTCCGACGACCGAGAAGGAGCAAGGAACCTCGTGGTGGAGCGGCTGGACTCTTAATATATTTTATATTCAGTCAACCAAATCTTCTCCACATCTAGTAGACCTCCAAAACACGGCAGCCCAGTGTAGTTTACATCATACATGGCCCACCTCATGCTATCACCATATTTCTTCGCCTCCGTGTGACACCTAGCTCTAGTAATCCACCAGCTTGTATCGCTTCTCGCTCCTCGTCTCTCTCAAAGTGCGGCGGGCTGGCGATTTTGCTGTCTATTGAGGTCGGTTAACTCACACTCGCTCCCACATGTTAGCGACATGCCAAGAGCATTCTAAAAAATAACTGTACTCTATTGTTATGCCAAGAAGAGGAAGCGCTTTGACCGATGGACCAAACGAGACAGGCGTGTCGTGCCATGAGTGGGTCCAGTCTAAAAAAAATACTGTACTCTATTGTTATGCCAAGATGTTCTTGTTTATTGTAGTACTCCTCACGCATGCATGCGTTGCGATTAATACTACTCCCTTCATCCATATATATATATATAGGGCCTAATGTATTCTTCGAGGTTGCCTTTGACTATTGATAAGATTTTATATAATTTGAAAATTATATCATTCGAAGATCCTTTCACGTATGAAATTGACGATATGCTTTGAGCAACTTGCATGTCCTATACTGCTGAACTGCTGCATGTCCACCGCGAGGGCGAGGGCGAGGAAGAGGGATAGGACGCTGAAGTCAAAACCCTCTCCTCGTCCTGCGAGCCACCGCGCGCGTGGGCGAGGGAGAAGGAGTAGGCGTACGTAGGGGCTGTTTGGATTGTGACTATATTTGCATTAGAGCAAGTATAATAAGGTGATGTAATCAGGTTGTAAGGATCTAAATATTGTACTATTGCTGTGTTGGAAGAGAGATAAGAGGAGAGAGAAGGGAAGCGGGCTGTAGACTTATAGCTCGGTGTAGCACGAACTCCAAGAAGTTTTGTGAGAGTGGAAGATGGGCCATATGTTGACAAAGTAGTACTTTCTTATAGCCAACTATTATACGTGTTAGCTATTACATTGGTTGTAAATGACATGGCAACATGTTATAGCCAGCAGCTGGCTATATTATTAACCATGCTCTTAGGCCCTAGATGGACAGAGGGAGTACATGATACTAGCAAACGCTCACCATCTAGTAGTTCATTGGTTGGTTTCGATTTTTGAATTGAGTAGTGAGTACACTTGATGATGTGCTACTACTGTCCAATATTTGCGTGTGGTGGTTTCTAGAATAAAAAAAGGAGGTACTTACTGTGGGAAAGGTGAAGTGATGGTTGCTTCGTCCGAGCAACTTATTACTCCGGGAATATTAGAGTACCACTGGATTCAACAAAGAGTAAAATGATGGTTGCTTCGTCCGAGCAACTTATTGTGGCGAAGGTGGGGCTCTGTGATTTGACTGCTCACTAGTCATTATTACTGCGGCGCAACAACCGGGGTGAATCTCCCCTGCAGTTGTGCACTCAATATTGGTGCATGGCAGGTGGAGCCGGATGAAGGATGTCCCACATGTCGGCGAAATGAAGTTGAATGGTTTCTGGCATTACTATCAATCTTTCAGGATTTATTTATATGTACGCATAATTTTCCAGCATAATGAAATGGTACTGTAATGCTATGAAGGTTTCAACTTTGGTTCCTGCAAAAAAAGGTTTCAACTTAGGATTCATGTGTCCTCTTGCCTCAAAGTTGTCTCGTTACAACATTCCATCAAATACAAATGAAACTACCATGGCTGCTAATGCATCTCAATGATTCACAGATCAACGCCAATATTCACATCACAACTGAAGATAAAGTTGTGAGAAGGTGTACAAATAAAGAAAAATATATAATTAATCAATGCTGTTCGTACGCATGGCTCCATTTCCTGGCCACGGTGTTCATTGGTTGGCAGCTAGTTTCACACAGCTCTGTAGCCACGAAAGAGGTGTGTGGAGCACATCACAATCCGATCATTTTGTGCAGTTCCACTAAAATCGAGCTGATCAACCCTGTTTGCAAAGATATTCAGTCAGTGTGATTACAATAATAGTGGAACTAGATGATGGAACATAACACACACAAATAGAAGCCGATCACCTCTGCAATCTCTCTTTAAGACTAACTACTTGTTGGAAAAGATTAGGCTCGGAGTTGGATGAGGAGGATAGCAAAACCAATCTCCCTTTGTGCAGTCCCACTGAAATGTAGAAACGTTACTTGTGTGACATTTTGGCGGAACCGCACAAAACACGCTTAAGAAAAACGTGATTTGTGCAGTTCACCAAAAGGTCGCAATAGCGATGAGGTGAAATGGATAGCCCTGTTTGCAAAAAGAGGTAGAAAGGAAACAATTACTGGCCAATAACAGTTTATGACAGATACGCCGACAAAAAAGAAGCATATTCCTTGTCCTAAGGGAAGATAGCAGCACTGTTGTTTATCTAAAACGGTGTGAGGACGAGATTGCAACATGGAAAGTACGTCGGCCGAGCTACGTTTTGGGCAAAGAACTAGGGAAGATCCACATGTGACAATGTGGGAAGATGGGCAGTGGAGCAAGGCCGGAGGAAGCTGTACCTGAGGGTCGTCGGGATGTAACTAGGAGGGCGGCGGCGGCCGGGATCTGCCCATACTGCGGCAGAGAGCAAGTGACGAAGGCCCTACCGCACCGAAGCTTGGTCAGAGAGAACGGCATGTACCGCAGATTGGGACGTGCTGCCTCGACACCGTCGAACGGAGAAATGATGCACATCCTCCCTTTCCGCCGGCGGACGGGATGCGGCCGGATCAGTGACCAACGGTGAGAGGGAGAGGCCACCACCGCCTTGTGCGAGATAGTGTGACGAGAGACAAACCCCGGCAGGCAGGCTCCATTGTATATAATGGAGTGGATTTCTTTTTTCTCGATAACAATCGTTTTATATTCTGTACGTGCCATTGAGGAATATAACTTTATTTAACACTAACGCGTCAAGTCAAACTTTGTTCCGTGTACGCATGGTACATGACCCTCCTTCAAGTAAACAACCGCTACAGGCGTCAAATTATCATGTGGGCTGCCTTTTCGTACAGAAATGAGCTCCACCGTGTACCCGCGCGGGTGTGGCCGAGAACGAGACGTGAGTACGTGCGTCGTGCATGCACCTCTTCTCTACGTGCATGTACGTACGTGGGTGTGTGTGAGAGAGATGATTTGTGCGAAACAGAGGCAATGTGTCGATGATATCTCAAACAAAAAATGTAACATATGCAATGTGTGTGAAACAGGGGCCTCGATATATCATATATAGAGGGAGCGATCCACGAGAAGAGAGTGGAGGTATCATCGGTGTGAGATATCGATAGAATCAAAGCGAGGGATGAAGTGTGTGGGTGCACGATCGATAAAGAGTGCCATCGAATTTGTGTTTGCCCACATCAAAGATATAGGGTGGCTAGCCTACTAGAATGTGAGAGGGGAGAGGTGCAGTTTGTCTCTGTGGCATAGATACCTACCTATAGTGTTCGACTAATGGTGTGTGGGGGGGGGGGGCAGAGACCTAACTATAGAGAGGTAGATTGACTGGTATATGTGTGGAGAAGGAGAGATACCTAGCTATGTATTGAGGGAGATCGATCGACATCCATGCATATGTGTAGCAGAAGAATAAGGTTGGGAGAGAGACAAAGCTAGAGTGTCGGAGGGTTGGTGGTGGATTTGCTTCTCACAAATGGTGGGAGAGGCCTGCTAGACAAACAGAGGGTACGACTACAATATCTATAAGAGAGGGGATGCGTGCCTGTCTGTGCACGTGCGTGTGAGAGACGGGTCGGGAGGCATGCAAGGATGATGAGGGGGGACGATATGGTTGTGGTAAGCAGACGTAACTACATAGGAAGATCAATCTCCGTGTGTCAGAGAAAGGGAGAGACATAACTAGTGAGGTACGTCGATCAGTTCGTGGGGAAAAAGAGTTATAGTCGACCTAGCTATATGTAGGGAGATCGGTAGGTATACATGCATGCATGTGTTAGAAGCAAATAAGGCCTGGAGAGATGGATAGAGAGAGAGGGATGCGGCTAGGAGGTGGTGCGAGAGGCCTACTATATCGAGGGGGAGGAGTGTGCGAGTATGAGATCGATGAAAAGAGGGGCGGGAGTGTGCACGTCCATGGAACCGTATTAGACAGAGGGGAGCATGGACGATGAGAAGAGAAGAGGGAAAGCGTGTGTTTGTGGTAGGCACACTTGGCTAGAGAGGTATATCGACCGGTGTGTGCCGGAAAGAAGGAGCCGAGGGGCCTACACACACCATGGGTGAATGACCTAAAGAGAAATAACGAATGTGCGGGATGGAGAGAATGCTGAGGGAGGGTGAGAGGGGGGCGGAAGTGCGCATGCACGAGAGAAAGTTAGCGCTAGCTACAAAGAGAAGAGTATTGTGTGGGTGTAAAATATGAACAGAGATCATAATTCATTATAAAAGTGGATTCAGATATTTGAACAAGAGATCATAGTGTTTTAAACCGACGCATGCATGAATATAATGGTGATACGCATGGTGTGGTTATGAACATGTTATACTACATATAATATATGTAACATTTATTTGAATTTGCAATAATGTGTGGCTTTTGCAGCTCAGGGCTAAATACTTGTCATAATGTAGGGGCGGGGCAGTATACTTTGTGTGATAAACACAGTGTACATATGAAACATGGTTTAGATTATGAAGATCTAGCTAGTACTTCAAATGTACTATTATTTGGAGTCGACATCAAGTGTATTCAAAATTTTGAATTTGAATTCATATAGTACACATAGTTCATATCTAACTCTATAGTAATCATGTGGTGTGTTGTTAAGATAATGTACAAATGATGGTTTAACTTGGCAACAATCATGATTGTAGATTCTTATTCAAATAGAGAAACGAATTCAAATCTAGTTCGAATTGCAGCGGTAGTATATACATTTGGAATGCACTAAAATGTTCGTATGAGTAGGTTACATGCATTATACAGCTAGCAAAAAAATTTAATTGGACATAACATGGATTCATAGTTTTGAAT
The DNA here is from genome assembly GCA_011799875.1 of Thinopyrum elongatum. Classification (NCBI taxonomy): domain Eukaryota; kingdom Viridiplantae; phylum Streptophyta; class Magnoliopsida; order Poales; family Poaceae; genus Thinopyrum; species Thinopyrum elongatum. The sequence goes on from CM022297.1 coordinate 93,948,748, forward strand.
AGCATTTGTACAATAAAACGGGACAAGACTCTCTCTTTGTGTGGTGTGAATAGTTTCTTTTTGTGTTTTTTGTCGAGGGAAGTGCGAATTGATTTGGTACGTTCATTGTTACATGTTAGGCTTGTCCCAAAATTTGAACCCACGCCTTGTTATCCCGAAAATTCAGATATCGCTTTGTCTCTTTGTGCTCCAAAAACTCGCGCCTTGCTATCCTAAAATTACAACGCACGCAAAAACTCCCTCCAGCTGCCAAATCCTGACACGCGAAATCCCCGTTCTAACCCTGAGCCGAAAGGGCCGCTAGTTCAAATCAGTGGGGGTACTTTTGTAAAACACCCTACATTTTGGACAAGCACGTCCCTAAGTCATGGTTCCCCCCTCCCATCACCTCCTTTTCGCCATTCGAAAACCCAGGCATCCATTACCTCTCTGCTCCAGCCGCGAAACCCCACCCTCCTCCGTCCGCCACCCCACCGCTGCCAACCGGAGACTCTTCCCCAACGGTGTCGTCCACCACAACAGCTCGACGTCCCTCATCCACCGCCCCAGATGAGGATCCATCGTCGATTTTGCCGTCCCGCCGATTTAGCCGCCCCGTCCTCCACTTCCAAGGAGCTGCTCCGATGATCACCTCATCTATCGCGGCTGCTCCATCCCCACAGCACCGCCTTAACCTGCTCCACCAGAACCGTAGCATCCTCACTGACTCCTCGGACGAAGCCGAGGCCTACTTGACGCCACCAAAGAGGTTGTACACTCATCGCATTGCACCTTCTCCTTAACTTGACCTCCCGGCATCGCCGATGCTCGATCCTGCTCCCCCATGGTGCAGCTACCTCATAGTCGGCACCACCGGTGACATCTCCACGACGGCTCTCCCCTAGTGCGAGGCTCCCTCGACGGTGGCGTCCATACCAGCCGGAGTTGTTGCTGCTACTCCGGCTCTCGCTCGCTCGCACTGCTGCTACTCCGGCTCTCGCTCGCTCACTCTGTCGCACTGCTCTTCCTATCTCACTCGTGCTGCTACTTTACTCTTGCTCTCGCTCGCGCTGCTGATGCTGGTACACCAGCTTCTGCAGCTACACGAGTTACTGCTCTGGATTTATTTTGCACTGCTGCTCTGGCTGCTATCTGCTAGTGTCTTCCCTGTCGATCGCCTGCTGATTTAGATCATTGTTTCTCTACTACTAGTGCTCGAGCGGCCTAAACTACATGTGAAGTGCTTCTCTACTACTAGTGCGTTTAGTTTCAACAGTAACATTCATATTCCATAGTAAATTTCAGTTTTGACAGTTAAGTTCAGAGTCAACAGTTTTTACCTCATCTGTTGGAGTCAGGTGTTTTTTGGTGATGTAAATTTTACATCTACCACTTTTTGGTAATGTATTTTACAACATCTATTGGAGATGCTATTAGAATCCCACTTGAGATTAATGATGTCTGTCTTGTGCTGCTTCAGCATCGATGTCTTATAGCTCGCCGGAGCTGCTCCAACAACGAAACCATCCATCACAACAGAGCAGTACCCTGGACGCCGTCTACAGATGCCTCAGATCTTCCTCCACACCTCCGACAGCCACCGCTGTCGCAACTTCTTCAGCGTCCAACCCAATGATGCTGAGGTCGACACGGCTACGCCAAAGAGGTTGTACACTTGTCGCATCACTTATTACTCTACATTCATGTCGATCCATTAGGGCTATTTTGGTTCAAAGGAAAAAGTGAAGGAAAAACATAGCAATAGGAAATTTTCCTATGGTACTCTACCATTCAATTATTCATGCATTTGGTTGAAAGGAATGGAGCAAAACATCCACCTGGACCTACTTTTCAAAATCCTATGCATGAAAATAAGACTAAGTGCATTAATGGCAGAATAACATTGTACACATTTTCATATGGTTTCACTTTAATTTGGCCATGTTTCTTTGCATTCATATGTTCTTCCAATTCCTGTGAACCAAACACCCAAGTTGACCGAAATCCTGTGTTTACAAATGCTCTGTTTCCCACGTGCATTCCTATCCTATTCTGGTGTTTTTCCTATCCCTGCATTTTTAGAATCCTGCAAGCCAAAGGAGCCCTCACAGAATTACTTCAGTTACAGATAGGTGTCAAAGAAAACTTTGTGTGGTTTGTCCTGCTCCTGCCGCGACGTCGTCCACCTCACCTGAGCTGCTCCATCGACAGAAGCATCCACCCTACCAGACATCACGACTCCTGGCCGTCTTTCATTGCCTCAGATCTCCTTCCCTGCTGCCAGCACCCACCGCAACTGCATCACCATCATCGACTCAGTAGATGAACCTGAGGAGTACACGGGTCCGCAAGAGAGGTCGCACTCTTTTGTTTCTGCTTATGTTATGCATTGCTTAATATTACCTGCTACTTTATCGTCCTGTTCACCTCTTAGACTCCAAGTCAGGTCCAAATTAATGTTCAATCTTGAGTTTTAAAATGCTGGTGGGGCACATATCGAGGTAGTAATGAATAGTATCTCTGTCTATCTGGTTCACCTAGGGTATGTCTATCTTGTTCATCTTGGGTGGGAAACAAACAGTATGTTGATCTAGGGTGGGAAACAAATAGTAAAGCAATCATCATCTGTCTTTTTATTAAACTAAAGCTATCATCAGCCTGCTATCATTGTTTTTGGATCTATCCACTGGTTGTTACCATCACTCTAGATTTCTGCATGCTCTCCTTACATAATCTCACTATATTTTTTTCGTATGCATGTCAGATATTATACACAGTAATGCTGAACATGTAGAGAAAAAGAGAAGAGTTTTGCGCGACAATACAATGTCATGCAGACATCTCTCCATGGTGGGTGCAATGTCAAACCCTCCCCCCCCCCCCTCCTCTAGATTGTAATCCAGAGGAAGATATCTGTTCAGAGGCGGATTCAAACGGAGCTGACCACTCCTATTTACCCCCCGAGGTGTTTGCTCTAACTTGGCATGATGATGTTGGTCATATCATGCATATGTTGCCTTGCAGTGCTTACTTTTGACATCATATATGTCATCTTCTTAGTTTAGACATGTTCTGTAATGCCACCTGTTTAGTTTCTATATCATTTATGTGAACTATGCAATCTCATCTTTTTTAGCCAGCCGTAATATATGTGAAATATGCAATACCATCTTGTTTAGCCAGACATCATATATTTGAATTATATCTTGCCATTCCTTTTCTTCATTACATGTCCATTTGTCAACAATGTTTGTACATTCAACTACTCTTCCTGTGAATCAGCCATTTGAGTGGGTGATGGAAAAATCTGGAGTGAAAACAAGGTCTTCAGAGCAGACAGTGCTACCTGTCGAAGCAGATCTCTTGTTGGGTCCAGATAGCTCCTCAAAGATGGATTCAGAGACAGATGACCAGTCCTATTCCCCCACTGAGGTGTATGCTCTAACTTGGCACGGTTACACTGCTCATATCATGCAGATGGTGTCTTGCATTGCATAGTTTAGACATCATATACACAATATTCAACACCATGTTCTTAGTTCAGACATCATATATGCGAATGCCATCTTCTTAGTATATAAATCACATATGTTAATTATATCATGCGATCTTGATTACTTAGATAACATGTACGTGAATTATGTCATGCGAACCTGTTTACTAAAGACATTATATAATTATGTCATGCCATCCTGTTTAGTTAGTCATCATATCTTTGAATTATGTCATGCTATGCTATCCAGTTTAGATAGACATCATATATGTGAAATTATGTCATGCTATCCTTTTTAGTTAAACAATATATATGTGAACTATTTCATGCACTCTTTTTTTCCACACTATCTATTGCATCTGTCTCTCAGACAAGGTCTGTACATTCAACTACTTTTCTTGTTTATCAGCCATTTGAATTGGAGGGGGTGATGGCAGTATCTAGCGGAGTAAAAACACGGTGTTCAAATAAGCAGTGCTACCTCTTGGTAGACATAGCACCCCGGTTGTACATGCACAAGAACCAGCCCTACCACATATATCCCAGACTCTCGCAGATTGTACCCCTACTCCGATGGACAGAGAACCAGCTTCACCCAATCTAACCCCAGTAGATAGTAATCCAGTTCTAGTTGACACAGCACCATCTCCAACACAGAGCTCCCAAACAACAGCAGTTAGTAAGGCAGCTCCAGTGCCCAAAGCGCCTGGACTACCACGGCGAACCCCAACTTCACCAGTTAGTACACCTATTCCTGTGGACGAAGCACAACCAGCCATTCGTAGTTTAGCATCTATCGCATTTGATGTTGTTAAATCCTATGTGTGTATCTTCCCATCATGGAAATGTTATACTGAAGATGAAGGAAAAAAGCTAGTTGCAGGTGTTCGTCCATGAGTTATGTGTAAGTAATGTTATTCATGGCAATTACTTTGCTTTGTCCCATACATTCTACCTCCACGTTGGTTATAATACAGCAAATGTTCCCATTTTTCTCTATAGAGAAGGACCGATTTGGAAACTCAGGATGAGGTAACCTGTGCTAATACCTCTACTATCTTCAAGAATGCTTTGTGTCAGTATCGGAATTACCTGAAGAAAACGTACTTCACTCACAAGGAAACTCATCAAATTCCCTTACTTTCTCCTGAGACACATTTACGGGACGATGACTGGGAATGCCTTGTTCTGTACTGGTCCCGAGGCAAGAATGTGGTAAGGTCTATGAGATCATTTTTTTATTTTGAAGTACTATATGCATGCGTCTTACTGTACTCTGTTTGTGTAGAACAAGTGCTTAAATCTGAAGAACAACTGTTCTCATTTAAGATTCCATTGCTATGGTGCATACTGCTTTGCTCTTGCATCACTGTATTTACTCATACAAACTTATTTTTAAATTGAAGGATCCAATCGAAACTCCAATGGCACAATAGGTATGTTTAAACATGTTTCTTTAACTGGTTTGCTCTTCTAAATTGCTCTGTTGATTTCAATTTCAATTGTGTATACAGTTGACTTCTCTTATCATGCACATTACTAGCATCACAACAGAGCCAATAGTGTTGCTGTACATGTATACTCTTGGTACCCATCTGAAATCTTGTTGTGCCGTGTAGTTTCCCACACTTGTATTCTTTCAATGCTACTTTGTCTTGAACTGATATGATTTGAACCGTGTCTCTATTTTGATTTGGCAACACAATGCAGTGACCACAGCACATAGATATATGTTTGTTTGATGCTTTCATTATGTACTACTTCACAATAGAAGACTTGGTAGTTTAATCATGTCCACCTTACTACTGAACTGGTTCACCGAAATGAGTTTCATATACCACATGCTAAACCTGTTATGTGTCTGCTTGTTTCTTCTTTGAGAATGCTGACAGAATATTGGGGAAGAGTACCTTATTAAGCAATGGTAAAGGAAGTAATGCAGATAAGGTTCAGGATAGTGAGACATCCTTGTTTGTCTCCAACAAAGCTGATAAAACAGCTAAGGAAAACTATCTTGAAGACAGTGAGACAACCCCAAAGTCATGTCTTGATGTAGTGTTCGAGTTACTGGCCACTACCACTAGCACAAGCTCTTCGAACTCACTGTCTGAATCAGTTCGGTTTCTTGAGTCTCAACTACAAGCTGAAAGACATCGATCAGTTGTGCTTTGACAAGAAGCCGAAGGACTGAGGAAGTCCCTGGAGAATTCAGATGCATACTTTCTGGTGCAACAACAAGCGTTGGAGGATTTTAGCGCCAAACAGGAGAAAGCTAATAAGCTTGCTAAGCTTATTGCCAGCATGGTGGATACCCAAGGTAACATTTTTTGAGCTCTTCTGAAGTTGTTTCAGTTATGGACTTGTTTTGCTGCCGCGTTTATTTGCACTGGTAGCCAATTTAGACGCCTAGTGTATGTAATATGTTGCTTTGTTCCCTATATTTGCACTGGTGGTGAACTTTGATGCCCAGTGGATGTAATATGTGTAATAGCCAGCCTAGCGTAAGTTGCTTGCTTATTTATTTCCTTATTGTCTTGTTTATTTGTTTGGTTGTAGTCACTGCAGTTCCTTTTCCGCGGTTTGCTAGTGGCCACAATAAAATATATTTTTAAACTAGGCCATAATAACCATGGGCAACATACGGACCGTTGTAACCATGGTCTCGCTACCTGCTGTAGTGACCATCAGCCGTAGGGTCCATGGGCCTTCTACGGGCCATATGATCGATTAGCCAAACATGGGTCGTACTATCCGTGGACCAATAACGGACCGCAATATGGGCCCTAAACAGGCTAGAGTGGAAATCGTCAGTTTATGGCCTGAGCATAACGGGCCGTTAATAGGCCGATATGTATAACGGGCTTAATTCTATCGACAGGCATAACGGGTCGTTAATGGGCCGTATTTGATGACGCTATGAAAACAGTCCAATGGATTAACGGGCCACAAACGGGCCGACTGTAACCATAGGCTGAATTTGGCCCACAAGCGGAACAGGCCAGTAACGGACCGTAAGTAATCGAATGCTAGAAATGAGCCCAAGAATAAATGGGCCCTTAGAAGGCCAAAAGATAACACGGGTTGGAAACGGCCCAATGGAATAATGGGCCGTTAATGGGTATAAAGTGGTACACTGTTCGTTTTGGGCCAGTTTCACCACGGGCCTTTATTGGGCCCAGAGTTACAAAGGGCCTCATATGGGCCGAAAGATGTCATGGGCCATACATGGGCCAGAAGTTACAGCAGGCTAGAATCATATTAGACGGCCCAGATGACGCTACTGAGCCTAATTCGTATAGGCCATAACGGGCCGTGAGTTAGCGGGTTGTAAATGGGCTATATGCGAACAGGTCGTTAGCAGGCTTTCTGTGGGCCAGGCCGCTACCTTTTGACCAAGTCAAACGGACCGGCCTTTTGACGTGAATGGGCCACTGTTGGGCCGAGCAACGTGTCGACGTATCACAGGCGCGACCCGTCCATTCGCTGGATGACATCTGTCCCAACACTAAGCTGACATGTGGATCCTCCGGCGAATAAGAATTTTACACATGGAAAATCCCCATTGGTCCGGGTTGTTAATGGGTTATCGAATCCAAACCGGAACCCGATAGCTTAACGGCGACCCGTTATGGTGGATGCCACGTGTCGGTTACCCTTGACGAAAACACTTCCATGATGCGCCATTTATCATCATGGAAGTGGACACTTCTGTGATTATAATTTTGGTATTGTCATGGAACACTTCTACAATAGCACAGGTATGACTATCTTGATTATGTCATAAAATCGTCAAAGATGTACATGCATGACAGAAAATGTGACCTAATGTGACAAAAACGTATCATCACGGAAGTGGTTTTTTTTGTAGTGATACCCTCAGCCCGAGGGTGAACTACTCCCTCATTATCATGGTGGCCGCTGGGATGATGAAGATGGCCTCCGGTGATGATTTCCCCCTCCGGCAGGGTGCCGGAATGGGGTCTCGATTGGTTTTTCGTGGCTACAGAGGCTTGCGGCGGCGGAACTTCTCATCTAGGGTTCTTTTCGGGGGTTTTGGTATTTATAGGAATGTTTGGCGTCGGTCTCACGTCAAGGAGGTGCCCGAGGGGCCCACAAGATCGGGGGGCACGCCCTAGGGGGTGGGTGCGCTGCTACTTCTTGAGCTTGCGTTGGTTTTTCCCTTGAAGAGGAAAGGGTGATGCAGCACAGTAGAGGTAAGTATTTCCCTCAGTTAAGAACCAAGGTATCAATCCAGTAAAATCACCAACACCTGCACAAACAATCAAACACTTGCACCCAACGCGATAAAGGGGTTGTCAATCCCTTCACGGTCAATTGCAAAGGTGAGATCTGATAGAGATAGATAAACAAAAGATAAAATATATTTGGGTTTTTGATATATAGATCTCAAAATAAAAGATTGCAAAATAGTAGATCGGAAAGTAATATGATGGAAAATAGACCCGGGGGCCATAGGTTTCACTAGAGGCTTCTCTCATGAAGGCAAATAATACGGTGGGTGAACAAACTATTGTCGAGCAATTGATAGAAAAGCGCAAAGTTATGACGATGTTCAAGGCAATGATTATGCATATAGGCATCACGTCCATGTCCAGTAGACCGACTCCTGCCTGCATCTACTACTATTACTCCACACATCGACCGCTATCCAGCATGCATCTAGAGTATTAAGTTCATAAAGAACGGAGTAACACCTTAAGTAAGATGACATGATGTATAGGAATTAACTCAAGCAATATGATGAAAACCCATCTTTTTATCCTCGATGGCAACAATACAATACGTGCCTCGCTACCCCTACTTTATCACTGGGTGAGGACACCGCAAGATTGAACCCAAAGCTAAGCACCTCTCCCATTGCAAGAAAAAACCAATCTAGTTGGCCAAACCAAACCGATAATTCGAAGAGAAATACAAAGATATTAAATTATGCATAAAAGAATTCAAAGAAGATTCAAATAATATTCATAGATAAGCTGATCATAAATCCACAATTCATCGGATCTCGACAAACACACCGCAAAAGAAGATTACATCGGATAGATCTCCAAGAACATCAAGGAGGACGTTGTATTGAGAATCAAAGAGAGAGATGAAGCCATCTAGCTACTAGCTATGGACCCGTAGGTCTGAGGTAAACTACTCACGCTTCATCGGAAGGGCAATGGTGTTGATGTAGAAGCCCTCCGTGATCGATTCCCCCTCCGGTCGGATGCCGAAAAAGGCCCCAAGATGGGATCTCACGGGAACAGAAGGTTGCGGCGGTGGAAAAGTGTTTTCATGGATGCATCTGGTGGTTCTGGAATATATGTGAATATATAGGAGGAATAGATAGGTCAGGGGGTCACCGAGGGGCCCACAAGGTAGGGGGCGCCCCCCCCCCTAGGGCGCGCCCTCCACCCTTGTCGCCACCTCGTGGCTCTTCTGACTTGGACTCCAAGTCCCCTGGGTGTCTTCTGGTCTAAGAAAAATCATCGTGAAGTTTTATTCCGTTTGGTCTCCGTTTGGTATTCCTTTTCTGCGAGGCTCAAAAACAAGGAAAAAATAGAAACTGGCACTGGCACTGGGCTCTAGGTTAATAGGTTAGTCCCAAAAATAATATAAAATAGCATATTAATGCATATAAAACATCCAAAATAGATAATATAATAGCATGGAACAATCAAAAATTATAGATACGTTGGAGACGTATCAAGCATCCCCAAGCTTAATTCCTGCTCGTCCTCGAGTAGGTAAATGATAAAAATAGAATTTTTGATGTGGAATGCTACCTAACATACTTATCCATGTAATTTTCTTTACTGTTTCATGAATGTTCAGATCCATAAGATTCAAAACAAAAGATTAATATTGACATAAAAACAATAATACTTCAAGCATACTAATAAAGCAATCATGTCTTCTCAAAATAACATTGCCAAAGAAATTTATCCCTACAAAATCATATAGTCTGGCTATGCTCCATCTTCGTCACACAAAGTACTCAAATCATGCACAACCCCGATGACAAGCCAAGCAATTGTTTCATACTTTTGATGTTCTCAAACCTTTTCAACTTTCACGCAATACATGAGCGTGAGCCATGGACATAGCACTATAGGTGGAATAGAGTATGGTGGTTGTGGAGAAGACAAAAAAGAAGAAGATAGTCTCACATCAACTAGGCGTATCAACGGGCTATGGAGATGCCCATCAATAGATATCAATGTGAGTGAGTAGGGATTGCCATGCAACGGACGCACTAGAGCTATAAGTTTATGAAAGCTCAAAAAGAAACTAAGTGGGTGTGCATCCAACTTGCTTGCTCATGAAGACCTAGGGCAATTTGAGGAAGCCCATCGTTGGAATATACAAGACAAGTTCTATAATGAAAAATTCCCACTAGTATATGAAAGTGACAACATAGGAGATTCTCTATCATGAAGATCATGGTGCTACTTTGAAGCACAAGTGTGGAAAAAGGATAGTAACATTGCCCCTTCTCTCTTTTCTCTCATTTTTTTTTGGTGGGCTTCTTTGGCCTCTTTTATTTTTTTGTGGGCTTCGTTGGCCTCTTTTATTTTTTCCTCACATGGGACAATGCTCTAATAATGAAGATCATCACACTTTTATTTACTTACAACTCAAGAATTACAACTCGATACTTAGAACAAAATATGACTCTATATGAATGCCTCCGGTGGTGTACCGAGATGTGCAATGACTCAAGAGTGACATGTATAAAAATTATGAACGGTGACTTTGCCACAAATACTATGTCAACTACATGATCATGCAAAGCAATATGATAATGATGGAACGTGTCATAATAAAATGGAACGGTGGAAAGTTGCATGGCAATATATCTCAGAATGGCTATGGAAATGCCATAATAGGTAGGTATGGTGGCTGTTTTGAGGAAGGTAAAAGGTAGGTGTATGGCACCGGCGAAAGTTGCGCGGTACTAGAGAGGCTAGCAAAGGTGGAAGGGTGAGAGTGCGTATAATCCATGGACTCAACATTAGTCGTAAAGAACTCACATACTTATTGGAATAATCTATTAGTCATCGAAACGAAGTACTACGCGCATGCTCCTAGGGGGATAGATTGGTAGGAAAAGACCATCGCTCGTCCCCGACCGCCACTCATAAGAAAGACAATCAATAAATACCTCATGCTCCAACTTCGTTACATAACGGTTCACCATACGTGCATGCTACGGGAATCACAAACTTTAACACAAGTATTTCTACAATCCACAATTACTCACTAGCATGACTCTAATATCACCATCTTTATATCTCAAAACAATCATAAGGAATCAAACTTCACATAGTATTCAATGCACTTTGTATGAAAGTTTTTATTATATCCCTCTTGGATGCCTATCATATTAGGACTAAATTTATAACCAAAGAAAATTACCATGCTGTTTAGAAAGACTCTCAAAATAATATAAGTGAAGCATGAGAGTTCAACAATTTCTATAAAATAAAACCACCGCCGTGCTCTAAAAAGATATAAGTGAAGCACTAGAGCAAAATTGCCTAGCTCAAAAGATATAAGTGAAGCACATAGAGTATTCTAATAAATCATGATTCATGTGTTTCCCTATCAAAAGGTGTGTACAGCAAGGATGATTGTGGCAAACTAAAAAGCAAAGACTCATAGCATACAAGACGCTCCAAGCAAAACACATATTATGTGGTGAATAAAAATATAGCCTCAAGTAAATTTACCGATAGACGAAGACGAAAGAGGGGATGCCTTCCGGGGCATCCCCAAGATTAGGCTCTTGGTTGTCCTTGAATATTACCTTGGGGTGCCTTGGGAATCCCCAAGCTTAGGCTCTTTCCACTCCTTATTCCATAGTCCATCAAATCTTTATCCAAAACTTGAAAACTTCACAACACAAAACTCAACAGAAAACTCGTGAGATCCGTTAGTACAAGAAAATAAAATCACCACGTTTGGTACTGTTGTGAACTCATTCTTTATTTAAATTGGTGTAATATCTACTATATTCCAACTTCTCCATGGTTCATACCCCCCGATACTACCCATAGATTCATCAAAATAAGCAAACAACACAAAGAAAACAGAATCTGTCAAAAACAGAACAGTCTGCGAAGATCTGAATTTTTCTAATACTTATGTAACTCCAAAAAATCTGAAAAATTAGGAAAACATATTAAATTCGTATATAAATTCTTTGTAAAAATTTCAGGGTTTTTCAATGCTCCAGTGAATTATTAAAATGCTGTGACTGGACGCAAAATTTTCTATTTTTCAGCAAGATCAAATCAAGTATCACCGTAAGCCATCCCAAAGGTCTTACTTGGCACAAACCCTAATTAAAACACCAAAACACATCTAACCAGACGCTAGATGAAAAATTTATTGAAAAACATCAAGGAAAAATATTGGGTTGTCTCCCAACAAGCGCTTTTCTTTAAAGCCTTTTAGCTAGGCATTGATAATTTTGATGATGCTCACATGAAAGACAAAAATTGAAGCACAAAGAGAGCATCATAAAGTACGTGAAAAACACATCTAAGTCTAACATACTTCCTATGCATAGGCATCTTATAGGCAAACAAATTATCAAGTCAAGCAAATCCTAGCATATGCAAAGAACAAGAAAGAGACAATAGCAAACTCAACGTAACGAGAGGTAATTTAGTAACATGAAGATTTCCACAACCATATTTTCCTCTCTCATAATAATTACAAGTAGGATCATAATCAAATTCAATAATATAGCTATCACATAAAATTTTCTCTACATGATCCACATGCATGCAAAGATGACATTCTTCCAAAATAGTGGGATTGTCATCAAATAAAGTCATGACTTCTCCAAGCCCACTTTTATCAAAAAATTCATAAGATTGATCATACTCCAAGGTAGTGGGATAATTATTTCCTAAAGTTGACACTCTTCCAAACCCACTTTCAATATTATTGCAAACATATTCATCATGAGGCTTAAATAAATTTTCAAGATCATAAGAAGCATCATCACCCCAATCATGATCATTGCAATAAGTAGCGGACATAGCAAAACTAGCATCCCCAAGCTTGGGGTTTTGCATATTATTAGCACAATTGACATTAATAGAATTTATAATAACATCATTGCAATCATGCTTTTGATTCAAGGAACTATCAAGTATGGGTGCAATAGCAATAATCTCATGTTTAACAGAAGGAACTATAGCAAATTCATCTTCATAAATATTGGCATCATGGCCATAAGAATAGCAAGCATCATGTTCATCAAGGGATATTTCAATCAAATCAACGGAATCATAATTATCTATAGATTCATGCATATCATTATTTTCTTCCAAAGCAACGGTCATTCTCTCAATAAATTCTTTTACATAGGCATTATGAGCATAGTTTTCATAGCAATATTTAAGTATGTCAAAATTTTCAGATTTGTAGAGAGTAATATCATACTTTTCAATCAAAGAAGCAACTTCATAAGCACCCTTAAAAGCAACAAATTCTTCAATTTGTTCAATATCATAGTAACTATAAACACCCTTTTCATAAGAAGATAAGATATCATTATCATTAAACTCACATAGGTAGGGAAGGTGTTTTTTAGGGTTCTTAGAGCAACAAGTGAAATCACAAAGTTCACAAAGATTCCAAGCATAACATAGCAAACAATTTATTTGATTCCATAAGAGTCTCCCTTTTTCAGACAAACGGTGACGCACAAAATGAGCATGCTCATCTAAAGATTTTCCCTCAACTAAACTAGTTGGGGTTTCAGCACGAGCACATATGGATCGAAGATGATCCAGCTAGAAAACTTTAAGTGGATCCATAAACTTTGTTTCTGATTTTCAATAAACACACAATGATACCAAGCGAACGAGCAAACGAGCCAAGTAAGACATAAAGGCAAATGAAAAAATGAACGGAAGAAGGGCGAATAAAAAGGCAAATCTTTTTGTATTTTTTGAAAATCATTTTAGAGGTGGGGGAGAGGAAAACGAGAGGCAAATGGCGAATAATGTAATGCAAGAGATGAGAGTTTATGATGGGTACTTGGTATGCCTTGACTTGGCATAGATCTCCCCGGCAATGGCGCTAGAAATTCTTCCTGCTACTTCTTGAGCTTGAGTTAGTTTTTCCCTTGAAGAGGAAAGGGTGATGCAGCACAGTAGAGGTAAGTATTTCCCTCAGTTAAGAACCAAGGTATCAATCCAGTAGGAGAAGAACACACAAATCACCAACACCTGCACAAACAATTAAACACTTCACCCAACGCGATAAAGGGGTTGTCAATCCCTTCACGGTCAATTGCAAAGGTGAGATCTGATAGAGATAGATAAACAAAAGATAAAATATTTTTGGGTTTTTGATATATAGATCTGAAAATAAAAGATTGCAAAATAGTAGATCGGAAAGTAATATTATGGAAAATAGACCCGGGGGCCATAGGTTTCACTAGAGGCTTCTCTCATGAAGGCAAATAATACGGTGGGTGAACAAATTACTATCGAGCAATTGATAGAAAAGCGCAAAGTTATGACGATATCCAAGGCAATGATTATGCATATAGGCATCATGTCCGTGTCAAGTAGACCGACTCCTGCCTGCATCTACTACTATTACTCCACACATCGACCGCTATCCAGCATGCATCTAGAGTATTGAGTTCATAAAGAACGGAGTAACGCCTTAAGTAAGATGACATGATGTAGAGGAATTAACTCAAGCAATATGATGAAAACCCCATCTTTTTATTCTTGATGGCAACAATACAATACGTGCCTTGCTACCCCTACTTTGTCACTGGGTGAGGACACCGCAAGATTGAACCCAAAGCTAAGCACCTCTCCCATTGCAAGAAAAACCAATCTAGTTAGCCAAACCAAACTGATAATTCGAAGAGAAATACAAAGATATTAAATCATGCATAAAAGAATTCAGAGAAGCTTCAAATAATATTCATAGATAAGCTGATCATAAATCCACAATTCATCGGATCTCGACAAACACACCGCAAAAGAAGATTACATCGAATAGATCTCCAAGAACATCAAGGAGAACGTTGTATTGAGAATCAAAGAGAGAGATGAAGCCATCTAGCTACTAGCTATGGACCCGTAGGTCTGAGGTAAACTACTCACGCTTCATCGGAAGGGCAATGGTGTTGATATAGAAGCCCTCCGTGATCGATTCCCCCTCCGGCCGGATGCCGGAAAAGGCCCCAAGATGGGATCTCACGGGAACAGAAGGTTGCGGCGGTGGAAAAGTGTTTTAGTGGATGCCTCTGGTGGTTCTGGAATATATGTGAATATATAGGAGGAAGAGCTAGGTCAGGGGGTCACCGAGGGGCCCACAAAGTAGGGCCCCCCCCCCAGGGCGCGCCCTCCACCCTTGTCGCCGCCTCGTGGTTCCTCTGACATGGACTCCAAGTCCCCTGGGTGTCTTCTGGTCCAAGAAAAATCATCGTGAAGTTTTATTCCGTTTGGTATTCCTTTTCTGTGAGGCTCAAAAACAAGGAAAAAACATAAACTGGAACTGGGCTCTAGGTTAATAGGTTAGTCCCAAAAATAATATAAAATAGCATATTAATGCATATAAAACATCCAAAACAGATAATATAATAGCATGGAACAATAAAAAATTATAGATACATTGGAGACGTATCACGCGCCCCCAGGCTTGTGGCTCCCTCGTCCACTTCCTGGCCCAGCTCCGGTGCTTCAGGGGTCTCTTTTGGTCCATAAAAAATCACCGTAAATTTTCAGCCCATTCCGAGAATTTTTATTTCTGCACAAAAAACGACACCACGGTAGTTCTGCTGAAAACAGCGTCAGTCCGGGTTAGTTCTAATCAAATCATACCAAAACCATATAAAATTGTTGTAAACATGGCATGAATACTTCATAAATTATAAATACGTTGGAGACGTATCACTTGATACGTCTCCAACGTATCTATAATTTTTTATTGTTCCATGCTATTATAGTATCAATCTTGGATGTTTTATATACATTTAAAAGCAACTTTATATCATTTTTTGGGACTAACCTATTAACTTAGTGCCCGGCGCTAGTTGTTGTTTTTTTTGCTTGTTTTTGACTTTGCAGAATATCAATACCAAACGAAATCCAAATGCCACGAAACTTTTTGGAGATTTTTTTCTTGCAATAAGAGACCCTGGAAGCTTCTGAAGCCCACGAGAAGACGAAGGAGTGGCCCACTAGACACCAGGGCGCGCCCTGGTGTATAGTGGGGCCCATGGACTTCCGTTTGACATAGCTCCGCCTCTATAAATACTCTAAAATCAGGAAACCTACCAGGGAGTCCACGAAATTCTTTTTCCGCCGCCACAAGCCTCTGTTCTCGAAAGATCCCATCTAGGGACTTTTCTGGCACTCTGCCGGAGGGGGAAACGATCACGGAGGGGTTCTTCATCATCCTTGCTGCCCCTTCGATGATGTGTGAGTAGTTTACCACAGACCTACGGGTCCATAGTTAGTAGCTAGATGGCTTCTTCTCTCTTTTTGATTCTCAATACAATGGTCTCCTCATTGTTCTTGGAGATCTATTTCATGTAATGACTTTTTGCGGTGTGTTTGTTGGGATCCGATGAATTGTGAGGTTATGAACAGATGTATCCATGAATATTATTTGGGTTTTCTCTGAACTCTTTTATGCATGATTAATATAACCTCGTATTTCTTCTCCGATTTATTGGTTTGGTTTGGCCAACTAGATTGATTTATCTTGCCATGGGAAGGGGTGCTTTGTAATGGGTTCGATCTTGTGGTGCTCAATCCCAGTGACTGAAGGGGACATGACACGTATGTATCGTTGCTATTAAGGGTAAAAATATGGGGTTTATTCATATGTGAGTTTATCTTGTCTACATCATGTCATCTTGCCTAATGCATTACTCCATTTTTCCATGAACTTAATACACTAGATGCATGTTGGATAGCAGTCGATGTGTGAAGTAATAGTAGTAGATGCAGAATCGTTTCGGTCTACTAATCTTGGACGTGATGCCTATATGTTTGATCATTGCCTTGGATATCGTCATAATTATTTTCTTTTCTATCAATTGCCCAACAGCAATTTGTTTACCCACCGTATGATATTTTCTCGAGAGAAGCCTCTAGTGAAAACTATGGCCCCAGGGTCTATCTTTTATCATATAAAAATCCTTTAAATGCCTTGCTACAATTTTCTTTTATTTATCTTGTTTTGTATTTTTGTCAGATCTATCTATCAAAAACTATACAATTTAATCTTGCTCATAGCCGTTCAGGGATTGACAACCCCTCTACGCGTTGGGTTGCAAGTATTTGTTGTTTGTGTGCAAGTGCTGTTTACATAGTGTTGATTGGTTCTCCTACTGGATTGATAACCTTGGTTTCATAACTGAGGGAAATACTTATATCAACTGTACTGCATCATCCTCTCCTCTTCGAGGAAATCCCAACGCAGCTCACAAGTAGCAGGAAGAATTTTTGGCACCGTTGCCGGGGAGACATCATCAACATCTATCAAGTACCTACGCATAAACTTTCATCTCCTTGCATTTAAATTATTTTCCATTTGCCTCTCGTTTTCATCTCCCCCACTTCTAAAAAGTTTTTACAAAAATACAAAAATATTTTTCGTTTGCCTTTTTGTTGTTTGGTCTTTTCTTTGCTTGTGATCTTGTTGTTGAGGAACGTAGTAATTTCAAAAAAATTCTTACGATCACGCAAGATCTATCTAGGAGATGCATAGCAACGAGACGGGAGAGTGTGTCCACGTACCCTTGTAGACCGAAAGCGGAAGCGTTAGCACAACGCGGTTGATGTAGTCGTACGTCTTCACGATCCGACCGATCCAAGTACCGAACGCACGGCACCTCCGAGTTCAGCACACGTTCAACTCGATGACGTCCCGCGAGCTCTGATCCAGCAAAGCTTCACAGGAGAGTTTCGTCAGCACGACGGCGTGGTGACGGTGATGATGATGCTACCGACGCAGGGCTTCGCCTAAGCACCGCTACGATATGATCGAGGTGGATTATGGTGGAGGGGGGCACCGCGCACGGCTAAGAGATCAATGATCAATTGTTGTGTCTATGGGGTGCCCCCTGGCCACGTATATAAAGGAGTGGAGGAGGGGGGAGGGCCGGCCTAGCTATGGCGCGCCCTGGAGGAGTCCTACTCCCACCGAGAGTAGGATTCCCCCCCTTCCAAGTAGTAGGAGTAGGAGAGAAGGAAGGGGAAGAGAGAAGAGAAGGAAGGAGGGGGCGCAGCCCCTCCCCCTAGTCCAATTCGGACTAGGCCTTGGGGGGGCGCGCGGCCTGCCTCTCTCTCTCTTCCCTAAAGCCCAATAAGGCCCATATACTTCTTCCCCGTATTCCCGTAACTCCCCGGTACTCCGAAAAATACCCGATCCACTAGGAACCTTTCCGATGTCCGAATATAGTCGTCCAGTATATCAATCTTTACATCTCGACCATTTCGAGACTCCTCGTCATGTCCTCGATCTCATCCGGGACTCCGAACTACCTTCGGTACATCAAAACACATAAACTCATAATACAAATCGTCACAGAACTTTAAGCATGTGGACCCTACGGGTTTGAGAACTATGTAGACATGACCGAGACACGTCTCCGGTCAATAACCAATAGCGGAACCTGGATGCTCATATTGGTTCCTACATATTATACGAAGATCTTTATCGGTCAAACCGCATAACAACATACGTTGTTCCCTTTGTCATCGGTATGTTACTTGCCCGAGATTCGATCGTCGGTATCTCAATACCTACCTCAATCTCGTTACCGGCAAGTCTCTTTACTCGTTCCGTAATACATCATCCCGCAACTAACTCATTAGTTACAATGCTTGCAAGGCTTATAGTGATGTGCATTACCGAGTGGGCCCAGAGATACCTCTCCGACAATCGGAGTGACAAATCCTAATCTCGAAATACGCCAACTCAACAAGTACCTTCGGAGACACCTGTAGAGCACCTTTATAATCACCCAGTTACGTTGTGACGTTTGGTAGCACACAAAGTGTTCCTCCGGTAAACGGGAGTTGCATAATCTCATAGTCATAGGAACATGTATAAGTCATGAAGAAAGCAATAGCAACGTACTAAACGATCAAGTGCTAAGCTAACGGAATGGGTCAAGTCAATCACATCATTCTCCTAATGATGTGATCCCGTTTATCAAATGACAACTCATGTCTATGGTTAGGAAACATAACCATCTTTGATCAACGAGCTAGTCAAGTAGAGGCATACTAGTGACACTCTGTTTGTCTATGTATTCACACATGTATTATGTTTCCGGTTAATACAATTCTAGCATGAATAATAAATATTTATCATGAAATAAGGAAATAAATAATAACTTTATTATTGCCTCTAGGGCATATTTCCTTCACTTGTTTGCGTAGTCATGATGTCTCAGGAAAATACAAAATTGTGTGATTTCTCTAATACTAATAATAATGATTTTATTAATACTCTGATTTCTCCTCCTGCCACTAGTGCGGAGTCTTATGATATTAATGCCGCTTTATTGAATCTTGTTATGAAAGAGCAATTTTTCGGTAATCCTAATGAGGATGTCACGTCCCATCTAAACACTTTCGTATAATTATGTGATATGCAAAATAAAAAAGATGTGGACGATGATATTGTAAAGTTAAAATTATTCCCATTTTCTTTGCGGGATCATGCAAAAATTTGGTTTTCATCTCTACCACGAAATAGTATTGATTCTTGGGATAAGTGCAAAGATGCTTTTATTACTAAGTATTTTCCTCCCGCAAAAATTATTTCCCTTAGAAATCAAATTATGAATTTCAAGCAACTTGAGCATGAACATGTTGCACAATCTTGGGAAAGGATGAAATTGATGCTAAGAAATTGCACTATTCATGGTTTAAATTTATGGATTATAATACAAAAAAATTATGCGGGATTGAATTTTGTCTCTAGAAATCTTTTAGATTCCGCCACAGGTGGTACTTTTATGGAGAATACTTTGGGTGAAGCCACTAAATTACTTGATAATATTATGGCAAATTATTCACAATGGTATACTGGAAGAGCACCTACTAGTAAAAAGGTTAATTCCGTTGTATAGATTAGTACTTTGAGTGATAAAGTTGATGCACTTATGAAATTGGTTGCTAGTAAAATGCTCCTATATATTGATCTTAATGATGTGCCTTTGTCTACCTTGATTGAGCAAAACAATGATCCCATAGATGTGAATTTTGTCTCATGAAACAACTTTAATAATAATGCTTATAGAGGTAATTTTAATCCTAGGCCGTTTTCTAGGAAGTTCCTCTAATAATTATGGCAATTCCTATGGTAATTCTTATAATAATAATAATAATAATAATAATAATAATAATAGGATGCCCTCTGATCTTGAGAATAATATCAAAGAATTTATTAATGCTCAAAAAGTTTTCAATACTACGATAGAAAAAAATTGAGTAAAATTGATGATATGTCTAGGAGCATTGATAGAATTTCACATGCTGTGGAAAATCTCAAGTCTAAAATTTTACCTCCTAAGATTGATATAAATGAATCAATTAAAGATTTATATGTCTCCATGGATGAGAGTAATAAAAGAACCGCTATGCTAAGAGCTAAACGAGAATTTTTAGAAAAAGCGATTCCTCCCGATTTCTTTCGTAGTAACGATGAGGATATTAAAATGATTGGTGTTTCATCTATTGAATGTTTGTTTAGCAATGTTAAAATTAATGATAAAGGGACTGAAGAAGAGTCAACTTTAGCTAGAAGGCGTCCCCATAATTCGGAGGGTGAAAATCTTGTTGAAAAAATTGATAAAAGTGGGTTTGGAGAGGTAAAAACTTTAACTAATGATGTGCCCACTCTTTTGGATCACAAAGACTTTAATTATAATAGTTGTTCTTTGATTGAGTGTATCTCTTTGTTACAATCCATGCTAAATTCACCCAACGCTTATGAACAAAATAAGGCTTTTACTAAACATATTGTAGAAGCGATGATGAAAGCTTTAGAAGAAAAGCTAGAATTAGAGATTTCAATTCCTAGTAAATTATATGATGAATGGGAACCCACCATTAAAGTAAATATTAAAAATTATGAGTGCAATGCTTTGTGTGATTTGGGTGCTAGTGTTTCCACCATTCTGAAATCTCTTTGTGATGTGCTAGGTCTTACCAATATAGATGAATGTTCTCTTAATTTGCACTTGGCGGATTCTACTATTAAAAAGCCTTTGGGTAGAACTAATGATGTTCTTATTCTTGCAAAAAGGAACTATGTGCTCGTTGATTTTATTATACTTGATATTGATTGCAATTCGTCTTGCCCCATAATACTTGGTAGACCGTTCTTACGAACTATAGGTGTCGTGATTGACATGAAAGAAGGGAATATTAAATTTCAGTTTCCGTTAAATAAGGGTATGGAGCACTTCCCTAGAACTAGAATTAAGCCACTATATGATTCAATGATGAGGGCAACCTATGGAACAAAAACCAAAGATGACAAAACTTGAAACTATGCATTATGCCTAGCTAGGGGCATAAAACAATAGCGCTTGTTGGGAGGCAACCCAATAGTTATCCTTTAAATTTTTGTTTCTTTTCTGTTTTTCAATAAACACACAATTATGCTACTGTTATGATTGTGTTTTTTATGTTTTAATTAGTGTTTGTGCCAAGTAAAGCCTTTAGGATTATGTTGGATGATAGTTGACTTGATTCTGTTGAAAAACAGAAACTTTTACGCCCAGTTCTGGAATTTTGTAAATTCACATAAACGTGTTTTTGCTCTGATTTTTTCCCACATGATTGATATACAAATTTCCCATGTCTTCCTAATTTTTCAGAATTTTAGAGTTACAGAAGTATGAGCAATATTCAGGTTTCTACAGACTGTTCTGTTTTTGACAGATTCTGTTTTCGTTGCATTGTGTGCTTATTTTGATGAATCTATGGATTGTATCAGGGGTATAAGCCATGGTAAAGTTGGAATACAGTAGGTATAATGCAATAACAAAATATGAATGGGTTTGCAACAGTACTTAAAGTAGTGATTTGTAGTCTTATGCTAACGGATGTCACTAAGGTTTTGTTGAGTTTTGTGTGATTGAAGTTTTCAAGTTTTGGGTGAGATCACGATGGAAGAAGGAATAAGGAGTGGCAAGAGCCTAAGCTTGGGGATGCCCGAGGCACCCCAAGGTAATATTCAAGGACTCCCAAGCAACTAAGCTTGAGGATGCCCCGAAAGGCATCCCCTCTTTCTTCTAACGACCATCGGTAATTTTACTTGGAGCTATATTTTTATTCGTCACATATCATGAGTTTTGCTTGAAGTGTCTTGTATTATATGAGTCTTTGCTTGTTTTTCTTTTTAGTTTGTCACAATCATCCTTGCTGGACACACCTGTTTGAGAGAGCCATAAGTTTATTATGATTTGTTAGAATTCCTCTATGTGCTTCACTTAAATTTTTTGAGCTAGACAATTGCTCTAGTGCTTCACTTAAATATTTTTGAGCATGGTGGTGATTTGATTTTGAGGAAATATGCTCTCATACTTCACTTATATTATTTTGAGAGTTAGTAAATTTTGAAGAAATATGCACTCTCATGCTTCACTTAAATTATTCTGAGAGTTGATTTGATAAATTTCGAAGAAATATTTATGCTCTCGTGCTTCACTTAAATATTTTTGAGAGTTGATAATAGTAATGGTAATTTGCACGAGATATGAATTTAGTCCCAAAGTGATGAATATTCAAGAGGGATATAATAAAAACTTCCATGAAGATCATTGGATATTAAAAACTTGATTCCTTGCAATAGTTTTGTGATATGAAGATAGTGATATGTGAGTCATGTTGATGAGTAATTATGCTTTAGTAAGAATATTGGTGTTAAGGTTTGTGATTCCCTATGCAAGCACGAAATTCAATAGTTATGCAACAAAACTATATCCTACTTATGGTGCATTATTCACTATTAGTTATGTTTAATGCGTGTTTATGAACGTTTTCATTTTTTGGTTGGTCGCTTCTCAATCTATTTGCAAGCCTTCATTTGTACTAAGCGGGAATGATGCTTGTGCATCCAACTCCTTAAACCAAAGTTGTGCAAAATGAGTATACCATACCTACCTATATGCGGTATTTCCATGTCGTTCCAAGTAAATTTGTATGTGCCAACTCTAATTTTCAAAATGAATTTCCGTTTGTGTGCTCGTACCGCTCATGAAGCGGCAGGGGGTGGCCAATATTTTCCATGCTCGGTATTTTATTCTCACCATGAGTGTTTATTCACTTGTCATTGCACGAGAGTGTGGCAGGTAATAGGGATACCCAGTCCCGAAATGAAAAAAATTAAAATGTTGTTAAATAATAAATTCCTTGGAAAGTGATGGTATGGAAGGCACCCGTGGATACGGCTAGCCATGGATTGTGTAAGAATGGTGGAAAGTAAATACATTTTATTTTCTGTTTGGGAACCGCCTATTATTTATCTAGCATGGAAGATATTGAGAATTCTCGATCGTTTTCTTGATAGAAAAGCATGCCTCTCAAAATAATTTTATCTCTCAATTTAAGATATGAGCTCTGGCACCTCTACAAATCTCTGCTTCCCTCTGCGAAGGGCCTATCTATTTACTTTTATGCAATTTTAATTTTAATTTTGAGTCTCCATCTTCCCTTAAAGCACCAACTAGGGAACACTATTGTCATACTTGTGCATTGGATCTAGCTAATATTTGAGTGTGTTTCATGAATGGATCAATGATTGAGCATAATGGACTAGGGATAGCTTTCTTTAGCGTTGATATTCTGAAAGACATGGTTGCTTGTTGATTTGCTTGAGTATTGATGTTTTCATGTCAAATTATAGACTATTGCTTTGAATCATTCAAGTCCAATTGTCCACGCTACAAAGAAAAGAATATATGATGAATATGATTGGTAGCATTCCACATCAAAAATTCTGTTTTTATCATTTACCTACTCGAGGACGAGGAGGAATTAAGCTTGGGGATGCTTGATACATCTCCAACGTATCTATAATTTTTTATTGTTCCATGCTATTATAGTATCAATCTTGGATGTTTTATATACATTTACAAGCAACTTTATATCATTTTTTGGGACTAACCTATTAAGTTAGTGCCCAGTGCCAGTTGCTGTTTTTTGCTTGTTTTTGACTTTGCAGAATATCAATACCAAACGAAGTCCAAATGCCACGAAACTTTTTGGAGATTTTTTCTGGCAATAAGAGACCCTAGAAGCTTCTGGAGCCCATGAGAGACGAAGGAGTGGCCCACTAGACACCAGGGCGCGCCCTGGTGTATAGTGGGGCCCACAGACCTCCGTTTGACCTAGCTCCGCTTCTATAAATACTCTAAAATCAGGAAACCTAGCAGAGAGTCGACAAAATACTTTTGCCTCCGCCGCAAGCCTCTGTTCTCGAGAGATCCCATCTGGGGCCTTTTCTAGCACTCTGCCGGAGGAGGAAACGATCACGGAAGGGTTCTTCATCATCCTTGCTGCTCTTCCGATGATGCGTGAGTAGTTTAGCACAGACCTACGGGTCCATAGTTAGTAGCTAGATGGCTTCTCTCTCTTTTTGATTCTCAATACGATGTTCTCCTCGTTGTTCTTGGAGATCTATTTGATGTAATGACTTTTTGCGGTGTGTTTGTTGGGATCCGATGAATTGTGAGTTTATGATCAGATCTATCCATGAATATTATTTGGGTTTTCTCTTAAGTCCTTTATGCATGATTAATATAGCCTCGTATTTCTTCTCCGGTTTATTGTTTTGGTTTGGCCAACTTGATTGATTTATCTTGCCATGGGAAGAGGTGCTTTGTAATGGGTTCGATCTTGCGGTGCTCAATCCCGGTGACAGAAGGGGAAATGACACATATGTACCATTGCTATTAAGGGTAAAAAGATGGGGTTTATTCATACGTGAGTTTATCTTGTCTACATCATGTCATCTTGCCTAATGCATTACTCCGTTTTCCATGAACTTAATACACTAGATGCATGCTGGATAGCGGTCAATGTGTGGAGTAATAGTACTAGATGCAGAATCGTTTCGGTCTACTAATCTTGGACGTGATGACTATATGTTTGATCATTGCCTTGGATATCGTCATAATTATTTGCTTTTCTATCAATTGCCCAACAGTAATTTGTTTACCCACCGTATGCTATTTTCTCGAGAGAAGCCTCTAGTGAAAACTATGGCCCAGGGGTCTATCTTTTATCATATAAAAATGCTAAAAATACCTTGCTGCAATTTTCTTTTATTTATTTTACTTTTTATTTTTGTTAGATCTATCTATCAAAAACTATACAATTTAATCTTGCTCATAACCGTTGAGGGATTGACAACCCCTCTCCGCGTTGGGTTGCAAGTATTTGTTGTTTGTGTGCAGGTGTTGTTTACATAGTGTTGCTTGGTTCTCCTACTGGGTTGATAACCTTGGTTTCATAACTGAGGGAAATACCTATCACTATTGTATTGCATCATCCGCTCCTCTTGAGGAAATCCCAACACTGCTCACAAGTAGCAGGCATCAGCCCGTCCCACAGAGCTTTGGCGCGCGAGGAAGCCATGGTGGGAGTGGTGCGGAGAGGAGAAAGGAATCGGATGCGGATGAGTGCGGCAATGGCCAGGGCTCCAGTTTATGAAGCAATGGTTGGCGGCAGAGGGACGGATGGGTGGTGCCGGAGTACCCGCCTCGGCAACCCTGTGTCATTAATGCGGGTGGCAGCCGGCCGGACGGACGACTATCGTGTCATTTGAACACGGAGCAGTCACCTGCACCGGGAAGCGGCGCTCTCTCGGCCGGCGCGCGCTTCATTGTCGGCTCCAGTGAGGGGTCGCTTCCGCTTTGGCCGAGCATTAATGTGGCACTGACGCTCTAGAGCGGCCTGATCGTTTCGGGAGGGAAGCGCATGCAGACGAGAGAGGGGGTTTGGGTGAGCCAGGGCAATTAGAAGTGCACATGGTAGTGGTTCGGATGCCTGCAAAGCCCCCCCCCCCCCACGTCTGTCTCTGGTTTACGGGAGAAAACATGTCCGCACCGCTCTGCGGAATGATACAAGCCCGCGTTGGATGGCTTCCGCGGTCCGGACGTATGCGGGCGATTTGAGGGTCGGCGTTGGAGATGCCCTAAAGGTACTAATTAACTAGTTCATTGTAATATGATCACAATGGAAAGTATCACGTATTAATATCATGCATATGATAATAGTGGAGGTAATATCACTGAAAGCCATAGACTTGCGATGGATGTTCGGTTTCGTGCTAGAACTTTGAAAATACGGATTTGTGGTCATCTAACTTGACTCAAGCGTGCAGATACAGTCACAACACGCGTATGCGAACGCATCTATGTGTACGGCCCCATCAAACAGTGAGTACGCGGACGCATCTGTGTGTACGGCCCCACCAGTCAGTGAGTACGCAATGCATTTTTGCACTGAATACCCTTGTATTCATTATTCGCTAAAAAAGTTGCGACAATTTTTTACACGAACCACCTCACATTTTTATTGTGTGGAACCCCCTCGATACACAACTGGGTCCGATCCGTTTTTTGGCCTAGTTGAAGCGCACCCTTTCGACATGAGACAGGGGGTCTGCCCCTTTTCTATTTAGTTGCAACTCCACCCCCGACATGTAACTGTGGGCTCGCCATTTGTTGTTGTCCAAGTTGCAAGTCCACTCTCGACACGCAATAGGGTCCATTTTTTTCCTATTTTTGCAAGTCCACCCTCCATATGCAACTAGGAGGGCGACCCACTTTTGTCTCCAATTGTGAATCCTCCCAGACATGCAACTGTGGGGCCGCTATTTTGTCCTAGTTGCAAGTCCACCCTCGACACGCAACTTTGGGAGGGGCGGGGAGGCTATTTTTGTCCCATGTGCAACTCCACTCCCGACATATTGTTGAGCCCATTTTTTCCTAGTTGCAAGTCCATCATCAATGTGAAACTAGGGGAGGGGGAGAGCCTGATCCTTTTGTGCAAGTGGCAAGTCCACCACTAACATGTATAAGGGTTCGACCTATTTTTCGTTGTAGTTGCAAGTCAACTAACACGCAACTTTTGGGGCGACCGTTTTTTGTCCAAGTTGCGGGTCTACCCCCGACATGCAACTTGGTGCGACACATTTTTTACCCCAGTTACAAGTCCATCATCGACACATAACTAGGGGCCCACACCATCTTGTCCCAGTTCCATTTCAACCTCCAACATGCAAATGGACCAGCTTTTTTGCAATTGCTAGTCCACCCTTGATACACAATTGGGCCCTACAAACTTTCTGGTCGCAATTCCAAGCCCATCCTCGAACACGACTGGGAGAGGCGACCCATTTATGTCCCCAGTTGCAATCCACCCCTTACATGCAATTGGGTGCCGCCTTTTTTCTCTCATCTGCAAGTCCACACTCTACTCATAACTGGTATCATAGTTTTGTGTAGTTATTCCAGTTGCAAGTCCACCATTGACTCATAATTGGGCCCTAAATTGTTTCATCCCAATTGCAAGCTCGCCATTAACTCGCAACTAGGCATGTGGTTTGTTTTTCATTCCAGTTGCAAGTCCACCCTTGACTCGCAATTGAGCTCATAATTTGCAGTTTTCCCAGTTGCAAATCCACCCTCGACTCACGACTCATATCATAATTTTATATAGTTGTCCCAGTTACAAGTAAGTAGGCTCGTAGTTTATTTTATCCTAGTTTGCAAGCCCACCCTTGACTCGCGAGTGGACCTGTGTTTTGTCTTTCATCCCAGTTGCAAGTCCACCCTTCACTCTTGTAACTGGACTGTAGTTTGTTTCATCTGAGTTGCAAGTCGACCCTTGACTCGCAACTGGACTCATAATTTTGTAGTTGTCTCAGTTGCAAGTCCACCTTCGACTCGCAACTGGGCTCACAGTTCTCCCAGTTGCAAGCTCACCCTTGACTCACAACTAAGCATGTGTTTTTTTCATCCCAGTTGCAATTCCACCCTTGACTCGCAACTAGGACCGTAGTTTTTTTCACCCTAGTTGCAAGTCGACCCTTGAATCGCAATTGGGATTGTTGTTTCATAGTTGTCTTAATTTCAAGGCCATCCTCGACTCGCAATTGGGATCATAGTTTTGTTGTTGTCCCAGTTGTAAGTCCAACCTCGACTCGCAACTGGGCCCATAGTTTGTAGTTGTCCTAGTTGCAAGTCCACCCTCGACTCGTGACTGGGCATGTGTTTTGTTTTTCATCTTAGTTGCAAGTCCACCCTGGAGTCGCAACTCGTATCATAGTTTTATGTAGTTGTTCCAGTTACAAGTCCACCTCGACTCGCAACTAGGACCGTAGTTTGTTTATCCCAGTTGCAAGCCCAACCCTTACTCGTAACTGGGCATGTGTTTTGTCTTTCACCTCAGATGCACGTCCACCCTTGACTTGCAACTGGTATTGTAGTTTGTTTCATCTCAGTTGTAAGTCAACCCTTGACTCGCAACTGGGCTCGTAGTTTCATAGTTGTCCCAATTGCAAGTCTACCTTCGACCCACAACTGGGCACATAGTTCTCCCAGTTGCAAGCACACCCTCGGCTCGTGACTAGACATGTATTTTGTTTTTATTCCAGTTACAAGTCGACCCTTGACTCGCAACGGGGACAGTAGTTTATTTCATCCCAGTCGCATGCGACTCTTGGCTCGCAAATGGGCTCATCTGTTTTTTAGTTGTCTAATTGCAAGTCCATCCTCGACTCGCAACTGGTATCATAATTTTGTTGTTGTTCCAGTTGCAAGTTCACCCTCAACTCGCAACTAGGCCCATTGTTTGTTGTTTTTCTAGTTGCAATTCCACCATTGACTCGCAACGGGCTATGTGTTTTGTTTTTTATCTCAGTTGCATGTCCACCCTCGATTCGCAACTGAGCTCGTAGTTTTCGTTGTCCTAATTACAAGTCCACCCTCGACTCGCAACTATACCCGTAGTTTATTTTATCCCAGTTGCGAATGGGGACATGCAACTAGACTCATAGTTGAGGGGGTGCTTTTTTTTCTTGTCTCAGTTGCAAATCCACCATCGGTACGCAACTGGGGCCCAACCCATTTTTTGTACTAGCTGCAAGTCCAACCAGAGGAAGCAACTCGTCGACCTAGTTGCATGTCCACCGTCGACACGCAAATTGCCTCGGCTCCTATCTAGTTGCATGTCCAACCCTAACTTGCAACTCGCGCGATACAGTTGCATGTCCAACCCCAACACGCAACTTGCCCCGACCCCTATCCAGTTTCACGTCCAACTCCAAAACACAAACCCACCCGACCCAGTTGCATGTCCAAACCAAAAATTGCAACTCATGCCCGACACAGTTGCATATCCACTCTCGGCACGCAACTCATTGCACAACCCAGTACCCCTATCTAGTTTTTTTATATAAATGCATGCCAACTTTTTTAATACACATTGTATATTTTTCTATATACACGGGAAACATTTTTTTTACCACACGTTGAACATTTTTTAAAATACATGATGAATAATTTTTCTCTAATACAAGTCCGAGCATTTTTTTTAGAATACATGGTAAACATTTGTTTCAAATTCCTGCTGATTATTTTTCTAAATGGTATGAAACTTTTTCAAAAAAATTACGCGAACATTTTTTTTTCATTGCATAAACATTTTTCTAGACAATGTCATAATTTTTTTGATATGTGCGCAGTTTCTGTTAAAAAATTGTCATGGACATTCATTTGAAGGTTATGAAACTTTTTTTCGTTGTATAATACATTTTTGTAAACAGCACAAACATTCTTTTAAAATGCATGAACATTTTTCAAATGTCAACATTTTTAAAATGGTGCAATCAACTTTTTATTGCAAATTGATGATAAAAATAAAAATAAACTTAATTAGTCGTGTTTTCCAGAAAATGTTTGGAATTTTTAAAAGTGTACACACTATAAAAACTGTACGGGGATTTTCAAAACTTGTCCGTGAAGAAATTGTTTAGAATACCAAATTTGTTCTTATTTCCCAAAAAATGTTCGAAATTAAAATTTTGTTCACATTTGAAAAAGACTTTCCGAGATTTTAAAATTGTCTGTGATTTCAAAAGTATCGACGTTTCAAAATTATTCACAATTTGGAAAAAAAACTATAAATATTTTAAATATATATATATATATATTCTAATCTCGACACTGTAGTATTCTCAAATATTTCCCGCATGGAAAACATCAACAGCGGCCCTCTTTTGGAGTGGTAGTAGCCGGCATTCTCCAACAGACGGGCCTGGGTTAGATTCCTAGACAGCGCATATTGCGTCGCTGGCATATTTTTTTTTCGCGCTGCAGGCAGCCGGCATGAAGAAAAGAGCACTTGCGTCGCTGGCATATTTTTTTTCGCGCTCCAGGCAACCGGCATGAAGAAAAGAGCATGAAGAAAAATAAATAAATAAGAGACGACGCGGCAGGCTGGACGCTGATGTCATATATTAGATGTGAGATAATATCTCACTTCTAGATGTGATATAGTCTTGTCTAAAAAAAAGATGTGATACAGTCTAACCCAATAAATAATACTAGCAATGTACTTTAGTAGTAAACTAGTAAAATATGCCCGTGCGTTGCTACGGGCCGTTGTCCGAAGCATGGATCATAAAGGTCAAGAAGCTGCACTCATGTGCTTCGACGATGCCTCATTTAACTGTGCACTGCCCTCGGATGGAAGGGTTGTAAGATAGGAAGGGGCGTACAATGAAGTTTGACCGGGTGCTTTATTCTGGAATTTGAAACATATTTTTATAGTGTTTAGTTACTGCTACCCATCAATGATACTTCGTCTGTTCCAAATTATAGGGAGTTATAACTTTTTTCTTAATCAGATGTATATAGACGTGTTTTATTGTGTTTCTTCACTCATTTCAGTTTGTATGTAGTCTATATTAAAATATTAAAAACATCTTATATTAGTGAACGGATGGAGTACATCATTGCAATTTATACATGAATCTTGATAAACTTCTTGCGTGCTCACAAAAAAACATGATTATTTCCATGTATCTATTTTCAAAAGGGTCTGTCTTTTAGACTCTGCATATTTTGAAATTAATTACTATAATACATTAGAAATTTTAGAAATTAATGAGCCCCTATGACAATTGACAATTAACTTATTTTTGCATAAGTGAATACTCTCAATTTGGACAAGCCCTGAACTTGGTACTTGGAAGCTATACCTGAATCAAACCATAACACGAGATAAATATGGGATTGTATTGCAGCAAAGCATACTTTCAGCAAGTATGGTAATGGTGCGAGTCATTATCATTTTTCATAAACACAAAGACTGGTTATTTGCACACAAAAATTAACAGAGCACCATTGTGTAGAAACATATAAGTAAAGGCAAGAACCATTGGGTTATTTTCTGAGTGAATGTCCACTGATAAAAATAATCAAACCCTGACCATTCCATGCAGAATGAGTAAATGGGCAATCTCTGGTAACATCACGAGATTTCTTAAATTTGGCATGAACAAACCCTTCAACACCGAGTAGCATATAATCCAATCACGAAATAAAAAATGAAAAAACCATAGCTGAGCAACCCCTAATGAATGAGCTAGCCTGCAACATCAAAGAAGGGGGGAAATTGTTAGGAGTAATAAGGACTGCATGCTTGTAAAATGTCCTTTATTTATGGAGATGGGTGTATCAGATATAGTTGGATGCCAAGAAGTTCAGTTTAATGGAAGGGAATCCTACCCTGGACAAGATGTTTAAATAACGAACGCCTCGCATAATGAGCTATGCTCTGCAAGGAAAGTACAATCCCTTGATGAAACAACATTGTTTCATCAATTCCTTGTACCACCAACAAAGCACTTTCAAGAACATTAAAAATTATATGATATCAGAGTCTATCTTGAATGAAAAACGGAATGCCACCTAGTAGAAACAAATCACACATTTAAATGTCTGAGCAAAGCAGAACAAACAAAAAAACCAAACAAAATCCGAAGAGAACAATACCATGGCTTTAATGCCGCAATCACTATTGTGGGGTCTTCTATCAGGCAGGCTGCTGCTAGTGTCACTACTCTTGTCAGATTTTTCTGTGCTGCTCCCAGCTGATTTACCCAGGATGCCTCCATCTTTTTTGTTCACAGTTTCCTCGAAATGGCTCTGCACTCTCCAAAACTAAATTACGATGAGGTTAAGCAGTTGTGACTTCAGTTCAGAAGATCAACACTACTAAGTTTTTCACTAATGTATTGCAAGAGACGCAGCAAAAATAAACCAATACAAATTAAATAAAAAAATTAAGGATCTCAATCATACTAAGTACATGAAGCACTCCAATGAAGCAAATTTTTTTAGACTCAATGAAGCAAATATGCCAAACTATGAATCGTATAGGTCAAGAAGCTTTACCCATGTCCACCAACGGCGCCTCACTGACGACTTCGCCTGGTGGTTGGTGCCATTATAGTTTGCACGAGAAATCATCATCACATGCAACTTCTGATCTAATTAATCAGAGTGCTCTTTCTCATCTAGCTGAAGAATCTCTTCCCCTGAAAAAAATTGTACAAACTCCCTAAGGAAAAGAAAACCAAAGGCATAGACAGAAACAATTTCTTCCCTGTCAACTGAAGCTCGATGGAAAAAAGCAATTTCTGATCTAATTAATCAGAGTGCTCTTTCTCATCCAGCTGAAGAATCTCTTGCCCTAAAAAAACCTTAACGAACTCCCTAAGCGAAAGAAAACCAAAGGCACAGATTGAAAAAATTTGTTCCCTGTCAATTGTAGCTCGATAGAAAATGCTACCTTCCACCAATCAATTACTGCCCAGTGCCTTCAAAGAACTGTTGTTGCCTCAGGCCCTCAACTTTTGTCTACCTGCAGATTTCTTCCATGGCTTGGAAGCATTCATTATTCTATAGATGGGCCACTTTTGATATTAAAAAAATGTTATCATGCCTTATCCTACGGGACAATCCCATAGGAACAAAAAAATGGATCCCAAGACTTAGCAGGCACAAGTGATCTTTGGGAAGATAAATGGGTTCCACATGCTGAGAAAAGGCATAAATGTACAAACACAATCAGAAACGTATATGGTCAAAAAAGGGCATTCAAGTATCCATGATCTCATGACAACAAAGTATCCATGATCTCGGGACAAAGCAAATCCAGTCAGTTGCTATATCCATGAATAGCTCATTATCACTGAAGAATTAAGGAGCTAATACAAACTACATAAAGCAGGGCAGACCAAAAAGCATGCCATGATTAGAAGGATCAGTTTCCCCTGAACAGTACACTGGGTGATAAGAAATGTATCATCTGCATGGAGTGATAATATACTCAATACAAACTTCTGAACTGAAAACCTACGCGGCTACACATTTTAGACAAATGCAGCGAAATACATGTGAGCTTTATATAGACGTACCAAACCATAAACCACCTCCCATCGCCCCTCGCCTATAACTCTGTACATAGCTGTAGCATTCTGTTGCTTAACAAAAATAATGATTGTATGTATGCCTGCAGATGCTACACCCAGAAAAGAAAAAGTGGACAATTTTGACAAATCTCAGTAGGGTGTAACCATCAATGTTGAGCCTCCTTCAATATCTGCACCATCTTTGTTCATAAGTAATTGAAATGTAGAGTTAAATTCAATATAATAAAAAATGAGTCACCTAAAAGTGGATTTAAAAAGACTCGCATGGAAATGTCACGAGGATTGCTTCCCAATCTTCCGAAACTGAAGCATGTATCATCATCAATTCACTTACACAATTCACTTTCATATTTCAGGGTCATTTGGACATATCAATGGAACACCAATTACTTATATAAGGTTCATGTTTGCATAGATAAACCACAACTCCTAGAGGTGAAAGGCATCGGAAATTCATCTGCACAACACTGAAACCCCCAAGTAAGTTGCCAAATATTTCAAAATATCCATAGCAAAATTGTATAACTTTCTGATACATTATCCACTGAATTCACTTACAAGTCCAACAACTGCATCCAGAAGCAGCAGCCATCCAAAATCTTTCTTGAATACATCCTTGTGCAGAAATAATCGCTAGTGTACGTAGCTCAGATCAACATGAAACTACATGAGGATCCAATTCCAACCAGATAAAACTAATCAAAGGTAGCAAATTAATGGGGAAGGGATACGGAATGTAGCTTACCTGTGAGGATGAGAGGAAGTAGGATATGGCGAAGATGCAGAGAGCCCGGGCCATGGTGTGAACCCTGGCTTCCTCGATCAGACAATCCATGATCCCCATCGCCTCCACTCCATGGCTCGGCCACTCATCACCAAGGGGTAGAGGAAGATGCCGTCAGTGGCGAGCCCGCCCTGGTTGTGCAGGCAGCGCTCCGGATCCCGGCAGCGGCCCAACCTGTGCAGGGCGCTGTTACTTTCGGATGTTAGTGGACCAATTTCGGTTCTCTTGCTCCCATAAGTGATGTGGATCCTCCAATTGTATAGTCCTCTGTTGTACTGTATTGACATAAAATAATTGACATCATGATCCAAATAAACTATAGAAGTCGGGTAATGAGTGTCAGTGTTTATCGAAAAAAATGTTGTAATTAAGTTGTGTGATTGCAATGAGCTAAGAGGGTTCGATTAGTTTGAATCAAAATTCTGCGACCATTTCTACTTAATAGAGTGTGAAAAGGGATGCTTGTTGTAGATAACGCCAATAACTGTCTTTACCTAACAGAAAATAACAGGTAGAGAATCTTGTGTCAATAAAATCAATCCTTGACTATTCACAAATGGACAATGAATTACACATAGATTAAACCATCAGTAATTAAAATATTGAACCGACCCTTGACTACCAGTGTGGCACTTGATGTTGGTTGTGTTGCCAAAGTTACAGCAGCGTTGCTGCTAAATTGGCAATCCACACAAAGTCCATCATTGCTGCTAAATTGGAAATCCACACCAACGAAGTCCATCAGCCTTGTACGAAATTCAGCTCTGAACTGCGTGAAGGACACAGAACCTACTACCAAAACATAGATGATCCGTCATATAATCCATACAACTTAGTCTAACATGATAAGAGTAATGGTAAGTAGGCACTGTTGGGAGCTGTGATTTATTTTTGCATACTGACATTCTACATGAACATTTCACAAATGCTTAAGGTATAAACATCAACTTATATATATATCTACATGGGAGCATTTCAGCAAACACATGGCGAGCATGAGTGTCATACAAACCTGCAGGTTCCTAGATTTCCAAGTCTCACGGATGGTGGTGGGCGGCAACAGCAGCATGTCACTCAGCTTGAGGGCCCTGCTGGCGGCGGGGGTAACAGGGCAGCGGCCAGCAGCACGTATGCCATCATCAAGGCGTCTCTCATGCCAACCACAACTGCAAATTTTACACAGTTGGGAGCGGGTACTGGAGGCTTACAGATGTCAAACGGAAGAAGGAGAGGGAACGCGGAATCTTGATGATGGGTGGTCCCTCACGCTATGGAAAGAAGGCAGGAAGGAGAGGGAGCTCCCAAAGGGCGACGGCGACCCGAGATCCCACGCGTCCGCAAAGCCACGAAAAGAAGGCAGGGAGGAGAGGGAGCTCCCGAAGGGCGACGGCGGCCCGAGATCCCTCGCGCCCGCAGGGGGAGCAGGAGGTTGCAGATTGAGGAGGCTGGGGGTGGCGGATGGGAAGGGGAGGAGAATAGGGAAGGAGAAGATTGGGGGGCGGAAAAGGACACCGGCCGGCGGCGGCGGCGCCATACGGATCGAGGAGAGCACGCAGGTGGTGGCGACGGCGACCCGAGATCCCTTGCGCCCGTGCTCGTTGTGATTAGCCCACTGCGGGTTGAATACATCAAACTATAGGGTTCTTTTTGTAAAAACAAAGCGTTTTCCCAGATCCACTTACAGAGGGACTGCGGGTTCAATTATCAGAAAAAATAAGGACGTTTTTACAAAAATACCGCGACGGTGAACTCGATTCATGTTTTATTATTAGGGAAAGATTTGAAGAAAAATAGCGATATTGTAAACCTTGTACATTGTGCGAAGAAAAATGGCCCTAATAACAACCACATAACACATGGGATTGTTACGATCTACCACGGGAGTGAAATGAAAATAAGAACTAAAGAAGGATTCACGGCCTAAAATTTTCGTCTGCAGTTCATGCGGAAGCAAAGCTACTACCTTTGGGTCCCCGTGCATATTGGTCGTCGATGGTTCGTCCCTGCCGACGGATCCGTTGCTCACCTAGGTCCGGGCCAAACACCACTTGACGTATTCGCCGTCGTCCCGACGACGGCGACGAGGGGTCCCCGCGCCGTACCCATCATCATCACTATCTTCTTCGTATTCGTTTGTTATCCATCGCCAGCCACGAGGTTGCCACCTCTGTGACGCCCACGTCGCACCGGACCATGAGGCAGTCGTTGCGGATCAGATGCTCCCGTTTCTCCAGCTCTTCCTTGACGATGAACTCCTCGAGGCCGCATCCTGGCCCTGGTTCGCCTTCGGCGGGGCCGCCGAAGGTCCCCGTCGCGGCATGGCGATGGTAGACGTTGACTTCGGGAACGGAGATGAAGGTGCCGGTCTGGGCCGGGAGCTCGTAC
The DNA here is from genome assembly GCA_011799875.1 of Thinopyrum elongatum. Lineage (NCBI taxonomy): Eukaryota > Viridiplantae > Streptophyta > Magnoliopsida > Poales > Poaceae > Thinopyrum > Thinopyrum elongatum. The sequence continues at coordinate 93,984,921 of CM022297.1, forward strand.
GCGGCGTTGCCGGCGTGGTCCACCAGGCTGAACTTGTACTGCGCCTGGAGGGGATCCTCCTAGTTGCGGTCGATAAGCTGGAGGTAGACGGAGACGGCGTTGGACTTCGCGGCGGTGTCGCGGCCGTTGGGGTAGTAGTCCATGCGCCAGGAATGCCCGCCGACGGCAAAGGCCATGGAGGAGATCTTTTGGCCGGGGAGGATCGTCTTGGTCCGTCGATGCGGAGCAGGTGGAAGCCGCTCGCGGCCTTGGCCACGAATCTGGTGGCCGACCGCGACAAACGGACAACGCTGGCGGCGGACATGGTTTGGCTGGGTTCAACCTGGTTGGCTTGCTAGCTATTAGCTGGCATGGGAGATGGGCGAGATATTGTTACGATGGCGAGAACGGCGATGGTATGGACGGGCTCGCGCGCTCCTACTAGGTGGACGAACGAATCGACAACGCGTCGCGTGCTGTATTCAATGAGATCGTACGAAGACAGGTGGAGTACATCCGTTAAAACAGTGACGTACGAAGCGGAGCCGTCTAAAATAACAGATAAATAGCGGTCCACGTTTATGTTGTTCCGTTAGTATATATCTGTTTAGGCGGTACAGAACACCACACGTCATCTTCTTTCCTCACGGAGACGCAGTTTGTCGAACAGATAAGTGTTTGTGGGACCACGCTGAGCCGACCGCCGTTGAAAAGTAAAAGCAATTTATCCTCTCCCTTCGGGCGGCAAGGCGAGAAGCTCCCGGCTATGGAGATGGCGACCGAGGGAGACGATGCAATTGAGTTCCTGTGAGATCCGGTTGACAGGTAACCTTAGCCGCCCCCATTTTTTGTTCCCCATGGTATCCCATGTATCTAGACCAATTTCTTATTCGTGTACTGCTTTATTTTACATAGATTTCCCCTGCCGGGTCTCGCCGGCGCACAGCCATTGGTGTCCGATGGAGCAAACCAGACGCTGGTATGTGCGCCTGCTGAGACCAGCATTGGTGATGCCGGAGACGCGGGACTTGCCGTACAATTAGATTTCAACAGCACTTGTGATGGAATTTCCCCGTCTGCGCCAACCTCTGACCAATCTACAGGCAAAGATGAACCTCAAGCCCCAGGCTGGACAAAAAGGTATACCACTTTGTCTTTATATTTATGGATCGAATGTAAGGTTCAATTTGGGTTACAATATGAGCAAATTAGCTTTTCTTAAGGCAGTTCAAACACACTACTGATAATCTGAATAAAAAGTGCAGAGTCCATGTAAATGTTAATCCCACGTAGTTTCTGAACGCATTGAAGCATGTTTCTGAACTACATGCCTCTGAATAATGCAGAATCCGTGTTGGCCGTGCACCAAATGAACGCCCCCCATGTGCTGCCAGGATGAGTGCCTTGGAAATGACATTGAGAAGATATTCAGAAAAGAAAACTGACACTATCATAGTACCTGTAGTTGGAAGCAACTTCGATTCACATGTGTCCGATCAGTGTACGATCAATGTGTGTAGGCGCGAATTTAGGGAGTGCCCGATCAGTGTACGCGGGCGTCCCGGATGTGTCCGCATAAGTATAGGGGACCGGATTTGCCAAGTCTCATTGTTTTTCTTCAAATACCAAAAAAGTTTGAAAAATATATTTTGCTCTTCGACACATCCAAATGCTACATACAAATATATAGGAACAAGGACTAAACATTTTGGCCTGCGAAAAAAAAAACGAAAAAAGGCCCCGAGCTTAGAAGTTTCAAGTAAGCTTGTGTGAACAGTCAAACCAAAAAAATAAATTGAAAAGGTTTTAAAAAGAAATTGATTTTCCCCCGATAATCATTGACAACAGTTTGGTATTTGAAGTGACCGATCAGTGTGTGTAGGCGTGAATTTAGGGAGTGCCCGATCAGTGTCCGCGTGAGTATAAGGGGCCGGATTTGCCAAGTCTCATTGCTTTTTTTCAAATACCAAAAAAGTTTGAAAAAAATATTGCGCTCTTCGACACATCCAAATGCTACATACAAATATATAGGAACAAGGACTAAATATTTTGGCCTGCGAAAATAAAACAAAAAAAAGGCCGCGAACTTAGAAGTTTCAACTCAGCTTGTGTGAACAATCAATCCAAAAAAATAAATTGAAAAGGTTTTAAAAAGAAATTGATTTTTCCCCCGATAATCATTAACAACAGTTTGGTATTTGAAGTGACCGATCAGTGTGTATAGGCGCGAATTTAGGGAGTGCCCGATCAGTGTCCGAGGACGTCCCGGGCGTGTCCGCATAAGTATAAGGGACTAGATTTGCCAAGTCTCATTGCTTTTTTTTCAAATACCAAAAAAGTTTGAAAAAAATATTGTGCTCTTCGACACATCCAAATGCTACATACAAATATATAGGAACAAGGACTAAACATTTTGGCCTGTGAAAATAAAACGAAAAAAAAGGCTGCGAACTTAGAAGTTTCAAGTCAGCTTGTGTGAACAATGAAACCGAAAAAATGAATTGAAAATGTTTTCAAAGAAATTGATTTTCCCCTGATAATCATTGACAACAGTTTGGTATTTGAAGTGACCGATCAGTGTGTGTAGGCGCGAATTTAGGCGGTGCCCGATCAGTGTCCGCGTAAGTATAGGGGACCAAATTTGCCAAGTCTCATTGTTTTTTTATTAAATACCAAAAAAAGTTTGAAAAAAATATTGTGCTCTTCGACACATCCAAATGCTACATACAAATATATAGGAACAAGGACTAAACATTTTGGCGTGCGAAAATAAAACGAAAAAAAGGCCACGAACTTAGATGTTTCAAGTCAGCTTGTGTGAACAATCAAACCGAAAAAATAAATTGAAAAGGTTTCAAAAAGAAATTGATTTTTCCCAGATAATCATTGACAACAGTTTGAAGTGCTTTCAAAAATTCGTAATGTAGTCAGATTTCTGCATGGCGATTCAAAAAAAATAATACTCTGAAAGTCCTTTTTCTTGGGCACGACCTCCAAAAGTATGTTTGAGTGACCATTTTTTTAAGCCCTTAGAACTTTTATAGATGTTTATTGAGAAGAAAAAAAACTGTTTGAATCTTTGTTTGACTTATCTACGATTGTATTGTTCACCGGATGTCACTTTAACTCGGGAGCAAAAAGACACTTTCATCAAAAAAAACCTCTACTAAATTGTTTTCCCACCAGCAGAACTCACTGTTGCTCAATTTCACAATGAAATTTCCATGTATGCTTTCATCGCTGAAATGAACATGTACAACAAAAATCCATGACATTAAAAAAATTACTGTATTTTTTTGCTCACTAATTACACAAGAACGCGCGCTCCCACGATCAAAAACTCCATGAATAAAACTTTTGCAGGTTCCGTACATATAGGTACAGAACAGCCAACAGACAAGACGGCAGGAAACACCGTCATCGCCCCTTGTACGTCGGTCGCCGCCAACTGCTCCCACGACGTATGTTGCCGTCACGTACGCGCATTAAATATCCCCTCATCCTCCATCTGTAATACCACCGATGTCCCGCATCTCCAGCGAACGAACGGGTTATGATACCGAGAGCGCGCGAGCTCGTCCGCGCCAAGCAATTTTCGTGATAAAGATCCCATATATAAGATCCGCACCTAGGCCTCTCCAGATAACCTACCAGCAAATGCTAGTACGAGATTATCAATAAGCGCGATACGATCCCGCAACTTTCTCGCCAAGGCTCCAACTGAACTTCCCTTTCCGGGGGGAGTAATTCCATTTCTCTTCGTCAGAAATGGCTCAGATATAACTCGCGAAAGAAAGCTGCATAAATCTTGTGTCCAGGACGTCACTAAGATTTTGCGCCCTGTGACAAATATAAAGTTTTTTTTAATAGGAGGAAAGGCCCCCTGCTTCTGCATCGGAACGATGAATGCGGCTATTTTATTAAACGTCTAGTAAATCAAGGTTCACAGTGCAGTACAGCTCGCAGAAGGAGCACAAAAGGGAAAATAAATAAACAAAGCCATAATTGACAATGAACAGGACAAGACGCTAAACATCAATCCTATTAGTGGACCCCCATCCAAACAGGTTGTAGATAACCCGTGCTACCGTCTTTCATCGGTTGCACCCAGTAACCAAAAGTTTTCTGGAGTTCGTATGAGTGAGTAACGACCACGTACGGATCCAAGTGGACGCTCTGTAGATAACCTGCAAGAAATTCAAAAGATTCTGTCTGTTAAAGATCATATCATTCCTGCAATTCCATATAGCCCAAAGAAGTGCACATATTCCTATCCGAATACGTCCCGCAGTAATTGGTTCCACTCCAGTAAGTCATGTCCCAAATAACCTGTCGATGCTACCTGGAGGGCTTATGCTAAAGGCTATATGAATCGTACACCAAAGAAGCTTAGCGAGAGGGCAATCGATGAAAAGATGTTGTATTGTTTCATCATTATCACAGAAACAACAACGTGAATTGCCTACCCAACTACGCTTAAGCATATTATCTTTGGTAAGTATCACTTGTTGTGAACGGACCACATAAATATCTTGATTCTCAAAAGAACTTTAGTTTTCCAAATATGAATTGATCTCGGGATTGAGCCAGAATCAATCAGATCCAAGTACATAGATTTTACCGTGAAAACCCCGTTCCTATTTAATTTCTAGCGAAACAAGTGAGGCTGATCAGAAAGTTGAACATCCATCAACCTTCGCATAAGATGCAACCAGGAGTTCCACCCCTCCCCCACTAGGGATCTCCTGAACTGGATGTTCAAGGGGGCTGACTGTAATACTGTAGCAATGTAAACCTCCTTACATTGTACAATATTATACAGAGTGGGATATTGCAAGGCCAAAAGCGTCTCCCCTAATCATGTATCTTCCCAAAATCTAGTTGTAGTACCATTTCCAACCAAAAATTTCGCTCTGCGAAAAAATGCATCCTTTGTTCGCATTAGCCCCTTCCAGAATGGCGAGTCGTTAGGTCTGACGGTAACCTGGGCTAGAGACTTTGATACTAGATATTTATTACGTAGGATCTGTGCCCACATACCGTCGGTCTCAACCGATAACCTAAATAGCCATTTACTTAATAAGCACTTGTTTTTTATCTCCATGTTCTCAATCCCAAGCCCCCCTTGGTCTTTGGGTCTGCAGATAATATCCCATCTCGTAAGTCTGTATTTCGTATTTACTTCATCGCTTTGCCAAAAGAAATGGGATCGATAAAAATCTAACCTTTTCTGCACCCCTATAGGTACTTCGAAGAAAGATAATAGGAACATCGGCATACTAGTTAGTACTGAGTTTATTAACACCAGTCGACCTCCATAAGACATAAGCTTGCCCTTCCAGCAGCTTAGCTTTTTTTCAAATCGATCCACAATACAGTTCCATTCTTTATTTGTCGGTTTGCGATGGTGAATTGGGATTCCGAGGTAGCTGAAAGGCAAGGATCCCATTTCACAACCGCGCAATTGTCTATACTCATCTTGTTCCTCTTTGGCTCTTCCAAAGCTGAACAATTAGCTCTTATTAAAATTTATTTTTAACCCCGACAATTGTTCGAAAAGGCAAAGTACTAACTTCATATTTCTAGCCTTTGTGATATCATGTTCCATGAATATTATAGTGCCGTCAGTGTATTATAGTATGGAGACACCCCCCACACCCCCCCCCATCAACAAGATGAGGGACTAGTCCTCCTACTTGGCCATTCTCCTTGGCCCTACCGATAAGTACTGCCAACATATCTGCCACTATGTTGAACAGTATAGGGGACATCGGGTCCCCTTGTCTTAAGCCCTTATGAGTCTGATAATAAGACCTGTGTCATCGTTCACCTTAATCCTCATGCTACCCTTTTGAATAAAGGAATCCACCTGCTTCCTCCAGGTTTCATTGAACCCCTTCATGCACATTGCCTATTGGAGGAAGGGGCATTTGACCTTATCGTACGCTTTCTCAAAATCCGCCTTGAAGATCACTCCATCTAGTTTCTTCGAATGGATTTCATGTAGAGTTTCATGTAAGACAACAACCCCTTCTAGGATATGTCTCCCTGGCATGAATGTCGTCTAACTTGGTTGTACCACCGAATGGGTAATCCGTGTCAATCTATTCGTGCCTACTTTCGTAAAGATTTTGAAACTCACATTTAAAAGACATATAGGCCTAAACTGTTCAATACGCACTGCCTCCTCCTTCTTTGGTAACAGCATTATTGTTCCAAAGTTAAGGTGGAAAAGTTGTAGGTGGCCATTAAAGAATTCATGGAACATCGGAATGAGGTCACCCTTTATGATGTGCCAGCACTTCTTGTAGAATTCTGCCGGGAATCCCTCTGGTTCAGGTGCCTTATAATGTTTCATCTGTGATACTGCTTCGAACACCTCTTTTTCTGTAAATGGTGCAGACAAAATCTCATTTCTGTCTGTCCTGAGTTGGGGAATATCCCCGACTGCGAGCTCCTCAAGGGACACAAAACTGTCCTCAGGTGGCCTGAAAAGTTGTTTATAGTAATTTGGAGATGTACAGCTTGAGATTTTTGTGTCCCACCACTGTACCTTCATCCTGTTCGAGTTGGGTGATTTTCTTTTTTCTATGTTTGCCATTCGCAATCATATGGAAGAACTGAGTATTGTCATCCCCTTGGATGACTCTCAGAACCTTAGCCCTCAGTGCCCATTTCATTTCTTCTTCTCTAAGAAGAACACGAAGTTTCTGCTCAGCCTTAGTTTTAGCAGCTTGTTCAATCGCTCATAACACATTAGGTTCCGCTTGCAGATCTAATGCTTCGATCATACGGATAAGTATTTCTTTTTCTTGTTTATATATCCCGCTTTCATTTCTGGCCCAACCCCTCAGAAATTGTTCTCAAATGCCTAATTTTATTTTGCCACCTTTCGACACTCGAGCGCCCACCGCAAACCTTAGCCCATTCCCTAGCAACCATATCTAGGAATCCCTCTTTCTCAAACCAACTTATTTCAAAAGAGAAGGTGTTTTGTTACCCCTATGAGTCGCTTCTCCTGAGTCAAGCAGTAAAGGGGTGTGATCAGAGATAGTCCCTTTGTAACGCATGCACCGTTACAAGGGGGAATTCTTGTTCCCAATCAACATTGGTGAGCACCCTCTCTAAGATTTCATATGTGGGATTCGGTAACGCGTTCGCCCAAGTGAACTGTCTACCGGATAATTTGATCTCCCTCAGATTAAGGCTCTCAATAATCGTATTAAACATGAATGACCACCTTCCATCGAAGTTGTCATTATTCTTTTCTTCTTTTCTCCTTATGATATTAAAATCTCCTCCCACTAGTATTGGTAACCTTTCATCCCCACAGATTCTCACAAGATCAGCAAGGAAATCTGGTTTGAACTCCAGTTGAGCTGCACCATATACAGCCACCAAGGCCCACCTTAAACCGTCGAGTTTTGACTTAACACGAAACTTCACGGCATAATCTCCATGGACAACAACGTTCATCACCTCTAATGTTTCACACTTAACCCCAAGTAAAAATCCCTGGATCATCCCCTTGGAGGGAGACGGTGCCATTCAAAATCTATACCACCAGATAAAGTACCAAGAAATTGTGATGTGAAGTTATCCCTACCCGTTTCTAGTAGGGAAATAAAGTCTAGATTGTGCTTTAGTGACGCTTCCGCAAGGAACCTTTTTTTAGCCAAGTCTGCTAGACCTCTGCTATTCCAAAAGAGTCCTTTCATTTGTCATCGTGGAATTTTTTTCTTGAATTTGATTCTCGCACTTCGACGAACTACTGATACAGGATAAACCTTCCTCTTCCAGGATCGTTTGGGTTTATCGTGCACCTCCACCACGTCAACTTGATCGGGAACAGTCAATGTCGTGCGTTTCGACGATAGAGGAGACACATACCCCTCTGACTCCGTTTCCTCTACCTCAGCATCACCCTCCAGAGAGGGTAGGAGATCCTCACAGAAACTCTCAAGTGTTGTGATTCCCAAATTATTAATCTCATCATCATTCATAGGCCTCACCGCCGCAATATTACGGATCATTTCTAATTTCCTCTCAGCTTCTAAGTCTAACAGGTCATTAACTAATTTTTCTATTTCCTTCCTGTTAGAACCTAGAGATATCCCTAAGTTGCCCGCATTATGAATAATATCCTTTTCTGAAAAATGTAATAAGGAACAACTCGTATTGACTGACATACCAGTAGTCGCTTCGATATCACGAAGCTTGGCGGCCCGCATAGCTCGCCCCAACTGCAAGTCATCAGCATCGGTTGGGCCTGTGCCCGGTGGCTAACGCGTCTATTGCTAGACGTCGGGTCCAAGATCCCTCCATAAGCAATCACCTCCTCCGTCGTCCTCTCAGCCGGGCCTTGGGCGCCTGCCCTGTGCCCGACTGGTTCCTCGACCGCCAACGTAGGAGAAGAGGGCCGAACCAACGGCGGGTCTCCCCCCACCGGCCTGACCGCCATCTCGACGAGAGCAGCAGATGTCTCATCTGCATGTGTCATGGAAGAAGGTGCATGCACAGGCACCGAAGGACTAGGCGGGGGAGGGGTGAGTATAAGGCCTCCTGCCCACAGCTCCCATCCCCCTCGTCCACAGAAGCAGGACCGTCCCGGCGCTGGACCGACGCTGCAGACGTACCGGAGACCTCCTGTCTCGGAGCTCCGTCCGTCGCCGTCGAAGAAAGCACTGTCAGAAGCTGCTCCGGGAAAACCGTCGTTGGCAACGGTGGCAACTCCTCCTCCGCAGGATCATCAAGATCGACCGTGTGGTCCCGTAGGCGACTAGGAGCAGATGATGTAGTAAACAAACCGAACCTCAGCATATTCATCGGTGTAAACGGGGGTGCTGCTCCCTTGGCAGTCTAAGGTGCCTGAGCGAACTGCCCACCAGACCTCTTAGCGTCATCGTGCCTACTGTGCTCAGTACTCTTATCCTGCTTCCCATTGCCATGATCTCCCCCAGTCATATCGACATCACGATTTCCATCCACCTCCTAAACTATTGGGGAGTCCTCAACCTCAACATCCAGGTCATACATGACGCCTGCATGTGTCCATCTCACCACACCCGGAACAAACTCAATATCCACCACACTGACAAGTAGCCGCGCCACACCATGCGCGCGATTAAACGACATATCAACACGCTATGTCTTGCCAATGAGTGATCCCAGACTCCAGGTAACCTGGAAATTCTTCAGAGGCTTAGGCGGTGCCCCAGAAAATCGAACCCAGATCTGTGAGAGAGGTGTTCCCTGTGGCTCCTTCTGCTTCCACGCTTCAAAATCAAGAACGCAATTGCAGCTAGGCACTCTGCACATACCGAACTTGAGGAGTCAATTTAGATCCTCCCTCGTAGGGAAATCTACCTTATAAGTCTGGTCCTCAAGCTTCACAAGATCCCACTAAAAATTGCCTGGGGCAAGCTCACGTAGCTGCTGCACTATTTGTGCCTCTGTCATCGATCCATTCGTCACCTTCACCACCCCCATTATCGGACCATCCGTCATAGGTGCGGGCATGTCATCTATAGGTGATTCAAAAAACATAAGATCAGGGCAACAAACACCATAAATTGTGACAACCAGCTTTGGTCCCAGGAGAAGGGGCACTCTCCCGAACCATGCACCGGTTTAAGGCAGATATCACATAACTCCATGGTACACTCAGCTACAAAGTGCATCGGCTCACCGCAGCGATAACAAATCATTTTCTCTTTCTTTCGTGCCCACTTTGTAGCTCTTTCACTGTCAGATGCTCTATCATTTGAGGAGTCCCGAACCTGCACCGCATCAGCCTTGGTAACAGGAACCTCAACCACGGCGAGAGCCCGCATAGTGTCCAAAGCCACCCCTGACAGAACCGGCGAGGGTGCCGCAACAGCCGCCCCTGAAGACGCAACCGGGTCCATGACGTCAGCCGTTTTTGCCGGTGGTGGACGAGGCGGCGACGGCCGCCTGCCGACACCCCTACCCTCGCAGTAAGCATAGTGAGCTCCACGTTGGTGGTAGTCAGGACCAGAAGCCCCCTCCATGAAGTTTCTCGGAGGGCCATGGAAGCCTCGGCCGGCCCCGCCATCATTCTGCCATGCATACCCTCGACCTCCACCCGTGGAAGATGAGCCGCGGTGGTGACCGTGTCCATATTCACCGTATCCATCATCCCCTCACTGTCCATGGGGAGGGTTGCGACCACCGTCCGCGTAGCCGTAAAAGTCATTGCCCGAGCTGTATATGCAACCGCAGCCGGATCCTTGTGCGACGACGTTCATGGCGGATGCCCTCCCTGTGAAGGCTAGGGTTCGGATTCTGCCATTGATTTCAAATCTCGAGCTACAAGGAAGGATTACAGGGGATGAGAGAGTCGTCTTCCTCCGAAAGAGGAGCACACACGCAACACACGCCAGCCACTAGCCGTTTCTCCCTTTCCTACCTCTCTCACCAACCTGTCACACACATAAGTACTACGTCCTACTTGGCCCACTCCGGTCCAGCCAGCCGAGCAGGCAAGCGAGGATGTTGCTTGGGCCGGCCCAATGCTTGAAACCCGTCTTCACATTTCTCTTGCTCGCTGACAATCCCACCCGCCTTAGAAGCGGCTTGACCCCAAGCCGGCGCACGGGGGAACTTCTGGCGCAGTGTCACTTTGTCTTCCCAAGTGGTCGTCTCTCCAGGTGCATCGCTCCACTTGACGAGGACTTGGATCAGGGAATCAGCGCCCCGACGAACAACTCGTTGCTGAAGTATTTGCTCTGGATACTGGAATTGATCATCAGGAGCAGGAAGTACAGGAAGCACTTGACATCCCGGAGCAAGGACCTTATGCAATAGTGAAACATGGAAGACCGGGTGCACACGGCTGGTAGGAGGAAGAGCTATTCTGTAAGCCACTTCACCCACATGTTCCACCACTTCAAAGGGGCCATAAAATTTGAAAGCAAGCTTGTGGTTGGCGCGTGGCGCCACTGAAGACTGTAGATATGGCTGAAGTTTCAGAAAAACTGCGTCGCCCACATTTAACACGCGTTCAGTGCGGTGCTTATCATCTTGGGTTTTCATGCGCTGCTGAGCCCTCAATAAATGCTGTCGGGCAGAAGCAAACACCACCTTGCGATCATCCAGCCATTGTTTCACGTCAACAGACTGAATCACTGCATCCGAGGAGATACCAAAATGACGAGGTGCATGTCCATACACGATCTCAAAGGGAGTAGTACCTGTGGCAGAATGCTAGTTGGTGTTGTATCAGAACTCACAGAGGGGAATCCACTTAGCCCACTTAGTAGGATGAGCACTGACAAAGCATCGTAAGAAGCATTCCACCTGCTGATTAACTCATTTGGTCTGCCCATCAGACTGTGGATGACGAGCAGAGCTCATTCGAAGTAGAGTACCAGACTTAGAAAATAATTCTTGCCAAAAGACACTAGTGAAGATACGATCTATGTCCGAAACAATAGATTGAGGCATCCCATGCAAGCGATATACTGAATTGAGGAAAGTTCCAGCGACTGTTTTTGCAGTGAATGGATGGTGCATAGGGACAAAATGACCATACTTGGAGAATTTATCAATGACCACAAACAGGCAATTGTACTGACCAGATGATGGCAACCCTTCGACGAAATCCATTGTTACCATGTCCCAAGGAAGTTTGGGAACAGGTAATGGCTGCAACAGACCAGGATAGGCTACACGTTCTGGCTTTGCTTGCTGACAAATCAAACAATGTTGCACATACTGTTTGATAAACCCCCTCATATGTTTCCAACGAAATAGTCGCTTGATACGACGATAAGTAACTGGAAAGCCCGAGTGTCCTCCAATGGGACTATCATGGAAAGCAGATACAATTTGCTTGTGCAACTCTGGAACATCACCTACCCAAACACAATTATCAGTATGAAGAATGCCAGCTGTCAAAGTAAACTTACTATCAGCAGAGGAACTAGTGGACAATTTCTGAAGTAATTCAGTGCAAAACTTATCACCCACATAGCTCTGCATAATATCTTCAAGCCAAGCAGGTTGAGTTGAAGAGATAAAGTGCATTTCAGGTAGCATATCAGAGGAACTATGTGGTTTTCTGGACAGAGAATCAGCAGCACTGTTTTCAACCCCTTTTTTTGTAACAAATGCTATATTGAAGGCCCAACAACTTTGTAAGAGCTTTCTGTTGCCACTTAGTGTGCAAACGTTGTTCAGATAAACTAGCCAAACTTCGTTGGTCAGTTCGGATTACAAACTCTGAAACCTATAAATTCTGTCTCCAGTGGTCAACAGCCAACAGTATTGCTAAGTATTCTTTTTCATACACAGAAAGAGTCTGATTCCTGGGGCCTAGAGCTTTGCTAACATAAGCCAATGGATGCCCATTCTGCATAAGTACTGCCCCAATACCCACATCACAAGCATCTGTCTCTATCACAAAAGTTGAAGAGAAGTCAGGAAGAGCCAAAACAGGGGTTGTTACTAGAGCCTGCTTAAGCAATGCAAAAGCTTGCTGTTCATTTGCTGTCCAGTGGAATGGTACCCCTTTTTTCAACAGATTTGTCAAGGGCTTGCTCACAATGCCATAATGATGAATAAACTTTCTGTAATAGCCAGCCAGACCCAGAAAACCCCTAACCTCTTTAGCAGATGCAGGAGTAGGCCAATCCTGAATAGCAGAGATTTTTCCTGGGTCAGTAGAAACCCCTTGTCCATTAATGATGTGCCCCAAATAAGCAATCTGTGTTTGAGCAAAAGAACATTTAGACAGTTTCACTTGCCACTGATGTTGCATCAATAACTTCAGTACTTCTGCCAAGTGTTGCAGATGCAAAGCATAAGAAGCACTGAAGACCAATATGTCATCAAAGAAAACAACTGCATATTTCCTCAAACAAGGGGACAAGGTGTCATTCATAGCAAACTGGAAAGTGTTAGGTCCACCAGTTAGTCCTTGTGAGAGGACAAGGAACTCGAAATGTCCAAAATGAGTCTGAAATGCAGTTTTATGTTCTTCTCCAGGGGCTAATCTGATTTGATGATATCCAGATCTCAGGTCAAGTTTGGAAAACCAACAAGAGCCTGCAAGTTCATCCAAGAGCTCATCAATAACTGGAATAGGGAACTTGCTTTTGACAGTAATTGCATTCAAATGCCTGTAATCAAACACTGGTCTCCATGTTTTATCTTTCTTCTGAACTAGAAGCATGGGAGAAGAAAAAGCATTGTTGCTATGTATGATGATACCAGTTTGCAACAATTCAGTCACTTGCTTCTCCATCTCATCCTTTAAAGCTGGGGCAAGTCTGTATGGTCGAATAGACACTGGTTGTGCACCAGGAATGAGAGGGATAGTATGGTCATATTTCCTTCTTGGGGGCAGACCTTTTGGAGCTTCAAACATAGGAGCAAACTAGGTCAATAATTCTCTGATCTCAGCAGGGAGGTCAGGCTGCTCTGAAACTTCCGATACTAGCAATGCAGAGACTTCTATTACAGCACAAATTTGAGGAGCAGCATCTTGTCCCAACAAAGTGACCATAGTATCATCCAACTGGAAAGATAACCAATGTTCTGCCCAATCAACCTACATAGGACTGTGAGTAGCTAACCAATCAAGCCCCAAAATGCCATCATAAGATCCTAGGGGAAAGACCTTGAAACTGGTCATAAAAGTATGTTCAGCATAACTCCAACAGCCCTGCTGCAGTTGCTGTGTACAAGGAATTAAACCTCCATTAGCCACCTTAACCATTCGGACTGGGATTTGAGAAATTCCTTGGAGCTTAGAAGCAACAGTACAGTCCACAAAGGAGTGAGTACTGCCAGAATCAACTAAGAAAACCAAAGACAGACCCTGCATCTTAACTTTCAATTTCATTGTAGTGACTGCTGGAATTGATGTATCTCCCATTGCTGCAGCTGACAAACTGATAGCATTAGCTTCACCAACTACTACTTCTTCAGTATCACTGAAGTCAGATGGCATATTCTGAACATAATCCAGCATTTCTTGGACTACATGCAGTTGCACTTCCTGCTTACACTTGTGTTCCTGAGCCCAGCGTTCACCACAGATGAAACAAAGCCTTTTAGATTTCCTGTAAGCACGCAGCGCTTCCCAATGATCATCAACAGGAGCATTTGACTGAACCACATCATTACTCTTCCTATCGTCAGATGTTTTGAAACCGGAACTGGTGTTAGACACACGGAACAAATTCGGTGCTACAGTACGCTTGGTACTAGCAGAGACAGTATTCTGGAGCAAGGAAGAATCACCCAGTTCTTCAGACAAAAGTGCAAGGGCATATGCTGAATCCAAGTCAGTGGGCTGTTGAATCCCAACCAATAAACGAACTGATGGTACCAACCCTTCCATAAATCTTGTAACATAATGAACAACACTAGGATTCGGTTCATATGATGTCAACTGATCATACAACTCAGAGAAACGCTCAACATAATCTTCAACAGAGCTGGTCTGGCATATGTGAAACATCTGACGAACCAAATTCTGGTGTTTGTTTCGTCCAAAACAAGACTGCAATAGGGAGCAGAACTCAGACCAGTTGACATTGGGGGCACGGCGCTGGACAGATTCAAGCCAACGCGCCGCAGGGCCTTCAAATTGGGCGGAAGCAAACGAAATCCACTGATTCGATGAAATACTCCACAACTTAAAGTAGTCTTCACAACGTGATTGCCATAGCTTAGGATTAGAGCCATCAAAATGCGGTAATTCCATACGAGGACCAAAATTCAGAACATCGGGCAACAGTGGACGAAAATTTTCAGGGGCTGAAATCAGCTGCCTCGACTGAACTGCCTCCGACTGTACACCTCTGGCTGGGGGTGGAACATACCTCGGGCCTGAATTCCTCTGTTCCAGATCTGGCCGGAATCCTTCCATCCTGTTCGAACCCCCACTGGTCTGCGCTGGATGGGGCCCTGGCTGCGGCTCTCTCGGAGACACCGGAGCTGATGGGGGAGACGAATTAGCTCTAATCTCACCACGAAGCTCGTCGAGGTCGACACCGATGGCGAGCTTGACATCATCGATGCGTCCTGACAGCTGGTCCAACTTGCTGTCCAACTTGCTGTCCAACTTGGTGAAGGCGGTGACCATCTCCTCATTGTGCTTTGACGAGGACTTGGCGAGGGCGGCGTCGAAATCCGCGTGAAGGAGCTCGTAGATCGCACGAGTTTCCGCCGGAATTTTGTCCATGGCCTCTGCTCGTCGACGAATTGCTAGGCGAGTATGGCGGGAGTGGGTGGGGAACTCCAGGATTTAGGGGCTCTGATACCAGATTGTGAAGGCTAGGGTTCGGATTCTACCATTGATTTCAAATCTCGAGCTATAAGGGAGGATTACAGGGGAGGAGAGAGTCGTCTTCCTCCGGAAGAGGAGCATGCACGCAACACATGCCAGCCACTAGTCGTTTCTCCCTTTCCTACCTCTCTCACCAACCTGCCACACACATAAGTACTACGTCCTACTTGGCCCACTCCGGTCCAGCCAGCCGAGCGGGCAAGCGAGGATGTCGCTTGGGCCGGCCCAATGCTTGAAACCCGTCTTCGCGCTTCTCTTGCTCGCTGACACTCCCGTCCCTAGCAGCGGGCGCATGCCGCTGCGAACCCTCTGTTCGAGCCGGCGGCAGCGCATGACTGGACGGCGGCGGATTAGCTTTGGGCGGTGGCGGCTGCCCGTTACCGCGGCCCGCCATGGTCTCCGGCGAAGCAGTAATTCGTGCCGCTCGACCTTGACGTGGAGGAAACCCAGGTCTCGCCCTCTGTGGACGAACCCTAGGGAAGATCGAATCGAAGCCTGCCGTCTGCACAGTCTCGATAGAATCCTCTTCAGGCCGACCATCCCGTAGCCCAACTACGCCGGTGGATCCTATATGACGCCCGTTAGTGTCAAATCGGTGCAGCTTCGCTGAAGCCGAGCAAAGCGAGCGACCGACACGGGCCGGCCCACTTACAGCGAGGAACTGGTTTGGGGAACTTTCTAGAAGGCTCCGTAAACCGGTTTTTCCCTTTTTTGTTTTGTCTTACAGGTTTTCCTGGCTTTCTTCATTATTTTTGTTTTTCTTTTACCTTTTCTTTTTTTCCTGCTTATTTCTTCCTTTTCATTTATTTTTCTACTTTTTTCTGATTTCTTATTTTTTGTTTTCCCATAAAGTCAAATTTTCTGCAAAATGTGCAGGATTTTCAAAAATTGTTTGAATTTTCAAAAAATGTTTGAAATTCCAAATTTTGTTCATGTTTCAAATTTTGTTCAGAATTTCTTTTTTGTTCACCGTATTGAAGAAAAATGTTCACTGTACATTTAATAAAATGTTCACTCCTGCATAAAAAAAAGTTCATCGTGTATAGAAATTTTGTTCAAGTGCATTTGAGAAAAAGTTCATCGTATATTTTAAAAAATGTTCAGTGTGTATTTGAATAATGTTCAAGGTATACTAAGAAAATGTTCAGTGAGTATTTTAAATTGTTCAGTTTTCAAAATTTATTCACAATTTTAGAAAATGTTCACGTTTTAAAAATGAATATTTAAAAAAAATATGATTTCCAAACATTTGGTCGCATTATTAAAAAAATCAAATTTTTGGCCAAAATATGTTGAAAAACCCCGGACCTGTCGCTTTTTAGATTTTACTTCATATAGTGCTCCATAACAGCTGTACTCTGCCCCTAGCTCAGCTGGCTATCATTGCTAGTAAGAATCGCTAGTTTGGGAGTTCGACTCCCGGCCGGAGCGCTATTATTTTTGCGATTCGCTCGGCGCCTGCAAACTGGGCTGGCCCATTTGCGCGCCACCTTAGCGAAAGCAGCTCGTTTTGACGCTAACGAGCGTCGAGCAGGAGCTCTCGCCCTGCACTCGGCCAAATACACAGTGCCGGTGAGCCCAAGGACGCAACGGTCGGTTTCGGCCCAATATGGCCCAACAACCCGTTCAAACGCATCGAACGCGCTTCCCTGATCGATGCGATCTGGGCTGCCACCGGCCGTCCCTTCTTCCTTCAAATCACCGTTTTCCAAGCATCTTCAAATAATCATGAAGTATTAGTGTTGGAAGGCGTACCTTGGGCAGTGGTCCCTTCCATGGCCGGACCGACGTCGCCGCCGTTCTGCAATGGACAATCCGCCGCACCACCTCCACCTTGTCTTCTTTCCCCAGTTCCTGCCTCGTCGGATCCTCCATCGGGACCGCAACATCAACCAGCAGGGCGACCTCATCTTCTGAATAACCCACCTTGAAGGCCTCGCAAATTGCGTCCGAGGGCGTCGGCGATGCAACCGCCGGTGAGGCGGTGCCGGAGGGGTTGTCCTCCTCCTCCTTATCGTCGCTGGAGTCCGCCGCTAGGGCCCAGAATTGGCCCCCCACCCGCCGTCGGTCAGCCTGCTCGGGGTGGCGATCGTCCCCCAGCAGGATCGCCACGCCAGTCTCCTATCATAGAATGGTTACTTATCGGGGACTCGGCTTACATGTAAGCCGAGTATAATATAGTGGCACCCGGCGAAGATACTGAGATCATGGCCGGTAGCACCTAACTGTGGCGCTACGTGGCGTGGCTATAAGCCGAGTGCTAAACCTGCCTACGGTGTACTGTATGCCGTGTGTTGGACTTAAGCCGTGGGCCATACCACGTCTATGTACTGCCATCTGGGTCCCCTGTAAGCCGTATATCTTCGTAAACACTCGGCTTACTTGATAAGCCGAACAACACTTTTGTTGGGCGGTCCGACTTATACTGGATAAGCCGGGTGACAAATAGTAGCACCATGGTGCATGTACCATGTATAAAGGCATAGAATTTTCTTCTTCGGAAATGGCCAGATATAAGGGCATGTACCATGGTGATATCTTAGGAGTAACATATAGGATAAATGTTGATATGGAGGAGAAAGAAGTCACAAGAAAAGAGTCGTCTTCTCTCTTATTTATAAGAGATGATCTCTTAGCACAATATGTCTCATCACATTTTTAGGAATTACTACTTATTTAAGGTAAAGCTAAGAGATAGCCATTGTAGACATGCTTTTATTGTCATCTCTAAATTACATGCAAGGCTTAAGATAAGATTATCTTATCAATCAATGTACATGCCCTAACTCGCGAAAGAAAGCTGCATAAACTTGTGTCCAAGACGTCTCTAGGATTTTACGCCCTGTGACAAATATAAAATGGGATCCTAAATTTAAATATTACTTATTATAAACCGTCTCATCCCGAAAATCTTAAAACTGTGATTTGTAGCATAATATCTTCAGTTACCTCATAGCCTCGAAAGACGTGTTAACTTTTTTTCGGAAAAACTTCTGATCTATTCATCATCGATCATGCCGGTGAAGGAAATATGCCCTAGAGGCAATAATAAAGTTATTATTTATTTCCTTATTTCATGATAAATGTTTATTATTCATGCTAGAATTGTATTAACCGGAAACATAATACATGTGTGAATACATAGACAAACAGAGTGTCACTAGTATGCCTCTACTTGACTAGCTCGTTGATCAAAGATGGTTATGTTTCCTAACCATAGACATGAGTTGTCATTTGATAAATGGGATCACATCATTAGGAGAATGATGTGATTGACTTAACCCATTCCGTTAGCTTAGCACTTGATCGTTTAGTACATTGCTATTGCTTTCTTCATGACTTATACATGTTCCTATGACTATGAGATTATGCAACTCCCGTTTACCGGAGGAACACTTTGTGTGCTACCAAACGTCACAACGTAACTGGGTGATTATAAAGGTGCTCTACAGGTGTCTCCGAAGGTACTTGTTGAGTTGGCGTATTTCGAGATTAGGATTTGTCACTCCGATTGTCGAAGAGGTATCTCTGGGCCCACTCGGTAATGCACATCACTATAAGCCTTGCAAGCATTGTAACTAATGAGTTAGTTGCGGGATGATGTATTACGGAACGAGTAAAGAGACTTACCGGTAACGAGATTGAGCTAGGTATTGAAATACCGACGATCGAATCTCGGGCAAGTAACATACCGATGACAAAGGGAACAACGTATGTTGTTATGCGATTTGACCGATAAAGATCTTCGTAGAATATGTAGGAACCAATATGAGCATCCAGGTTCCGCTATTGGTTATTGACCGGAGACGTGTCTCGGTCATGTCTACATAGTTCTCGAACCCGTAGGGTCCGCACGCTTAAAGTTATGTGACGATTTGTATTATGAGTTTATGTGTTTTGATGTACCGAAGGTAATTCGGAGTCCCGGATGAGATCGGGGACATGACGAGGAGTCTCGAAATGGTCGAGACGTAAAGATCGATATATTGGACGACTATATTCGGACATCGGAAAGGTTCCGAGTGGTTCGGATATTTTTCGGAGTACCGGGGAGTTACGGGAATACGGGGAAGAAGTATATGGGCCTTATTGGGCTTTAGGGGAGAGAGAGAGGCAGGCCGCGCGTCCTCCCAAGGCCTAGTCCGAATTGGACTAGGGGGAGGGGCTGCGCCCCCTCCTTCCTTCTCTTCTCTCTTCCCCTTCCTTCTCTCCTACTCCTACTACTTGGAAGGGGGGAATCCTACTCCCGGTGGGAGTAGGACTCCTCCAGGGCGCGCCATAGCTAGGCCGGCCCTCTTCCCTCCTCCACTCCTTTATATACGTGGCCAGGGGGCACCCCATAGACACAACAATTGATCATTGATCTCTTAGCCGTGTGCGGTGCCCCCCTCCACCATAATCCACCTCGATCATATCGTAGCGGTGCTTAGGCGAAGCCCTGCGTCGGTAGCATCATCATCATCGTCACCACGCCGTTGTGCTGATGAAACTCTCCTGTGAAGCTTTGCTGGATCGGAGCTCGCGGGACGTCATCGAGTTGAACGTGTGCTGAACTCGGAGGTGCCGTGCGTTTGGTACTTGGATCGGTCGGATCGTGAAGACGTACGACTACATCAACCGCGTTGTGCTAACGCTTCCGCTTTCGGTCTACGAGGGTACATGGACACACTCTCCCTTCTTGTTGCTATGCATCACCATGATCCTGTGTGTGCGTAGGAAATTTTTTGAAGTTACTACGTTCCCCAACAGTGGTATCAGAGCCAGGTTTTATGCGTAGATGTTATATGCACGAGTAGAACACAAGTGAGTTGTGGGCGATACAAGTCATACTGCTTACCAGCATGTCACACTTTGGTTCGGCGGTATTGTTGGATGAAGCGGCCCGGACCGACATTACGCGTACGCTTACGCGAGACTGGTTTTACCGCCGTGCTTTGCACACAGGTGACTAGCGGGTGTCAGTTTCTCCAACTTTAGTTGAACCGAGTGTGGCTACGCCCGGTCCTTGTGAAGGTTAAAACAACACTAACTTGACGAACTATCGTTGTGGTTTTGATGCGTAGGTAAGAACGGTTCTTGCTCAGCCCGTAGCAGCCACGTAAAACTTGCAACAACAAAGTAGAGACGTCTAACTTGTTTTTGCGGGCATGTTGTGATGTGATATGGTCAAGCACTGATGCTATATTTATTGTTGAGATGATCATGTTTTGTAACTGAGTTATGGGCAACTGGCAGGAGCCATATGGTTGTCGCTTTATTGTATGCAATGCAATCGCCCTGTAATTGCTTACTTTATCACTAAGCGGTAGCGATAGTCGTAGAAGCAATAGTTGGCAGACGACAACGATGCTAGATGCAGAGATCAAGGTGTCGCGCCAGTGACGATGGTGATCATGACGGTTGCTTCAAATGGAGATCACAAGACAAGATGATGATGGCCATATCATATCACTTATATTTGTTGCATGTGATGTTTATCCTTTATCATCTTATTTTGCTTTGTTTGACGGTAGCATTATAAGATGATCTCTCACTAAATTTCAAGGTAAAAGTGTTCTCCCTGAGTATGCACCGTGCCAAAGTTCATCGTGCCGAGACACCACGTGATGATCGGTGTGATAAGCTCAACGTTCATCTACAACGGGTGCAACCAGTTTTGCACACGCAGAATACTCGGGTTAAACTTGACAGCCTAGCATATGCAGATATGGCCTTGGAACACTGAGACCGAAAGGTCGAGCGTGAATCATATAGTAGATATGATCAACATAGTGATGTTCACCATTGAAAACTACTCCATTTCACGTGATGATCGGTTATGGTTTAGTTGATTTGGATCACGTGATCACTTAGATGATTAGAGAGATGTCTATCTAAGTGGGAGTTCTTGAGTAATATGATTAATTGAACTTTAATTTATCATGAACTTAGTCCTGGTAGTATTTGCAAATTATGTTGTAGATCAATAGCTCGCGTATAGCTCCCCTGTTTTATTTTTGATATGTTCCTAGAGAAAACTAAGTTGAAAGATGATAGTAGCAATGATGCGGACTGGCTCCGTGATCTGAGGATAATCCTCATTGCTGCACAGAAGAATTATGTCCTTGATGCACCGCTAGGTGACAGACCTATTGCAGGAGCAGATGCAAACGTTATGAACGTTTAGCAAGCTCGATGTGATGACTACTTGATAGTTTAGTGCGCCATGATTTACGGCTTAGAATCGGGACTTCAAAAACGTTTTGAACGCCACGGAGCATATGAGATGTTCCAAAGAGATGAAATTGGTATTTCAGACTCATGCCCGTGTCGAGAGGTATGAGACCTCTGACAAGTACTTTGCCTACAAGATGGAGGAGAATAGCTCAATCAGTGAGCATGTGCTTAGAATGTCTGAGTACTACAGTTGCTTGAATCAAGTGGGAGTTGATCTTCCGGATAAGATAGTAATTGACAGAATTCTCTAGTCACTATCACCAAGTTACTGGAACTTCGTGATGAACTATAATATGCAAGGGATGACAAAAACGATTCCCGAGCTCTTCGTGATGCTGAAATCAACGAAGGTAGAAATCAAGAAAGAGCATCAAGTGTTGATGGTTAACAAGACCACTAGTTTCAAGAAAAGGGCAAAGGAAAGAAGGGGAACTTCAAGAAGAATAGCAAGCAAGTTGCTACTCCCGGGAAGAAGCCCAAGTCTGGACCTAAGCCTGAAACTGAGTGCTTCTACTGCAAAGGGACTGGTCACTGGAAGTGGAACTGCCCCAAGTATTTGGCGGATAAGAAGGATGGCAAAGTGAACAAAAGTATATTTGATATACATGTTATTGATGTGTATTTTACTAGTGTTCATAGTAGCCCCTGGGTATTTGATACTGGTTCAGTTGCTAACATTAGTAACTCGAAACAGGAGTTGCAAAATGAACAGAGACTAGTTAATGACGAGGTGATGATGTGTGTTGGAAGTGATTCCAAGGTTGATAAGATCACCATCGCACACTCCCTCTATTTTCGGGATTAGTGTTGAACCTAAATAAATGTTATTTGGTGTTTGCGTTGAGCATGAATATGATTGGATCATGTTTATTGCAAAATAAATGTTATTTAGTGTTTGCGTTGAGCATGAATATGATTGGATCATGTTTATTGCAATACGGTTATTCATTTAAGTCAGAGAATAATTGTTGTTCTGTTTACATGAATAAAAACCTTCTATGGTCATACACCCAATGTAAATGGTTTATTGAATCTCGATCGTAGTGATACACATATTCATAATATTGAAGCCAAAAGATGCAAAGTTAGTAATGATAGTGCAACTTATTTGTGGCACTGCCGTTTAGGTCATATTGGTGTAAAGCGCATGAAGAAACTCCATACTGATGGACTTTTGGAATCACTTGATTATGAATCATTTGATGCTTGCGAACCATGCCTCATGGGCAAGATGACTAAAACTCCGTTCTCCGGAACAATGGAGCGACCTACGGACTTATTGGAAATAATACATACCGATGTATGCGGTCCGATGAGTATTGAGGCTCGCGGCGGGTATCGTTATTTTCTGACCTTCACAGATGATTTGAGCAGATATGGGTATATCTACTTAATGAAACACAAGTCTGAAACATTTGAAAAGTTCAAAGAATTTCAGAGTGAAGTAGAAAATCATCGTAACAAGAAAATAAAGTTTCTACGATCTGATCGCGGAGGCAAATATTTGAGTTACGAGTTTGGTCTTCATTTAAAATGTGGAATAGTTTCGCAACTCATGCCACCTGGAACACCACAGCATAATGGTGTGTCCGAACGTCGTAACCGTACTTTATTAGATATGGTGCGATCTATGATGTCTCTTACCGATTTACCACTATCGTTTTGGGGTTATGCATTAGAGACAGCTGCATTCACCTTTAATAGGGCACCATCTAAATCCGTTGAGACGACACCGTATGAACTGTGGTTTGGCAAGAAACCTAAGCTGTCGTTTCTTAAAGTTTGGGGCTGCGATGCTTATGTGAAAAAGCTTCAGCCTGATAAGCTCGAACCCAAATCGGAGAAGTGCGTCTTCATAGGATACCCAAAAGAAACTGTTGGGTACACCTTCTATCACAGATCCGAAGGCAAGATATTTGTTGCTAAGAATGGATCCTTTCTAGAGAAGGAGTTTCTCTCGAAAAAAGTGAGTGGGAGAAAAGTAGAACTTGATGAGGTAGTGGTACCTTCTCTTGAATTGGAAAGTAGTTCATCACAGAAATCAGTTCCAGTGATGCCTACACCAATTAGTGAGGAAGCTAATGATGATGATCATGAAACTTCAGATCAAGTTACTACAGAACCTCGTAGGTCAACCAGAGTACGTTCCGCTCCAGAGTGGTACGGTAATCCTGTTCTGGAAGTCATGTTACTAGACCATGACAAACCTACGAACTATGAGGAAGCGATGATGAGCCCAGATTCCGCGAAATGGCTTGAGGCCATGAAATCTGAGATGGGATCCATGTATGAGAACAAAGTATGGACTTTGGTTGACTTGCCCGATGATCGGCAAGCCATAGAAAATAAATGGATCTTCAAGAGGAAGACGGACGCTGATAGTAGTGTTACTATCTACAAAGCTAGACTTGTCGAAAAAGGTTGTTGACAAAGTTCAAGGAGTTGACTACGATGAAACTTTCTCACCCGTAGCGATGCTTAATTCTGTCCAAATCATGTTAGCAATTGCCGCATTTTATGATTATGAAATTTGGCAAATGGATGTAAAGACTGCATTCCTGATTGGATTTCTGGAAGAAGAGTTGTATATGATGCAACCTGAAGGTTTTATCGATCCAAAGGATGCTAACAAAGTGTGCAAGCTCCAGCGATCCATCTATGGACTGGTGCAAGCATCTCGGAGTTGGAATATACGCTTTGATGAGTTGATCAAAGCATATAGTTTTATACAGACTTGCGGTGAAGCCTGTATTTACAAGAAAGTGAGTGGGAGCACTACAGCATTTCTGATAAGTATATGTGAATGACATATTGCTGATCGGAAATAATGTAGAATTTTCTGGAAAGCATAAAGGAGTATTTGAAAGGAGTTTTTCAAAGAAAGACCTCGGTGAAGCTGCTTACATATTGAGCATCAAGATCTATAGAGATAGATCAAGACGGTTGATAAGATTTTTCAATGAGTACATACCTTGACAAAGTTTTTGAAGTAGTTCAAAATGGAACAGTCAAAGAAGGAGTTCTTGCCTGTGTTTTAAGGTGTGAAGTTGAGTGAAGACTCAAAACCCGACCACGGCAGAAAATAGAAAGAGAATGAAAAGTCATTCCCTATGCCTCAGTCATAGGTTCTATAAAGTATGCTATGCTGTGTAACAGATCTATTGTATACCCTACATTGAGTTTGGCAAGGGAGTACAATAGTGATCTAGGAGTAGATCACTAGACAGCGGTCAAAATTATCCTTAGTGGAATAAGGATATGTTTCTCGATTATGGAGGTGCCAAAAGGTTCGTCGTAAAGGGTCACGTCGATACAAGTTTTGACACTGATCCAGATGACTCTAAGTCTCAATCTGGATACATATTGAAAGTGGGAGCAATTAGCTAGAGTAGTTCCGTGCGGAGCATTGTTGACATAGAAATTTGCAAAATACATACGGATCTGAATTTGGCAGACCCATTGACTAAACTTCTCTCACAAGCAAAACATGATCACACCTTAGTACTCTTTGGGTGTTAATCACATGGCGATGTGAACTAGATTATTGACTCTAGTAAACCCTTTGGGTGTTGGTCACATGACAATATGAACTATGGATATTAATCACATGGTGATGTGAACTGTTGGTGTTAAATCACATGGCGATGTGAACTAGATTATTGACTCTAGTGCAAGTGGGAGACTGAAGGAAATATGCCCTAGAGGCAATAATAAAGTTATTATTTATTTCCTTATTTCATGATAAATGTTTATTATTCATGCTAGAATTGTATTAACCGGAAACATAATACATGTGTGAATACATAGACAAACAGAGTGTCACTAGTATGCCTCTACTTGACTAGCTCGTTGATCAAAGATGGTTATGTTTCCTAACCATAGACATGAGTTGTCATTTGATAAACGGGATCACATCATTAGGAGAATGATGTGATTGACTTGACCCATTCCGTTAGCTTAGCACTTGATCGTTTAGTACGTTGCTATTGCTTTCTTCATGACTTATACATGTTCCTATGACTATGAGATTATGCAACTCCCGTTTACCGGAGGAACACTTTGTGTGCTACCAAACGTCACAACGTAACTGGGTGATTATAAAGGTGCTCTACAGGTGTCTCCGAAGGTACTTGTTGAGTTGGCGTATTTCGAGATTAGGATTTGTCACTCCGATTATCGGAGAGGTATCTCTGGGCCCACTCGGTAATGCACATCACTATAAGCCTTGCAAGCATTGTAACTAATGAGTTAGTTGCGGGATGATGTATTACGGAACAAGTAAAGAGACTTGCCGGTAACGAGATTGAGCTAGGTATTGAAATACCGACGATCGAATCTCGGGCAAGTAACATACCGATGACAAAGGGAACAACGTATGTTGTTATGCGGTTTGACCGATAAAGATCTTCGTAGAATATGTAGGAACCAATATGAGCATCCAGGTTCCGCTATTGGTTATTGACCGGAGACGTGTCTCGGTCATGTCTACATAGTTCTCGAACCCGTAGGGTCCGCACGCTTAAAGTTATGTGATGATTTGTATTATGAGTTTATGTGTTTTGATGTACCGAAGGTAGTTCGGAGTCCCGGATGAGATCGGGGACATGACGAGGAGTCTCGAAATGGTCGAGACGTAAAGATCGATATATTGGACGACTATATTCAGACATCGGAAAGGTTCCGAGTGGTTCGGGTATTTTTCGGAGTACCGGGGAGTTATGGGAATACGGGGAAGAAGTATATGGGCCTTATTGGGCTTTAGGGGAGAGAGAGAGGCAGGCCGCGCGCCCTCCCAAGGCCTAGTCCGAATTGGACCAGGGGGAGGGGCTGCGCCCCCTCCTTCCTTCTCTTCTCTCTTCCCCTTCCTTCTCTCCTACTCCTACTACTTGGAAGGGGGGGAATCCTACTCCCGGTGGGAGTAGGACTCCTCCAGGGCGCGCCATAGCTAGGCCGGCCCTCTCCCCTCCTCCACTCCTTTATATACGTGGCCAGGGGGCACCCCATAGACACAACAATTGATCATTGATCTCTTAGCCGTGTGCGGTGCCCCCCTCCACCATAATCCACCTCGATCATATCGTAGCGGTGCTTAGGCGAAGCCCTGCGTCGGTAGCATCATCATCACCGTCACCACGCCGTCGTGCTGACGAAACTCTCCTGTGAAGCTTTGCTGGATCGGAGCTCGCGGGACGTCATCGAGTTGAACATGTGCTGAACTCGGAGGTGCCGTGCGTTCGGTACTTGGATCGGTCGGATCGTGAAGACGTACGACTACATCAACCGCGTTGTGCTAACGCTTCCGCTTTCGGTCTACGAGGGTACGTGGACACACTCTCCCCTCTCGTTGCTATGCATCACCATGATCCTGTGTGTGCGTAGGAAAAAATTTGAAGTTACTACGTTCCCCAACAGCCGGTACAATGAACACCACAAATAACAAAAAAAACATCCAGATCCATAGACCACCTAGCAATGTCTACAAGCACTGGAGCACCCAGAGGCGTATCGTCGTCATCGTCCCTCCTTCACCGGAGCCGTGCAAAAGTTCTTATAGTAGTAAGTCGGGAAGTCGTTGTGATAAGACCCCACAAGACCAACGCACCAGAACAACAACCGTCGTCGATGAAGAGAAGCATAGATCGAAAAGATCCAACTATAGACACACGAATGAAGACATGATCCAAAGAGATCCGCCGAAGACCAACATCGACCGAATCCCACGAGATCCGTCGGAGATGCACCTCCTATGATGCCTGCGAACTTGTGCTCGAGCCATCAAGTGGGTAGCCCTGGCGGCGGGTTCTCTAAATAAATCATGTGGACACGATAGTCTTGAATTACGAGGATATGAGAGCTTTTGCTATTTGTCGCAATGAACAAGGATTTTATTTCCTTGCGTCTGCCAAAGTCATTTCTGATATGGTAAATCCAGGGATTCTTGAAGCTTATTTTTTGCGAATAAGGGATTCTTGAAGCTATGTCCTACAAGGAAGCACTTTCTTTGGCGAGCGATCTTCATGAGCGAAAGATCCATATGGCAACTGATTGTGTGGCGACGGTGAAGCATGTGGTGGAAAATTATCGGGGTCCAAGTTGAATGGTCATCAGCAAGATCAAAACAAAGATGGAAGAGTTTGATGAAGTGAATACTCATCATGAGAAGATGGAATCAACCGTCGAAGCTCATGATATTACAAAGGCTGATATTTCGCTTGAGTTTGGTCATCGTGTATGGCTACTAGCAACACCAGATATCACAGGTATTGGTGTATGTCCCTTTCCTTTTGAGGCAGGCTCTTTCTTATAGTATAATAAAGTGTGACACCCCCTACGAAAAGCGAGTTCCACCCGTTTTTATTTCAGATTTTCCTTTTCTCCTTATTCTTGTTGCGTCATTTGTTTTTATTTATTCAATTTATCATCCTTTTGTTTTCCCTTTTTCAGTTTTTTGGTCTCTTTTTTTACTCCTCACGCAAACATTTTCTTATAAACACACATTTGCTAATTCATGAACAATTTTTAAAACTTGTGAACATTTTTTATGCTCATGAATATTTTTCATAAATTCATGATTTTTATGAATTTATGAACTTTTTAGATCAATACACATATAGTCATATTTCAAAATTCATAAACATTTGGAAATATATTTTATGTGTTTTTACAATAATATGTTGAAAATTTTATAAAAAAAAGTCCAAATCTGCACGAAATGGTTTTTTGAGTTAGGAGATACTTTTATGTTATTCCATTTTTTCGTGAGGATCGATCAACTATGGTTTTTATCCGCCGAGTAGTTCCAATTTCTCAATTTTCTCTCAACGAGTAGGGTTAGTTTGGACTGACACCATCTGTATGTTTTAGATAGATATATCGAAGCTCGCCGGTGGGACAAACCCTATTTGGCGCTGCAGGCGCCAGTTATAGGGCATTTTGGCTAACGGGCGCCTGAAGCGCTCCCGCGCTGGGCCGGCCCATCTCACACATTTTATTCTGGTTAATTTCACAAAAAATGAGTGCTAGAGAGATTCGAACCCGCGACCTGTACTGTAACTTCCACTCGCGTAGAAGGAAACACGTCGTTGCAATTCCCTTCCTTTTCATCTTTTATACGTTGCCAGGCGGTTTTTTTTCTTTCTTGTTCTGTGTTTTTTCTGGACCAGTTTTTTTTTCTGTTTCTTTTCTTTCATATTTTTTCCTTTTTTCTTTACTTTTTATGCACAAAATAATTCAAATTGGATGGAGTTTTTCAAAATCGGTGAACTTTTTTCAACTTTGATTAACTTTTTATTCAAAATCAAACTTTTTTCAATTTGATGAACTTTTTTGATGATTTTTTTCATTTTTGATGAACTTTTTTCAATTTGATGAACTTTTTCAAAATTGATGAACCTTTATTCAAATCCGATGAATTTTTTTTCAAAATCGATAAACTTTTTCAAATTCACGAACTTTATTCAAAAGTGATGAAATTTTTCGAATTTGTGAACTTTTTAAAAATCGGTGAACATTTTTTCAAATATTTGATGAACTTTTTGTCAAACTGATGAAATTTTTCGAATTGAATGAACTTTTTTTTCGAACGCAATGAACTGAACTTTTTGCAAAGTCGATGAACTTTTTTCATTTTTTTGAATTTTTCCTAAAATTTGGTGAACTTATTTCAAAATCCATGAAATTGTTTTCGAATTTATATTTTTTTTTTCAAAAAATTTATATTGGGTATATGTAACGTTTCACTAAATCAAAACGTTAAGTAGAATTGTTTTCTTGTTGTAGACAACAAAGTTGCTTTGGTCTGGTTGTTAATGCGGTTGACTCGCAACATTGCGATCTCAGGTTCGAATCCTAGCAGCCCCCTGTTGCGATACCTTTTGATGTCATTTTTTCTGACTCACATTCCCTTCGAACAGGTTATTGGGCTGTCCCACAGCTCCCCTCCCCCCCCCCCCACCCCCCACTCCCCGGTGGAGGCATGTTGGATTTAGCCTTTTCTCTCCAGAAACGCTATGTATCGCCCACTGCGAGAGACCATTTAGCGGTCGCCTACATGTTTCTACATACATTGGCCCATTCAGAACAGATTGGTTTTCCTTTGCTGTTTCCATGTGGACTTTTTGGTTCTTTGGTTTCCCCATTTCTTACATGTCAGTTTCTATCTGGTTTAACTTTTTTATTTTTTTCATTCAGTTTTTTTGTGTTCTTTTGCTTTTATGTTTACTTTGTATTCCTTTTATAATTTTTACATTTTTCCATCTTATGTTATTTCAAACATGTTTCCAAATAAACTTTAAAAAAATTAAAGCCCTTTTGAAAATTATATGGTATTCATTATCCATATGAGAACACTTTGTTTTGATAACATGAATAATTTTTAAAAACATGTTGAATATTTTTCCAGTAAATGCAATAATTACATAAATATTATGCGAACACCTTTTTCAATATTAAGAACATTTTTTAAATACACATTAAACATTTCTTTAACACACGAAAAACATTGTTTCAACACACGCTCAATATTTTCTAATCACATGGTGAACATTTCTTAAACACATGAGGAACATGAAATTTTGAAAACAAATAGTAAATTTACGCTGAACATTTGTAAACCCATGATGAACATATTTTTAACACACAATGAACATGTCTTCACATATTTTAAA
Organism: Thinopyrum elongatum; assembly: GCA_011799875.1. Lineage (NCBI taxonomy): Eukaryota > Viridiplantae > Streptophyta > Magnoliopsida > Poales > Poaceae > Thinopyrum > Thinopyrum elongatum. The sequence goes on from CM022297.1 coordinate 94,015,101, forward strand.
AGATGATGACCATTTTTCTAGAATATAGGATGAATAATTTTGTAAATGAACATCAAATAATTTTTCCCAAAATTAGTAAAATATGAATATTTTCCGAATATTGTTTAGAATGTTTCTAGAAAATAGAAAGAGAACGAGAAAACGAAAATATGAAAAGAAAATCGAAGGAGGACAAAAAGCAGTGCGTTGGCAGGCTGGCCCATGGTACACGCGGGCGTGCTCTGGGCCTGGCCCATTTAGGCACTCTTGCAGGCGATGCCACACTCGGTATTGCTATAAGCGATGTATAGCAGTGTGACATGCTCGCTTAATAAGAATGATAGACTACTTATATCGATAAAAAAATTCTTCTTTTCCAGAAGCCCAGTAATTTGAGGATAGTCGACCCACTGAGAAGTTGACTCCGGATGCGCACGAGTGAACACAAAGGGCGTAGAAAAAACTAATGTTGGTCGGCGGGGCACTGTAGATCTCGCCAGGTGTAACTGTCGGACGCCGGCGGCTATCGCTCATTGCACCCTTTGAGGATAGAGCTCATCCACTACCGTCTCGCCTTGGGCTGGTCCATTAGGGCACGGAAGAGCTCGATCGCGAGCTATGCGATACGGTTTTGGGAAGGTTTCAGACCTTTCATATGTTTTCTTCTTCTGGTTTTTCTCATAGGTTTTCTCGTTTCCTTTTTTGTTTTTAGTTTTCCCTTTTCTTTTCTTTTTATTTTTTATTTTATTAATAAATGAAATTTCAACTCATAAACATTTTTCAACTTCATGAACAGTTTTTGAATTCGCAAATATTTTTTCAACTACATGAATATTTTTAGAATTTTCAATTTGTTTTTAAAATTTATGAACATTTTTTTGAATTCATAAACACATTGGAAAGTTTTTTAATAAACTTTGCAAATATTTTTCAAATTTGAAATATATTTGTAATTCATTAAAAAATCATGAATATTATTTTGTCAAAAAAATTCAAAAATGAATTCACGACATTTTTGAAAGTTTGCAAAAAAAATCAAGTTCACAAACATTTTCCAAATTTGCAAACATATTTAAATTAATGAACATTTTTGAATTCATCAATATTATTTATAAATTTTTGAACATTTTATGAATTTGTAAACAATATTCCAAATTCGCGGACATTTTTTCTGAATTCCCAAATATATCTTGAATTCGTAAAGATTTTTTTCCAAATTCTCAAATACTTTTAAAATTGTTAACATTTTTACTTTTGCAAACATTTTAAAATTCTCCTTTTTTAACCCAAAATGCTAGTATTTTTTTAAAAGATGAAAAAATTATTTTAGTGCACACATACACTCCCTGTTATTAAACAGATCATACTTCTTTTAACAAAACGGACCGAACTGGAGCGACGCCCATTCGGCCGGCGTGAGCGACACCCATGCTCGCGTTTCGCTACAGTGGAGTAGTACATAGCAGCGCCCGGCCGCACGTGACAGATATGGTTACTCCTCTTATTCGCAAAAAAAAAGGATATGGTGACTCCTCTCCATAGCTTTCGCAAAGTTGATCATGAAGTTGATGTGAAGTCGGAACGCAGCCATTGCACACCACGGACGGCTTAAGGTCGTTGATCAGAAGAAACTCCAGTAGCAGTGCAGTAGCGCTGCCACTAAGCTAAACCACACCTTCAATGATTGGTCTCCATTGACGCCCGGTCGTCCACGGCTCGTTGCAGCCACTGGTAGCACAAAACAAAGTTTCACAGACAAACGGGTAGTCGACGCGCAGAGACGCACCAAAACCGGGCATCCACAGCGTTTAGAGGCTGGCTTGCCTCCAAGCTGGGACCCACATCCTGCTGTTAGAGTCTGCTCAAAATTCCGCAGTGTATAGCAAATGTTACCAGCCTCTAAGGTGTCCCCACTAGGTATAATATATTGATTACCAAAGGAGCTCCTTTTCATCCTCTTGACATGACACATGCATACTCTTCTTCTATGACATATGGGGCCAGTGAATTATTTTATTGCATGGACAGAATTGGAGGCTGCCTCCAAGCATAGCGTCGATGCTAAGCAAATTTGGCTTAGAGGCTGTTCTCACAATGTATAGCGTCTGCCTCTATGGCTTTAGAGGCTGCCTTAGAGGCAGCAAAACATCACACTGTGGATGCTCATAGCATGCATCTCAGCATATATGCCATGGTGATGAGAGCTGGTATGCATTGGAGGATTTGAATCATTGATTCTTTTTTTTTTTCGGGGGAAATCATTCTTAGGTTGTTGATGAAAATTAGTTAAGCACACGTATGATACACGTGTACATTTAAATAGACATGGCCTACTCAACGCCGTTAAATCATTGGGATTTTAGTTAGATAATAATCCATCTATGGAGCAGCTGTGATCCAGAATAACCACGGAATAGTCGGAGGCATGGCCCCATGCAGTTTTTTTGAGCTGGCTCGCATGAGTGGTTGTACGGGAAACGGAAAGAGGCCGGCATCGTCTTACCTTTTCCATCTTCAACAATTCAGGGAAGAAGAATCAGGGACAAACAAAACCTGCCAGAGTGGTTGTACTAGTAACTCTATCTCGTCCTAACTCCATCCCCTCGCACACCCTCAGAAAGAGGAAATGGAAAGGGAAGAGGAGAGGAAATGACTAACCATACCAGGAGAGGATGATCATCCCCCATGGTTCATACGCTAATGAAAAATGAGTTAATACCACAATTGGTACACAAACTTGTAGGGGTGGGAACAGATTCATACAAAAACTAAAAAAACTCACAAAAGTTCCCCTCCAACTCTACCGCTATGACAAATTCATACAAACCAGTCCGAACTGACCACGTGGCATGCCAGGTGGACAGTGTCGGGTCGGACGCGCAATTTTGTAGAAACCCCCTCGTGTTCTGGCTAATTGGGTAGTACATGCATGCAGTGCTGTCTGTACGGTAGCATTTTAGATAAACCCCTCGTCGACGCCTCCAAGGCAAACCCCTTCCAAAACCTTTCCCTTTTGTTCTGTCCTCCTCCTCGACGTCTCTGAGGCGAACCAAGGCGACCCCGTTGTGGACCTCATCGGCGATGACAGAGGGCGCCATGGAGCCGCAGCTTGGGGAACCCGGCGAGTTCTAATGAGGACATGGCTATCATAGTTACACCCACAACCCCTACTGCTATATCTATTGGACCAAGTACCAGAGCTCACGCACACCAGTTAAATTATCATGTACTTTCGTTTCTTGGTAATGTTTCTAATGTTTATGAGAATGTGATGTTGCCTAACTTAGATACATTTGTGTTGCTTACAGTTGAAGGGCCTAGCATGGACGAGAAGGATGAATATTGGAGCACGATCAAGCATGGACATGAAGGCACGCGTGAAGCGAACATGAACGGAGTTTCCAGTGAAGATTTCCCTACTTTGAAGCCACCATGATGACATACAAGAAGATGGACATAATATACAAGATGCTCGTTCGTAAAATTCGTCCATAGCTTATTATAGGTGTTGCGCCATCTTATTTTTGGGCCAGACCCATGTAATTTTGAAATACCTCTTATTAGGCTATTTTTTAGAGTCTGTATTGTAGGGAAAACGATTCAGGAGGTGTTTTAGTCCCACCTTGCCAAGGGAGGACGAAATCCCCTCTCTTTTTCTCTATAAATACAACCCTTAAGGCATCGTTTAGACTTGGGTTTTGTTTAGATTAAAGTTCGCCATAGCTGCAACTCACGTACTTCATTTGTGTTCAACGACGAGACCAAGACATCACAGAACCCCACTTGATTAATAAAGATTTCCTCTTATATTCGCAATATCCAATTGCAATCTTAGTTTCTTGTTTGTTCTTCGTTTGCTCACAGGAAATAGACCATTGTGGTCAGGTTGATCGTGCTCTGGCGTGGTCAATAACCCCTCGGAAGTTTGTTTAGCAATTGCTAAGGCGCGACGTCTTCGCACGTTCGTAGTCGGATCGTCAAGGTCGACTCCCACCGAAAAAGATAACTATCTCATTGAAACATCGGGACACCTTTGCCTCTATCAAGCCCCCCCCCCCCCCCCCTGAATATGGTAATCATCTGGCGATGCCGCTCCTCTGCTTCCCCTATTCCTCCCCTACTTGGTTAGGTTTCTGAGGCAGCCATGATCATGTCGAGTTCTTCACAAATTTGGGTTGATCTGTATGTGTTTCTTGTGCGCATCCCCGGTAGTAGGAAGGAGGAAGTAGTTTGCATGAGTTTTTCTAGGGTTTCTGTGATGCTGATTTGGGGGGTAAAGCCGCAATCAATCCAAGGCAATGTGAGGGGAATTTTAGATGTGATAATGGAGGGGAACTAGATGGTAGTTTAGAACGCATCAAATCCAAGGGAAGAAGAGGTCATGTGTTGATGTTTTAGGGGAAAAGTTTCAGAGATTATATGATGTGGTGTTCATAATTCTTGATTGTATGTACTGCAGATGTAGGTTCAGATATTGTTGATGTTGAATGTATGTTGGTGAATGGATTATAGTTTTAGTCCCACTGTAATATGCTAAAAGTATGAAATTTTACTGTTGTAATATGATGAAAGGGTGGTCCTTTAGGTGGTATTCAGTGAATATTTCAGTTTCAATATCAGACTGAATATGATGTGCATACTGTCAGTTATGAATATTTGCACTTCATGTCTTTAAGTGGATTGTGCAGTTCATGAGTAATGCATCATGTTGCAATGCATGTTTTTTGTGCACTAAAATGTCTTGTACCATTTATTGCAGTGACCAATGGAGAAGATAGTCAGTTGTTCTTAGTGGAGTTTGAGCACAATGGAATTTTGTTAGGGCAATGCAGAAATGGACAAATGGAATTTTCTTACATTGGGTGCACACACACACGATGCTTTTGACTACTGCCATACACACACATGGTCACTAGGGATGATCAAGTATTGCTTGTCAAGGATGGACTATGACCCCACAGACCCTCAAATCAAGGTGTACTAGGTTTTGTCAGAGAAGGACATAGGGGATGACCTGGTATGTGTGGACAATGCATATGCTATAGCTGCTATGGTGAGGGCTGATGTCGCTTGAACTACGTCGGTATTTCCCCAAAGAGGAAGGGATGATGCAACACAGCTACGGTAGGTATTTCCCTCAGTGATGAGACCAAGGTTATCGAACCAGTAGGAGAACCAAGCAACACTATGTAAATGGTACCTGCACACAAAAAACAAATACTTACAACCCGACGTGTTAAAGGGGTTGTCAATCCCTTTCGGGTAACGGTGCCAGAAATTGTCAAGTTGACGGGGTAAAAAATATGATAGATTGGATAAATAGATCTCGAATAAATGAAAAATAAAAGAAGTAACAAAAAAGTGCAACAAGGTATTTTTGGGTTTTCGAAAATATAGATCTGAAAATAAAAGTGGCAAATAATAGATCGGAAAGCAAATATGAAGAAGAATAGACCCGGGGGCCGTAGATTTCACTAGTGGCTTCTCTCGAGAAAAATAGCATACGGTGGGTAAACAAATTACTGTTGGGTAATTGATAGAATTTCAAATAATCATGACGATATCCAGGCAATGATCATTATATAGGCATCACGTCCAAGATTAGTAGACCGACTCCTGCCTGCATCTACTACTATTACTCCACACATCGACCGCTATCCAGCATGCATCTAGTGTATTAAGTTCATGGAGAAACGGAGTAATGCAATAAGAACGATGACATGATGTAGATAAAATCTATTCATGTAGGAATAGACCCCATCTTGTTATCCTTAATAGCAACGATACATACGTGTCATGTCCCCTTCTGTCACTGGGATTGAGCACCGTAAGATCGATCCCATCACAAAGCACCTCTTCCCATGCCAAGAAAAATCGATCTAGTCGGCCTAACTAAACCAAAGATTCGAAGAAGAAATACGAGGCTATAAGTAATCATGCATATAAGAGATCAAAGAAACTCAAATAACTTTCATGGATAAAAATATAGATCTGATCATAAACTCAAAGTTCATCGGATCCCAACAAACACACCGCAAAAAGAGTTACATCAAATAGATCTCCAAGAGACCATCGTATTGAGAATCACAAGAGAGAGAGGAAGCCATCTAGCTACTAACTACGGACCCGAAGGTCTACAATGAACTACTCACGCATCATCGGGGAGGCACCAATGAGGATGATGAACCCCTCTGTGATGGTGTCTAGATTGGATCTGGTGTTTCTGGAACTTGCGGCGGCTGGAATTGTGTTTCGTCGACTCCCCTAGGGTTTTTGGAATATTGGGGTATTTATAGAGCAAAGAGGCGGTGCGGGAGGCGGCCGAGGTGGGCACAACCCACCTGGGCGCGCCTGGGCCCCCAGGCGCGCCCAGGTGGGTTGTGCTCCCCTCGGAGCCCTCCTCTGGTACTTCTTTGGCCCACTGGATGTCTTCTGGTCCAAAAAAATCTCCAAAAAGTTTCGCTGCGTTTGGACTCCGTTTGGTATTGATTTTCTGCGAAGTAAAAAACAAGCAAAAAAACAGCAACTGGCACTGGGCACTATGTCAATAGGTTAGTCCCAAAAAATGATATAAAGTTGCTATAAAATGATTGTAAAACATCCAAGAATGATAATATAACAGCATGGAACAAGCAAAAATTATAGATACGTTGGAGACGTATCAAGGGCCAGCAGAGAAGCCAAGACACTAGAGTTATTAGTTGATGAGGAGAACAAGATTCAGACATTGTATGATGATCTGATACTGAAAGGATGCCCACCAGTCCCAAATGCAGATGGAAATGAGGGTGCAGAGAATGCAGAGGAAGGGGAGGATGCAGAGACTGCAGTGGTAGGAGAGGATGCAGAGAATGCAGATGAAGGAGAGGATGTAGAGAATGCAAAGGAAACATGGATGGAGGAGAAGAGTTCAGTGAAACTAACTCTGAGTTTTATGAGAGTGATTGTGATTGTGAAGATGGAGATGATGATCTATTTGCTTAGAATGTGGACAAATCATTGAATGACAACAATGGACAGGAGGAAGAAGATCCATTGGATGATGATGACCTAAACCTGTCAAAAGATGAGCTTGAGAAGTTGCAGTATAAATTCAGAACATTCAATACAGAAATGGACATGAGCAACCCAATCTTCAGGGTTGGGATGGTATTTGGAGAAATGAAAGAGCTAAGGTAATAGCTAAGCAATCACTGCATACACAGTCAAGAACAGAGTGAAAATCTTCAAACCGAGAAATGAGGCAGAGAGATTTATTGGTGTGTCTCAACCAGACTGCCCTTGGAGGTTGAAAAGCATTTAAAGACAACAGAATAGGAAGCATGTCATAAGGGAGTACAATGGAGAGCACACCTGTCAGAAAACATGGGATTCCAAGTGCTTGATAGTTAAGTACCTGGCCGGGTTATTCCTTGATGAGTTCAGAGACAACAATAGCATGGATTTGGGTGCATTTGGAAGGAAAGTTCAGCAGAAGTTCAAGCTCAATCAAGTGAGAATGAAGCTTGGCAGGGCTAGGAGTGCATCACTTACGATCATACATGGAGATGAGAAAGCACTCTATAGTATGGTGTGGGACTATGGACAAGAATTGAGGAGAAGCAATCCAGGGTGCAAATTCATTGTGTGCACAACCAAGGTCAAGGAAAAGGACGACCTGCTTCCAAGAGATCACCTATCTTCATTGTATTTGGTCCTATCATGCCTGCAAGAGAGGTTTCTTTAGTGGATGCAGGCCAATTATTGTGTTAATGGGTGTCACCGCAAGAGCAAATACAAAGGTGTGCTGCTTACAGCTGTTGGGATTGACCCCAATGATTGCATATTTCCAATTGCAATTGGAATGGTGGAGGTGGAGTCAACTTACTCTCAGGAATGGTTTCTCACCACTTTGAAGAATGATTTAAACATCGTGAACACGTCGCCTTTCACTATAACGAGTGATAAGAAAAAAGTGTGTTTCATTTGTGTTTACAATGTCACTTTAACAACTGTTTCACCATTTGTAGCTGTGTGTGACATGTTTTATTCACTAATTATTGCAGGGTTTGATCAATGTTGTTGAGAAGATCTGGCCACATGCAGAACACATATTTTGTGTTAGACATCTTTACCAAAACTTCCATCAGAAGTTCAAAGGGGAAACACTGAAGAATATGTTGTGGGCCATTGCTAGGTGAACAAATTTGGACAAGTGGACCTTGAACAGAGAGAAGCTCAGAGAACAGAACTTGGAGGTATACAATTGGTTGGCTGGCAAGCCCCCCAACCAGTGGGTGAAAGCATTCTTTAGAAATTTCACTAAATGTGACATCTTGTTGAACAACATGTCAGAAGTCTATAACAAGTAAACTTCTGCACTGCGGCATTTTGTACTAAATTATGCACTTTACTGAATGTTAGGGCATAAAAGTTCAGTTATTTGAAGTTTATTCAAAAAGTTAATGCATAAAAGTTAACAGAAAGTTAGTGCATAAAAGTTTAGTTAACTAAAAGTTCAGTTAACTAAATGTTAGTGCATTGTAACTAAATTTTAGTAGAGTGCATAACAGTGCTAAATTTGACTGAATTTTAACTGAACTTTACTATGTCTCCTTGCAGCTACATCTTGGATGCAAGAGAATTATGTGTTATTTCAATACTAGAGTGCATAACACATAAAATTACTGTGAGGCATGACAGAAAATACAAAGAAGCTTCAAAAAAGTGTCCTGGACTGATCCGCCCCAAGATTAGGAAGAAACTAGACAAGAATGTTGAGTTCTCAAGTAACTGCTATCCAACACATTCAGGACTTGGTATCTATGGTGTTGAATCAGGGCAGAACACATACATTATGGATATTCCAGCTAGAACATGTGATTGCAAAAGATTTCAGTTGAGTGGCATCCCTTGCAATCATGTGATTGCCTGTTGTAGAGCTGATAGGATAGACCCTGAAACATTGGTTCATAAGTGATATAGCATAGAGAATTATCTTAGGGCATATGGGCACAACATCATGCTTATGAGGGACATGATAGCTGGGAAAAGATGAATGGCATTTCCATTCACCCTCTAGTCTTCACAAAGAAAATGGACAGGCCACCTAAGAACAGAAAGAAGACACCAGAAGAGAAGAAGAAGAAAGATGGAACTGTTTACATCAACAAAAAAGGAGTGACCATGCATTGTTCACAGTGTGGTAGTGTTGACCACAACAAGAAAGCCCATGACAAATTTATGAGGGGACAACATGAAGCCCAACTAGAAGATGATGAAGAAATTAAAGATCCTTCAATTCTGTAGGTTATTTCAGTTAACTGCATTTTAGTTGAGTTAATTCAGTTATTTTAGTTAACTACATTTTAGTTCAGTTAATTCAATTATTTTAGTGAAGTGCATTTTAGCTGGGAGAGGAGCTGCTAGGAGAGGAGGACAAACTGGGAGAGGAGGAGCTGGGAGAGGAGCCAAGAGGGAAGGTAGCTCCTATGCAGCATACAGGCTCATGTTTGGTGATGAAGCTAGGGAGCCAATCCCTGATCTGAATTTAACTGAAGAAATTCCAATTTCTTAGAATGCACCTGGAGGGGGTGACTGTTAGATGTCTGTTTAGTTCATCAATGAACTTAATGCTAAACTGTAGATGTTCATGTTTGAACTTGATGCTAGCATTTTTGTGAGAAGACCTTTTTATATGTAATGAACTGCCTATAGTGCAGCTTTTTGTATTTCTGGATCAATCTCTGTCATATTTATTTTTGACAGAAAGTTCTCAAATTGAGATGCTGCACTTGCTGAATTCTATTGTGAGAAAGTACTGCATTTGTTAGGTCATTTGAATGCTACATAATTTCTGTTCAAATGCACTCAAATTGTGCTGACAGAAAGGAATCAAAACCTTCTGATGAAATTGTACTGTATTTGTGAAGGCTACATAACTGTGTTCACAGAAAGTTATACAAAACTTGTGTTGAGAGAAAGTTAAAAAAATTGGTGGTGCTGGGATTTGATCCCAGAACCTGATGCAGGTGGACAAGTACCTTTGACCAGTAGGCTATGCAAGCATATAGAACAAAAAGCACCCAGGTGCCTTTTCTACTCTACGATGCATCGTCTGCCCCGCGCTTCTCACTTCTCGCGCTTCCACCTGTTAAGGTAAAACAGACAGCTCCTCTCGCCACTCCTCTCCAAGCTTCTGCCCCACTGCATGCCTCGCCAGAGCGTGACAGTGGGCTCGTCGGCCACTCCACGGTCTGGTCGGGGCGTGGAATCGCGGATGCCGCTTCCCTATGTGTACCAGGCTTCCCCCCACCTGCTGCAGCCGATTAGATCTGTCTCACCGGAGGTCCTAGAGGCTACGAGGGCACAGAGGTGGCGCGAGAGGGCGAAGCGGATCCGCGACGACTCCCTGTTGTGGTCGCAGTGCGTGAGGGAATAGAAGCAAGCAGAGCAGCAGATGCAAGCATATGCAAGCGGCTCGCGCCTCCGATGGGAAGCTTTTGTTCAATCTTGCAAGGACCAAGCCGATCGGGAACTGCAGAATTTGGCTCGGAGGATCTACTTCGAGAGCTCAGAGGAGGAGCGAGCCAGGATGCCATCCCCAACTGTGGAGGCGGTGGATTTCGTCAATTGGGTAAGGCAGGAGGCGAGAGGGCCACGAGGCAAGGCGAGATAGGAGTGTTTGGCAGGTCTGATGCTGACCAACGTTCCGCCGTAGCCAAAACCGGTGGATTCGCTGCCGTTCCTATCTCCACGGCCAAGGTCGGATTGAGCAGAGCTTTGTGTGTTAGAGCTTTTGTGTGTTATTGTATTGTTTGTGAGTTGTGCGATGTTGGTTAAGTTTCAGATTAAGTTGTGTGAGTTGTGAATTTGTGAGTTGTGTGAATTTGTGTCTGTGTAATGTTATTGCGCCTTGCAAATTCAGTTTACTTCATGTCAAATATGCCTATCAAATTCATAAACCTTGCACAATTTTAAATGTTTACAAATAATACAATCATGTGATGTTATTTGTTTCACAGGTTGTGATCATTAGCAATACAATTCAAACTTTGAAAGGAACAGTCCTTTGCTCTGTGGGCACTTTTTGACTTTCAGTTTCAGAATTAGGCTGACAATGTACACGCAACTTGGAACAAAGGGCACCAACAACATAAGAGGAACAAAAACACATTAGTGGCCACATTTCATAGCTCCAAACAAGCATAGGAGTTCTCACTTTTTTCAAGATAATGTAGTAAATGACAACATCTTTTATTGCTTATGTTGGGGGCAGTACAAATATTTCACTCCAGAGCGGCACACTAGCTAGGGCATGCATGTGCCTCCGAGTACACCATGCCCCTCTCTCTTTTTCAGTAGCATTAACAAATTTTGAATGTTTACAAACAATAAAACACTGAACATTATAGCTAATAGGTAGCCAATGATTTCATATAAATCCAAGATATTTAGTACAACTTACACAAAACCCCTTACCATCGGAGCTACAACACCATACAGAACTGCAGAGCAGCAGACTAAACAAACTAACCAAAGTTCCCTACTATCCCTTGTCTTGGTCTCCTTCTTATGTTTCATGTTCATGGCCTTTCTCTCTTCCTTCATCCTCATAATTTCGGCATCCTTATCAGACACAACTTTTTGCAGACCCAAATTCTCTTCAGCAAGCTTGCCAATCACCTGCCTAGGCCTCCCCTGCCACTCTTTGTCCACCCACTTCAGATAAGCACATGTATCATAACCCTGCAGAACACACAAACCCAACATTTTGGAACACACATTCAGTACAACACGGGTAAATCTCACAACTTTTCAACAATTTGCCATGCTATTTTGGAGAAAACTTCGACGCTTGACTAACCTCACGAGGACAGACAAGAAATCTATGGCCATAATCGTATCCTTCACAGCAAACTCCTTGTGTTGGGTTCAGAAAGTGACCACATTTGGTCACTACTGTCAATGCCACTGAAAACAACATTAGGAGAGGATGCAGGTATAGTCCAGCCAAATTCTGGTAGTCTTTCAGTCCCCTACAATCATATCCAACCAACACATCATGGGTTCAGAAAGTGACCACATTCAGTACAACTTAAAGATTTTCTTAGAATGAATTTTACACTTCCTATTCATTCTAGAACATTTTTCTAAGAAAAGATAATTTACTGCATATACCACTACATGGAATATTAACAACATTTTCACGTAGGACACAATGCTTTTGGCTTGTGTAGAACACTGGAATTTTAAATTTGTTTGGTCTTCAAACAACAAGAGGAGAGGGATGGTACGCACCTTGCAAGAATCAACATCCATGTAGCGCAGCTCGCCGGTGATCTTCGCCCAGGGCTCGCCATCCTTCGTCTTGTTAGCGCCGGCGAGGTCACATCCATGGAGCAGGCGAAGCTGGCTCGACGACGGTGCCACCCTTGCCCCACGACGTCCTACCTGCTGCTTCCCGCCTGAAGATGTCGATCCCTTCATGTCGCACGAGGCCGGCGGAGAAAGCGACGAAGAGGGCGGCCGTGAGGGCGACGGAGTGGGCGGAGCTGGCAGCGGCTAGGCTAGGGATTTGAAGATGGGGAATGGATGCGGGAGGCCTAGGGTTTTAGACAGGGGAATGGAGCGTAACGTAAAAACAAAAAACTGCAGTGGCTTTCTGCAAAATTACCCAAGCCGACTGGTATGTGCTAGAATCCAACGTGGCGTGCCAAATGTTGCGTCCAGAACGTTGTGCACCAAAAATGAATCCGCGTACTAGTTCGAGGGGCACTTTTGTAGGGGTTTTTAGGTCTTGTATGAATCTATTCTCACCCCTACAAGTTTGTATACTAATTGTGGTATTAACTCGTAAAAAATAAGGTATTGTCAAATCACATCATTGGGCATCTAAGCAGGTTCTGCCTCCGTCCTGGTTTATTGGTCCCTTTAGTATTAAGTGCTAAATTTTGACTATAAAATTAACTAAGAAAATAATAATGCATGTTACCAAAACTTACATTGTTGGATTCGTATTTGAATGTAGTTTTCAATGCTATTATTTTTTGTTACATGCATTAATATTTTATTAGTTAAATTTAAGGTCAAATTTTGACATAAAATGCGAAGGGACCAATAAACCAGGACTCACTGTAGAGCAAAATTTTCTCGTTATCTATGGTCTGGGTCTCACCGTAGAGGCTGTGTGTTGGAACCCGCGGATGTGATGGGAACACATTTCCTGATGATCACAAACACCGATTTTCCGGATGATCTGCCAATGACGCGAACGCTTACTTAATTGAACGGCCGACGGGCGAACAGTACATGCACTGTTCAAGTAGAAAGTGAGGGGAGGTACACACTGCTGAGCCGCAGCTACTCGTAGCAGCTAGAATAGGGTTGTTGGACCAAGGACGGCGCAGTGATTGATTGCTTGTACTGATTTTTCTAAAGAAAAAAACTGCGAGCGCAAGAGACTACTAATTATTCTTCCCAGATATTCTTCCCAAATGATAAGCGTTACACGTCAGATGCGTGACGCTTCTGCCCTGGCGTTTTCTTATGGCCATTTCAGTCATGCAAGGGTGGCAAATTCCAGTGACACATGGCAAATTTTTATCAAGAAAAAACTGAAGCAAGAAAGGTATCATGCTTAACAACTAAAGTCGTCATCATCGCCTCACTAAATTTGCCTAAAAAATGTCCGGAGTTGCCGTGCGCACGTATCACACATCAGGTACTTATCATGGTCCTTATTCTTCATACTCCGTTCATTTATGTATACAAGGCTACTTTGTTTTTCTTGTGAAACTTTGATTTGTAATTTTGGTCAACAAAATATTGATTATATGCCATCAGAAATATATCATCGAAAAGTTCTTTGAAATATGCATTTATTGACATACTTTTTATGTCATATAACTACATTTTTATTGATGAAACTAATGGTCAAAGTTAGCAAAAAAACATGAAGTGACCTTGTGTAAAAAAATAGAAGGGCTACTACACAATCTCTATGTTTTGTTTTGTTAAGTAAATATTAACAACTTGTTTGACACCCATCATTTGGGTTGAAATCGTGGAATTCATTTGCGTATTCCAACACGAACGTGTTTGCCTGTCCTGTTCGCCGCTGCAATAGCAAAGTGAAACCAGGAAGGGGAGCCGGAATTGCAACACCGAATTTGGGATCACCGTAGCTACCGTTGTCAAAGCCACAACCTGGTCGTCCTTCACCAGCTTGAGGAGGTTCTCGACGCCGTCTACTGTTGAATTATAGATGAGCTTAGACCCATATCAGACAATAATCTCTGGTTAATCTCTAAGGCCCATTTAGGTGCATGACAAGTGACGAGAAGTTTAGTACCATATTGCTAACGTAAGAAGAGTGAGACCCCTTTATAAGGGTTGCTTTATCACATGACATTGGAAGCTTGGGGAGAGGAGCTATACACGCGCGCTCCCCCTCCGCCGCCTGCCTCGCCACGACGCGTGCGCACGTGGCGGGTTACGGGAATGAGCCGGGCCTTATTTTTGCCGGTCAAGAATGGTTAATGGATTAATTAACGAGTCGCCAACGGAAGTGCCACTGTCCGAGACGTTGGACCGTTGGCTGTTCGCAGACTCGGTCGTGGGTCTGAGCCCAGGCCCATCTATCCGGCGGCCTATATAAGGAGGCGCGGAGTGAACCCTAACTCAGTTCACTCACTCCCTATTACACAACCCTAACCGTCATCTACTATCCCTCTCTTTGTGCTGCTTCTGGTGATCCCATCCCAACGACCGCGTGCACGGTTGGTCGGGAGAGCAGTTGTCCGGGAGAACGACAATAAGTTTTTTCGGGGAGCGTCTCAACGCGACTGCTTCCGATCCGTCCCCGTCTTCGTTCGCCTCTGCTTCCACTACTTCCCCTGTATCGACTCCATGGCTGACGACGAAGCCGCCAAGAAGAAGGCATCGGCCGATGCCGAGGCTGCCGCTGCCGCCGTCTCGTTGGCATGTCCAACCGGAGGGTATGACTCGTTCATCCCCTATTTGCTCGTACATGTGCTGGCCGTATATATGTTGTTCATAGATGTTTCGGTTCTATGTACTATATGTGCTCACATGCTTAGGTATTAGTATGAGTTGCATACCGTATTTGCCATGTTACCATTTAGTTGTGGATTAGATTAGTAAAAAATGTGCTAATATTTCCAACAATCCAAAAACCTTATTTTAGGCACTTTTCGACTCATGGCTTCGCCGCTACTCTGAAACCGGAAAAGTTTACCAGGACACATTTTAAGCATTGGCAGACGAGGACCATCTTGTGGCTCACAGTAATGAACGTGTTCTGGGTTGGTGGTGTATTTCCCAAGGTAACAATTGTTCCTGAACAGGAAAATGCGTTTAGGGAGGCAAGCACCATCTTTGTGGCCTTGTGGGAGATGTGTTGGGGATATCGCTTATCGGGAACTTATCGGTCGACCCATGATAATGGGTAAATCGGTTAATTTATTGGCATATCGGCTAATTTATCGCCATATCGGCTGATTTACCGGCCCATTTATCTTATCGGTCAGACAACGGTAAGCGATAAATCGGCCGATTTATCGGAATATCGGAAGATATCTTGAACAGTGTTCTTACTGTGATCGGAGAAAAGTTGATGGACGCGTATCTCCATATGCGTGTTTCCAAAACTTGTGGGATGCGCTCGAAGCTAAGTTCAGCGCAACCGATAATGGAAGCGAACTATACGCCATGAAGCAGTTCCATGATTACAGGATGGTTGATAACCGTTCTGTATTGGACCAGGCTCATGAAATACAGTGCATTGCTAAGGAGCTGGAGCTCTTGAAGTGTGAGTTACCGGACAAGTTTGTTGCGGGTTGTATTATTGCAAAACTCCCTCCTGGATGAAGGAACTTTGCTACTTCTCTCAAGCACTTGAGACGTGAATTCTCTATTCAGGATGTCATCGGTCATCTAAGTGTTAAGCAGAACTCGAGAGCAAAAGACTCACACGTGAAAAGGGACGGAGGGTTCTTCTAGCGCCAATGTGGTGCAGAATTTTTTTCATAAGTTCAAGAGAAAGAACTCTGTCCAGTAGAATACTACCTTCAAGAAGGGTAAGAAGAAAGACAAAAAGAGAGATGGCTAATTTACTTGTGGTTCAGAGAAACACTGGGCAAACAAGTACACACAGGCCTCCAAGTTTGTCAATGTCACTCTAAGCAACAATGATGGGGCATCTGGGTATGGTAATCTGTTTACCATACTTTCAGTTTGTCAGTCCACCGATTGGTGGGTGGACACTGGGGCCAATATTCATGTGTGTGCTGATGTGTCTTTGTTTTCTTTTTACCAGGTCGCACGAGATTGTTCCGTCCTGATGGGGAATGACTCGCATGCTTCTGTTCATGGTGTTGGCACGGTAGATCTGTAGTTTACTTCGGAAAAGATCGTGCAACTGAAGAACATGCAGCATGTCCCCGCCATCAAGAAGAATCTTGTTAGTGGCTCCCTTCTATGTAAAGTAGGGTTTAAGTTAGTATTTGAGTCCAATAAAGTAGTCGTATATCGATATGGACTGTTTATTGGAAAAGGATATGATTGTGGTGGTTTGTTCTGTCTTTCCCTGAAGGATTTCTGTAATAAAGTCGTGAACTAAATTCATTCTAATGTGAACGAATCTGAGATTAGGCATTCACGTCTTTGTCACATAAATTTCGGTTGTATGACGCGGCTAGCTAAGATGGATTTAATCCCGAGGTTCACTTTAGCCAAAAGCTCTAAGTGTCATGCGTGCGTGCAAGCTAAGCAACCTCGTAAGCCTGGCACCGTTAGAGCTCATACATTCAGATGTCTGTGAGATGAATGGTGTGTTGACTAAAGGTGAAAAGAAATTCTTCATGACGTTGATTGATGATTCCACTAGATTCTGATATGTGTATTTATTAAATACTAAGGATGAGGCTCTACACTATTTTAAAATCTATAAGGCAGAAGTTGAGAACCAACTTGAGAAGAAAATAAAACGAGTACTGTCTGATCGTGGTGGAGAGTACTTTTCTAACGAGTTTGACTTATTCTGTGCGAAACATGGTATTATTATGAGATGACGCCTCCCTATTCATCCCAGTCAAATGGGGTTGCCGAACGAAAAAACCATACTCTAACAGATTTGGTTAACGCCATGTTAAATACATTGGGTTTATCCAAGGCATGGTAAGGGAGGCTGTATTGACATTATATCATGTCCTGAATAAAGTTCCCGCAAAGGATAATGAGACTACTCCCTATGAGCAATGGGAAAAGAAAAGAACCACACTCTCTTACTTGTGCACTTGGGGCTGTTTGGCGAAAGTCAATGTGCCGATCCCTAAAAAGCGTGAGCTTGGACCGAAGACCGTGGTCTACGTTAATTTGGGCTACGCTAAGAATAGCGTTGGGTATAGATTTCTAGTAGTGAAATCTGAGGTAGCTGATCAGAAGGTCGGTACAATTATAGAGTCTAAAGATGGTACATTCTTTGAGGATATTTTCTCCATGAGAGATATGCAAAGCACTTCTAGACTGGAATCTGATGAGACTCCTGGACCTGCCATTCCGATGAAATATTATGAACACAAAAGTGATAAAAGTTCTATGGAGGATGACGAGGAAGCTCCTGTTAGGAGCAAGAGACAAGGACTACAAAGTCTTTTGGTGATGATTTCCTCGTGTACCTTATAGATGATGACACTTCCAGTTCCATTTCAGAAGCTTATGCATCTCCGGATGCTGACTACTGGAAGGATGTGGTCCGTAGCGATATGGATTTCATCTTGGCTAATGGTACATGGGAGATCACTGATCTTCCTTATGGTTGCCAACCATTGGGCTGTAAGTGGGTGTTCAAAAGGAAGCTTAGGCCCGATGGTATTGTTGAGAAGTACAAGTCTAGGCTTGTGGCTAAGGGTTATACCCAGAAAGAAGAAGAAGATTTCTTTGATACTTACTCACCTGTGGCTAGACTTACAACCATTCGAGTGTTACTCGCATTGGCTGCCTCGTATGGTCTTCTCGTTCATCAAATGGACGTTAAGACGACTTTCCTTAACGGAGAGCTAGACGAGGAAATTTACATGCAACAACCAGATGGCTTTGTAGTAAATGGTCAAGAAAGAAAGGTGTGCAAGCTAGTGAAATCTCTGTCAGGCCTGAAACAAGCGCCTAAGAAATGGCATGAGAAGTTTAATACAACTTTGACATCTGCTGCCTTTGTTGTTAACGAAGCTAACCAATGTGTATACTATCGCTATGGTGGGGGCGAAGGAGTTATATTGTGCTTGTATATCGATGGCATACTTATATTTGGGACCCACCTCAAAGTCATTGAGGAGGTCAAGGCTTTTCTATCTCATAACTTTAAGATGAAAGACCTGGGCATGGCTGATGTTATCTTGAACAGCAAGCTACTAAGAGATACTGAGGGTGGAATTACACTTTTGTAATCCCACTATGTTGAGAAGATTTTGAGCCATTTTGGATATTCAGACTGCAAACCTACCGCAACACCAGATGATCCTAGCGTGCGGATTCAAAAGTTCGAAGGCACGACTGTAGATCAATTGAGATATTCTCAAGTGGTTGGTTCACTCATGTATCTAGCTTGTGCTACTCGTCCTGACATCTCTTTTGCCGTGTGCAAACTGAGCCAGATTGTGCCCAATCCGGGAGATGCGCATTGCCATGCTGTTGAGCGAGTGATGCGTTATTTGCAAGGTACTGTGAACTACATAATTCACTATTCTGGGTACCCGACGGTACTTAAGGGGTATAGATATCTGATGCTGATGAGATGAAAGCCACAAGTGGATATGTCTTCACACTTGGTGGTGGTGCTGTTTCCTGAAAGTCTTGCAAGCAAACGATCTTAACGAGATCGACTATGAAAGCATAACTCACAGAATTAGACACATCACGCGTCGAAGCAGAATGACTTCGAGAGTTTTTGATTGATTTGTCAGTGGTTGATAAACCAGTCCCGGCTATCCTTATGAACTGTTACAATCAAACAGTGATTGCCAAGGCTAAGAGTTCAAAGGACAACATGAAATCCACAAAGCACATAAGAAAAAGATTAAAATCTGTCAGAAAATTAAGAAACTCTGGAGTAATAGGGTTGGATTATATCCAGACTGCTAAGAATCTGGCAGACCCTTTTACGAAAGGGTTATCATGATTGTGATAGAAAATGCATCGAGGGAGATGGGCATGAGACCCACGTAAGTTGCCATGGGGGTAACCCAACCTATGTGATCGGAGATCTCGTGAATTAGGACCTAGGAAAATAATGCAGCAGCCAACTGAGGAAAGTATCCTTAATTAACCCACTCCGTTGGAGATGCAATAATACTCTCGTATTCTGTAAGGCAGGCTGACTTTTGTCTTAATGTGTTCCAAAGTTTGTGTAAGCAAGATGCTAACCTACAGAGCATTCTTCGGAGGAACACAACTATGTGAGACAAACTGCTGGTCACAGTCTATGAGATTGGGTAATCTCTAGGAAGCTCCTAAGAAGGTAAGAAGTATGAGTAATAAGCTTCATCCGTGGGGTTTAGCCTTCGGCAGTCACGTATCAGCAGACAATAGGCGAAACTTCTTCACGCCAAACTGACAATTCAAGGCATAGTTCATTATTCAGTTGTGAAGAAGTCTAATCTTATTGCTCTAGATGGAAGTTCAACTTAACAGTCTCCATTGAAAATTCTGATATTATCAAACATTGTTTGGAACAGTTGACAAACTTATTTGCCTCGAGATCTAGTGGGGGATTGTTGGATTATAGACGGGCTTAGGCCCATATAAGACAATGATCACTGGTTAATCTCATATAAGACAATAATCCCTGGTTAATCTCTAAGGCTCATTTAGGTGTATGGCAAGTGGTGGGAAGTTTAATACCATACTGCTACAGTAACAAGAGTGAGACCCTCTTTATAAGGGCTGCTCTACCACATGCCATTGGGAGCTTGGGAAGAGGAGCCGTACATGCGCGCTCCTCCTCCTTCACCGCCCGCATCGCCTCGCCATGTCACGCCTCGCCTCGCCTCGTCACGACACGCACGCGCCGCGGGTTACATGAATGAGCCGAGTCGAGCTGAGGAAGTGCCACTGTCCGAGACGTTGAACCGTGGGCAGTTCACGGACTCGGTCATGGGCCTGAACCCAGGCCCATCTATCCGGCGGCCTATATAAGAAGGCGCGGACTAGTGAAGTGAACCCTAACTCAGTTCACTCACTCCCTATTGCACAACCCTAGCCATCATCTACTGTTTCTCTCTCTGTGCTGCTTCCGACGATCCCATCCCGACGACCGTGTGCACGGTTGGTCGGGAGAGCAGGTGCCTTCGGAACCCTGTCGTTCGAGATCCTGTCCGGAAGAACGGTAATAAGGTTTTTGGGGAGCGTCTCGATGCGACTGCTCTCGATCCGTCCCCGTCTCCGTCCGCCTCTGCTTCCATTACTTCCCCTACATCGACTCCATGGCTGACGATGAAGCCGCCAAGAAGTAGGCCTCGGCTGATGCCGAGGCTGCCGCTGCCGCGTTGGCCTGGCCAGCCGTAGGGTATGACTCGTTCATCTCTTTTTGCTCGTACATGTGCTGGTCGTATATATGCTGTTCATAGATGTTTCCGTTATGTACTGTACATGCTCACATGCTTATGTATCGGTATGAGTTGCATACCGTATTTGTCATGCTTACCATTTACTCGTGGGTTAGATTAGTCGAAAATATGCTAATATGTCCAACCTCTATCAGTTGTGCTCGTTTCGTGTTAGTAATCGGCAAGCCAAGTTGTAGTTCTATTGAGCAAGGATCAATCACCCGCCGCGGTGGCCGAATCATGAGAGTGCAACCTGCAGTTGTTGTAAAACATTGTTGTATGTGAACAGTAGAGGTCCAATGTTACTGCATATTGTTGCCTATGACCAGCGAATTGACACGCTTGGCAGCTAGCTTCAAGGATTGGAACACGACATGACTGGAAACACTGGCATGAACCATCGCCGCCATGTGGATAAACATCTCATCCCGAACCGAGCTGGTCGACAGGCGCGTGTATGAGCACCAACTTCCCGGAAAAGTCAGACACGAAACCGAAACGTCGCACGCCCGTCCATAGAAAGGGAAGACTGTTAGGCAACTACCACCACCACATCGCCCATGAAAAGGCAAGACTGTTAGGCGACTCATCACCACGTCCACGTTACCATCTTATCTTTACTACTACCAATCTTTTCAATCAATCCTTAAACGGCCCGAGAGTTGAATTCCCAACAGCCCACATGCTTGGAACAGTGCTCCTTGTCCTCGCACCCTCACCAACTTTCGGCTCTTCTTATGTGAGGAGGAACTGCGCGGATCCGCGAAAGGCCGCACCACATGCACCAACTTGTTCGTGAAAAGCTCAAGGCGGCTTTAAAAGGTGGGCGATATGCTTAGTATCTTAACGTGCTAATGAGAGCACTCAGCCGGGATTATGCAAAGCAGAACCACTACTATGCAAGTAAGGAACATCGCCTTGCTAGCTAGCTAGAGTATACGTGGTTAATCATAGTGGGAAGGCCTTGATGATGTATCTAATCATGAAAATTGTGCTGCTTTGGCTAGTGTGGAAAATGGGACCAGTGCTGTTTAGTAACACTCTAACGTGATAATAACACCCCCTCTGATCCATATTAACAGTTGCTGCTTTAGTACAACTTCATCGGAGATAGATGGCAGAAAATAGAGTGGATTTACAAGAAACTTACTACAAGCAATGCCAACATTAAGTGCAGGTCAACACACCCGCCTAAGCTAACTCCTCACAAGACGTTCGAAGATGATATCCACCAGCTCCCTAACCGTACGTCGCTGCCCAAGGTTTCCAAACACTCTGGCATTCCTTTGCGTCCATAGGTTCCGGCTAATAAGGATACTCAGCGAATCAAAACACTCGTCTGTTTCTGTTCGTGATGCTTTTCCTTGCACTCAGCCACCAACCTCGAAAGACACCGGGCAAGAGAGCCGCAGGAGCCGAACTTCGCCACCGTGGTTACAGTCGAAACGAGAGAGACCTGCGAATCAAATGACGCACTACCAAATCATGAAAGTAGGGTGAGCACGTACCGCTTTGACTAGCGTGGAAAATTGGGACGGCCCGGACAGTGGTCTACTAGTGCTTGACCCAGAAGCAAGGGATCCGAATAAATCAAAGCAGCGCTCTCAACCCATCACTCACATGCTGGAGCTGGATGCTGCCGCTCAGACGGTGACGCGGAACGTCTCGATAGCAAGCACAAAATGCTGAATTGGTCGCTCCTCGTAGTACGCAACCGCAACCACTCGCCGCAGAGTACCGCCACTCGTACTGTCGTACACGTCTATCTCTTCGTTTTTCTCTCGTGTATACGCATATCCCTATCTGCGAGCATCCATCATTTTGTGCGGGTATCCGAAAGATTGAGTCGATATATCATCTTAAGATCGATGAAATCGTCATGGACACAATGAAAACATCTGCTCCTGTTGAAAGCACAGAAAAAAAAAGACTGTTTTTCTAACCATCTAACCACGTGTCGTTCGCGTCTTCTGCGCTCTCTGATTTGCCACGCATTGATAACCTCAGCCTACTCCCAGAAGAAAAAAAAATGATATCCCCATCTACTCATCCCGCAGTAGTAATGCGCTCACCAGTCCAGTGCAGTCCACTCCAGTCTCCACTACAGCCACCAGCGCCAATACAATAGTGGTAGTAAATTCGTTGCAACTTGCGCATCTGCGTCCCGACCCGAGCCGAGCCGAGCTGCATCGTCGCCATTATTCATTTCTGCTTTCACAGCTCCGTGCTGCCATGCGAATCCTTTCGCTTCGGTGCTAGTGTGGCTGGTGACCCCTGTCGGCAGGCAGCCATGGGGAAAGCTGCCATTTGGCGGTGCTTTTGGACCTAAGCTTCTTGTTCCTTTCGTCGCGCCGCTCCTGCTTTTGCTCCTGTGAGCTGTTCCTCCTGCTCCACTCTTGATCTGCGCACTGATTGATGCCGGCCTGAGGGGAGGAGGGCCAGCGGTGGGCGGGGAGGGAGAGATCGGGAGGAGCTCTGATCTGATCTGCCGTGACGCGTGGTGGTAGATGGTGGTGCGCCGGAGGCACGCCGTGCTTTGCTGCTGCCGCGAATCTTGAGCGCGAGCCATGTCGGAGTCTAGCAGGGCGTTCAATGTGGACGGCGCCGGGCAGCCGGTCGACGGGGCGCGGGGAGGAGGGAAGCGGACCCCGGGCGCGGGCGGCGGCGCCGGGAGCGGGAGCGTGCCGTTCCACAGGCTGTTCGCGTTCGCGGACGGCGCCGACGCGGCGCTGATGCTGGTCGGCGCGGTCGGCGCTGTGGCCAACGGCGCCGCGCTGCCGCTCATGACCGTCCTCTTTGGCGGCCTCGTCGACGCCTTCGGCGGCGCGGCCGGCGGCAGCGGCGACGTCCTGGCCCGCGTCTCCCAGGTCTCCCTCGAGTTCGTCTACCTCGCCATCGCCTCCGCCGTCGCCTCCTTCGCCCGTAAGTGCCTCCCGCCACTATCACTCAGCTTCCAGCTGCTGCCATGCAACCCATAAAAGTTTATTTTCTCTGTCAACATCCTGTGAACTCAGAGGTGACCTGCTGGATGATCACCGGCGAGCGGCAGGCGGCGCGGATACGGAATATGTACCTAAGAACCATACTCCGGCAGGAGATCGCCTTCTTCGACAAGTACACCAGCACCGGTGAGGTTGTCGGGCGGATGTCTGGCGACACGGTCCTCATCCAGGACGCCATGGGGGAAAAGGTCGGCAAGTTCATCCAGCTGATGGTGACGTTCTTTGGAGGCTTCGCCGTGGCCTTCGCGCAGGGCTGGCTCCTCACCCTCGTCATGGTGGCCACCATCCCGCCGCTCGTCCTCTCCGGCGCGGTCATGTCCAATGTCGTCGCCAGGATGGCGTCGCTGGGGCAGGCCGCCTACGCTGAAGCCGCGGTCGTCGTCGAACAGACCGTCGGCTCCATCAGAACAGTAAGGTTCCACACTACAATTCAGAGCATTGCGACAAAAATTTGCAACAATGACAAGAATGTGTGGAACACAAATCACCACAGGTTGCATCTTTCACCGGGGAGAAGAAAGCGGTGGAGAAGTACAACAAGTCGCTTAAGTGCGCTTACAGTTCCGGTGTCCGGGAAGGCCTAGTCGCTGCCATCGGCATGGGCACTGTCATGATGCTCCTGTTCTGCGGCTACTCCCTGGGGGTATGGTATGGAGCCAAGCTGATCCTAGAGAAGGGATACACCGGCGCCCAAGTCATGAATGTCATCTTTGCGGTGCTTACCGGCTCGCTGTAAGTTCGTGATCCCCGCGCCTTCCTGATCAGCAATTCAGTTGCAGCAATCTCAGTTTCATGATTGATGGTTACTCTTATCAGGAAAGAGAAGGAATGTTTAGGTTTAGCAACCTTCAACGGTTGCCGTTTCATTTAGACCTGATGAGGCAATCTTAGCCACCCATTTTGGATTTCGTGCTGATTTTGGCAAGTGTTTGACAGTGATATGCAATGTTGGCTTTCGTGCGCAAACTGCTAACCCAACTATGTGTGTAGGGTCTTATTTAGTTGGCAGCAGCTAACCAAGCGCATATCAAAGTCATTGCTCTCTTAACTGTCATGAAAGAGAAGGGATGTTTAACAACCTTCAAAAGGTTGCTGTTTCATTTAGGGGGGCCTGATAGGGCAATCTTAGCCATCTATCTTTGGATTTTGTGCTGATTTTGGCAAGTGTTTGACAGTGATACGCGACATTGGGTTTCGTGTGCAAACTGCTAACCCAACTATGCGTGTAGGGTCTTATTTAGTTGGCAGCAGCTAACCAAGTCCATATCCAAGTCAGTGCTGTCTTAACTCCACACCAATCATAGCCAGTCAGCGTAGCACGAAACATACATTTGATAATTTTTTTATGGGTTTTTGCAATCATGTTCCCACCAACTCTTTCATTGTTTTATGGAAGACCAACTATTCTTTGACTTCATCAGCTTTTCCCTGAAATGAACCCATTACATAAATTTCAGTAGTTGAAATTTGAAGTATTACTAAATCATCTACTATATTTTTGTACCACAGACAAATTTTCCCTGTTTATATATGTATAATTTTAGTTAAACTGAAACCCATTAGTTTGAGAAGCTGAGACTTTTCTGTTGTATTTACCAGAGCTCTAGGCCAGGCATCACCAAGCATGAAAGCATTCGCAGGAGGACAGGCCGCAGCATACAAGATGTTTGAAACAATCAACAGGGAGCCTGAAATCGATGCATACAGCACAGAGGGTAGGATGCTAGACGACATTCAGGGGGATATCGAGTTCAGAGATGTTCACTTCTCTTACCCAACAAGGCCCAATGAGCAAATATTCAAAGGTTTCTCCCTTGCCATACAGAGTGCCAAAACCGTTGCATTGGTTGGCCAGAGTGGGAGTGGAAAATCAACAGTTATCAGCTTGATCGAACGGTTTTACGATCCTCAGCTCGGAGAAGTTCTAATAGATGGAGTGAATATCAAGGAGTTGCAGTTAAAGTGGATCAGAAGTAAAATTGGCTTAGTGAGCCAGGAGCCGGCCCTGTTTGCTGCTAGCATAAGAGATAACATAGCTTACGGTAAGGACAATGCGACAGATCAGGAAATCAGAGCTGCAGCTGAGCTTGCTAACGCCTCCAAGTTCATTGATAAATTACCCCAGGTTAGAAGACCGACAAACCTTTGAATTTGCATTACTGGTAATTAGTTGTAAATAAATAGATGAAGCAGACAATGATATATACTGAAGAAAGAGCGAGATGTTTAAACTATTCTGCTTCATATATTGAATCTCTTCTGTTTGTGACATTCCTTAGGGTTTCGCTACTTCGGTTGGTGAACATGGAACACAACTATCTGGTGGACAAAAGCAAAGAATTGCCATTGCCAGAGCGATTCTCAAAGATCCAAGAATCCTGCTATTGGACGAAGCGACAAGCGCTTTGGACACTGAATCTGAAAGGATTGTGCAGGAGGCTCTTGATAGGGTCATGACAAATCGGACAACTGTCATAGTTGCACACCGTTTGACCACTGTAAGGAATGCCGATACAATTGCTGTCATCTGCCGAGGATCAATAGTTGAAAAAGGTATAATTCTGAAACATTCGTGTTTGTGATTCAAATTAATAATATAGTACCTCTTACACATATTATATGTCAGCAAATGCTCAATAGCTGAAACATTTGACAATCACCAGGTCCACACCATGACCTTTTAAGGGACCCAGAAGGAGCTTACAGCCAACTGATACGCCTACAGGAAACAAGTCATGCTTCTGAGGGTGCAAGCAATCAGAACAAGTCAGGTAGGAAGAGTGATACTGGGATTAGGTTAGGCAAACAATTATTGGTAAATCAGTCAAATAGCCAAAGGTCATCTCGGGATAACAGTAGCCATCACTCATTCTCAGTGCCATTCGGCATACCTCATGAAATTGATGTTCAGGTTGGCTCCTCGAAGAACATAACTGATGAAATACAACAGGAAGTGCCCCTCAGTCGCCTGGCATCCCTTAACAAACCAGAGGTCCCAGTGCTTATACTTGGTTCTGTTGCTTCTGCTATCAGCGGAGTGATATTCCCGATCTTTGCAATACTTTTGTCGAATGTGATCAAAGCATTCTATGAGCCCCCACAAATGCTAAAGAAGGATGCTGCCTTTTGGTCATCCATGTTCTTGATATTTGGTGCAGTGTACTTCTTGTCGCTCCCTGTCGGCTCATACTTTTTCTCGGTGGCTGGGTGCAAGCTCATCAGAAGAATCAGACTAATGACTTTTGAAAAGGTGGTCAATATGGAGATTGGATGGTTTGATGACCCACATAACTCAAGTGGCTCAATTGGGTCAAGGCTATCGTCAGACGCAGCAAAAGTTAGGGGGCTCGTGGGTGATACACTTCAACTGGTTGTGCAAAACTCTGCGACATTAATTGCTGGCCTGGTAATTGCTTTCATATCAAACTGGGAGCTATCTCTTATCATTTTGGCGTTGATACCACTCATTGGCCTGAATGGATGGATCCAGATGAAATTTATCCAGGGATTCAGTGCAGATGCAAAGGTATATACCAGAAATCATAAAAATGCGGATTTATTTATTTTGTCAATCTATTGTGCAATCTCTATGTCGATCAGAATTAGATAGTTACAAATACTTCTGTTATGTTGGGTCACTGATTCTCAACTATGATTGTAGATGATGTACGAGGAGGCAAGTCAAGTGGCAAATGATGCAGTAAGTAGCATAAGGACAGTGGCCTCATTTTCAGCTGAAGAGAAGGTGATGGATTTGTACAACAAAAAGTGCGAAGGGCCGCTACGAACAGGAATCAGGACCGGAATAATAAGTGGTATTGGTTTCGGAGTTTCCTTCTTTTTGCTGTTTGGAGTCTACGCAGCAAGCTTCTATGCTGGTGCTCGGCTTGTCGAGGATAAGAAGACAACATTTCCCAAAGTTTTCAGGGTATGTCCTATGTCCATTATGAGATCTTTACATATATCAGCTTTCAATCATAAGCACGCACTTACATTTCAATACACACGGATCAATCATACATTGCCACATAAATTCAAACCAGAAGGTGGCTAGTATTTTAACCACAGTTAAAATGCTGTCTGGTTAATTGTTACTTCGGACTTGCTAAAGATCATTGTACCTGGGGCATGTTAAAATGCAGGTGTTTCTTGCTCTCACAATGGCAGCAATCGGGGTATCGCACACTAGCACCCTCACTTCAGATTCCTCCAGAGCAAGATCAGCCGTATCTTCTATATTCGCCATCGTGGATCGTAAATCGATGATTGACCCAAGTGATGACGCCGGGGTGAATTTAGAACCACTAAGGGGCGATATCGAGTTTCGGCACGTGAGGTTCAGATACCCGACCCGCCCTGACATCCAGATCTTCGAAGACCTATGCTTGACAATCCAGTCAGGAAAGGTACCGACCTCGACCCACAACCCAGATTTAACCGATCAGCTAGCAACGCACAGGTTTGCCAAACTGAACCTAACTAAATATCTGCGCCGTGAACCTGTCTCTCAGACTGTCGCGCTCGTCGGGGAGAGCGGCAGCGGCAAATCGACGGCGATATCGCTGCTGCAGAGATTCTACGATCTCGACGCAGGCCACATACTTCTGGACGGGGTGGACATCCAGAAGTTCCAGGTGAGGTGGCTGAGGCAGCAGATGGGGCTGGTGAGCCAAGAGCCAGCCCTCTTCAACGACACCATCCGGGCAAACATTGCCTACGGGAAGGAAGGGGAGGCCACGGAATCAGACATCATATCCGCCGCCCAACTGGCGAACGCCCACAAGTTCATCAGCTCCCTCCATCAGGTGAGGATTCATTCTTTCATCCACATGTCAATGTAGCTGCATGCATTTCATATTCGTGATTTCTCGTGGTGGATCGATCGATCTTACCTGGAAATTGCTTGCAGGGGTACGACACGGTGGTCGGGGAGCGCGGCGCTCAGCTGTCGGGAGGGCAGAAGCAGCGGGTGGCGATCGCGCGGGCCGTGGCCAAGGACCCCAGGATCCTGCTGCTGGACGAGGCGACGAGTGCGCTGGACGCGGAGTCGGAGCGCGCGGTGCAGGACGCGCTGGACCGGGTGGCGGCGAGCCGGACGACGGTGGTGGTGGCGCACCGCCTGTCGACGGTCCGGGGCGCGGACGTGATCGCGGTGGTGAAGGACGGGGCGATCGTCGAGAGGGGCACGCACGACGCCCTGATCGCCGTCAAGGGCGGCGCGTACGCGTCCCTCGTCGCCCTCCACTCCGCGTCGGCGGCGTCGTCGTAGCGCCGCTCCAAGAGGGGCGCTCGCGAAACGAAATCGTGCTGAACCTGCGAGATGTTGGGGGTGGCACGCCTGGTAATTATTACCACGTTCGGTTCAGGTGTCAGCTCGCTGTGAAAATGAAACCCTATCTTCAAGAATACCTAAGCACGAACGCTTTATATTTCTTTCTAGAAAAAGGAACAAGAAAGTTCTATAGGAATAACAATACCGAAATATATCTGCTACTCCGTATCAAAATAATCTTACTCTCTAAAATGCCCAGTTGTCGCCACTGCTTGATATAGGCGTAGCAATAGGTTGTAATAAAAGAAAAATAACCGTGACATCTCTGATACATAATTATGGTGTTGCTGGAACTTGCTCTCATTTCACCTTTGGAACTAAATAAACAAGGAAAGCAGATCTATTGCTTAAGATGGATGCACATTAAGAAACAGATGCAGAAATAATGGAAGAAAAAGAGTAATGTTTATCTATCCACCTACAAAATATTTCAATTTTGAGTTTGTTTTATCTCTAACATGACCAAACGATAAAATGTAGTATGGGCCGCGTTTCACTCCATGTGAGGTTGATCATCCTCTCGGACCAATTACTAATCATTGTCTTGGTAAGCTATTGCCTCACCAACTAGCTAATCGGATGCGAGCCTCTCCTTGGACGGATTTCTCGTTTTGCTCCTCGACCTATGGGGTGGGGCCACCACGTATAGCTGTAGTAGTTGCTGTGGCATCAGTTATTTCGAAAATACAAAGGTGAACATGGGTGCGCGCGCACCCACGTGAATAGTAAATTCATAAAAAATACTAGAAAAAATTAAAAATTTCTGAAATTTCGCGGTATGAAACTTAGTCGATCATTCTACTCACGTGTGAAGTTTCATGATGTATTGACATGCATGGTATTCTTAGTGAAGAAAATACAAATGCGACCGTACTATTCATTAAACAATGTTTTTTAATATAGCTTGGATTTTGTCATTTTTGCCCAGATTACCACGGATGTGATTTCTTTATGAAACTTCATATGCGAGTACACCGGTTGACTATGTATATTACAAAAATAAATTTAGATTTTTTTAGCATTTTTTTAATTTACTATTCATAAAGGGTGCGCGCGCACCCATGTTCACCAAATCCGTGTCCTCAGTTATTTGTGTTATATAATTGTAGTAGCATCGGTTATTGCTCAAGTTACGTTACGAATGACTCAAATCTATCTATGGTAGCCACCACTGGTTTTAGTAGATGATACACACCTAGAAATGACGGATGGAAGAAAACCTGCCATTCTAGTTTCTTTAGTTAAGCGTGATTCAGAAGCTAGAATTTCGCTTCTCTCATCAATAGTTTTTTTTTTGAATTTTTATCTGGGGAAGAAGGAATTCTCCCCACCTGAATCGTATTCATTTTGCGCTTTGCAGCCTTTTGCAAGATAGAGTTCAAGTGAATCAGAAACACATGGGGCACGGGGAGAAGAGATAAAGCAAAAGAAAAAAACACCCACAACACATAGAACAGGGAGAAACAAAGGGAAACCACAACAGTAGAGCACCGTTGGAGTAATCAAACTGCATCAACCAGCCGAGACCGAAACCATGACACTGCACCATTGACGCAATCGAAAAGCGTCGCGCATCCGAGACTGCACAACACCGTGACACCACCTACATCGTGGGGTGCATTTGAAAGGTCACGTGAGCCGAGACTGCACCTGTGTGCCATCGTCATAGTCGAAGGGCATCGCCTAGCAGAGACACCCCGACAGGCGCGAGGACAAGAACTTCCATCCTCATCTGACCAGGCAAGGCGAAGCACCTTGAACGTGGGTCGTCTGGTCGCTACTCAACAACACTCCACAAAGGGGAAAATGTCGTATGGGAACGAGGTGGTCCGGTGAGGAACACGCCTCGCTAACCTGACTTCGGATGAGAAGTCAGACCCACACCAGGACATGGTCGAGCGAAGACCACACAGGTAGAGTACCACCTCTCTGCTGACATTGCCCACGTGAACCACCAGACAGAACCACCTCGAGCCAGTGGTCCCCTAGCAAAGGCAAGCTCTAAGACGAAGCACTCATGAGGGAACACGACGTTGAGCGCAACCATCGCCTGATCTGGAAGACTCGGGATCTGAAGTTTCCTTCGGAGCATCACGGGAGGGAAGACGAGCACTGCAACACGACATCTTCAGCAAGGATACGACATCCACATGTACCATTGTCATTGTTCACAACCGAAACCGAAGCCCAGCTTCACCGGCAGTGTCACTGCCCCGACCCCGTAGCCTGCTAGTCCACCTAGAGCTAACCAACACCGCCGAAGCAGTTGGCCAGCGCCACACTGGGAAGCCCCCAACACCACCAAGCATCGCCACACAATTTGTACGCCAAGCCAATGGGGAGTCCAATCTGCAGCAGAGGCACACAGGAACGAGCGACCCCAACGGATTCGGCTACGAACGCCACAACACATTGATAACCCGCAAGTATAGGGGATCGCAACAGTTTTCGAGGGTAGAGTATTCAATCAAAATTTATTGATTCGACACAAGAGGAGCCAAAGAATATTTGTAAGTATTAGCAGTTGAGTTGTCAATTCAACCACACCTGGAGATTAAATATCTGCAACAAAGTGATCATTAGCACAGTAATATGATGATTTTGATAGTAGTAGTAACAGTAACAGTGGTAACGGTAACAACAGTAACAGTTTTGTAGTAGTTGGAACAGTAGCAATAGCAATAGTAACTTAGAAAGAATAATATATGGAAAACTCGTAGGCATTGGATCGGTGATTACGTTGGATGATATTCATCATATAACAGTCATAACCTAGGGCGACACAGAACTAGCTCCAGTTCATAAATATAATGTAGACATGTATTCCGTAAATAGTCATACGTGTTTATGGAAAAGAACTTACATGGCATCTTTTGTCCTACCCTCCCGTGGCAGCGGGGTTCATAAGGAAACTAAGGGATATTAAGGCTTCCTTGTAATAGAGAACCGGAACAAAGCATTAACACATAGTGAATACATGAACTCCTCAAACTAAGGTCATCATCGAAAAGTATCCCAATTACTATCACCCTGGGGTTTATGGATCATAACACATAGCAGGTGCATATGACTAGCAAGATTGGATCTAGAACATAGATATAATGGTGAAAACATAAACGGTTCAGATCTGAAATCATGGCACTCGGGCCCTAGTGACAAGCATTAAGCATAGCAAAGTCATAACAACATCAATCTCAGAACATAGTGGATACTAGGGATCAAGCCCTAACAAAACTAACTCAATTACATGATGAATCTCATCCAACTCCTCACCGACCAGCGAGCCTATGAAGGAATTACTCACTCTCGGTGGGGAGCATCATGGAATTGGTGATGAAGGAGGGTTGGTGATAACGAAGACCGAAGATTCCCCTTTTGTGAGCCCCAAACGGGCTCCAGATCTGGCCTCCCGATGAAGAACAGGATGTGGCGGCGGCTCCGTATCGTAAAACGCGATGAAACTTTCTCTCTTATTTTTTTCTCCGAAAATAGGAATTTATAGAGTTGCAATTAGGGTCAGCGGAGCCCCGAGGGCCCCACAACCCACCAGGGCGTGCCAGGGGGGTGGCACGCCCTGGTGTCTTGTGGGAAGCCAGGCCCCCCTCCGGTGGTTCTTGGTTCTAGTATTTTTTATTTATTCTGAAATCATTCTTCAAAAAGTTTCGTCCAATTCCGAGAACTTTTATTTCTGCACAAAAACAACACCATGGTAGTTCTGCTAAAAACAGCGTGAGTCCGGGTTAGTTTCATTCAAATCATGCAAATTAGAGTCCAAAACAAGAGCAAAAGCGTTAGGAAAAGTAGATACGATGGAGACGTATCAACTCCCCCAAGCTTAACCCATTGCTTGTCCTCAAGCAATTCAGTTGACAAACTGAAAGTGATAAAGAAAAACTTTTACGAACTCTTTTGTTCTTGTTTACATATATATGCTTAAGTAGCACCCAAGTTTTCAGCAAAGATCATGATTAACCATGTCAACAATAACTCTTAAAAATTATATTAACTCATATCAA
The DNA here is from genome assembly GCA_011799875.1 of Thinopyrum elongatum. Classification (NCBI taxonomy): domain Eukaryota; kingdom Viridiplantae; phylum Streptophyta; class Magnoliopsida; order Poales; family Poaceae; genus Thinopyrum; species Thinopyrum elongatum. Next base: position 94,048,033 of record CM022297.1, read on the forward strand.
TAGCATAATTAACTAGCGAGCAATAATAAGATATCTCAAATGCCAACACTTTGTCAAACAATCATGATATAATATGACAACAGTGGTATCTCGCTAGCCCTTTCTGAGATCGCAAAACATAAATGCAGAGCACCTCCAAAGTTCAAGCAGCGACTAAACATTGTAATTCATGGTAGAAAAGATCCAGTCATGATGCATTCAACATTAACTATACACAATGCATGAGGATGACAATAGTGCTCTCAGGTCTGGCGCTTGTTTGAGAAGGTGATGACTCAACATAAAATTAAATAGATAGTCCCTTCGCAGAGGGAAGCAGGGATTTGCAGAGGTGCCAGAGCTCAAAGCTTAAATCAGAGATAAATATAATTTTGGGAGGTGTACCCTTCCTGTCAACGTTACGACCAAGAGTTTTTAATATCTTCCATGCTAAACAAATTAGCGGCGGTTCCCAAGCGGTAAAAGTAAAGGTTTACTCCCCCTCCACCAACAAACACAATCCACGGCTAGCCGAATCCACGAGTACCATCCATACCAACATCAATCCTGGGATTTTTTTGTTTAATTATTTGCATTTTTTATTTCGGGACTGGGAATCCATATTACCGGCCCCTCTCGTGCGAGGACGAGTGAATAAACACTCATCATGAGAATAACCCGCTTAGCATGGAAGATACTGATCACCCCCTGTTGCTTCATGAGTGGTCCAGGCACACAAAACATATGTTCGTTTGAAATTTCAGAGGTGGCACATGCAAATTTGCTTGGAACGACAGGGTAATGCCGCATATAGGTAGGTATAGTGGACTCATCAGGAATAACTTTGGTTCAAGGATTATGATGCACAAGTAGTGTTTCCGCTTAGTACAGGTGAAGGCTGGCAAATAGGTTGAGAAGTGGCCAGCTAGAGAGCGAAAACGGTCATGAACATGCGTTATGAACAATCAACATTGAATACTAGCATGAGTAGGATACATACACCATGAACATAAATATTATAGAGGCTATGTTAGTTTTGATTCAACTACATGCATGAACATGCGCCAAGTCAAGCCACTTGAAACATTCAGAGGAGGATACCATATCATCATACTACATCACAACCATTTTAATGCATGTTGATATCCAAGATAAATCATTATCCACTCCTACCTACTTAAGCATGGCATGAGCAACTATAATCTCTAATTGTCATTGCAAACATGTTTGATCATAATATGCTGAATCATGGATACTGAGTTAAACATATTTACAAAAACAAAAACAAGTTGAGTTCATACCCGCTTTTCTCTGCCACAATCACTTCATCAAATATCGTCATTAGCCTTTCACTTGCACGACCGAATGATATGAAAATAATAATAGTGCAAGAATGCCATGGACTAAGCTGGAATCTGCAAGCATTTTATTCAAAAGGAGAAGACAAGGTAATCTGGGCTCTTTGTTAGATCAACAGTGATGCATATGAGAGCCACTCAACATTTTCATCATGGTCTTCTCCTTGGTACGACTCAATAAAAAGAAAAGAATTTCAGAGAAACACACTGAAATATTTTTGGAGTTTTTAGTTTTTCTTGAAGAAAGCAAATTAAAGAAGGAAAAAAAAACGAGAAAAACTATTTACACGGGAAAGTTCCCAACAAGCAAAAGAAGAATCGAGAAATCTTTTTGGTTTTTCTTTTAATACTACAACTAATTTAAACTAGTAAGAAAAACCAAAAAGAAACAAGAAATATTTTTGGGTTTTCTTAAAGTTTTTCAAACACACAAGAAGAAGGCGTGAAAATAAATCTAGCATGGATAATACAATGAAAAAGTGTGGACACCGACAACTGGAATGGAATGTGTGAACATGAATATAATGTCGGCGGAAATACATACTCCCCCAAGCTTAGGCTTTTGGCCTAGCTTGGTAATCACTAGCCGTAGTAGCCATCCGGTCCCATGTAGAAGTGTTGTGGCGGCGGCACCTGAGCGTCCCACTCCTGAGGCTCCTGCTTTACCGCCGCCTGGTCGTTCCGGTAGGCAATAATGTCCTCTGGCATGACCCTGTATCCGCCCCTGGCAATAAAATCAAACAAAGCAGGTGCATGCAACGGGATAACATCACGGATTTCCACACTGAAAACCAGGTTATAACGAATGTTATGAAAATAATCGGCAGTGTTGATAAACTAGTGATCCTCTAGCGCTTGGTGATCTAGATAAACTCAGGGCAAAGGATAATCATGTTGGCATATCTGAACATTAAAGTGACCCGCTAAGCGAGTAGCATAAATACCACCATGAATTTTGCCCTTAGTTCTGTTGAGGTGGAGACGACGTGCAATAATAGCCCCTAGGTTAAAAGTGTGATCATTGTGTAGTGCACGGCGTAAAGTGGCGAGGTCGGGGGCATTGAGTGCACCGACCTTCTCCCTAGCAGTTAAACACTTCGTGATGAATAAAGCAAAGTAATGCACAGAAGGAAACTGCAAACTAGTGGCGGTGGCTTTCGACACGCCTCTCTCATGCCCCACTGTCAAAGTGAGAAGAAAGTCCTCAAACTCTGCTGGTCTAGGCTCTTTTAATTCCCCATAAGAGGGAATCAAATATATCTCACAAAATTCAGTGAACGGTATCTGATGAGTTTCAGAATATAAATTAAACCGCACCTCAGGAGGATTGTTCCTATTCAAAAAATAATTTTTTTTGCACAAAGGAGTTTGTGAGGAGGTGGTGTTGGTCACACTCATCTGCGAGGAAGTCGGTCAGCCCGACATTTGCAACGAATTGGGCAAACTCTTGATGGAACCCGGCCTCCTCCATGAAGGCATTATGCGGCCATTCGCACGGCCGCACCTCCGACGTTCTTGGAGTGTTGAGGTCATTGTCCGATGATTTCCCAATGACTCCCTTAGCATTCTTCTTGGAGGAAAACTTCCTAAATATACTCATCTTATTCCTATAAAAAAATTCTGAAAATTTTAGTCCACAAAATTTTTGTCAACAAAACTTCACAAGATTGATAGCAACTACTCATATAGATGTCTAGAGGCTACATCAAGCATTCAAACTACTTGGAACTCCAAGAATTCAACATGCAAGCCCATTTATAGCAGCACCAAGAGTAGCTAATTATTCAAAATATAAACCACTAAAGCAAAAATTAATTGGAGCAATGGAGGAGTCACATACCAAATAGCAATCCCCCAAAACAGTTTCGGAAACGGAGCTTCGAGCAAAGAGATCGAAATCCGCGGGTTTGAGAGCAAGAACACGAGAGAGAGAACTATGGTGACTTTTTCTGGAGGTAGGAGATGACATGGGCTAAAGGGATAACTGAGAGGGGCCACGTGGGGCCCACCACCCACCAGGGCGCGCCTGGGGTGGCTGGCGCGCCCTGGTGTCTTGTGGGCACCAGGGGCACCCCCTCTGATGTTATTTGTGCCAGAAATTCTCAAATATTCAGAAAAAACTGTGTTAAAATTTCAGGGCATTCTGAGCACTTTTATTTTTGACCACTTTTTTATTGCACGGAAAATTCAGAAAACAGGATAAACATGGCATTTTATTTCATTTAACTAAGAAAAACAGAAAAGAAAAAGAGGGATAGAAGGTTATGCTTACTAAATTCATCAACTTCATACCTCTAAAAAATGATCCATTAATAAGGTTGATCAAGTCTTATTAACAACAACTTTCGATTAGCATGAAACCAAAGAACTTTCATAAAACACTAAATTACCTCAACGGGGATTGATAACCCACAAGTATAGGGGATCGCAACAGTTTTCGAGAGTAGAGTATTCAACCCAAATTTATAGATTCGACACAAGGGGAGCCAAAGAATATTTGCAAGTATTAGCAGTTGAGTTGTCAATTCAACCACACCTGGAGATTAAATATCTGCAGCAAGATGATCAGTAGCACAGTAATATGATAGTTTTAATAGCAGTGGTAATAGTAGCAGCAACAGTAACAATGATAGCAATTATTTTGTAGCAAGCGCAACAGTAACAACAGCAATAGTAACTTAGCGAGAACAATATGTGAAAAACTCGTAGGCATTGGATTGGTGAATTCGTTGGATGATATTCATCATATAATAGTCATAACCTAGGGCGATACAAGACTAGATCCAGTTCATAAATATAATGTAGGCATGTATTCCGTAAATAGTCATACGTTCTTATGAAAAGAACTTGCATGACATCTTTTGTCCTACCCTCCTGTGGCAGCGGGGTCCATAAGGAAACTAAGAGGTATTAAGGCCTCCTTTTAATAGAGAACCGGAACAAAGCATTAACACATAGTGAGTACATGAACTCCTCAAACTATGGTCATCACCGGAAAGTATCCCGACTATTGTCACTCCGGGGTTTATGGATCATAATACATAGCAGGTGCATATAACTTGCAAGGTCGGATCTAGAACATAGATATAATGGTGAAAACATAAATGGTTCAGATCTGAAATCATGGCACTCGGGCCCTAGTGACAGCATTAAGCATGGCAAAGTCATAGCAACATCAATCTCAGAACATAGTGGATACTAGGGATCATGCCCTAACAAAACTAACTCGATTACATGATGAATCTCATCCAACTCCTCACCGACCAGCGAGCCTACGAAGAAATTACTCACTCCCGGTGGGGGGCATCATGGAATTGGCGATGAAGGAGGGTTGGTGATGACGAAGATCGAAGATTCCCCTCTCTGGAGCCCCAAACGGACTCCAGATCTGGCCTCCCGATGAAGAACAGGAGGTGGCTGCAGCTCCGTCTCGTGAAACGCTATAATTCTTCCTCCCTGATTTTTCTCTCTGAAAATAGGTATTGAAGGAGTTGGGATTAGGGTCTGCGGGGCCACCAGGTGGGCACAACCCACCTGGGCGCGCCTGGAGGTGGTGGCGCGCCCTGGTGGGTTGTGCTCAACCAGGCCCCCCCTCCGGTGGTTCTTGCCTCCAGTATTTTTCTTTTATTGTGAAACAATTCTCCAAAAAGTTTTGTTCCATTCCGAGAACTTTTATTTCTGCACAAAAAACAACATCATGGTAGTTCTACTTAAAACAGCGTCAGTCAGGGTTAGTTTCATTCAAATCATGCAAATTAGAGTCTAAAACAAGAGCAAACGCGTTAGGAAAAGTAGATTCGATGGAGATGTATCAACTCCCCCAAGCTTGAACCTTTGCTTGTCCTCAAGCAATTCAGTTGATAAACTAAAAGTGAAAAAGAAAAACTTTTACGAACTCTTTTGCTCTTGTTTACATAAATAAGCTTAAGTAGCACCCAGGTTTTCAGCAAAGATCATGACTAACCATGTCAACAATAACTCTTAGAAATTATATTATCTCATATCAATAGCATAAGCAACTAGCGAGCAATAATAAGATATCTCAAATGGCAACACTTTGTCAAAACAACCATGATATAACATGACAACAGTGGTATCTCGCTAGCCTTTTCTGAGACCACAAAACATAAATGCAGAGTACCTCCAAAGTTCAAGCAGCAACTAAACATTGTAATTCATGGTAGAAAAGATCCAGTCATGATGCATTCAACATTAACTATACACAATGCATGAGGATGACAATAGTGCTCTCATATCTGGTGCTTGTTTGAGAAGGTGATGACGCAACATAAAATTAAATTGATAGTCCCTTCGTAGAGGGACGCAGGGATTTGCAGAGGTGCCAGAGCTCGAAGCTTAAATCAGAGATAAATGAAATTTTGGGAAATGCGCTCTTCCTGTTTACATCACGACCAAAAGTTATCAATATCTTCCATGCTAAACACATTAGTGGCGGTTCCCAAGTGATAAAAGTAAAGGTTTACTCACCCTCCATCAACAAACACACTCCACGGCTAGCCGAATCCACGGGTACCGTCCATACCAACAACAATCCTTGGGGAGTTTTGTTAATTTTTGATTTCGGGACTGGGAATCCCTATTACTGCCCCTCTCGTGCAAGGACGAGTGAATAAACACTCATCATGAGAATAACCCGCTTAGAATGGAAGATATTGACTACCCCCTGTTGCTCCATGAACAATCCAGGCACACAAAAAAAGATGTTCATTTGAAATTTTAGAGGTGGCACATGCAAATTTACTTAGAATGGCAGGGTAATACCGCATATAGGTAGATATGGTGGACTCATCTGAAATAACTTTGGGTTTTGGGGATTTTGATGCACAAACAGTATTTCCACTTAGTACAGACGAAGGCTAGCAAATAGGTTGAGAAGCGGCCAACTAGAGAGCGAAAACGGTCATGAACATGCATTATGCATAATAAACATTGAATACTAGCATGAGTAGGATATGAACACCATGAACATAAATATCATAGATGTTATGTTGGTTTTGATTCAACTACATGCATGAAAGCCATTAATTCGTCAGCCGATTCAACTAACATAAATATCGTAATGGCTATGTTCATGATGTTCGATCAGCCGATTGCTTCAACTAACATAAATATCCTATTCCATCAGCCGATTGATTCAACTAACATAAATATCCTATTCCATCAGCCGATTGCATGCAAGCAAATTAAATCGTGCCCAGAGCCCACACATAACATGGCCTAATTAAGCCCAACTAATGGGACATTGCCGGTAATTAGTGATCAAACAAATAAAAAAAGGAAAGGAGCCAACCACGCTCCCACGTTCGTGGACACGACTCCACGACCAGAACATGAGCAGGCGCGCGTCCAGCCGGCCCTCCGCTGCTTCCCTCCGTCCCTATAAATACCAGGCCGCTCGGTTGCTCTCGGGTCACTCATTTTTCTCATCCACACGCCGCCGCTGCTGCTGCTCACTCATCATTCATCAAGCCATCGCTCACTCAATCACCTGCTCATTACTCACGGATATACATACGCTGCAACGCCGCTAGCTTCGTCGTCGCCGGCCGTTCGCTCGCTGTCGTCGCTGCCGGCTGTCCGCTCGCCGTTGTCGTCGCCGACCGTTCGTCTCGTCGTCGTCATTGTCGCCGGCCGCTCGTCATCGTCGTCGCCGTCGCGCCGCTCCTCGTCGGCCACACACGTCGTCCGCGCCACTCATTGTCGACGTCGCCGGCTGCACATTATCTGCACCGCCCACAAGCTGCTACACGCCGGCGTTGCTCATCCACATCACCACTTCATGCGTACGGGAGGAAAGCCAAGGGAAGGTTAGAATTCATAGCTACCTCCTTGCTTCCTTGTTGACGCGTTCCTGTTGCATCATATGTCTCAAACAGTAGTGGTGTTCTACGTTGCTCCATATGGCACATCTTGTTTGGTCTCACGGGATCTAGCATCCTTTGTTGATACAAACCAAGATTAAATTAAGTCACTCTTGTTTTGGTCTCATGGTGATCTTGCATCCCATGTTGATACAATTCAAGACTAAAATATATCCATCGATGATGTTTTAGTTGCACCGTACACCTCATATATGTTCGGTTCTTCCCAATTAATTTTCTCTTGTTTTGGTCTCATGGCGATCTTGCATCCCATGTTGATACAATTCAAGAATAAAAATATGTCCATCTTGGTTTGGTCTCATGGTGATCTTGCATCTCCATGTTGATACAAGTCAAGACCAAAAATTATGCTCATCTTGTTTTGGTCTCATGGCGATCTTGCATCCCATGTTGATACAATTCAAGAATAAAAATATGTCCATCTTGGTTTGGTCTTATGGTGATCTTGCATCCCATGTTGATACAAATCAAGGATAGAAATAGAAGTAAAGCTCATATTGATTTGGTTTCATAAAGTCCTATTTTGTTGGAAATTCACACATGTATAAGTTATAGTCTGGCTAGACCCCTAAATGCATCAGTATAGGATGTAAACTTGGTGCATGCGGTTATATGTTCGTTAGTCTCAAGAGGTAGCATCATACGCTCGGATTTTGTACTAGTGAAAACCCATGTGAAACAAAGCCATGCACACATGACAACTAAATATACATGACTTTTGCTCTTCATAGTTTAGGGTCATATATATAGACTTTGAGAATTGTCATATACTTCATCATGTCCATGCAAAACATATATTGATATATACTTCTGTTTGGTTACACTACAAGCATACAATCTATGCTATGTGGTGATAATACAAGCAAGAAGAAGTCTCGATACTTCATTTGGTTATGCTACAATGGGCATGAAGTTGCTACATGATGTTAGTACTAATACAAGTGAAGTGAAACTTTATAAAAAAATATTCTCATGCACTTGGGATTCAAACCCATATAAATATTTGACTAGATCCACTTAGTTGCATAAGACAATCTCTCGGATAGATTAAAATCAAACCATGCATTCCTTTCATATAGGTGCATGAATCTACAAAATTTAACTAGGGTCATAGCCTATGTTGATTGCACTAAACATAGCATAGTGCAATTGAATATATCATCATCAAATTTCATATAGCCCTCGCATGTGATGGCTCGGTGCAACGCTATATACGTTGCTATAAAGTAAACCAAATATTCTGCCATTTCATGCATGCATACAGAATTCATGTGCATGTCAAAATTAGCTCATAAAAGAGTTATGCCCTATATTGCACGCATGCTAGTAAAACCGGCTGGTTAACCATTAAATAAACCTTCATATGAATAAAAACAAAATCACTACATATTGTTAAAATTCATAATGGTTAATGAGCCAGGCATGCACGCGCTATATGAATGAACATTGTCAAATCATGAATGTTCTGCAACGGATATGTTAGCATAGACGAAGTTCAAGGCTCCCTGAGTACGCCGACGTCGACGACAACGAGGAGGACTTTTATTTCTACATTTTGTAGTTTTCTTTTATTTCTATATTTTGTAGTACTCATTTGTTGTGATGCTATGTAATAGATATGTTGGAATTCTTAATCAGGGGGTTTCTCTTCGGAGATGTAATTAACAGAATTGTTATGTAAATGTAAGAGTTCTGGAAATAAAGTACCTGCAATGTTTGATCTCCATTTTATTTATGCATTTAAATTATTCACTCTGTATCAATGACGTGGATGCGTGTTCTCACGCCCGCCATTTTTCCCGTCATCAGCCTCGCTCTCAAGAACATAATATCTTTCTTTGCTGTAATAATCAAAGAGAGCAGGCGCAGGCAGAATGATAGGCACAATAGTTTCCTTATTAAACCTCAAGTTATATGTATAATTAGTGGGCGTGCCTGTAAGGAACTTATGACGTTTCATGGCATCAAAGTCTAAGTACTGAGTAGGTAAGATGGGGTCATCAGGCAGAGGTGATACACCAACCTCTCTAGCTAAACAAGAAGCATAAATCCCACCATAAAAATAACCACTACTGGCGTTGTGCTGCAACCTTCGTGCGACAATCGCTCCAAGATTATAGCGTTTAATTCCGGTCAGAGCATTGTGTAAGATGCTCAAGTCAGGGGCACATAGTGTGCTACAATCCTGCTTGCCGATGATGCATTTGCCATTAAACAATGCAAAGTATTGAATTGATGGGAAATGAATGCTTTTTATTCTACCTTGTGTCACTCCCCTATCCTCACCGTAGCAAAGACTAGTAAAAAATGACTCATATTCAGATCTTGGTGGCTCGTCTAGTGAACCCCAATATGGAATTTTGTAGGCATTACAAAACATCTCTAGAGGCATGGTACAAGGATGATTATAAAGACTAAATGAAAAGACTCACGTGGATAAAATTTAAATTTCTTAGTGAAAGTCTCAGTGAGGCTGAGATGCTGAGTTGACTTATCTTCTATGTAGGGACCGAGCTCGGTGTTTTGAATATATCCCTCAAATTCTTCCTTAATACCTGCGCTCACCATGAAATTGTTACACGACCATAAGCACGACTTGGTAGCCGCATCCCGCATTTTGCTCGGGCTTGGTTCAACATAAGACCGACGTATTGAGCCACTACTAGATGATGCCTCGGTAGACCTCCTCCTCGAAGAATTCCTAAAGAATTGCATTTTTATTTGCGAACAATTCTGAAAACTTTTGGGACACAAAATTTTGTCAACAAAACTTCGTAAGATTGATAGCAACTACTCATAAGGGTGCATAGAGGCCATATTAAGCATTCAAACTACTTAGAACTCTAAGAATTCAACATGCAAGCTCATCTACAGCAGCACCAAGAGTAGCTAATTATTCAAAATATATACCACTAAAGCAAAAACTAATTGGAGCAATGGAGGAGTTACATACCAAGTAGCAATCCCCAAAAACATTTTCGGAAACGGAGCTTTGAGTAAAGAGATCGAAATCCGCGGGTTTGAGAGCAAGAACACGAGAGAGAGAGAGAGCTATGGTGATTTTTTTGGAGGTAGGAGATGACATGGGCTAAAGAGATAAGTGAGGGGACCCACGTGGAGACCACAACCCACCAGGGCGCGCCTGGGGTTGTTGGCGCGCCCTGGTGTCTTGTGGTCATCAGGTGCACCCCCCTCTGATGTTATTTGCACTAAATATTCAGAAGTATTCAGACAAAAATCATATTAAATTTTCAGGGCATTCTGAGAACTTTTATTTTTGGGTCATTTTTTATTGCACGGGAAATTCAGAAAACAAACAAAACATGGCATTTTATTTTATTTAACTCAGAAAAACAGAAAACAAAAGGTAGGGACAGAAGGTTGTGCCTACTAAATTCATCAACTTCATACCTCTAAAAAATGATCCATTAATAAGGTTGATCAAGTCTTATTAACAACCACCTTCGATTGACATGAAACCGAAGAACTTTTGTAAAACACTAAGTTACCTCAACGGGGATATGCATGTCCCCAACAATAAGCATTTCATATTTCTTTTTGGCAGTAGGCAGAGGTAGTTGAAAACTTCCAAAATTGAGTGTCGGAGATTTTTCAATAACATTAATACCATTCACTTGGAATTGTTTCTTCGAAAAGTGCACCGTATGTTCATTACCATTGATATGAAAAGTGACCTTGCTTTTATTGCAATCAATAATAGCCCCTGCAGTATTCAATAAGGGTCTACCAAGGATAATCGACATGTTGTCGTCCTCAGGCATCTCAAGTATAACAAAGTCAGTTAAGATAGTAACATTTGCAACAATAACGGGCACATCCTCACAAATACCGATAGGTATGGCAGTTGATTTGTGAGCCATTTGCAAAGATATTTCAGCAGGTGTGAGCTTATTCAAATCAAGTCTTTTATATAAGGAGAAAGGCATAACACTAACACCAGCTCCTAGATCACACAAAGCAGTTTTAACATAGTTTCTTTTGATGGAGCAAGGTATAGTTGATATTCCCGGATCTCCAAGTTTTTTAGGCACTCCATCCTTAAAAGAATAATTAGCAAGATCGTGGAGATTTCAGCTTCAGGTATTTTTATTTTATTAGTGATCATGTCTTTCATGTATTTTGCATAAGGGGCCATCTTTAAAATATCAGTCAAGCGAGTGTGCAAAAAGATTGGCCTAATCATTTCAGCAAAGCATTCAAATTCTTCATCATCTTTTTTCTTACTTGGTTTGGGTGGAAAGGGCATGGGTTTCTGAACCCATGGCTCTCTTTCTTTACCATGTTTCCTAGCAACAAAGTCTCTTTTATCGTATCTTTTGCTTTTAGGTTGTGGGTTATCAAGATAAACAGTCGGTTCTATTTCAACATCATTATCCGGTTGTTTATCTTCATGAACATCATCATTATCTTTTTCATTATCACTAGATGAATGTTCACTACCAGATTGAGTTTCAGCATCAGAAATAGAGACATCATTGTTATCATCAGGAGGTTTTTCTACTTCAGGTTCACTAGAGGTATGCAAAGTCCTATCATTTTTCTTTTTCTTTTTCTTTTTGGAAGGACTAGGTGCATCAATGTTAATTATTTGAGAGTCTTGTTCAATTCTTTTAGGGTGTCCCTAAGGATAAAGTGGTTCCTAAGTCATTTTGCCCCCTCTAGTTGCTACTCTAATAGCAAAATCATTCATATTATTATTCATTTCATCAAGCAATTCTCTTTGAGATTTAGCAACTTGTTCTAACTGAGTTTGAACCTGTGACACCCCCGGCTTAATCGTGCACTAATCATACACGCAAATGCACACGATCAAGCCTAAGGACTCACTTGAAGATATCACAACACAACTCTAAAACATAAATAAAGTCATACAAGCTTTATATTACAAGCCAGGGCCTCGAGGGCTCGAATACATAGCTCGATGGCATACAAGCGTCAGCTGAAGCATCAGATATCTGGGTACAGATATAAAAGAGAAACTGAGATAAGCCTTTAAGAAGGCGGGCAAAATAAAACACTACGATCGAAAAGGCGTAGGCCTCCTACCTAGGACCCTCCGAACCTACTCCTGGTCACCGGCCATCTCGAAGTAGTAGCCATTCTTGGGGTAGTAGTAGTAATCGTCGGCGGGAGCAACTGTCTCAGGGGCTCCGTCATCTGGTCACGACAAACTGATATGGGGAGAAAAAGAAAACAAAGCAACCGTGAGTACTCCGAAGTACTCAGCAAGCAAGGATCTACACTACATATGCAACATTTTCAAAGGAAAGCTGTATATGTGGACTGGGCTGCAGAAATGCCAGAATAGAGAGGAATGCCTAGCCCTATCGAAGACTAGCATCTTCAGCATCTTCATCGGTCTTGCAGCATTAGAAGAGTGCAGATTAGCATAATGTAAAGTAGTAGTAGTATCCAGTAACAGTCTCGCCCAGAGATCCTTTCTCGACTCCCTGCGAGAAAGCGATCCCGGAGCCACATATCCAGGTACCATCCCAAGTCTAGTTGTACCGATCGGGATACAACAACGAGTGTCCTTTACCATAGGACCGGCTATCGATAGATGTTTTCTTCCCTGCAGGGGTGCACCAACTTACCCACCACGCTCGCTTAACTCCGGCCGGACACACTTTCCTGGGTCATGCCCGGCCTCGGCCAAACGACACACCGCAACCCTACCTAGAGCTCAGTAGAGAGGCCCCCGCCGGTCTACCTCCTAAGCGCTCAGGGGTCTTGGGCCATCGCCCTGTGCACTCCGGGTCGTTGCGAGCAGGGTGGATACCAGCGTCGCCTCGTAAGGCCGACACGATCCGACCGTGCCACAATGCTGAACTGGACGTCTGACAGAGCTTTCGGCTGATGCTACGATGCAGAGTGCCCATAACTATTCCCACGTGATGGTTAGTGCTATCAGGCCGTAGGCCTGCTCGGATCAAATATCCAAATCGTTAGAGGTCTAGGGGCTTGCGATAACAAGCAGAGACTCACGATCGATGTGACCCCGTCGCCCCGTCTCGAGGACTTGCTGCAAGGGCTAAGAATGCCCGGCCGCGCCTCGTAAAAATAAATCACGGGTAACTATCCATCATTCGCGGGTACCCCTCAGGGCCGACCCGCCTTACCAAGTATCAGTAACATCAGTTATGTAGGGCATCCGTGTGGCTACCATATCAAGGGGAAATCCGAGGCATCACCCTCGTTGGACTCCCACCTGATGTAATATCAAGGTGGACGTAGGAGGAATCACCCTCGAGGTCCACACTTGAAGTGTTGCACGACTTCGTCGTTATCGGGGGTGGTGTAGGAGGAATCACCCTCGCTGACCACGACCGATTAACTAACCTACAAGGTTATCATCAGAAGTGCTGACGAGGTATCACCCTCGGCACTCGATAGTAACCCAGTAGTGTCGAGCAACTAAGGGGGAAAGTGAGGTGCGGTGCCGGGTCCTGGTCTTCGATCCCGTTGATCGGGTCTTCTGATACTCCAGCGGGGTAGTCGGGATAAGTGGGGGTCACTGATGGGGCTCTACCCAGCCTATTCTAAACAATTTAGGATGAATTGGAAGGTATCAACAGCAGGTTATAATAAACAGGCTATGCAGCAGGAATAGGATAACAGTAACAGTAGCAAAATCTAATGCAAGCACGAGAAAATAGAATAGGCGATATCGGGATGATCAAAGGGGGGGCTTGCCTGGTTGCTCGGCGGCAAAGGCAAGGTCGTCCGTAGTGTAGCCAGTCACCGGAGCTGCGTCGGTACCGGGCTCTATCAAGAAGAGGGGAAGGAAACAGTATAAATACAAGGCAGACAAAGCATCACAGAGCAGGCTATGCTAACGTGCGGTGCAGGGGTGCCTAAAGCATGTCTAAGTCATATTGGTTATTTAGGGTTAAAACTGGATTTATTAACCGGTGGTTATGTACTATTCATCTACCAGAAACAGACTAAAAGTTACGTGTTCACCTCCATAAAGGGTCCCGACGCGGAAACAGATAGCACGGTCAGCTTCGTCTCGTCGTTCTGATCAACTTTCATGTAGAAAGTTTTTCGATCCGAGCTACGGTTTATTTTCTACGATTTTCCAAAGTTTATTTTAATTTCTGGAATTAAATTTAATTCGAAAATCATTTAATAGAAAATGCTACGGGTACCCACTAATGCACCCAGCAGAGTGCTGGTGTGGCTGACAGTGGGCCCCAGTTGACTGCCTCATCAGCAGTCAACTGTGGACTTGACTAGTCAAAGGGGGCCCACTGGACCCACCAGTCAGTGACTGGACTAGTCCAGTCTGCTGGTTGACCGGTCAACCGGGTCCAGTGGGACCCAGTGGTCATCCTCTGTTAATCTAACATGGTTTTAATTAACTTAATTACTCTAATTAGCAGGTGGGGCCATCCTGTCAGTGACTGCACTAATTAATAGATTTATTATAAACTAATCTAATTAACTCCAGTGGGACCCGCGTGTCAACGGGTGTTAGGGTTTTGAGTTAGTGGCTAACTAGCCAGCTAATCACCTGGGCCCACCGGTCAGCGGCCCAGGGCGGTTTAAACCGCGGTGGCGCGCCGGCGGCGAGTGCCCGAGACGGCGGCGACGCGCGGGATCCGTCCTCCGGCGTCCAAATCACGCGCGGAGGGGCGCGTTCGAACGAGCGCAGAGCCGCGCTTCGTTCTGTGGTGGTGGAAGCAACAGGGGAGGCCAGAAGTGGCCGGAACAGCGACGGCGAACGGCGGAGCATACGGGCGCTTCGTCAGAACGGTGCAGCAGCGCGGATGGGGGCGAACTGGAGTTGCTGGCCGCACCACAGAAGTGCCCCGAGCACGTCCACGTGCTCGGACGGCCACGACAATTACTACAACGGCGGCGGTGAGCTTCGCGGTGGAGCCAAGTTCGGCCATGGTGGGCGTGGTGGCTACGGGCGGCGTAGGGCAACACAGAGTGGGGGAGATGGAGGGGAAAGCTCACTGGGCAGCCAAGAAAGGCCCTCGACGGCTTAGGAGCTGCAGAGGAGCTCGCGGTCGACGAGGATCACCGGCGATAGAGAAGGTGAAGCCGAGGTCGATCTCGCCTCTGCGGTCCTCCCCGAGCTCGATGGCGAGGTGAAGATGAAGGAGTCGAGCGCGGCGGAGACGATGGGCTCAACGGGGCGACGAATGGGTGGCTGTGGCCGCGCTAGTCCACGGCCATGGCGGCGGCGCCGCTCGGGTGTGCTCGCCGCGGCGGATCTGGGGCGAGAGGGGAGGAGCTGCGAGGGGAAGAGGACGAGGGCGAACCCTAGGGCGTCGGGGGTGGTCTTATCGGCGCCGGGAAGCCGTAGATGGGCGACACGGCGATGGGCGTCGGCGTGTCGGCGCGGGCGCACGACAGCGCGCGATGAGGATGACGATGCGGCTAGGTGGGCTGGGCTGCTCATGTTTGACTAGAGCCCAGCGCCACAGTAGCAGTTAGGCCCTTTTTCTATTTTTCTATTTTCTGTTATGTTTTCTGTTTTCCTTCCTGTTTTGCAAATTCCTAAGCCACCAGATGACTTTTGCAAAATATGTGGCTTAGCCCAATAATTGTAGGGTATTATTAGCTAACACCAGAAATTGGTTTGGATAGAATATGATTACATTTGGATTTTCCATAAATGATTTGGCATTTAAATAAGTAGGAATTGTTCTGTTTTATTTGCTACTGTTCATATTTGCATAAGAGTGATGTTGTATTCCTTAACAAGTAAACTTTATGGAATATTTGCTAGCAGATGAACATTTTTGCAGCAACTTTTGAACAACTTTATTTTTCAGTTGAATTTGAAAAGAGTTTCAAAGAGAATTTTGAATTGCAAGAGTTAACCACTGTGATTAAGCATTGCAGATGAGGATGACTTGGCATTATTAACAGATGGTCACAATGCTTATTACACAGGGGTGTTACAGAACCATAGAGGCATGTTTTCCTACACCTCTAACATCATTGGAGAATCTAAATAACAAGTAACTCAAGCGAGCAATCATATCAGAATTATATTTCAATTATTTCATAACATTGGCATTGAAGTGATCTTGGTACATAATGTAGATATCAAATTCATAAAGGCATTGACTAGGATGTTTATTGTAAGGGATGTCACCCTCATCAAACTTTAATAAAGAATTTACCTCTACCACCCGTGGAGGTGGTGTATCAAGTCCATGTATTTCTTCAATAGGCGGTAAATTCTTAACATCCTCTACTTTAATACCTTTTTCCTTCATACTTTTCTTTGCCTCTTGCATATCTTCAGGACTGAGATATAAGATACCCCTCTTCTTCGGAATGGGTTTAGGCGGTGGTTCAGGAAGAGTCCAATCATCATAATTTTCCAATATATTATTCAATAATTCCTCAACTTGTTCAACAGTTCATTCCCTGAAAACACAACCAGCACAACTATCTAGGAAGTCCCTAGAAGCATCAGTTAGTCCATTATAGAAGTGATACATCTCCAACGTATCTATAATTTTTGATTGTTCCATGCTATTATATTATCTGTTTTGGATGCTTTATATGCATTTATATGCTATTTTATATTATTTTTGGGACTAACCTATTAACCCAGAGCCCAGTGCCAGTTTCTGTTTTTTTCTTGTTTTTGAGTTCTACAGAAAAGGAATATCAAACGGAGTCCAAACGGAATAAAACTTTACAATGATTTTTCTTGGACCAGAAGACATCCACGGAGCTTGGAGACAGACAGGGCCAGAAGGTTCTCGAGGAGGCCACAAGCCTGCCAGGCACGCCCCAAGGGGGGGAGGGGGCGCCCTGAGGGCTTGTGGGCCCCTCGGGAGTCCTCCAACCCTAATTCTTGCACTATAAATTCCCAAATATTCCCAAACCACCAGAAGTGTCCACCAAAATACTTTTCCGCTGCCGCAAGCCTCTGTTCCCGTGAGATCCCATCTTGGGCCTTTTCCGGTGATCTGCCGGAGGGGGATTCGATCATGGAGGGCCTCTACATCAACCTTGCTGCCCTTCCGATGATGCGTGAGTAGTTTACCACAAACCTAAGGGTCCATAGCTAGTAGCTAGATGGCTTCTTCTCTCTCTTTGATCTTCAATACAATGTTCTCCTTGATGTTCTTGGAGATCTATTTGATGTAATACTTTTTTGCGGTGTGTTTGTTGAGATTTGATGAATTGTCGATTTATGATCGGATTGTCTATGAATATTATTTGAGTCTTCTCTGAACTCTTTTATGCATGATTAAGATATCTTTGTATTTCTCTTTGAACTATCGATTTGGTTTGGCCAACTAGATTGGTTTTTCTTGCAATGGGAGAGGTGCTTAGTTTTGGGTTCAATCTTGCGGTGTCCTCACCCAGTGACAGAAGGGGTAGCGAGGCACGTAGTGTATTGTTGCCATCAAGGATAAAAAGATGGGGTTTATATCATATTGCTTGAGTGTATCCCTCTACATCATGTCATCTTGCTTAAGGCGTCACTGCGTTCTTATGAACTTAATACTCTAGATGCATGCTGGATAGCGCTCGATGTGTGGAGTAATAGTAGTAGATGCAGGCAGGAGTTGGTCTACTTGTCACGGATGTGATGCCTATATTCATAATCATTGCCTTAGATATTGTCATAACTTTGCGCTTTTCTATCAATTGCTCAATAGTAATTTGTCCACCCACCGTATGCTATCTTCAAGAGAGAAGCCTCTAGTGAAACCTATGGCCCCTGGGTCTATTTTCCATCATATATTTTTAGATCTATAAACCAAAAAACCCAAAAATACCTTGCTGCAATTTATTTGTTTTTACTTTGTTTTACGTTTTAATAATCTTTTATACCCATCTCTATTAGATCTCACTCTTGTTCGAGACCGTGAAGGGATTGACAACCCCTTTTTCGCATTGAGTGCAAGTGTTTGTTAGTTTGTGCAGGTGCATAGATTGGAGACTTGCTTGTGCCTCCTACTAGATTGATACCTTGGTTCTTAACTGAGGGAAATACTTATCTCTACTTTGCTGCATCACCCTTTCCTCTTCAAGGGAAAAATCAACGCAAGCTCAAGAAGTAGCAGGAAGAATTTCTGGCGCCGTTGCCGGGGAGGTTCTACATCAAGCCTACTAAGTACCCATCATAAACTCTCATCTCTTGCATTACATTATTTGCCATTTGCCTCTCGTTTTCCTCTCCCCCACTTCGAAAACATTTTCAGAAAAACACAAAAATATCTGCCTTTTTATTCGCCCTTCTTTCGTTCGTCTTTTTTGTTTGCTTTTTGTTTGCTCGAGTGTTAGATTGCTGGCCTTGTCATGATGTCTCAAGAAAATACCAAATTATGTGAATTTTCCAATACTAATAATAATGATTTTATTAGTACTCCGATTGCTCCCGCCACTAGTGCGGAATCTTATGAAATTAATGCCGCTTTGTTGAATCTTATTATGAAATATCAATTTTCTGGCCTTCCTAGTGAAGATGCCGCATCCCATATAAATACTTTCGTTGAGTTGTGTGATATGCAAAAGAAAAAAGATGTGGATAATGATATTGTTAAATTGAAGCTATTTCCGTTCTCACTATGAGATCGTGCTAAAACTTGGTTTTCATCTTTGCCTAAAAATAGTATTGATTCATGGAAGAAGTGTAAAGATGCTTTTATTTCCAAGTATTTTCCTCCCGCTAAGATCATCTCCCTTAGGAATGATATAATGAATTTTAGGCAACTTGATCACGAACATGTTGCACAATCTTGGGAGAGGATGAAATTGATGATAAGAAATTGCCCTACTCATGGTTTAAGTTTATGGATGATCTTACAAATTTTTTATGCCGGATTGAATTTTGCATCTAGAAATATTTTAGATTCCACCGCGGGAGGTACCTTTATGGAAATTACATTAGACGAAGCTACTAAACTCCTACATAATATTATGGCAAATTACTCTCAATGGCATACCGAAAGATCTTCTACTAGTAAAAAAGTGCATGCGATTGAAGAAATTAATACTTTGAGTGGAAAGATGGATGAACTTATGAAATTGTTTGCTAGTAAGAGTGCTCCTATTGATCCTAATGACATGCCTTTTTCCACTTTGATTGAGAATAATAATGAATCTATGGATGTGAATTTTGTTGGTAGGAACAATTTTGGTAATAACTCGTATAGAGGTAATTTCAACCCTAGGCCGTTTCCTAGTAATTCCTCTAATAATTATGGTAATTCCTACAACAATTCTTATGGAAATTATAATAAAATACCCTCTTATCTTGAGAATAATATTAAAGATTTCATTAATTCTCAAAAGAATTTCAATGCTATGGTAGAAGAAAAATTGCTTAGGATTGATGATTTGGCTAGGAACGTTGATAAGATTTCTCTTGAGATTGATTCTTTGAAGATTAAATCTATGCCACCCAAGCATGATATTAATGAATCTCTGAAAGCTATTAAAATTTCTATGGATGAATGTAAAGAAAGAACCGCTAGGATGCGTGCTAAGCGAGATTGGTTTGTAAAAGCGTGTTCTTCTAATTTTTATGAGAACAATGATGAAGATCTTAAAGTGATTGGTGTGACTCCTTTTGAATCTTTTTTTATAATATAAATCTTGATAAATATGAGACTGGAGATGAGTCAACTTTAGCTAGAAGGCATCCCAATAATTTGGAGTTTAAAGATCTTAGTGAAAAAATTGATAAAAGTGGGATTGGAGAGGTCAAAACTTTAAATAGCGATGAGCCCACTCTTTTGGATTTCAAGGACTTTAATTATGATAATTTCTCTTTGATATATTGTATTTCCTTGTTGCAATCCATGTTAAATTCACCTCATGCTTACAATCAAAATAAAGCTTTTACTAAACATTTGTTGATGCTATGATGAAATCGTTTGAAGAAAAACTTGAGTTGGAAGTTTCTATCCCTAGAAAGCTTTATGATGAGTGGGAACCTACTATTAATATTAAAATTAAAGATTATGAGTGCAATGCTTTGTGTAATTTGGGTGCTAGCGTTTCCACGATTCCAAAAACTTTATGTGATGTGCTAGGTTTCCATAAACTTGATGATTGTTCTTTGAATTTGCATCTAGCGGATTCCACTATTAAGAAACCTATGGGAAGAATTAATGATGTTCTTATTGTTGCAAATAGGAATTATGTGCCCATAGATTTTATTGTGCTTGATATAGATTGCAATCCTATATGTTCTATTATTCTTGGTAGACCTTTCCTTACGATTGGTGCAATTATTGATATGAAAGAAGGAAACATTAGATTTCAATTTCCGTTAAGGAAGGGCATGGAACACTTTCCAAGAAAGAAAATTAAGTTGCCATATGAATCTATTATGAGGGCTACTTATGGGTTGCATACCAAAGATTACAATATCCTAGATCTATGTTTTATGCCTAGCTAGGGGCGTTAAACAATAGCGCTTGTTGGGAGGCAACCCAATTTAATTTTTATGTTTTTTTATTTTGATTCTGTTTTTCAATAAATACACATTATTACCTCTGTAGTAATTGTGTTTTGGTGTTTTAATTAGTGTTTGATCCAAGTAAGACCTTTGGGATGGTCTATGGTGATAGTTGATTTGATCTTGCAGAAAAGCAGAAACTTTTGCGTCCATTAACAGAATTGTTTAAATTCACAGAAGCGTGTTCTGGTTCTGAATTTGTTACACAAGGTTGATATACAAATTTCCCAGGTTTTCCTAATTTTTTTCAGAATTTTTGGAGTTACAGAAGTATGAGAACAATTCAGATCTTCGTAGACTATTCTGTTTTTGACAGATTCTGTTTTCTATGTGTTGATTGCTTATTTTGATGAATCTATGGGTAGTATCGGGGGGTATGAACCATGGAGAAGTTGGAATACAGTAGATATAACACCATTATAAATTTAGAATGAGTTCACAATAGTACCTAAGTGGTGATTTGCTTTTCTTACACTAACGGATCTTATGAGTTTTCTGTTTAGTTTTGTGTTGTGAAGTTTTCAAGTTTTGGGTAAAGATTTGATGGACAACGGAATAAGGAGTGGCAAGAGCCTAAGCTTGGGGATGCCCAAGGCACCCCAAGGTAATATTCAAGGACAACCAAGCATCTAAGCTTGGGGATGCCCCTGATGGCATCCCCTCTTTTGTCTTCAATTCATCGGTAAATCTACTTGAGGCTATATTTTTATTCACCACATGATATGTGTTTTGCTTGGAGCGTCTTGTATGATATGAGTCTTTGCTTTTTAGTGTGCCACAATCATCCTTGCTGTACACACCTTTTGAGAGGGACATGCATTAATTGTGAATTTATTAGAATACTCTATGTGCTTCACTTATATCTTTTGAGCTAGGCAGTTTGCTCTAGTACTTCACTTATATCTTTTTAGAGCACACTGGTGGCTTTATTTTATAGAAATTGATGAACTCTCATGCTTAACTTATATTATTTTGGGAGTCTTAAACAGCATGGTAATTTTCTTAGGTTATGAATTTAGTCCTAATATGATGGGCCTCCAAGAGGGATATAATAAAAACTTTCATATAAAGAGCATTGAATAGATGAGAAGTTTGATTCCTTGCATTTGTTTTGAGATATAAAGATGGTGATATTAGAGTCATGCTAGTGAGTAATTGTGGATTGGTAGAAATACTTGTGTTAAAGTGTGTGATTCCCATAGCATGCACGTATGGTGAACCCTTATGTGATGAAGTCGGAGCATGATTTATTTTTTGATTGTCTTCCTTATGAGTGACGGTCGGGGACGAGCGATGGTCTTTTCCTACCAATCTATCCCCCTAGGAGCATGCGTGTAGTACTTTGTTTCGATGACTAATAAATTTTTGCAATAAGTATGTGAGTTCTTTATGACTAATGTTGAGTCCATGGATTATACACACTCTCACCCTTCCACCACACTACTAGGGAAAACCCTAGTAGTGGCGCGGGTTTTAATGCTATCAGTAGTGCGGGTGGCCGCGCTACTACTACGGCGCTACAACTAACTAGTAGTAGTAGCGCGGTCTAACCCAGCGCTACTACTAATAACTGTATCAGTAGCGCTGTTCTGTCACGCGCTACTATTAAGTAGCTGTAGCGCTTTTCCTGTCCCCGCGCTGGTGCTGTATCTTTCAATTTTTTTTTCTGCTTCCTATTGATGTAGAACAGTACCCGTTTCAATAAACTGCAATTTCACATATACCACAATACCAGATACTCATATATAGTCATACAGTAGTAATACAATATCATAAAGCATTATAGGTACTCATATATAGTCAACATGCATCCTCACACACATATATGGTTCATACAGTAGCATATATGATAAGCAGTACTAGGTAGTCATACAACCACACATATATAGCAGTTCTACTAGGTAGTCATACAGCCACACACATATGTAGTTCTAGATGATATCGACGACGATCATCATCCTCAAGCCTTGGCGGTGGGTGTTCCTGATAGTAATTAGGATGGCCTGTCCAACACGAAGATTCTTGCCAACGAGGAAGCTCTTCCACCCAACCGAGCTTAAGTGTGTGCGACCATCCGTGTCCACGCCGTACGCACAGGTGGTGATGGAGCCCCTTGCGGTAAGGCGTATTCCAGCAGAGCCTTCTTCATCAGGATCGATACCACAACTCATAGATAGGCTCTTTGGCAATTTCTGAATAAGAAAAACATATCAATTAATAAGTGGCCTCACACATACTCTTGCAAATATATTTCTACTAAGTATAGATTTCTACACTATCAAAAGACACAGTACTACATTTCTACTAAGCATGAATTCTACTAATAAGTATGGATTATCTACACTATTAACAGTTCCTTGGATTCTACACTTATAAGCATGTCATCGGACTCTACACTAAAGCATATCATCGGCTAGCTTCCACATAGCATATCATTGGACTCTACACTAAGCATATCATTGGACTCTACACTAAGCATATCATCGGATTCACTAAGCATATCATCGGATAATTTGCATTTGTAAGTATAACAATAAAGCATACATATCATCAAATTACTACAGTAAGTATAACATACCATGACAAGCTGATCAACCATGGTACTTGTCAGGCGGGTCACGAATGGCACCCCGACAAAGTCAGCACATGGCAGAATTATGTCCCATAGGTTGCACACCTCCTCCTCGCTCAGCCTCATTCTTTGAGCATAGATGGCTTCATCAAGTGGGTCCTCATCATCTTCATCAAGTGGGTCCTCATCATCTTCATCCGTGTTGACATAAATGACAGCCAGCTTTGGTCTTTCTGCTCTGAAGGAGAAGCTGATCAACTCACCACCAGTGATACCCATGTGGGCGAGGAAACGGACCCATCCATCTCCTCCAATCTGCGACATATTGCGTCCTTTCTCGACCTCTATAGTGTAGGGGCCCCCCGGAGCCTCAAAGGTCACAGTGTCTCTGGTCATCTTGTTGAATTTCAACCTCACATTGTGTAACACCCCCAGTGGTTAGCCACAGTAATTCCATTTTGATAATGCCAAGTCAGCATGATTAACAGTGCGTGATCATCATTTGCATCATAATGCATTTCAACTCCTAACTCAAATTCAAATTTAAATGAAAGTGAAATATAAAAGTTGTCCAACATAAGAACTAAAATGTTCAATAAATAGTAGATAAATCAGAGGCTATGTTAAAATTGTAAACAACATTGTTAAAATTGGGTAAGTGACTCAAACAACTTAAAACAGTGGCTGAAAATAACATTTAGTAACCTTTTAATTTATTTAAAACAAATATGAAATGATGTTTTGCCCAAACTAGTTTTTGGTGTTAGGGTATAAAGCACTGGTATTTATGGACTAGGTCACACTTTTTACAAAAACCATTTGGGGCCTAAACAATTAACAGAATAGAAAAGAAAAGAAACAGAAAAGGAAAAAAAGGAAAAGAAGCCCACTGTGCCGGACCGCAAGTGCACAGTGGCGGCCCAGCCCAACTAGCCCCCCCTTCCCCTACCCCCTGACGCCGCAGGCGCGCTGTCGAGCAGCTAGCGCGCGCGCGCCCGGCCCCCCTGGCCCCTCTCCGTGCGGTCAGCAGCGGCCTCGCCTCGCCGGGGAGGTTAAGTGCACCCCCGCTGACCCCCTGGTTCCCCCTTCGCCATTCTCTCCCTCTCTCCCTCGTCTCCCCACCGCGGCAGAACGCGGCCATGGCTCCGCCGCCATAAAACACGCAGACCCCGTGCCCCGTTCGCCCCGCCGTGCTGTCCATCGTCCTCCCCGGCCTTGACTACGCCTCGGCCTCGACTGGAGGGAGCGCGGAGCCACCGCAGCGCCTCCTGAGCCCTCCTTCCTCCTCGGATCGCCGCTGCACGCCGTCGTCGATTCGCACCGGAAAGCCCTCCCCGAGCTCGCTTACGCACACCTACAGGCCCTACGTGAGCACCCCGTACTTCTTCCCCTCTCCATGCGCTCTCCTCTGCACTGTACGCGCCAATCCCCTTGTGCCCGAACGCGCCGCCGCCTGGCCTCATCGTCGGCATGGCCTCGGCGACCATAGGGCCCCGTGCGTGCCACCACCGCACTCACCGCGTCGCGTAGACGCCGTAGCCACTTTGCGCTGCTCATTTACCCCACCATAGCCCCGATTCCGTCGCACGCCCGAATCACCTCGCCGCCGGCGAGCTCGTGGCACTCAACTCCGGTCACCACAGCCCCTAGCTCCGCCACCATTCGACGCGCGACGTCGAGCCGCGTCGAACGCGCCCAACCCCAGCCTCTTAGACCCCCTGTGGGTGAATCCCGAACCCCTCCCGACGCTGCTCCGCCGCGAACACGCTCGCCGTCGTGATTCCGGCGAGTCGCCGGCCGTCGCCGACGTGGCGCCGTGGGCCCCGCCCCTGTGTGGCTGACGCTGGGCCCCGCGGAGCCAGTTGACTGGTCAGCGCTGCTGACTGGGCACAGTGGCCCACTGACGTGTGGGTCCCGCTCGCTTAAATCAATTTAAAAAATAAATAAAACTGATAATTAGTTAATTAATTAATTAGTATATTAATCAGTCACTGACGTCTGGGCCCCACCTGCTAATTAGGTTAATTAAATTAGACTAACTCTGGTTATTAACTGAGTCACTGACATGTGGGTCCCACTGGACCCACAGGTCAGGTTTGACTCTGGACAGCGGGGTTTGACCTGCTGAAATCATCAATGCGTCATGCTGACGTCACCCTGCTATTGTTTTGGATAATTCAAATTTAAATAATTAAATAAATTCCAGAAATTAATAAAAACTTTAGAAAATCATATCTTTTAATCCGTAGCTCAGATCGAAAAACTTTATACATGAAAATTGCTCAGAACGACGAGACGAATCCGAATACGCAGTCCGTTCGTCCATCACGCGTCCCTAACTATCCGAACGTGCAACCGTTCCCCTCTTATCGTCTGTCCGATAATTCCAAAGACCTGGGAAATATCGTCAGATTTTCTCCCGCTCTGTCTGATACGTGTAGTACTGCGTTAGACTACCCCTAGTACCGTGTATCGTATTTGTCATGCTCCTGTTTGCTTAGTATTTACTGTTTCTTCCCCCTCTTCTCTCCGGTAGACCCCGAGACCGCTGCTGATGCCGCTGTGATCGACTACGTCACCGACGACCCCTCCTTCTTGCCGAGCAACCAGGCAAGCCCCCCCTTGAGCATACCGATATCGCCCATTCTATTTCTCATGCTTGCATTAGAATTGCTGCTGCTACTGCTTTACCTATTCTGATGCATAGCCTGTTTATTGTAACCTGCTATTGATAATTACCTGCATACCCTAAACTGTTTAGTATAGGCTGGGTAGAGACCTATCAGTGACCCCACTTATCCCGACTGCCGCGCTGGATCGTCAGAAGACCCGATCAACGAGATTGAAGATCAGGTCCCGACACCGCACATCACCCCCCTTAGTTGTAACAACACTACAGCGTTACTATCGAGTGCCGAGGGTGAAACCTCTTGTAGCACTTCGGATGTTAACTCTGTAGAGTAGCTATTCGGTCGTGGTCATCGAGGGTGATTCCTCCTTCACCACTTCCGGTAACGACGCTGTCGTACAACACCTCAAGTGTGAACCCATCGAGGGTGAATCCTCCGAGTTCACCTTGACAGACACATCGAGTAGGAATCCAACGAGGGTGATACCTCGGATTCCCCTGATGTTATGGACACACGGATACTTGGACATTACACTATTACTTGGATAGGCGGGTCGACCCTGAGGGGTACCCGCGTGCGCTTGAGAGGCGAGTGTTGTGAAGACGGGTGCCAGTGTGGTGCCCGAGTGGTGAATACGAGGCGCGGCCGGGCATTCTTAACCCTTGCAGCAAGTCCTCGAGATGGGGCGACGGGGTCACATCTTTCGTGAGTCTCTGCTCGTTACCGCAAGCCCTAGTCCATTAACGATTTGGATATTTGATCCGAGCAGGTCTCTGGCCTGATAGCACTAACCATCACGTGGGCATAGTATGGGCGTTCTGCATCGTATGCATCAGCCGAAAGCTTTGTCAGACGTCTAGTTCAGCATTGTGGCCGGGTCGGATCGTGCCGTTGGCGCTGGTATCGACCCTGCTCACAACGACCCGGAGGGCGAGGGGCGATGGCCAAGACCCCCTTGCGCTTAGGATGTAGACCGGCGGGGACCTCTCTGCTGAGCTGTAGGTAGGGTTGCGATGTGTCGTTTGGCCGAAGCCGGGCATGACCCAGGAAAGTGTGTCCGGCCGGAGTTAATCGAGCGTGTTGGGTAAGTTGGTGCACCCCTGCAGGGAAGAACACTTCTATCGATAGCCGGTCCTACGGTAAAGGACACTCGGAGTTGTATCCTGATTGATACAATTTAGAACTGGATACTTGGATACTATGGCTCTGGGATTGCTTCTCGCAGGGAGTCGAGAAGGGATCTCCGGACGAGGTTGATGACTGTATGGCTCTAGGATTGCTTTCTCGCAGGGAGTCGAGAAAGGATCTCTGGGTGAGGATAAGACTTAATGATACTGCTACATTATATTGTACTGTTCTACTCTCTTCTACTGCTGCAAGACCGCTGAAGATGCTAGTCTTCAATAGGACTAGGCCTTCTCTCTATTCTGGCATTTCTGCAGCCCAGTCCACATATACAGCCTCCCTTTGAAAATGTTGCATATGTAGTGTAGATCCTTGCTTGCTGAGTACTTCTGAGTACTCACGGTTGCTTTGTTTTCCTTTTCTCCCCATATCAGTTTGTCGTGATCAGAGGACGGAGCCCCCTGAGACAGATGCCCCGACGATCGCTACTACTACTACCCAGAGGATGGATACTGCTACGAGTTGACTGACGACCAGGAGTAGGATCGGAGGGTCCCAGGCAGGAGGCCTACGCCTTTCGATCGTAGTGTTTTACTTTGCCCCGCCTTTCTAAAGGCCTTTCTGTGCTTTCTTTTATATCTGTACTCAGATATCTGATGCTTCCGCTGACGCTTGTTCGCAAGCTTATGTATTCGAGCCCTCGAGGCCCCTGGCTTGTAATATAAAGCTTGTATGACTTTATTTATGTTTTAGAGTTGTGTTGTGATATCTTCCCGTGAGTCCTTAGGCTTGATCGTGTGCATTTGCGTGTATGATTAGTGCACGATCGGGCCGGGGGCGTCACACATTGCATGGGACGATCTGTGTAAAAAAAAGCAAAATGACACAATGCATTAATGCCAATAACACTAAAAACAAAATAGTTGTTACAAGTTTCATATAATTTGTTACCGCCGCATGAAGAAAACTCGGCTGGAAGTAGATGCCGAACAGCGTGCCAGTTGCAAGGCTGCTGGCGCACCTTGACTTGCACAGTCGACAAGGTGGTGGTGGTGGTGGCGCCATTTTCCTAAAGCAATATGAGCAAAGGATTAACGATCCACTTCACAGGAAAGAAAAACAGTAGCATGTGATATTTTTGGTTCTTCTTCAGTTATATTTTCATAGTGGAACCCGATCCCAAAAAGTAAACATAAAGTTCTCAATTAACTTACTAACATCTTCTAGAATAGAACCAACAGCTAGCAGGCAAATGCCAAATCAGCCAACAAGACTCACAGCTAGCAGACTACAGTGCATCGATCTTAATCGGAAAATAGAATATTCAGGTTTAGTAACTAAAATTAAGAGCATGCACATGCTTCCGTCCAACTTTTATATTTACATAAAAACCGTCAACACTTGCAAGTTGCAACAGGTCGTACAAGTGACAGAAATATCTAGTCACAAAGGCTAACGAATACATATGACGATTTTGGACAATCTTTGCTGTTTATCTTGTGCATATAAACAAAACAAAATTTCAAAACTTATTAGATTCTGCAGTGTGAGGACATTACATATAACAAGAACTGCCATGTATATCACCGATATCTTTAGATGAAGAGATTCTTCCGCGAGAAGCAATTTGATGGACAATTATAATCCTAAGATCTAGTAACATATAAGATGATATGTGATACTAATTAACAGTAGGATCTAGAGATGCTAGAATTAACCCAATTAATCCATATGCGACCAATTGCACATCTACAATAGCATAAAAAAAACAACTACTGTGAGAAACACAAAAACCACAACCAAAGCAGCAGACACGGAATCATCGGACTACTACACTAGAGGCGGATGCATCTCGATCGGTAGCCTACACTACTACACTAGAGCAGCGCGGCTAGGTCAGGTGGGTAGGGTTCTGGCGTCGGGTTGCTCTCGATATAGCCCGAGCCGGCCGGAGTGGGGGTGGCGGCAGAGTTGCATGGGGGGGGGGGGCGGCCGGGATAGTGGGCAGCAGGGGGGTGGGGAGGCGGCGCCCGGCGAGAGCGCGTGGATGGCACCAGAGGGGGCGACAAGAGGGGGGAGGAGCAGCAGAGGAGGGGAGGACAAGCATTACCTGCGGCGGCGGTGGTGCGCGTGGTGGCTGGGGTGCGGCGGCGGCAACGGCTGGGGTGAGGAGGGGAGGAACCCTAACCGCGGTGGCGTCGGGCGGAGGGGAGAGGACGATCGAAGAGGGTGCGGGAGGGGGGAGGTTTCTTTTGGTGTAGTAGTAGCGCTGCGTAGGGGCCGGCGCTACTGCTAAGCCCACTAGCTGTAGCGCCGGTTCACAGCCCACGCTACAGCTAAGCGGGCTACCGTTTTGGCCCTGCGGCCCATGTAATAGCAGCGCGACCCATGCTAGCCAACGCTGCTGCTATTAAGTAGCAGCAGCGCGTGTTGTACCAGGCGCTACTGGTACATACCAGTAGCGTGGGGTCCCAAACAGGCGCTACTGGTAAACTTCTATGTATAAGCATTTTCCTAGTAGTGCCATTGCTAGCCTCTCTAGTACCGCGCAACTTTCGTTGGTGCATTAAACCCACCATATACCTTTCCTCAAAACAGCCACCAGACCTACCTATTATGGCATTTCCATAGCCATTCCGAGATATATTGCCATGCAACTTCCACCGTTCCGTTTATTATGACACGCACCATCATTGTCATATTGCTTTGCATGATCATGTAGTTGGCATAGTATTTGTGGCAAGGCCACCGTTCATATTTTTTACATGTCACTCTTGATCATAGCACATCCCGGTACACCGCCGGAGGCATTCATATAGATTCATATCTTGTTCTAGTATCGAGTTGTAACTAAATAAAAGTGTGATGATCATAATTATTAAAGCATTGTCCCATGTGAGGAAAGGATGATGGAAGCTATGATTCCCTCACAAGTTGGGACGAGTCTCCGGACTTTACAAAAAAATTAAAAGAGGCCAAAGAAGCCCAAATTAAAAAAGGAGGCCAAAGAAGCCCAAACAAAAAAAAAATGAGAGAAAAGAGAGAAGGGACAATGTTACTATCCTTTTCCACACTTGTGCTTTAAAGTAGCACCATGATCTTCATGATAGAGAGTCTCCTATTTTGTCACTTTCATATACTAGTGGGATTTTTTCATTATAGAACTTGGCTTGTATATTCCAATGATGGGCTTCCTCAAATTGCCCTAGGTCTTCGTGAGCAAGCAAGTTCGATGCACACCCACTTAGTTTCTTTTTGAGCTTTCATACACTTATAGCTCCAGTGCATCCGTTGCATGGCAATCCCTACTCACTTGCATCGATATCAATTGATGGGCATCTCCATAGCCCATTAATTTGCCTAGTTGATGTGAGACTTTCTCCTTCTTTTTGCCTTCTCCACAACCACCATATTCTATTCCACCTATAGTGCTATATCCATGGCTCATGCTCATGTATTGCGTGAAAGTTGAAAAAGTTTGGGAACACCAAAAGTATGAAGCAATTGCTTGGCTTGTCATCGGGGTTGTGCATGATGAAATACTTTGTGTGATGAAGATGGAGCATAGCCAGACTATATGATTTTGTAGGGATAACTTTCTTTGGCCATGTTATTTTGAGAACACATGATTGCTTTATTAGTATGCTTGAAGTATTATTGTTTTTATGTCAATATTAAACTTTTATTTTGAATCTTATGGATCTGAATATTCATGCCACAATAAAGAAGATTACATTGATAAATATGTTAGGTAGCATTCCACATAAAAAATTCTGTTTTATCATTTACCTACTCGAGAACGAGCATGAATTAAGCTTGGGGATGCTTGATATGTCTCCAACGTATCTATAATTTTTGATTGTTCCATGCTATTATATTATCTGTTTTGGGTGCTTTATATGCATTAATATGCTATTTTATATTATTTTTGGGACTAACCTATTAACCCAGAGCCCGGTGCCAGTTTCTGTTTTTTCCTTGTTTTTGAGTTTTACAGAAAAGGAATATCAAACAGAGTCCAAACGGAATAAAACTTTACGATGCTTTTTCTTGGACCAGAAGATATCCACAGAGCTTGGAGAGGGCACCAGAAGGTTCTTGAGGAGGCCACAAGCCTGCCAGGCACGCCCCAAGGGGGGGGGGGGGGCGCCCTGAGGGCTTGTGGGCCCCTCGGGAGTCCTCCAACCCTAATTCTTGCACTATAAATTCCCAAATATTAACAAACCACCAGAAGCGTCCACCAAAATACTTTTTCGCTGCCGCAAGCCTCTGTTCCCGTGAGATCCCATCTTGGGGCCTTTTCCCGTGATCTGTCGGAGGGGGATTCGATCACGGAGGGCCTCTACATCAACCTTGCTGCCCTTCCGATGATGCATGAGTAGTTTACCACAGACCTAAGGGTCCATAGCTAGTAGCTAGATGGCTTCTTCTCTCTCTTTGATCTTTAATACAATGTTCTCCTTGATGTTCTTGGAGATCTATTCGATGTAATACTTTTTTGCGGTGTGTTTGTTGAGATTCGATGAATTGTGGATTTATGATCAGATTATCTATGAATATTATTTGAGTCTTCTCTGAACTCTTTTATGCATGATTAAGATATCTTTGTATTTCTCTTTGAACTATCGATTTGGTTTGGCCAACTAGATTGGTTTTTCTTGCAATGGGAGAGGTGCTTAGTTTTGGGTTCAATCTTGCGGTGTCCTCACCCAGTGACAGAAGGGGTAGTGAGGCACGCATTGTATTGTTGTCATCAAGGATAAAAAGATGGGGTTTATACCATATTCCTTGAGTGTATCCCTCTACATCATGTCATCTTGCTTAAGGCGTTACTCCGTTCTTGTGAACTTAATACTCTAGTTGCATGCTGGATAGTGGTCGATGTGCTGGATAGCGGTCGATACCTTGGTTCTTAACTGAGGGAAATGCTTATCTCTACTTTGCTGCATCACCATTTCCTCTTCAAGGGAAAAATCAACGCAAGCTCAAGAAGTAGCAGGAAGATATCAAGTATTTCATTTTTCTTAAGTGGATGACCAGGCAAAGCATTAAGCAATTGGAGAAGCCTCCCCCAAGCTTGTGGGAGACTCTCTTCTTCAATTTGCACAAAGTTAAATATTTCCTGTAAGGCAGCTTGTTTCTTATGAGCAGGAAGATATTTTTCAAAGAAGTAATAAATCATATCCTGGGGACTACGCACATAACCAGGAGTAAGAGTATTGTACCATATCTTAGCATCACCCTTTAATGAGAACGGAAATAACTTGAGAATATAATAGTAGCAAATTTTCTCATCATGAGCAAAAAGGGTGGCTATATCATTTAACTTAGTAAGATGTGTCACTACAGTTTCAGTTTCATAACAATGGAAAGGATCAGATTCAACCAGAGTAATTAACTCTGGGTCGACAGAGAATTCATAATCCTTATCAGTAACAAAGATAGGCGAAGTAGCAAACTTGGGATCACATTTCATTCTAGCATTCAAAGATTTTTCTTTCAGTTTGCATAATAATTTCTTAAGATCATCTCTATCATTGCAGACAAGAAAGTCTCTAGCTGCAGTCTCCTCATCCGTAACATAACGTTCAGGTATCTTAGGCAATTCATATCTAGGAGAGCTAGGTCTAACACGTGCTTCAAGATTTTCAGTTTCAAGTACTTCATCAGTTTCAATAATCTCATCAGTTTCAGTAATTTCATTCTCTTTAGCTCTAGCAATTTGTTCATCAAGAAATTCACCTAGTGGCACATTATCATCAAGCAAGGTACTAGCATCATCATGAGTAGCATTCATAGCAGAAGTAGCATCATCAATAAGTTGTGACATATCAGGATTAATAGCATGTGGTGGCATTGCAAGTCTACTCAAAATAGAAGGTGAATCAAATGCAGAGTGTGATGGCAGTTCCTTACCTCCCCTCGTCTTAGAGGGAACGATCTTGGTTTTAGTATCCTTCAGATTATTCATAGTGATAAATAGATAATAATCCCAAGTGACTCAACAAATATAGCTATGCTCCCCGGCAACGGCGCCAGAAAAAGGTCTTGATAACCCACAAGTATAGGGGATCGCAACAGTTTTCGTGGGTAGAGTATTCAACCCAAATCTATAGATTCGACACAAGGGGAGCCAAAGAATATTTGCAAGTATTAGCATTTGAGTTGTCAATTCAACCACACCTAGAGATTAAATATCTGCAGCAAGATGATCAGTAGCACAATAATATGATACTTTTAATAGAAGTGGTAATAGTAGCAGTAACAATAACAGTGATAGCAATGATTTTGTAGCAAGCACAACAGTAACAGCAGTAGTAGTAACTTAGCAAGAACAATATGTGAAAAACTCCTAGGCATTGGATCGGTGAATTTGTTGGATGATATTCATCATATAACAGTCATACCCTAGGGCGATACAAGACTAGCTCCAGTTCATAAATATAATGTAGGCATGTATTCCGTAAATAGTCATACGTGCTTATGAAAAGAACTTGCATGACATATTTTGTCCTACCCTCCCATGGCAGTGGGGTCCATAAGGAAACTAAGGGATATTAAGGCGTCCTTTTAATAGAGAACCGGAATAAAGCATTAACACATAGTGAATACAAGAACTCCTCAAACTACGGTCATAACCGGAAAGTATCCCGACTATTGTCACTCCGGGATTTATGGATCATAACACATAGCAGGTGCATATAACTTGCAAGATCGGATCTAGAACATAGATATAATGGTGAAAACATAAACGGTTCGGATCTAAAATCATGGCACTCGGGCCCTAGTGACAAGCATTAAGCATGGCAAAGTCATAGCAACATCAATCTCAGAACATAGTTGATACTAGGGATCAAGCCCTAACAAAACTAACTCGACTACATGGTGAATCTCATCCAACTCCTCACCGACCAGCGAGCCTACGAAGGAATTACTCACTCCTGGTGTGGAGCATCATGGAATTGGCGATGAAGGAGGGTTAGTGATGACGAAGATTGTAGATTCCCCTCTCCAGAGCCCCAAACGGACTCCAGATCTGGCCTCCCGATGAAGAACAGGAGGTGGCGGCGGCTTCGTCTCTTGAAACGCGATAATTCTTCCTCCCTGATTTTTCTCTCCAAAAATAGGTATTTAAGGAGTTGGGATTAGGGTCTGCGGGGCCACCAGGTGGGCACAACCCACGTGGGCGCGCCTGTTGGGGGTGGCGCGCCCTGGTGGGTTGTGCTCAACCAGGGCCCCCCCTCTGGTGGTTCTTGGCTCCAGTATTTTTCATTTATTGTAAAACAATTCTCCAAAAAGTTTCGTTCCGTTCCGAGAACTTTTATTTCTGCACAAAAAACAACACCATGGTAGTTCTGCTGAAAACAGCGTCAGTCCGGGTTAGTTTCGTTCAAATCATGCAAATTAGAGTCCAAAACAAGAGCAAAAGCGTTAGGAAAAGTAGATACAACAGAGACGTATCAGGGATGTACATATCCCCAACAATAAGTATTTCATATTTCTTTTTGGCAGTAGGTAGAGGGAGTTGAAAACTTCCAATAGTAAGTGTCGGAGACTTTTCAATACCATTGACTTGGAATTGTTTCTACGAAAAATGCACCGTATGCTCATTACCATTGATATGAAAAGTGACTTTGCTTTTATTGCAATCAATAACAACCCCTGTAGTATTCAAAAGGGGTCTACCAAGGATAATCGACATATTGTCGTCCTCGGGCATCTCAAGTATAACAAAGTCTGTTATGATAGTAACATTTTCAACAACAACGGGCACATCCTCATAAATACCGATAGGATGGCAGTTGATTTGTCAGCCATTTGCAAAGATATTTTAGTAGGTGTGAGTTTATTCAAATCAAGTCTTTTATATAAAGAGAAAGGCATAACACTAACACCAGCTCCCAAATCACACAAAGCAGTTTTGACATAATTTCTTTTGATGGAGCATGGTATAGTTGGTATTCCCATATCTCCAAGTTTTTTAGGTACTCCATCCTTAAAAGAGTAATTAGCAAGCATGGTGGAGATTTCAGCTTCAGGTATTTTTCTTTTATTAGTGATGATGTCTTTCATGTATTTTGCATAAGGGGCCATCTTTAAAATATCAGTCAAGCGAGTACGCAAAAAGACTGGCCTAAGCATTTCAGCAAAGCGTTCAAATTCTTCATCATCTTTTTTCTTAGATGATTTAGGTGGGAAGGGCGTGGGTTTCTGAACCCATGGTTCTCTTTCTTTACCATGTTTTCTAGCAACAAAGTCTCTCTTATCATAATGTTTATTTTTAGGTTGCGGGCTATCAAGATCAACAACAAGTTCTATTTCAACATCATTATCTAGTTCTTTGTCATTGTCTGGTTGGGTGTCTTCATGAACATCATCATTATCATTTTCATTAGCACTAGGTGAATGTTCATTACTAGATTGAGTTTCAGCATCAGAAATAGAAGCGTCATTATTATCTTCAGAAGGTTTTTCTTTCTCAGGTTCACTAGAGGTGTGCAAAGTCCTATCAGTTTTCTTTTTAGAAGTACTAGGTGCATCAACATTAATTCTTTCAGAGTCTTGTTCAATTCTTTTAGGGTGTCCCTTAGGATAAAGTGGTTCCTGAGTCATTTTGCCTCCTCTAGTTGCTACTCTAACAGCATAATCATTCATATTATTATTAATTTCACAAATCAATTCTTTTTGAGATTTAGCAACTTATTCTAACTGGGTTTGCACCATAGAGGCATGTTTCCCTACACCTCTAACATCATTAGTGATTCTAAATAACAAGTCACTCAAGCGAGCAATCATATCAGAATTTTGTTTCAACTGTTTCATAACATTTGCATTGAGGTGATCTTGTTTCCTAATGTAGTTGTCAAATTCATATAAGCATTGACTAGGATGTTTATTGTAAGGGATATCACCTTCATCAAATTTCAATAAAGAGTTTACCTCTACCACCCGTGGTGGTGGTCTGTCAAGGCCATGTATTTCTTCAATAGGCGGTAAATTCTTAACATCCTCAGCTTTAATACCTTTTTCCTTCATACATTTCTTTGCCTCTTGCATATCTTCAGGACTGAGAAATAAGATACCCCTCTTTTTCGGAGTGGGTTTAGGAGGTGGTTTAGGAAGTGTCCAATCATCATGATTCTTCAATATGTTATTCAATAATTCCTCAGCTTGTTCAATAGTTTGTTCCCTGAAAACACAACCACCACAACTATCTAGGAAGTCCGTAGAAGCATCGGTTAGTCCATTATAGAAGATATCAAGTATTTCATTTTTCTTAAGAGGATGATCAGGCAAAGCATTAAGCAATTTGAGAAGCCTCCCCCAAGCTTGTGGGAGACTCTCTTCTTCAATTTGCACAAAGTTAAATATTTCCTGTAAGGCAGCTTGTTTCTTATGAGCAGGAAAATATTTTCCAGAGATGTAAACAATCATATCCTGGGGACTACACACATAACTAGGAGCAAGAGTATTGTACCATATCTTAGCATCACCCTTTAATGAGAAAGGAAACAACTTGAGGATATAGTAGTAGCGAATTTTTTCCTCATGAGCAAATAGGGTGGCTATATCATTTAATTTAGTAAGATGTGCCACAATGGTTTCAGTTTCATAGCCATGAATAGGATCAGATTCAACCAAAGTAATTAACTCTGGGTCGACAGAGAATTCATA
The DNA here is from genome assembly GCA_011799875.1 of Thinopyrum elongatum. Taxonomy (NCBI): domain Eukaryota; kingdom Viridiplantae; phylum Streptophyta; class Magnoliopsida; order Poales; family Poaceae; genus Thinopyrum; species Thinopyrum elongatum. Next base: position 94,084,749 of record CM022297.1, read on the forward strand.
ATCCTTATCGGTAACAAAGATAGGAGAGGTAGCAAACTTAGGATCACATTTCATTCTAGCATTCAAAGATTTTTCTTTCAATTTGCATAATAATTTCTTAAGATCATCTCTATCCTTGCAAGCAAGAAAGTCTCTAGCTACCTCCTCATCCATAACATAACCCTCAGGTATCTTAGGCAATTCAAATCTAGGAGAGCTAGGTCTAATAGGTGTTTCATAGTTTTTAGTTTCAAAGACTTCATCAGTTTCAGCATGCTCAATTTCCTTAGCTCTAGCAATTTGTTCAACAAGAAATTCACCTAGTGGCACATTGTCATCAAGCAAGGTACTAGCATCATCATAAGCATCATTCATAGCAGAAGTAGCATCATCAATAACTTGCGACATATCAGGAGTAATAGCATGTGGTGGTGTTGCAAGTCTACTCAAAACAGAAGGTGAATCAAGTGCAGAGTGTGATGGTAAATCCTTACCTCCCCTCGTCTTAGAGGGAACGATCTTGGTTTTGGTGTCCTTTAGATTCTTCATAGCGATAAATAGATATAAATCCCAAGTGACTCAACAAATATAGCTATGCTCCCCGACAACTGCGCCAGAAAAAGGTCTTGATAACCCACAAGTATAGGGGATCGCAACAGTTTTCGAGGGTAGAGTATTCAACCCAAATTTATTGATTCGACACAAGGGTAGCCAAAGAATATTTGTAAGTATTAGCAGTTGAGTGTTCAATTCAACCACACATGGAGATTAAATATTTGCAACAAAGTGATCAGTAGCACAGTAATATGATGGTTTTGATAGTAGTAGTAACAGTAACAATAACAGTGGTAACGGTAACAGCAGTAACAGTTGGAACAGTAGCAATAGCAATAGTAACTTAGTAAGAACAATATGTGGAAGACTCGTAGGCATTGGATCGGTGATTACGTTGGATGATATTCATCATATAATAGTCATAACCTAGGGCGACACAGAACTAGCTCCAGTTCACAAATATAATGTAGGCATGTATTCCGTAAATAGTCATACATGCTTATGGAAAAGAACTTGCACGACATCTTTTGTCCTACCCTCCCATGGCAGTGGGGTCCATAAGGAAACTAAGGGATATTAAGGCCTCCTTTTAATAGAGAACCAAAACAAAGCATTAACACATCGTGAATACATGAACTCCTCAAACTACGGTCATCACCGGAAAGTATCACAATTACTGTCAGCCTGGGGTTTTCGGATCATAACACATAGCAGGAGCATATGACTTGCAAGATCAGATCTAGAACATAGATATAATGGTGGAAACATAAACGGTTCAGATATGAAATCATGGCACTCGGGTCCTAATGACAAGCATTAAGCATAGCAAAGTCATAGCAACATCAATCTCAGAACATAGTGGATACTAGGGATCAAGCCCTAACAAAACTAACTCGACTACATGGTGAATCTCATCCAACTCCTCACCGACCAGCGAGCCTACGAAGGAATTACTCACTCCTGGTGTGGAGCATCATGGAATTGGCGATGAAGGAGGGTTAGTGATGACAAAGATCGTAGATTCCCCTCTCCAGAGCCCCAAACGGACTCCAGATCTGGCCTCCCGATGAAGAACAGGAGGTGGCGGCGGCTTCGTCTCTTGAAACACGATAATTCTTCCTCCCTGATTTTTCTCTCCAAAATAGGTATTTAAGGAGTTGGGATTAGGGTCTGCGGGGCCACCAGGTGGGCACAACCCACGGCGGCTCCGTATCGTGAAACGCGATCAAACTTCCTCTCTTATTTTTCTCTGAAAATAGGAATTTATGGAGTTGGAATTAGGGTCAGCGGAGCCCCGAGGGCCCCACAACCCACCAGGGCACGCCAGGGGGGTGGCGCGCCCTGGTGTCTTGTGGGCAGCTAGGGCCCCCCTTCTGGTGGTTCTTGGTTCCAGTATTTTTTATTTATCCTGAAATAACTCTCAAAAAAGTTTTGTCCAATTCCGAGAACTTTTATTTCTGCACAAAAACAACACCATGGTAGTTCTGCTGAAAACAGCGTCAGTCTAGGTTAGTTTCATTCAAATCATGCAAATTAGAGTCCAAAACAAGAGCAAAATCATGAGGAAACGTAGATACGATGGAGATGTATCACACATCGGAACGACAACATATCTGGGCGAGCCCAAGGAGGAGCGCCCCCGCAACATCCTCCTGCGGCGCAGAGGCCTGCACCGCCGGCCCATCCCGCCGCTGTACGGTAGTAGGATGACCGAGACGACACGCCCCGCCGCACAAGCGAGAGCGCCATCGGAGCTTCGAAGGCTGCCGTGCACGCCCCACCGCTGTGTCCGCACCGGTGCCGCGCTCGCACGCGAGAGCACTAACCATGTGGGGGATCGAGGCCAGCTCCCGCCAGCCGCCACCTGGGCTTTGCCCGACGACGTGTGCCAGTGGCGGCATGGGAGGAAGGGGGTGGATGGGCGGGGGAGGTGGCGGCTAGGTTTTCTCCGCCCGAGCTGCCCCTGTGGAGTAATGCGTGGGTAAGAGGCCTTTTCACACAGTAGAGAGTCCCCAACAATAAGTTTAGTCATAGCATTTACAACATGACCCAAGTAAGCCTCACCCATGGGTATCTAGTTGCTTTTACAAAACTTATCTCGTGCATCATCAACCCATCACCATTTATACATTCTCAACACTTCTGATTCCAAATTCAGAGCAATACCCCTACTACCTTATGAAATTTCAACTAAAAAATAGTTCTCATCCACCTGCCTGCACGTAGGCCTCTCCCAATGTTTCATGGTGTACAGGTGCTAAGAGTGCCTCATAGGCAAAAAAAATGATGTGGCAAAGAAATTAAAGAGGAGAGAGAGCATTATGGTGACACCAGGAGGATACGATGCTAAGCGCGTGGACCTACGCAAAATGCCTACCAACCAATGCATGAAAGAGTTTAGTTGCTAAACAAATAAAGCAAGCTTAGATATAAAAGCTAAGCACCCATGCAACATTAGTTGCTAATACTTTTAATGCACTTAGCACATCACCTAAGAGCATCTCCAGCCGCGCCCCCAACAGGCCCCCAAGGCCCCTTTTTAGAGCCGGTACTAAAAAAACGGCTCAGTCGCGCCCCGAGAAGCCAAATTTTCACCGGTTAGGCCCGATTTTGGCGCCGGCGGACCCAGCCTGAACCCGGCGCGCTGGGGGGCGCCCGGGGGCACCGGGGGAAGCATTTTTGGCACGAAAGCCCGGCGGGCCCGCCGAGTCAGCGACTAGCCACATCTCGTCTTCCTCATCACCTCGTTTTCCCGTGGGGAATCAATGCCAAGGCTGCCGCCGGTTAGCCTTCCATTGAGTCCTCACGGGCGGCGCAGTGATAGCACGGCGACACGCCGTCCCCCTCCTGCAACGCATACACACATGCCTGCCGCCCCCCGGCGGCTATAAAAAGCCGCCCCCTCCCTCGCCGGGGGACGCACTCTCCTCACCCGCAGTCCCTTCCTCTCTCGTCGCCATCGCCCCATCCCGTCTCTTTCTTCGTCTCCTCCAACCACCTCGTCCGTCGATGGGAGAGCATTTCCCCGATGATGGTGCGGCTGCACGAGTGGGAGGCGTACCTCCTGCACGAGGCCAACTACCCGGCGCCGCCTGACATGCGCGTGCCGGGGCGGTGGAGGCTCAGCGCCGGAGGCGTCCCTGTCCCCCCGCAGCCCGACGCCGACCGCTTCCATGGCGAGATCGCACGTGTTCGGGCCTCCTTGCCGGAGGAGGTGCGCGGCCACCCGGAGTACGCCGCCAACAACCACGCCAGCTAGGCGGCGTACTTCCAACGCCGCCATGAGGAGCAGGTCGCCTCCACCAACAATGTGCCGGTGATGGGGGGCCAAAACGCTGACGGCCGGCACCTGTGGTGGGGCGTCCCCGGGCAGACTCTGCACTACATCCTCGAGTACCTCGAGGGCGGCAACCGGCCGCCACTCCAGTACCCGGCAGCCCTGGCGCATGTCCCCCGCCGGAGCGGCGGCATTTGGATGCCGAGGCGCATGGCAGGTGGCTCCTCGTCGTCATTGTCCTCCTCCTCCCGCTCCACCGGTTCGCCGGCGCTCGCCAGCGTCAAGGCCGAGTCTGTGGAGATGCCGCTCGGGCGGCGCACCCGCGGCGTCATACATCTCCGTCGTATATACTTTTCCTAACGCTTTTACTCTTGTTTTGGACTTTAATTTGCATGATTTGAATGAAACTAACCCGGACTGACACTGTTTTCAGCAGAACTACCATGGTGTTGTTTTTGTGCAGAAATAAAAGTTCTCGGAATGGAATGAAACTTTTTGGAGAATTTTTATGGACTAAAAGAAAAATACTGGAGCCAAGAACCACCGGAGGGGGGGGGGGCCCTGGGTGAGCACAACCCACCAGGGAGCCCCCCTCCCGACGCGCCCAGGTGGGTTGTGCCCACCTGGTGGCCCCGCAGACCCTAATTCCAACTCCTAAAATACCTATTTTTGGAGAGAAAAATCAGGGAGGAAGAATTATCATGTTTCATGAGACAGAGCCACCGTCACCTCCTGTTCTTCATCAGGAGGCTAGATCTGGAGTCCGTTTGGGGCTCCGGAGAGGGGAATCTTCGATCTTCGTCATCACCAACCCTTCTCCATAGCCAATTCCATGATGCTCCCCACCGGGAGTGAGTAATTCCTTCGTAGGCTCGCTGGTCGGTGAGGGAGTTGGATGAGATTCATCATGTAATCGAGTTAGTTTTGGTAGGGCTTGATCCCTAGTATCCAATATATTCTGAGATTGATTTTGCTATGACTTTGCCATGCTTAATGCTTGATACTTTGGGCCCGGGTGCCATGATTTCAGATCTGAACCGTTTATGTTATCATTATTATATCTATGTTCTAGATCCGATCTTGCAAGTTATAGTCACTTATTACGTGTTATGATCCGTAAACCCCGGAGTGACAGTATTCGGGATACTTTCCGGTGATGACCGTAGTTTGAGGAGTTCATGTATTCACTATGTGCTAATGCTTTGTTCCGGTTCTCTGTTAAAAGGAGACCTTAATATCCATTAGTTTTCTTATGGACCCCGCTGACATGGGAGGGTAGGACAAAAGATGTCATGCAAGTTCTTTCCATAAGCACGTATGACTATTTACGGAATACATGCCTACATTATATTTATGAACTGGAGCTAGTTTTGCATCGCCCTAGGTTATGACTGTTATATGACGAATATCATCCAACGAATTCACCGATCCTATGCCTACGAGTTTTTCACATATTGTTCTTGCTAAGTTACTATTGCTATTGCTACTGTCACAACTGCTACAAAATCATTGCTATCATTGTTACCGTTACTATTACTATTACCACTGCTATCAAAACTATCATATTACCGTGCTACTGATCATATTGCTGCAGATAATTAATCTCCAGGTGTGGTTGAATTGACAACTCAGCTGCTAATACTTGCAAATATTCTTTGGCTCCCCTTGTGTCGAATCTATAAATTTGGGTTGAATACTCTACCCTCGAAAACTATTGCGATCCCCTATACTTGTGGGTTATCAAGACCTTTTTCTAGCGCTGTTGCCGGTGAGCATAGCTATATTTTTTGAGTCACTTGGGATTATTATCAATTTATCACTATGAAGAATCTGAAGGATACCAAGACTAAGATTTTTCCCTCTAAGACGAGGGGAGGTAAGGAAATGCCATCTAGCTCTGCACTTGATTCGCCTTCTATCTTGAGTAAACTTGCAACACCACCACATGCTATTAATCCTGATATGTCGCAAGTTATTGATGATGCTACTTCTATGAATGCTACTCATGATGATGCTAGTACCTTGCTTGATGATGATGTGCCACTGGGTGAATTTCTTGATGAACAAATTGCTAGAGTTAGAGAGAATGAAATTATTGAAACTGATGAAGTACTTGAAACTAAAAATCTTGAAACACCTATTAGACCTAAATCTCCTAGATATGAATTGCCTAAGGTACCTGAAGGTTATGTTATGGATGAGGAGATAGCTAGAGACTTTTTTGCTTGCAATGATAGAGATGATCTTAAGAAATTATTATGCAAACTGAAAGAGAAATCTTTGAATGCTAGAATGCAATATGATCCTAAGTTTGCTACTTCACCTATCTTTGTTGATGATAAGGATTATGAATTCTCTGTCGACCGAGAGTTGATTACTTTGGTTGAATCTGATCCTTTCCATTGTTATGAAACTGAAACTGTTGTGGCACACCTTACTAAATTGAATGATATAGCTACCCTACTTGCTCATGATGAGAAGATTCGCTACTATTCTATTCTCAAATTATTTACGTTCTCATTAAAGGGTGATGCTAAGATATGGTACAATACTCTTGCTCCTGGTTGTGTGCGTAGTCCCCAGGATATGATTTATTACTTCTCTGAAAAATATTTTCCTACTCATAAGAAACAAGCTGCTTTACAGGAAATATTTAACTTTGTGCAAATTGAAGAACAGAGTCTCCCACAAGCTTGGGGGAGGCTTCTCCAATTGCTTAATGCTTTGCCTAATCATCCTCTTAAGAAAAATGAAATACTTGATATCTTCTATAATGGACTAACCGTTGCTTCTAGGGATTTCCTAGATAGTTGTGCTGGTTGTGTTTTCAGGGAACGAACTACTGGACAAGCTGAGGAATCATTGAATAATATATTGAAAAATTATGATGATTGGACTCTTTCTGAACCACCACCTAAACCCACTCCAAAAAAGAGGGGCATCTTATATCTCAGTCCGGAAGATATGCAAGAGGCAAAGAAATCTATGAAGGAAAAAGGTATTAAAGCAGAGGATGTTAAAAATTTACCTCCTATTGAAGAAATACATGGACTGAATACACCACCTCCATAGGTGGTAGAGGTAAATTATTTATTGAAGTTTGATGAAGGTGATATTCTTTATAATAAACATCCTAGTCAGTGCTTATATGTGTTTGACAACTACATTATGAAACAAGATCACTTCAATGCCAATGTTATGAAACAATTGAAATATAATTCTGATATGATTGCTCACTTGAGTGACTTGTTATTTAGAATCTCCAATGATGTTAGAGGTGTAGGAAAACATGCCTCTATGGTTCAAACTCAACTAGAACAAGTTGCTAAATCTCAAAGAGAATTGCTTGATGAAATGAATAATAATATAAATGACTTTGCTGTTAGAGTAGCAACTAGAGGAGGTAAAATGACTCAGGAACCACTTTATCCCGAGGGACACCCTAAAAGAATTGAACAAGATTCATAAATAATTAACACTGATGCACCTAGTCCTTCTAAAAAGAAAAAGAAGAAGAAAAATGATAGGACTTTGCATGCCTTTAGTGAACCTAAGATAGAAAAACCTCCTGATAATAATGATGTTTCTATTTCTGATGTTGAAACTCAATCTGGTAGTGAACATTCACCTAGTGATAATGAAAAAGATAATGAAGATGTTCATGAAGACACTCAACTAGACAAGGATAAAGAACCATATAATGATGTTGAAATAGAACCAGCTGTTGATCTTGATAACCCACAATCCAAAAATAAAAGATATGGTAAAAGAGACTTTGTGGCTAGAAAACATGGAAGAGAAAGAGAACCATGGGTTCAAAAACCCATGCCCTTTCCACCTAAATCAACTAAGAAAAAGGATGATGAAGAATTTGAACGCTTTGCTGAAATGCTTAGTCCAGTCTTTTTGCGTACTCGCTTGACTGATATTTTAAAGATGGCCCCCTTATGCAAAGTATATGAAAGACATCATCTTTTATAAAAGAAAGATACCCGAAGCTGAAATCTCCACCATGCTTGCTAATTATTCTTTTAAGGATGGAATACCTAAAAAACTTGGAGATCCGGGAATACCAACTATACCTTGCTCCATCAAAAGAAATTATGTCAAAACTGCTTTGTGTGATTTAGGAGCTGGTGTTAGTGTTATGCCTTTCTCCTTATATAAAAGACTTGATTTTCATAAACTCACACCTACTGAAATATCTTTGCAAATGGCTGATAAATCAACTGCCATACCTATCGGTATTTGTGAGGATGTGCCCGTTGTTGTTGCAAATGTTACTATCTTAACTGACTTTGTTATACTTGAGATGCCCAAGGACGACAACATGTCGATTATCCTTGGTAGATCCTTCTTGAATACTGCAGGGGCTGTTATTGATTGCAATAAAAGCAAGGTTACATTTCATATCAATGGTAATGAGCATACGGTGCACTTTCCGAAGAAACAATTCCAAGTGAATGGTATTAATGTTATTGAAAAATCTCCGACACTCACTATTGGAAGTTTTCATCTACCTCTACCTACTGCCAAAAAGAAATATGAAATGCTTATTGTTGGGGACATGCATATCCCCGTTGAGGTAACTTAGTGTTTTACAAAAGTTCTTCGGTTTCATGCTAATCGAAAGTGGTTGTTAATAAGACCTGATCAACCTTATTAATGGATCATTTTTGAAAAGTATGAAGTTGATGAATTTAGTAAGCACAATCTTCTGTTTCCAACCTTTGTTTTCTGTTTTTCTTAGTTAAATAAAACAATTTGCCATGTTTTGTCTGTTTTCTGAATTTCCCGCGTAATAAAAAAATGACCCAAAAATAAAAGTTCTCAGAATGCTCTGAAAATTTAATACGAGTTTTCTGTTTATTTAAGAATTTTTGATGCAAATAACATCAGAGGGGGGGTGCACCAGGTGGGTGATACGTCTCCAACGTATCTATAATATTTGATTGTTCCATGCTGTTATATTATCATTCTTGGATGTTTTACAATCATTTTATAGCAACTTTATATCATTTTTTTGAGACTAACCTATTGACATAGTGCCCAGTGCCAGTTGCTGTTTTCTGCTTGTTTTTTTACTTCACAAGAAATCAATACCAAACAGAGTCCGAACGCAGCGAAACTTTTTGGAGATTTTTTTGGACCAGACGACATCCAGTGGGCAAAGAAGTACCGAAGAGGGGGCCCGAGGTGAGTGATGACCCACAAGTATATGGGATCAATTGTAGCCTTTTCGATAAATAAGAGTGTCAAACCCAACGAGGAGCAGAAGGAAATGACAAGCGGTTTTCAGCAAGGTAATGTCTGCAAGTACTGAAATTGTAAGTTGCAGAGTAGTTTGATAGCCAGATAATTTGTAACGAGCAAGTAACAATAGTAGTAACAAAAGTGCAGCAAGGTAGCCCAATCCTTTTGAGGCAAAGGACAGGCCAAAACGGTCTCTTATAATAAGCAAAGCGTTCTTGAGGGTACACGGGAATTTCATCTAGTAACTTTCATCATGTTGGTTTGATTTGTGTTCGCTACTTTGATAATTTGATATGTGGGTGGACCGGTGCTTAGTTGCTGTTCTTACTTGAACAAACCTCCTACTTATGATTAACCCCCTCGCAAGCATCCGCAACTACGAGAAAAGTATTAAGAATAAATTCTAACCATAGCATTAAACTTTTGGATCCAATCGGTCTCTTACGGAATAGCGCATAAACTAGGGTTTAAGCTTCTGTCACTCTCACAACCCATCATCTAATAACTACTCCACAATGCATTCCCTTAGGCCCAAATATGGTGAAGTGTCATGTAGTCGACGTTCACATGACACCACTAAGGGAATCACAACACACATACTATCAAAATATCGAACACATATCAAGTTCACATGATTACTTGCAACATGATTTCTCCCGTGACCTCAAGAACAAAAGTAACTACTCACAAATGATAATCATGCTCAAGATCAGAGGGGTATTAAATAGCATATTGGATCTGAACATATAATCTTCCACCAAATAAACCATATAGTAATCAACTACAAGATGTAATCAACACTACTAGTCACCCACAAGCACCAATCTATAGTTCCGGTACAAAGATTGAACACAAGAGATGAACTAGGGTTTTAGAGGAGATGGTGCTATTGAAGATGTTGATGGAGATTGCCCTCCCCAAGATGGGAGAGTTGTTGGTGATGATGATGACGATGATTTCCCCCTCCGGGAGGGATTCCGCCGGAGGGCAAAAGTGCTCCTGCCCAAGTTCCGCCTCGAGACGGCGGCGCTCCATCCCGAAAGTCCTCTCTTGATTTTTTCTAGGTCAAAATGACTTATATACCAGAAGATGGGCACCGGAGGTGGGCCGAGGGGAGCACAACCCACCAGGGCGCGCCTGGGCTCCCTGGCGCGCCCAGGTGGGTTGTGCCCACCTGGTGGGCCCCCTCTGGTACTTATTGGCTCCAATATTTCTCATTTATTCCATAAAAAATCCCTGTAAAGTTTCATCTCATTTGGAGTTGTGCAGAATAGGTAGCCTGACGTAGCTTTTTCAGGTCCAGATTTTCAGCTGCCGGAATTCTCCCTCTTTGTGTGTACCTTGCATATTATGAGAGAAAAGGCATTAGAATTACTCCAAAAAGCATTATTATGCATAAAAACACCATAAATAACAGTAGGAAAACATGATGCAAAATGGACGTATCAACTCCCCCAAGCTTAGACCTCGCTTGTCCTCAAGCGAAAACCGAAATCGAAAAACATGTCCACATGCTTAGAGAGAGAGGTGTCGATAAAAACAATATACGGACATAAAAGCATCATGTAGTTTTATTATAATAGCAACAAACTTTAACATAAAACTTTTATCATAGACTTCTCATGAATAAGTAACAATTCATCACACAATCGAAGTATAAAGCATAAACTCTATTAGAAACCAACAAACTATGTTCTCAGTCAACTTTGCAACTACAATTCATCATCTTTTCAGGAAGGGTCACGTATCGGAGCCTTTAGGCAAGTCCACATACTCAACCATCATATAGTCTTCTATGATTGCTAACACTCACCGCGTACACATGAGCAAAACGTTTCAACCGGACACATAGAAAGATAGGGGTTTATAGTTTCGCCTCCCAACATATTCACCTCAAGGGTGATGTCAACAATAATAACTCATGCTACCCATATTCAACTGGACATATGTTCCTAGATCTTTACTCACCACATGATGCTTGCCAAAGGAGAAAAATAAAAGGAAAAGAGAGAAGAACTTTGACTCTTGCATAAAAGTAAATACATAAAAGTAAAAGATAGGCCCTTCGCAGAGGGAAGCAGGGGTTGCCATGCACTTATTTGTTTGTATGCTCAACCCCTTAATGCAAAAGAACATCACGTTATATTGCCCCTTGTGATGGCAACCTTTATTATGCAGTCTGTCGCTTTTATTCTTCACCATCACAAGTTCGTACAACGCTCAATTTTCTCTTACACTAAATGATCTCACACTTTTAGAGGCAATTTTTATTGCCTTATTGCACCGATGACAATTTACTTGAAGGATCTTACTCAATCTATAGGTAGATATGGTGGACTCTCGAAAATAAGATTTGGGTTTAAGGGTTTTTTGGATGCACAAGTAGTATCTCTACTTAGTGCAGAATTTTTGGCTAGCAAAGATGGGGGCAAGCACCACATGTTGAAGGATCTATGACAATATAACTTCTATGTGAATATGAACAAACATAAATCATTAAGTTGCCTTCCTTGTCCAACGTCCACAATTTTGGCATATAATATTTTGATGGGGGCTCACAATCACAAAAGATTTCCATGATTGTGTATTTATATGCGAATCTTCTCTTCCCTTATTAATTCTTTCATGAGTTGCATCATTGACTAATGCTATGTTTGTCAATCTCTAATAAAATTTTCTACTTATACTTTTCCTTATGTGGTATTATCACCTACCATAGGATTAGCATATGATCTTTTCATTTATTTCCTTTCTCTTTATTGAAACATGAAAGTAAAGAAAGCAAAACTCAAGCTAAACTTTATTATATATCTCGCACACAATTACAAGGATGGATTACTAAGCAAGCTCTCAAAAAGAAAGGATCAAACTAAACTTTTATTCATCTAAAGCAAAAGATAACCATGGATCGAACTAAGAAAAGTAAAGGCAAAAGATAGTGGAGGTGATACGATACCGGGGCACCTCCCCCAAGCTTGGCGTAAGCCAAGGGGAGTGCCCATACCCGATACTCAATTTTCTTTTGGTGATGAAGAAGGAGGTGGTGGTGATGAAGTAGAAGCGATCTTGTCCTCGGGTTTCCATGGCAGGGGCTCACCATTATAAGAGGAGGAGTGAGTCTCACGAGTCCTGCAACTGGCAGCCAAACTCATACCTTTAAACCTTGCCTCATATTCAAAGACTTGGTTTTGGAGGTCGTAGATCTGGCTCTGGAGGAAGTTGATTTGCTCATTGAAGGAGAAGATGATGTCCTTCATGGAGTTGCCCTCCACCTTGAGATCACGGGTGTAGTCCGCAATCATGAGGCGATTGGCATTGAGTCCACGTTCCACCATCCCCTTGCACCGGAAAACATCCTGTTCCACAGCTTCAAGCCTAGCCTCCTCGGATCTAGTCCCCTTGGGGCCTTGCACATCGTGGATGTGGAGCACCCCCTCACGCATCTGGATAGCTTGAGGGTGCTGCATCACCTCCCGCAGATATGGGTTGATGACGTTCTCGAAGAACTTGTCCTTTGAGGAGCTTGAAGCGGCCATGGTGGATTAGATTTGTCAGAAAACAGCAAGGAAAAGAAAACAAGAGATCTCTCTGCGATACGGAGGTCAATAGGTTCGGGGGGTATATAAAGATTTTTTTTATCTTGGGAAACAAGCAGACGGAAGAAAAATGGAGTCGGGAAGGTACCCGAGGTGGGCACAACCCACCTGGGCGCGCCTGGCAAGCCAGGCGCGCCATGGTGTCTTGTGCCCACCATGGGTGCCTTCCTGGTTGCTTCTTATTTTCCTAATTTTCTAAATATTCCAAAACTGACAAAAAATATTTTTGCGGATTTTTCGGAGTCCGTTTACTTACCGTATCACGTACCTCCTCTTTTTCATGATTTTGGAGTGTTCCGGAAGGACTCTTTTATGTGTTCTTCCGATGTCATAGTTTGGATAATATTACTTTCAACATTAATGGGCGTACCTGAGATATAATGTTTTATTCATTACCCATTAACAACCTTCGGGTTAGTACCTTTGGCATTATTTATTTTGATAGCTCCAGACCGAAAAACCTCCTCGATAACATAGGGTCCTTCCCATTTGGAGAGGAGTTTTCCTGCAAAGAATCTGAAACGAGAGTTGTACAAAAGAACATATTCTCCAACTTTGAACTCACGCTTTTGGATTCTTTTGTCATGCCATCTTTTAACTTTTTCTTTAAATAACTTGGCATTTTCATAAGCTTGGGTTCTCCATTCATCTAATGAGCTAATATCAAATAACCTCTTTTCACCGGCAAGTTTGAAATCATAGTTGAGTTCTTTAATTGCCCAATATGCTTTATGTTCTAACTCAAGAGGCAAATGACAAGCTTTTCCATAAACCATTTTATAAGGAGACATACCCATAGGATTTTTATATGCTGTTCTATAAGCCCAAAGTGCATCATCTAATTTCTTAGACCAATTCTTCCGGGACCTATTGACAGTCTTTTGCAAAATTAATTTTATTTCTCTATTGCTAAGTTCAACTTGACCACTAGACTGAGGATGATAGGGTGATGCAATTCTATGGTTAACATCATACTTGGCAAGCAGTTTACGGAAAGCACCATGAATAAAGTGTGAACCACCATCAGTCATTAAATATCTAGGGACTCCAAACCTTGGGAAAATAACTTCCTTAAGCATTTTAATAGATGTGTTGTGATCAGCACTACTGGTTGGAATAGCTTCTACCCACTTAGTAACATAATCAACAGCAACCAAAATATGAGTATACCCGTTAGAGGAAGGAAAAGGTCCCATGAAATCAAACCCCCAAACATCAAATGGTTCAACAGCAAGAGAATAATTCATAGGCATTTCTTGACGCTTACCGATATTACCTATTCTTTGACATTCATCACAAGATAAGACGAACTTACGAGCATCCTTGAAGAGAGTAGGCCAATAAAAACCAGATTGCAATACCTTATGAGCAGTTCTGTCTCCCGCATGATGTCCTCCATAAGCTTCGGAGTGACATTTCCGTAGGATTTGCCCCTGTTCATGCTCAGGTACACAACGTCTAATAATACCATCTACTCCTTCTTTATAAAGATGTGGGTCATCCCAGAAGTAATGTCTTAAATCATAGAAGAAAATTTTCTTTTGTTGGTATGTAAAGCTAGGTGGTAAATATTTAGCAACAATGTAATTAGCATAATCAGCATACCAAGGAGTGTTATTAGAAACATTTATTGCAGCTAACTGCTCATCAGGAAAGCTATCATCAATAGGTAGTGGGTCATCAAGGACATTTTCAAGCCTAGACAAGTTATCAGCTACGGGATTCTCTGCTCCTTTTCTATCAGTAATATGCAAATCAAATTCTTGTAGCAAGAGAACCCACCTAATGAGTCTAGGTTTAGCATCTTTCTTTTCCATAAGATATTTTATAGCAGCATGATCGGGGTGAACAGCCACTTTAGAATCAACAATGTAGGATCTAAATTTATCACAAGCAAACACAACTGCTAAGAATTCTTTTTCAGTAGTAGCATAATTTCGTTGGGCACTGTCTAGAGTTTTACTAGCATAATGGATAACATTTAGTTTCTTATCAACTCTTTATCCTAGAACAGCACCAACAACATAATCACTAGCATCACACATAATTTCAAAAGGCAAGTTCCAATCAGGTGGTTGAACAATAGGTGCAGTAATTAAGGCTTTCTTGAGTGTTTCGAAGGCTTCTAAACAATCATCATCAAAAACAAAATGAGTGTCCTTTTGCAAAAGATTTGTAAGAGGCCTAGAAATTTTAGAAAAGTCTTTGATAAATCTCCTATAGAAACCAGCATGACCAAGGAAACTACGAATACCTTTGATATCTTTAGGACATGGCATTTTCTCAATTGCATCAACCTTAGCTTTGTCCACCTCAATACCTCTTTCGGAAATTTTATGGCCCAAAACAATACCTTCATTAACCATAAATTGGCACTTCTCCCAATTCAAGACAAGATTTGTTTGCTCACATCTCTGCAAAACTCGATCAAGGTTGCTTAAACAATCATCAAAAGACTTCCCATAAACAGAAAAGTCATCCATGAAAACCTCAACAATCTTTTCACAAAAGTCAGAAAATATAGCAGTCATACATCTTTGAAAGGTAGCAAGTGCATTGCATAAACCAAAAGGCATACGTCTATAAGCATAAGTTCCAAAGGGACAAGTGAAAGTGGTCTTTTCTTGATCAGGTTGAGAAACATGTATTTATGAAAAACCAGAATATCCATCAAGGAAACAAAAATGTGTGTGCTTTGACAATCTTTCTAGCATTTGATCAATAAAAGGCAAAGGGTAATGATCTTTTCTAGTTGCTTTGTTTAATTTTCTAAAATCAATTACCATTCTATAGCCTATAACAATTCTTTGTGGGATGAGTTCATTTTTATCATTAGGAACAACAGTAATTCCTCCCTTCTTAGGGACACAATGAACAAGACTTACCCACCTACTACCAGCTATAGGATAGATTATACCTGCTTTCAGAAGTTTTAATATTTCCGTTCTTACCACTTCTTTCATCTTCGGATTTAACCGACGTTGGTGATCAACAACGGGTTTAGCATCAGGTTCCATATTAATTTTGTGCTGACATAGAGTGGGACTAATACCCTTAAGATCATCAAGAGTATATCCAAGAGCAGCTTGGTGCTTCCTTAGAACTTTCAATAGTCTTTCTTCTTCATGTTTTGAAAGGTTAGCACTAATAATAACAGGATATATCTTTTTCTCGTCAAGATAAACATATTTCAAAGTGTCTGGCAATTGTTTTAATTCAAACACAGGATCACCTTTAGGTGGAGGAGGACCTCCTAGAGTTTCAATAGGCAAATTGTGTCTATGCAGAGGACGTTGTTCGAAGAAAATCTCATCTATTTTATTTCTTTCATGCATATGTAAATCATTTTCATGGTCTAGCAGATATTGTTCTAAAGGATCAGTAGGAGGCACAGAAATAGAAGCAAGACCAATTATTTCATCCTTACTAGGCAATTCTTTTTTATGAGGTTTTCTACTAAACTTGGAAAAGTTAAACTCATGAGACTCATCACCAAAACTGACACCGACAGTTTGTTTCTTACAATCTATTTTAGCATTAACGGTGTTCAAGAAAGGTCTACCGAAGATAATGGGACAAAAATCATCTTGTGGGGAACCAAGAACAAGAAAATCAGTAGGGTATTTTATTTTCCCACACAAGACTTCAACATCTCTAGCAATCCCAATTGGTGATATGGTGTCTCTATTAGCAAGTTTAATAGTAACATCTATGTCTTCTATCTCAGCGGATGCTATGTCATTCATAATTTCTTGATATAAGGTAAAGGGAATAGCACTCACGCTAGCACCTATGTCGCATAAACCATGATAACAGTGATCTCCTATTTTAACTGAGACAACGGGCATGCCAACAACGGGTTTACGAATATCTGACTTATCAGGTTTGACAATTCTAGTAGCTTCATTACAGAAGTAAATGACATGTCCATCTATGTTTTCTTCCAGGAGATCCTTAACCATAGCAACACTAGGTTCTACTTTGATTTGTTCATCAGGTTTAGGTGTTCTAATATAACTTTTGTTGACCACAGTTGAAACTTTAGCATGTTCCTTTATCCTAATAGGGAAAGGTGGTTTCTCAATATAAGCAGCAGGAACAACTTGGTCAACATTATAAATAATAGTTTCCTCTTTAGCTGATACCGGTTTTTTAATTTCCTTTTTAATAGGTGGGTGATATTTAAGCCACTTCTCCTTGGGGAGATCAACATGAGTAGCAAATGATTCACAAAAGGAGGCTACTATCTCAGATTCAAGTCCATATTTAGTGCTAAACTTTTGAAAAGCATTGGTATTCATAAAAGATTTAACACAAGCATACTTAAGCTTAATACCTGACTCTTTACCTTCGTTGAGTTCCCAATCTTTAGAGTTGCATTTAATTCTTTCTAAAAGATCCCACCGGAATTCAATGGTCTTCTTCATAAAGGAACCAGTACAAGAAGTATCAAGCATGGATTGATCATCACGAGAAAGCCGAGCATAAAAATTCTGAATAATAATTTCTCTTGAGAGCTCATGATTGGGGCATGAATATAACATTGAATTAATCCTCCCCCAAGCTAGAGTGATACTTTCTCCTTCACGAGGCCAAAAATTATATATGTAATTCCGGTCACGATGAACTAGATGCATAGGATAATTTTTTTGGTGAAACTCCAATTTCAATCGATTCCAATTCCAAGATCCAATATCATCGCATAGCCTATACCATGCCAATGCCTTTCCCTTCAAAGATAAAGGGAAAACCTTCTTCTTAACTTCATCCCCGGGTAATCCTGCAAGCTTAAACAATCCACAAATTTCTTCCACATATATCAAGTGCATATCAGGATGTTCGGTTCCATCTCCTGCATAAGGATTAGCTAGCAGTTGTTCTATCATACCAGAAGGAATTTCATATTCAATATTTTCAGTAGGTGCAGTAGGTTGAGGGGTAACTAATTGTGGTTTCGGTCGAGGTGAAGATACCCCGAACAAACCCCTCAAAGGATTGTTTTCCATAGTAACAAGTGCCAATAAATTTCAGCACGTAGTAATAATTTTTCCTTACCAATTTCCACTTACCAAAAGCGCTTCACTCCCCGGCAACGGCGCCAAAAAATAGCCTTGATGACCCACAAGTATGTGGGATCAATTGTAGCCTTTTCGATAAATAAGAGTGTCGAACCCAACGAGGAGCAGAAGGAAATGACAAGCGGTTTTCAGCAAGGTAATGTCTGCAAGTACTGAAATTGTAAGTAGCAGAGTAGTTTGATAGCCAGATAATTTGTAACGAGCAAGTAACAATAGTAGTAACAAAAGTGCAGCAAGGTAGCCCAATCCTTTTGAGGCAAAGGACAGGCCAAAACGGTCTCTTATAATAAGCAAAGCGTTCTTGAGGGTACACGGGAATTTCATCTAGTAACTTTCATCATGTTGGTTTGATTTGTGTTCGCTACTTTGATAATTTGATATGTGGGTGGACCGATGCTTAGGTGCTGTGCTTACTTGAACAAACCTCCTACTTATGATTAACCCCCTCGCAAGCATCCGCAACTACGAGAAAAGTATTAAGAATAAATTCTAACCATAGCATTAAACTTTTGGATCCAATCGATCCCTTACGGAATAGCGCATAAACTAGGGTTTAAGCTTCTGTCACTCTCGCAACCCATCATCTAATAACTACTCCACAATGCATTCCCTTAGGCCCAAATATGGTGAAGTGTCATGTAGTCGACGTTCACATGACACCACTAAGGGAATCACAACACACATACTATCAAAATATCGAACACATATCAAGTTCACATGATTACTTGCAACATGATTTCTCCCGTGACCTCAAGAACAAAAGTAACTACTCACAAATGATAATCATGCTCAAGATCAGAGGGGTATTAAATAGCATATTGGATCTGAACATATAATCTTCCACCAAATAAACCATATAGTAATCAACTACAAGATGTAATCAACACTACTAGTCACCCACAAGCACCAATCTATAGTTCCGGTACAAAGATTGAACACAAGAGATGAACTAGGGTTTTAGAGGAGTTGGTGCTGTTGATGGAGATTGCCCTCCCCAAGATGGGAGAGTTGTTGGTGATGATGATGACGATGATTTCCCCCTCCGGGAGGGATTCCGCCGGAGGGCAAAAGTGCTCCTGCCCAAGTTCCGCCTCGAGACGGCGGCGCTCCATCCCGAAAGTCCTCTCTTGATTTTTTCTAGGTCAAAATGACTTATATACCAGAAGATGGGCACTGGAGGTGGGCCGAGGGGAGCACAACCCACCAGGGCGCGCCTGGGCTCCCTGGCGCGCCCAGGTGGGTTGTGTCCACCTGGTGGGCCCCCTCTGGTACTTATTGGCTCTAATATTTCTCATTTATTCCATAAAAAATCCCCATAAAGTTTCAGCTCATTTGGAGTTGTGCAGAATAGGTAGCCTGACGTAGCTTTTTCAGGTCCATATTTCCAGCTGCCAGAATTCTCCCTCTTTGTGTGTACCTTGCATATTATGAGAGAAAATGCATTAGAATTACTCCAAAAAGCATTATTATGCATAAAAACATCATAAATAACAGTAGGAAAACATGATGCAAAATGGACGTATCAGTGAGCACAAGACACCAGGGCACGCCTGGAGGCCCAGGCGCGCCCTGATGGGTTGTGCCCACCTCGGTAGCCTCTCGCACCGCCTCTTTGCTCTATAAATACCCCAATATTCCAGAAACCCTAGGGGAGTCGACGAAAATCAATTCCAGCCGCCGCAAGTTCCAGAAACCACAGATCCAATCTAGACACCATCACGGAGGGGTTCGTCATCCTCATTGGTGCCTCTCCGATGATGCGTGAGTAGTCCATTGTAGACCTACGGGTCCGTAGGCAGTAGCTTGATGGCTTTCTCTCTCTCTTTTGATTCTCAATACAACGGTCTCTTGGAGATCTATTTGATGTAACTCTTTTTGCGGTGTGTTTGTTGGGATCCGATGAACTTTGAGTTTATGATCAGACCTATGTTTTATCCAGGAAAGTTATTTGAGTCTTTTGATCTCTTATATGCATGATTACTTAAAGCCTCGTATTTCTTCTTCGAATCTTTGGTTTAGTTAGGCCAACTAGATCGATTTTTCTTGCCATGGGAAGAGGTGCTTTGTGATGGGTTCGATCTTACGGTGCTTGATCCCAGTGACAGAAGGGGAACCGACATGTATGTATCGTTGCCATTAAGGATAACAAGATGGGGTCTATTTCTACATAAATAGATCTTGTCTACATCATGTCATTGTTCTTATTGCATTACTCCATTTTTCCATGAACTTAATACACTAGATGCATGCTGGATAGCGGTCGATGTGTGGAGTAATAGTAGTAGATGCAGGCAGGAGTCGGTCTACTAATCTCGAACGTGATGCCTATATAATGATCATTGCCTGGATATCATCATAATTATTTGAAGTTCTATCAATTGCCCAACAGTAATTTGTTTACCCACCGTATGCTATTTTTCTCGAGAGAAGCCACTAGTGAAATCTACGGCCCCCGGGTCTATTTTCTCATCATATATTTTCAGATCTATTTTGCTATTTGCCTTTTTATTTATTTGCCACTTTTATTTTCAGATCTATATTTCTAAAAACACAAAAATATTTTGTTGCACTTTTTTTTATTCGCGATCTATTTATCCAATCTACAACAATTTATCTCCCGTCAACTTGCCAATTTCTGGCGCCGTTACCCGAAAGGGATTGACAACCCCTTTAACACGTCGGGTTGCAAGTATTTGTTCTTTGTGTGCAGGTGCTGTTTACGTAGTGTTGCTTGGTTCTCCTACTGGTTCGATATCCTTGATCTCATCACTGAGGGAAATACCTACCGTTGCTGTGCTGCATCATCCCTTCCTCTTTGGGGAAATACCGATGTAGTTCAAGCAAACATCAAAAGGAATTTCTGGCGCCGTTGCCGGGGAGACATCATCAACATCTATCAGGTTCCTAATCACAAATCTCATCTCCTTGCAATTTACATTATTTGCCATTTGCCTCTCGTTTTCATCTCCCCCACTTCACAAAAAATTGCCGTTTTATTCACCTTCTTTTTCATTCGCCTTTTTCTTGTCAGATCTCATGTTTGCCTGTGTTGCCATGTGCCTTCTATTTGCTTGCATCTTCGCTTGCTAAAAATCTATTGTTATGGATCCTCATCCACTTGCTAATCTTTTCAAAAGATCCAATTATGATGAACCAATTGCTAGTGGATTGAGTTCACTATATTATCTTTATGAAGTTTTGCTTGAGATTTATGAATCTGAAAATTGCGATGAAGTGTTAAACGAAGGAATTTATAAAGTGGTTCATGATAGCTCCTTGAATGAAAAGCATGATTGCAATGATGTTATTATAAATTCTATTAATGTCAATTGTGCTAATAATATGCAAAACCCCAAGCTTGGGGATGCTAATTTTGATATGTCCACTACTTATTGCAATGATCATGATTGGTGTGATTCTTCTTATGATCTTGAAAATTTATTTAAGCCTCATGATGAATATGATATTAATAATAGTGTTTGCAATAATATTGAAAGTGGGTTTGGAAGAGTGTCAACTCTAGGTAATAATGATCCCACTACTTTGGAGAGAGTTCAATCTTATGAAATTTTTGATAAAAGTGGGCTTGGAGAGGTCATGACTTTATTTTATGATAATCCCACTATTTTGGAGGAGTGTCAACTTTGCATGCATGTGGATCATGAAGAGAATATTTTATGTGATAGCTATATTGTTGAATTTGATTATGATCCTACATGTAATTATTATGAGAGTGGAAAATATGGTTGTAGAAATTTTCATGTTACTAAATTTCCTCTCATTATGTTGAGATTGCTATTGTTTCTTTCTTCTTCTTTGCATATGCTAGAATTTGCTTGTCTTGATAATTTGTTTGCTTATAAAATTCCTATGCATAGGAAGTATGTTAGACTTAAATGAGTTTGTCACATGTTTTATGATGCTCTCTTTGTGTTTCAATTCATGTCTTTCATGTGAGCATCAATGAAATCTTATGCCTAGCTAAGGGCGTAAAACGATAGCGCTTGTTGGGAGGCAACCCAATGAATAAAATTTATTTTTGTCTTTTTCTTTCTGTTTTTGAGTGTTTGCATAATTATGCTACTGTTATGATTGTGTTTTTTGTGTTTTAATTAGTGTTTGTGCCAAGTAAAGCCTTTAGGATAGCTTTGGTGATAGTTGATTTGATTTTGTTGGAAAACAGAAACTTTTGCGTCCAGTAAAACTTTTTTTAAAATTCACAGAAGCGATAAAAAATTCTGAAGTTTTTACACAAGATTGATATACAATTTGCCTCTGTTTTCCTAAGTTTTCAGAATTTTTGGAGTTACATAAGGATGATAACAATTCATATCTTTGCACACTGTTCTGTTTTTGACAGATTCTGTTTTCTTTGCATTGTGTGCTTATTTTGATGAATCTATGGTTTTTATCGGGGGGTATGAGCCATTGTAAAGTTAGAATACAGCAGATATAATGCAAGAACAAAATTTGAATGGGTTTTCTACAGTACTTAAAGTAAAGATTGGTTTTCTTATACTAACGGATCTCACGAAGGTTTTGTTGAGTTTTGTGTGATTGAAGTTTTCAAGTTTTGGGTGAGATCGCGATGGATGAAGGAATAAGGATTAGCAAAAGGCTAAGCTTGAGGATTCCCGAGGCACCCCAAGATAATATTGAAGAAGTATGAAGCAACTAAGCTTGGTGATGCCCCCGAGTGGCATCCCCTCTTTCTTCTAACGACCATCGGTATTTTACTTGAGCTATATTTTTATTCGTCACATATTATGAGTTTTGCTTGGAGCGTCTTGTATGATATGAGTCTTTGCTTGTTTTGCTTTTTATTTTAAGTCTTGAATCCTTGCTGGACACACCTTTTTGAGAGAGCCAAAAATCATGCTATGCTTGCTCCTATGCTTCACTTAAATTTTTAGAGCCTTGAAATTGCTCTAGTGCTTCACTTATATCTTTTTGAGCACGGTGTGCTTTGTTATTTTTGAAGAAATGCTCTCATGCTTCACTTAGATTTATTTGAGAGTTAGTAATTTTTTTAAGAAATTCTCTCTTGCTTCACTTAGATTAATTTGAGAGAAAGAAATATGATGCTCATGTTCTTCACTTATATTTGTTTGAGCTTATTAAAAGCAACATATGAAATTAAGTCCCAAAGTGATAGATATCCAAGGAGGATATAATAAAAACTTCCATGAAGATCATTGGACAAAATAAACTTGATTCTTTGTAATAGTTTTGAGATATGATGATAGTGATATGTGAGTCATGTTGATGAGTAATTATGCTTTAGTAAGAATATTGGTGTTAAGGTTTGTGATTCCCTATGCAAGCACGAAAGTCAATAGTTATGCAATGAAATTACATCCTACTTGTGGTGCATTATTCGGTGTTAGTTATGCTTAATGCTCGCTTATGAGATTTTTTGTTTCTTGGTTGAATGCTTCTCAATCTTTTGCTAGCCTTCATTTGCACTAAGTATGATCACTACTTGTGCATCCAAAATCCTTTAAACCAGTTTTTGCCATATGAGTCCACCATACCTACCTATATGCGGTATTTTCGTGCCGTTCTAAGCAAATTTGTATGTGCCATCTCTAATTTTCAAAATAAATTTCTCTTTTGTGTGCTCATACCACTCATGAACCGGTAGGGGGTGGCTAATATATTTCCATGCTAGATGTGTTATTCTCAAGATGAGTGTTTATTCACTAGTCATTGCACGAGAGTACGACAAAGGTATTAGGGATGCCCAGTCCTGAAATGAAAAATGAATTTACTTTATGTTGTCAAATAATAAATTCCTTGGAAAGTGTTGGTATGGAGGGCACCCGTGGATACGGCTAGCCATGGAAAGTGAAAGTATGGTGGAAAAAAGGAATAAACTTTATTTTCTATTTGGGAACCGCCTATGATATATCTAGCATGGAGAGTATTGGGAACTACTCGATCGTTCTCGTTAACAGGAAAATCATGCCTCCCAAAATGTTTTTATCTCTATCTTTTTCGCTTTGAGCTCTGGCACCTCTACAAATCCCTACTTCCCTCTGCGAAGGGCCTTTCTATTTACTTTATGCAATTTTTATTTTTACTTGAGTCTCCATCTTATCTTATAAAGCACCAATTAAGGGGCACTATGATCGTACTTGAGCATTGGGTGTAGCTAATATGCGAGTGTGTTTCATGAATGGATCAATGATTGAGCATAATGGGCTAGGGATAACTTGCTTTAGTGTTGATATTTTGAAAGACATGGTTGCTTGTTGATATGCTTGAGTATTAAAGTCCTCTGTCAAAACTAGACTATTGCTTTGAACCATATAAAAGTCCAAATGTCTATGCTACAAAGAAAAGAATATGTGATGAACATGTTAGGCAGCATTCCACATCAAAAATTCTGTTTTTATCATTTACCTACTTGAGGACGAGCAGGAATTAAGCTTGGGGATGCTGATACGTCTCCAACGTATCTATAATTTTTTATTGTTCCATGCTGTTATATTATCATTCTTGGATGTTTTACAATCATTTTATAGCAAGTTTATATCATTTTTTTGGGACTAACCTATTGACATAGTGCCCAGTGCCAGTTGCTGTTTTCTGCTTGTTTTTTTTACTTCACAGGAAATCAATACCAAACGGAGTCCAAACGCAGCGAAACTTTTTGGAGATTTTTTTTGGACCAGAAGACATCCAGTGGGCCAAAGAAGTACCGAAGAGGGGGCCCGAGGTGAGCACAAGACACCAGGGCGCGCCTAGAGGTCCAGGCGTGCCCTGATGGGTTGTGCCCACCTCGGTGGCCTCCCGCACTGCCTCTTTGCTCTATAAATACCCCAATATTCCAGAAACCCTAGGGGAGTCGACGAAAATCAATTCCAGCTGCCGCAAGTTCCAGAAACCACAGATCCAATCTAGACACCATCACGGAGGGGTTCATCATCCTCATTGGTGCCTCTCTGATGATGCGTGAGTAGTCCATTGTAGACCTACGGGTCCGTAGGCAGTAGCTAGATGGCTTTCTCTCTCTCTTTTGATTCTCAATACAACGGTCTCTTGGAGATCTATTTGATGTAACTCTTTTTGCGGTGTGTTTGTTGGGATCCGATGAACTTTGAGTTTATGATCAGATCTATGTTTTTATCCATGAAAGTTATTTGAGTCTTTTGATCTCTTATATGCATGATTACTTATAGCCTCGTATTTCTTCTTCGAATCTTTGGTTTAGGTAGGCCAACTAGATCGATTTTTCTTGCCATGGGAAGAGGTGCTTTGTGATGGGTTCGATCTTACGGTGCTTGATCCCAGTGACAGAAGGGGAACCGACACGTATGTATCGTTGCCATTAAGGATAACAAGATGGGGTCTATTTCTACATAAATAGATCTTGTCTACATCATGTCATCATTCTTATTGCATTACTCCGTTTTTCCATGAACTTAATACACTAGATGCATGCTGGATAGCGGTTGATGTGTGGAGTAATAGTAGTAGATGCAGGCAGGAGTCGGTCTACTAATCTCGGACGTGATGCCTATATAATGATCATTGCCTGGATATCGTCATAATTATTTGAAGTTCTATCAATTACCCAACAGTAATTTGTTTACCCACCGTATGCTATTTTTCTCGAGAGAAGCCACTAGTGAAATCTACGGCCCCCGGGTCTATTTTCTCATCATATATTTTCAGATCTATTTTGCTATTTGCCTTTTTATTTATTTGCCACTTTTATTTTCAGATCTATATTTCTAAAAAACCAAAAATATTTTGTTGCACTTTATTTTATTCGCGATCTATTTATCCAATCTACTACAATTTATCTCCCGTCAACTTGCCATTTTCTGGCGCTGTTACCCGAAAGAGATTGACAACCCCTTTAACACGTCGGGTTGCAAGTATTTGTTCTTTGTGTGCAGGTGCTGTTTACGTAGTGTTGCTTGGTTCTCCTACTGGTTTGATAACCTTGGTCTCATCACTGAGGGAAATACCTACCGTTGCTGTACTGCATCATCCCTTCCTCTTTGGGGAAATACCGACATAGTTCAAGCAAACATCAGTGGGCACAACCCACCTGGGCGCACCAGCAGGCCCCGGCGCGCCCTGGTGGGTTGTGGTCCCCATGTGGGCCCCCTCACTTATCTCTTTAGCCCATGTCATCACCTACCTCCAGAAAAAATTCACCATCATTCTCTCTCTCTCTCTCTCTCTCGTGTTCTTGCCCTCAAACCCACGGATTTCGATCTCTTTGCTCGAAGCTCCGTTTCCGAAACTGTTTTGGGGGATTGCTACTTGGTATGTGACTCCTCCATTGCTCCGATTAGTTTTTACTTTAGTAGATTATATTTTGAATAATTAGCTACTCTTGGTGCTGTTGTAGATGAGCTTGCATGTTGAATTCTTAGAGTTCTTAGTAGTTTGAATGCTCAATATAGCCTCTTTGCATCCCTATGAGTAGTTGCTATCAATCTTGTGAAGTTTTGTTGACACAAATTTTGTGGACTAAATTTTTTAGAATTTTATTTATAGGAATAAGATGAGTTTCTTTAGGAAGTTTGCTTCCAAGAAGAACTCTAAGGGAGTCATTAGGGAGTCATCGGACAACGATCTCCGCACTCGGAGAATGGCGGAGGTGCGGCCGTGCGAATGGCCGCATAACCCCTTCATGGATGGAGCCGGTATCCGTTAAGAGTTCGCACAATTTGCTGCTAATGCTGGTCTCACCGACTTCATCGCAGCTGATTGTGAACAATATCATCTCCTTACAAATTCTTTTGTGCAAAGTTTTCATTTTCTGAGTAGGAATAACCCTCCTGAGGTGCAGTTTAATTTATATGCTGAAACCCGTCAAATACCACTTACTGAATTTTGTGACATATGCTTGATCCCCTTTGACGGGGAAATGAGAGAGCCTAGACTTGCAGAGTTTGAGGACTTTTATCGTACTCTGTCAGTGGGACATGAGAGAGGGGTATGGAGTGTCACTGCCACTAGCTTGCAGTTTCCTTCTGTGCACTATTTTGCTCTATTTATCGCGAAGTGTTTACTTGCTAGAGAGAAGGTTGGTGCACTTAGTGCCCCCGATTTCGCGATCTTACGCCGTGCACTATACGGCGATAACACCTTTAGCCTAGGGGCTATTATTGCACGTCGTTTGCACCTTAACAGGACCAAGCGCAAAATTCATGGTGGTATTTACGCCACTCGCTTAGCGAGTCATTTTAATGTTCAGATATGCTAACATGATCATCGTTTGCCTAAGGTTCACCTAGATCGTCAGGCGATGGTAGCTCATCAGTTTAGTGATGTCGAGGATACTATTAATAATGTTCCTTATAACCTAGTTTTCAGTGTGGATACCCGTGATATTATTCCGTTGCCTGCACCTGCTTTGTTTGATTCTATTGCTAGGGGTGGATATAGGATCATGCCTGAGGACATTATCGCCTACCGGAACGCCCTGGCAGAGGCGGAAGAAGAGCATCAGGAGTGGGATGCTTGGGTACCCACACCACAACACTTCAACATAGGACCAGATGGCTACTACGAGTGGTGATTACCAAGCTGGGCTAAGTCCTAAGCTTGGGGGAGTACGTATTTCCACCGACATTATATTCATGTTCACACATTTCATTCCAGTTGTCGGTGTTCACACTTTTTCACTATATTATCCATGCTAGATTTATTTTCTCGCTTTCGTCTTGTGTGTTTGAAAAACTTTGAGAAAACCCAAAAATATTCTTGCTTCTTTTCGGTTTTTCTTTCTAGTTTAGTTAACTGTAGTACTAAAAAGAAAACCCAAAAAGACTTGTTCTTCTTTTGCTTGTTGGGAGCTCTCCCGTGTAAATAGTTTCTCTCGTTTTTGTTTTTCCTTAATTTGCCCTCTTCAAGAAAAACTAAAAACTCCAAAAATATTTCAGTGTGTTTCTCTGAAATTCTTTTCTTCTTATTGAGTCATACCAAGGAGAAGACCACGATGAAAATGTTGAGTGGCTCTCATATGCATTATTGTTGATCTAACAAGGAGCCCAGATTGCCCTGTCTTCTCCTTTTGAATAAAATGTTTGCAGATTCCAGCTTAGTCCATGACACTCTTGCACTATTATTATTTTCATATCATTCGGTCGTGCAAGTGAAAGGCAATAATGACGATATTTGATGAACTGGCTGTGGCAGAGAGAAACGAGTATGAACTCAACTTGTTCTGTTTTTGTAAATATGTTTAACCTAGTATCCATGATTCAGCCTATTATGATCAAACATGTTGGCAATGACAATTAGAGATTATAGTTTCTCATGCCATGCCTAAGTAGCTAGGAGTGGATAATGATTTATTTTGGAAGTCAATATGCATTAAAATGATTGTGATGTAGTATGATGATATGGTATCCTCCTCTGAATGTTCGAGTGGCTTGACTTGGCACATGTTCATGCATGTAGTGTAATCAAAACCAACATAGCCTCTATGATATTTATGTTCATGGTGTTCATATCCTACTCATGCTAGTATCCAATGTTACTTATGCATAATGCATGTTTATGACCGTTTTTGCTCTCTAGCTGGCCGCTTCTCAACCTATTTGCTAGCCTTCGCTTGTACTAAGCGGAAATACTGCGTGTGCATCAAAATCCTAAAACCCAAGTTATTCCAGATGAGTCCACCATACCTACCTATATGCGGTATTAGCCTACCGTTCTAAGTAAATTTGCATGTGCCACCTCAAAAACTTCAAATAAACATCCGTTTTTGAGGTAGTCAGTATCTTCCATACTAAGCGGGTTATTCTCATGATGAGTGTTTATTCACTCGTCCTTGCACGAGAGGGACAGTAATAGGGATTCCCGTGCCGAATTCAAATTGCAAATAATTAAACAAAACTCCCCCAGGAATGATGTTGGTATGGATGGCACACGTGGATTCGGCTAGCCATGGAGTGTGTTTGTTGGTGGAGGGGGAGTAAACCTTTACTTTTATCGCTTGGAAACTGCCACTAATGTGTTTAGCATGGAAGATATCGATAACTAATGGTCGCTAAGTAAACAGGAAGGGTGCATTTCTCAAAATTTCAGTTATCTCTGTTTTAAAAATCTGAGCTCTCGCACCGCTGCAAATCACTGCTTCCCTCTGCGAAGGGACTATCTATTTACTTTTATGTTGAGTCATCACCTTCTCAAGTAAGCGCCAGATCTGAGAGCACTATTGTCATCCTCATGCATTGTGTGTAGCTAATGTTGGATGCATCATGACTGGATCTTTTCTACCATGAATTACAATGTTTAGTCGCTGCTTGAACTTTGGAGATGCTCTGCATTTATGTTTTGCAGTCTCAGAAAGGGCTAGCGAGATACCACTATTGTCATATTATATCATGCTTGTTTTGACAAAGTGTTGTCATTTGAGATATCTTATTATTTGCTCGCTAGTTGCTTATGCCATTGATGTGAGTTAATATAATTTTTAAGAGTTATTGTCGACATGGTTAGTCATAATCTTTGCTGAAAACTTGGGTGCTACCTAAGCTTATTTATGTAAACAAGAGCAAAAGAGTTCGTAAAAGTTTTTCTTTTTCACTTTCAGTTTATCAACTGAATTACTTGAGGACAAGCAAAGGTTTAAGCTTGGGGGAGTTGATACGTATCCATCGTATCTACTTTTCCTAACACTTTTACTCTTGTTTTGACTCTAATTTGCATGATTTGAATGAAACTAACCCGGACTGGCGCTGTTTTCAGCAGAACTACCATGGTGTTGTTTTTGTGCAGAAATAGAAGTTCTCGGAATGGAACGAAACTTTTTGGAGAATTTGTATGGAACAAAAGAAAAAATACTGGAGCCAAGAACCACCGGATGGGGGGGGGTCCTGGGTGAGCACGACCCACTAGGGCGCGCCCCCTCCTGGCGTGCCCAGGTGGGTTGTGCCCACGTGGTGGCCCCGCAGACCCTAATTCCAACTCCTTAAATACCTATTTTTGAAGAAAAAATTCAGGAGAAAGAATTATCGTGTTTCACGAGACGGAGCCGCCGTCACCTCCTATTCTTCATCGGGAGGCCAGATCTGGAGTCCGTTTGGGGGCTCCGGAGAGGGGAATCTTCGATCTTCGTCATCACCAACCCTTCTCCATCGCCAATTCCATGATGCTCCCCACTGGGAGTGAGTAATTCCTCCGTAGGCTCGCTGGTCGGTGAGGGAGTTCGATGAGATTCATCATGTAACCGAGTTAGTTTTGATAGGGCTTGATCCCTAGTATCCATTTATAGGGGAACGTTGCATGGAAAACAAAATTTTTCTACGCACACGCAAGATCTATCCATGGAGATGCATAGCTACGAGAGGGGGAGATCATCTTCATACCCTTGAAGATCGCTAAGCGGAAGC
This sequence comes from Thinopyrum elongatum, assembly GCA_011799875.1. Classification (NCBI taxonomy): domain Eukaryota; kingdom Viridiplantae; phylum Streptophyta; class Magnoliopsida; order Poales; family Poaceae; genus Thinopyrum; species Thinopyrum elongatum. Next base: position 94,114,852 of record CM022297.1, read on the forward strand.
GTTTATCAACGCGGTTGATGTAGTCGTACACCTTCACGATCCGTCCCGATCAAGTACCGAACGTACAGAACCTCCGTGTTCAGCACACGTTCAGCTCGATGACGTCCTCGCCTTCTCGATCCAGCAAGAGAGGCGAAGTAGTAGATGAGTTCCAGCAGCACGACGACGTGGTGACGGTGTTGGTGAAGAATAATCTCCGCAGGGCTTCGCCAAGCACAACGAAAACTATGACAGAGGATAAACTAGAGGGGATGGGGTTGCCGGCACACGGCTTGGTGAATCTTGATGTGTCTTGGGTGCTAGCCCTGCCCCTCTATTTATATGTTGAGCCCTGCGGTCGAAACTTGGAGTAAAAGCCTCCTCAAAGTCGGTTTTGCCCGAAAGGCAAGAGTCCTTCTCGGACTCCAGGACCAGACGCCAGGGTTCCTGGCATCTGGACCCCTGGCCTCCGCAAAACTTCCTTCTGCACCTTCCAAAAGCCTCGTGGGCTTTACCCCTTGGCCCAAATAAAGTGTTCTCGTACCCGAACATTTCGGGAAACATCCGAAACCCCTTCCGGTGAATTCCGGAACCTTTCTGGAAGCCAAACTCTATTATCCCATATATCAATCTTTACCTCCAGACCATTCCAGAGCTCCTCGTCATGTCCGTGATCTCATTCGGGACTCCGAACAACATTCAGTTACCAACATACATAACTCATATAATACTATATCGTCAACGAACGTTAAGTGTGTGGACCCTATGGGTTCGAGAACTATGTATACATGACCGAGACACCTCTCCGGTCAATAACCAATAGCGGAACCTGGATGCCCATATTGGATCCTACATATTCTACGAAGATCTTTATCGGTCGAACCTTATGACAACATACGTAATTCCCTTTGTCCGTCGGTATGTTACTTGCCCGAGATTCGATCGTCGGTATCTTCATACCTAGTTCAATCTCATTACCGGCAAGTCTCTTTACTCATTCCGTAATACATCATCTTGCAACTAACTCCTTAGTCACTTTGCTTGCAAGGCTTCTTATGATGTGTATTACCGAGAGGGCCCAGAGATACCTCTCCGATACACGGAGTGACAAATCCTAATCTTGATCTATGCCAACTCAACAAACACCTTCGGAGATACCTGTAGAGCATCTTTATGATCACCCAGTTACGTTGTCATGTTTGATAGCACACAAGGTATTCCTCCGATATCCGGGAGTTGCATAATCTCATAGTCGAAGGAATATGTATTTGACATTAAGAAAGCAATAGCAATAAACTGAACGATCATATGCTAAGCTAACGGATGGGTCTTGTCCATCACATCATTCTCCTAATGATGTGATCCCGTTATCAAATGAAAACACATGTATATGGTTAGGAAACCTTAACCATCTTAGATCAATGAGCTAGTCTAGTAGAGGCTTACTAGGGACACAATATTTGTTTATGTATTCACACATGTATTTAAGTTTCCGATCAATACAATTCTAGCATGAATAATAAACCTTTATCATGAATAAGGAAATATAAAATAACAACTTTATTATTGCCTCTAGGGCATATTTCCTTCAGTCTCCCACTTGCTTTGATCACCTCATCAAAGCGTATATTCCAACTCCGAGATGCTTGCAGCAGTCCATAGATGGATCGCTGGAGCTTGCACACTTTGTTAGCACCTTTATGATCGACAAAACCTTCTGGTTGCATCATATACAACTCTTCTTTAAGAAATCCATTAAGGAATGCAGTTTTGACGTCCATTTGCCAGATTTCATAATTATAAAATGCGGCAATTGCTAACATGATTCGGACAGACTTAAGCATCGCTACGGGTGAGAAGGTCTCATTGTAGTCAACCCCTTGAACTTGTCAAAAACCTTTCACGACAAGTCGAGCTTTGTAGACAGTAACATTACCATCAGCGTCAGTCTTCCTCTTGAAGATCCATTTATTCTCAATGGCTTGCCGATCATCGGGCAAGTCCACCAAAGTCCACACTTTGTTCTCATACATGGATCCTATCTCAGATTTCATGGCCTCAAGCCATTTTTCGGAATCTGGGCTCATCATAGCTTCTTCATAGTTTGTAGGTTCGCCTTGGTCTAATAACATGACTTCCAGGACATGATTACCATACCACTCTGGTGCGGATCATGCTCTGGTTGACCTATGAGGTTCAGTAGTAACTTGATCTGAAGTTACATGATCATCATCATTAGCTTCCTCTCTACTTGGTGTAGGCATCACGGGAACGGTTTTCTTTGATGTGCGCTACTTTCCAATTCGAGAGAAGGTACAATTACCTCATCAAGTTCTACTTTCCTCCCACTCATTTCTTTCGAGAGAAACTCCTTCTCTAGAAAGGACCCATTCTTAGCAACAAAGATCTCGCCTTCAGATATGTGGTTGAAGGTGTACCCAATGGTTTCTTTAGGGTATCCTATGAAGACACACTTCTCCGATTTAGGTTCGAGCTTATCAGGCTGAAGCCTTTTGACATAAGCGTCGCATCCCCAAACTTTAAGAAACGACAGCTTAGGTTTCTTGCTAAATCACAGTTCATACGGTGTCGTCTCAACGGATTTAGACGGTGCCCTATTTAACGTGAATGCGGCTGTCTCTAATGCATAACCCCAAAACGATAGTGGTAAATCGGTAAGAGACATCATAGAACGCACCATATCTAATAAAGTACGGTTACGACGTTCGTACACACCATTACACTGTGGTGTTCTAGGTGGCGTGCGTTGTGAAACAATTCCACATTGTTTTAAATGAAGGCCAAACTCGTAACTCAAATATTCGCCTCCGCGATCAGATCGTAGAAACTTTATTTTCTTGTTACGATGATTCTCCACTTCACTCTGAAATTCTTTGAACTTTTCAAATGTTTCAGACTTGTGTTTCATCAAGTAGATATACCCATACCTACTCAAATCATCTGTGAAGGTTAGAAAATAACGATACCGCCGCGTGCCTCAATACTCATCGGACCGCATACATCGGTATGTATTATTTCCAATAAGTCATTAGCTCGCTCCATTGTTCCGGAGAACGGAGTTTAGTCATCTTGCCCATGAGCCATGGTTCGCAAGTATCAAATGATTCATAATCAAGTGATTCCAAAAGTCCATCTGCATGGAGTTTCTTCATGCGCTTTACACCAATATGACCTAAACGGCAGTGCCACAAGTATGTTGCACTATCATTATCAACTTTGCATCTTTTGGCATCAATATTATGAATATGTGTATCACTACAATCGAGATTCAACAAGAATAGACCATTCATCAAGGGTGCATGACCATAAAAGATATTACTCATATAAATAGAACAACCATTATTCTCTGATTTAAATGAATAACCGTCTCGCAATAAACAAGATCCAGATATAATGACACGCTGGCACCAAATAACAATTATTCAGGTCTAAAACTAATCCCGAAGGTAGATGTAGAGGTAGCGTGCTGGCGGCGATCACATCGACCTTGGAACCATTCCCTACGCGCATCGTCCTTAGCCAATCTTCATTTATTTCCGTAGCTCCTGTTTTGAGTTACAAATATGAGCAACCGAACCAGTATCAAATACCCAGGCGCTACTATGAGCATTAGTAAGGTACACATCAATAACATGTATATCAAATATACCTTTGTTCACTTTGCCATCCTTCTTATCTGCCAAGTATTTGGGGCAGTTTCGCTTCCAGTGACCATTCCCTTTGTAGTAGAAGCACTCAGTTTCAGGCTTGGGTCCAGCTTTGGGCTTCTTCCCGGGAGTGGCAACTTGCTTGCATTCTTCTTGAAGTTCCCGTTCTTTCCCTTGCCCTTTTTCTTGAAACTAGTGGTCTTGTTAACCATCAACACTTGATGCTCCTTCTTGATTTCTACCTCCGTGGCCTTAAGCATTGCGAAGAGCTCAGGAATCGTTTTATTCACCCCTTGCATATTATAGTTCATCACGAAGCCTTTGTAGCTTGATGGCAGTGACTGAAGAACTCTGTCAATAACACTATCAACTGGAAGATCAACTCCCAGCTGAGTCAAGTGGTTATGATACCCAGACATTTTGAGTATGTGTTCACTGACAGAACAGTTCTCCTCCATCTTGCAGCTATAGAACTTGTTGGAGAGTTCATATCTCTAAACCCGAGCATTTGCTTGAAATATTAACTTCAACTCTTGGAACATCTCATATGCTCCATGACGTTCAAAACGTCTTTGAAGTCCCGGTTCTAGGCCGTAAAGCATGGCACACTGAACTATCGAGTAGTCATCAGATCGAGTCTGCCAGACGTTCATAACATCTGCAGTAGCTCCTGCACCAGGTCTGTCACCTCGCGGTGCATCAATGACATAATTCTTCTGTGCAGCAATGAGGATAATCCTCAAGTTACGGACCCAGTCCGTGTAGTTGCTACCATCATCTTTCAACTTAGCTTTCTCTAGGAACTCATTAAAATTCAATGGAATGGTAGTTCGGGCCATTGATCTACAACATAGATATGCAAACCTAGTAAGACTAAGTTCATGATAAATTTTAAGTTCAATTAATCAAATTACTAATGAACTCCCACTTAAATAAACATCCCTCAAGTTATCTGAGTGATACATGATCCAAATCAACTAACCCATGTCCGATCATCACGTGAGATGGGGTAGTCATCAATGGTGAACATCTCTATGTTGATCATATCTACTATATGACTCACGTTCGACCTTTCGGTCTCCAGTGTTCCGAGACCATGTCTGTACATGCTAGGCTCGTCAAGTTTAACCCAAGTATTCTGCATGTGCAAAACTGTCTTACACCCGTTGTATGTGAACGTAGAGTCTATCACACCCAATCATCACGAGGTGCTTCGAAACGGCGAACTTTGGGAACGGTGCATACTCGGGGAGAACACTTTTATCTTGAAATTTAGTGAAGGGATCATCTTATAATGCTACCGTCGTTCTAAGCAAAATAAGATGCATAAAGGATAAACATCACATGCAATCAAAATATGTGACATGATATGGCCATCATCATCTTGTGCTTTTGATCTCCATCTCCAAAGCATCGTCATGATCTCCATCGTCACCGGCTCGACACCTTGATCTCCATCGTTGCGTCAGGGTCGTCTCGCCAACTATTGCTTCTACAACTATTGCTAACGCATAGCGATAAAGTAAAGCAATTACATGTCGCTTGCATTTCATACAATAATTAAGAGACAACCCTAAGGCTCCAGCCGGTTGTCGATATTACAAAACATGATCATCTCATACATCAACATATATCACATCACGTCTTGACCATATCACATCACAACACGCCCTACAAAAACAAGTTAGACGTCCTCTACTTTGTTGTTGCAAGTTTTATGTGGCTGCTACGGGCTTCTAGCAAGAACCGTTCTTAACTACGCAAAAACCACAACGGTGATTTATCAAGTTTGCTATTTTAACCTTCTTCAAGGACCGGCCGTAGTCAAATTCGATTCAACTAAAGTAGGAGAAACAGACACCCGCCAGCCACCTTTATGCAAAAGAAGTTGCATGTCTGTCAGTGGAACCGGTCTCATGTACGTGGATATGTAAGGTTGGTCCGGGCCGCTTCATCCCACAATACCGCCGAATCAAAATAAGACATTGGTGGTAAGCAGTATGACCATCACCGCCCACAACTCCTTTGACCATCACCGCCCACAACTCCTTTGTGTTCTACTCGTGCATATCATCTACGCATAGACCTGGCTCGGATGCCACTGTAGGGGAACGTTGCATGGAAAACAAAAATTTTCTAAGCGGAAGCGTTTATCAACGCGGTTGATGTAGTCGTACACCTTCACGACCCGTCCCAATCAAGTACCGAACGTACAACACCTCCGCGTTCAGCACACGTTCAACTCGATGATGTTCTCGCCTTCTCGATCCAGCAAGAGAGGCGAAGTAGTAGATGAGTTTCGGCAGCACGACGGCGTGGTGACGGTGTTGGTGAAGAACAATCTCCGCAGGGCTTCGTCAAGCACAACGGAAACTATGACGAAGGATAAACTAGAGGGGACGGGGTTGCTGGCACACGGATTGGTGAATCTTGATGTGTCTTGGGTGCTAGCCCTGCCCCTCTATTTATATGTTGAGCCATGCGGTCGAAACATGGAGTAAAAGCCTCCTCAAAGTCGGTTTTGCCCGAAAGGCAAGAGTCCTTCTCGGACTCTAGGACCAGACGCCAGGGTTCCCGGCGTCTGGACCCAGAAGCCAGGGTCCCTGGCGTCTGCCCCCCTGGCCTCCGCAAAACTTCATTTTGCACCTTCCAAAAGCCTCGTCCCAAATAAAGTGTTCTCGTACCCGAACATTTCGGGAAACATCCGAAACCCCTTCCGGTGAATTCCGGAACCTTTCTAGAAGGCAAACACTATTATTCCATATATCAATCTTTACCTCCGGACCATTCCAGAGCTCCTCGTCATGTCCGTGATCTCATCCGGGACTCCGAACAACATTCGCTTAGCAACATACATAACTCATATAATACTATATTGTCAACGAACGTTAAGCGTGCGGACCCTACGGGTTCGAGAACTATGTAGACATGACCGAGACATCTCTCCGGTCAATAACCAATAGCGGAACCTGGATACCCATATTGACTCCTACATATTCTACGAAGATCTTTATCGGTCGAACCTTATGATAACATATGTAATTCCCTTTGTCCGTCGGTATGTTACTTGCCCGAGATTCGATCGTCGGTATCTTCATACCTAGTTCAATCTCGTTACCGGCAAGTCTCTTTACTCGTTCCGTAATACATCATCTTTCAACTAACTCCTTAGTCACTTTGCTTGCAAGGCTTCTTATGATGTGTATTACCGAGAGGGCCCAGAGATACCTCTCCGATACATGGAGTAACAAATCCTAATCTCGATCTATGCCAACTCAACAAACACCTTCGGAGATACCTGTAGAGCATCTTTATGATCACCCAGTTACGTTGTGAAATTTGATAGCACACAAAGTATTCCTCCGGTATCCGGGAGTTGCATAATCTCATAGTCGAAGGAATATGTATTTGACATTAAGAAAGCAATAGCAATAAACTGAACGATCATATGCTAAGCTAACGGATGGGTCTTGTCCATCACATCATTCTCCTAATGATGTGATCCCGTTATCAAATGACAACACATGTCTATGGTTAGGAAACCTTAACCATCTTTGATCAACGAGCTAGTCTAGTAGAGGCTTACTAGGGACACGGTATTTGTTTATGTATTCACACATGTATTTAAGTTTCCGATCAATACAATTCTAGCATGAATAATAAACCTTTATCATGAATAAGGAAATATAAAATAACAACTTTATTACTGCCTCTAGGGCATATTTCCTTCAGTCTCCCACTTGCACTAGAGTCAATAATCTAGATTACATTGTAATGAATCTAACACCCATGGAGTCTTGGTGCAATCATGTTTTGCTCGTGGAAGAGGCTTAGTCAACGGGTCTACTATATTCAGATCCGTATGTATTTTGCAAATCTCTATGTCTCCATCCTTGACCTTTTCACGAATGAAGTTGAAGCGTCTCTTGATGTGTTTGGTTCTCTTGTGAAATCTGGATTTCTTCGCCAAGGCAATTGCTCTAGTGTTGTCATAAAAGATTTTCAGGTGTGGTTGAATTGACAACTCAGCTGCTAATACTTGCAAATATTCTTTGGCTCCCCTTGTGTCGAATCTATAAATTTGGGTTGAATACTCTACCCTCGAAAACTGTTGCGATCCCCTATACTTGTGGGTTATCACGGCGGCTCCCTCGTCATCAACGAGGGTGGCCGTGGCTCCTCCTCCTCCCGCCTCGTGAAACCGAAGACGGAGCCGGGGCTCGTCGCCGTGAAGAACGAGTACGACGACATGGCCGCCGCCGACGAGCCCGCCCTCAAGTGGGCGCGCGAGGACTACGTCCGGCTGGAGACGGAACGCCGCGCCCTCAAGGAGATCGCCGCTCGGCACCGCGGCCGCGACGAGGGCGCGTCATCGTCCTCGAGGACAGTGACGATGACGCACCACCGCCGCCCACCAAACCGGTCCGCCAAGGCGACCCAGGGCAGGGGTGCAGTAAGGACGACGGCGGCGTGAAGAAGGAGGAGGACGACAGCGGCGACTACAGCGCCTTCGGCGCGCTCTTCGGCCTGTAGGAGGGGCGGCGGACGGCGGCGCAGTAGTTGTAGTTTATGTTTTTTAAGTTTTTAAATTATGTTTTTAAAGTTTTATGTATAAATATGAATGAAATCGCCGAGCTTGACCGAATATGTGTTATGTTTGGCCGAATTTTGATCGAGTTTACTTTTCAAAAAACGGCGTCTGGAGTGGGCTTGGGGCGGCGGTTGGAAAACCGACCGCCCCTGCTCGATATTTTTACCGGCGCGTCCTCAGACGACGCTATTTCAAACCCCTGTGAACCGAACGGCTGAAGATGCTCTAAGCACCGATACATTGAAAGAGGTCGTATAAGCGCATGGGGGAGTCTTGCCTTGACTCTTGCAGTCAGCACTCAGCAGCAATCGTGGACTGAAGACCTCCTCATTTGTCCACGTAAGCAATGCATCGCCTTCCCCACACACAACACGCCACGTATGCCCGAAGGGTATAACTGTAAATTCGCATGCAACGAGGCGTGATGAAGCATCTAAACGCGCAGACGGATTTGAGAGGTGGAGAAAGGGGAACGGGGAACGGGGAAAGGGATCTCTCCGCAACGCACCATGGAGCTCGCCGCAACCGGCGCTGCTGCCCTCCGGCGATCGTTGGCGTCGGCGTATCCGGTGGTACCGAGGGATAGGAGAAAGCGGATGCCGGCCAGGGTGTCCTGCGTCGGCCGCGGAGGCGGAGGCGTAGGCGGGGGATTCGCCGACGAGGCGCATCTCAGGTACTACGAGGCGCCGCGGAAGGCGGTGGAGGCGGCGGCGAGGGACCTTACCAAGCTCCGGGCCGTGGGCCTTGTTGCCGGCGACCCAGCCAAGGAGAAGATCCTCTCGGTGAGCCCTCTGCCTCCCTCCTCCTCATCTGTCGATTTGCGGTTCTGTTCTCCATTTATTCTTCGGATTAGGCTTGACAGGTCTTGCTCTTGAAGAAGCGTTTACGTATTTGTAGTGTTTTGTTGCGATTAGTTGTTGCGGAAGGATTTGAATGATGTTGACGCGATGTTTGATTTGGTCTCAAACATAAACACTACTCATTCCCCCCTGTAGCTAAACATAAAGATTTATATTTCTTCTGTTTCGCGGTAATTCTGGAAAACTGCTTGGACATTTTAGCACCGTGCTTTGATTGAAACATGAATTTGGCGGTAAAATTTGTAGTGTACTTTTGTGCGAATTATGATAAAGTCAGCTCTGATTTGTGCGGAACTACAAAAACAGGAAGCCACTGAGCTGTTGCTGCAGGAGTTGAATCAGATGAAGGATGCAGAGGACGAGCTGAAGAAGAAGCAGAAAGAGGAGAAGGCTGCAATGAAAGCACTGAAGAAGCAGCAGAAGGAAGCGAAGAAGGCCGCAATGAATTGTGGAGATTGCTCCTCTGAATCAAGTGAGAGTGAGTGCGAGGAAGAGCAATCCATGAAAATGAGCTGTGTTGCCACCACATCGATGCCCGCAATTGAGCAAGGAATGGCGACGTCAATGTCAGTGCCCCAAATTGCTGCATCTAACATCGCAACAGCTCCGGCAATGGATTTTGACAAGGCAGCAATGAAGGCCATGAAGAAGAGGGAGAAGGAACAAAAGAAAGCTGCAAAGAAGGCCATGAAGATGAAAAAGGAGGAAGAGAAGAGGATGGTCACACTGAATTCCTGCAAGGATGAAGACAGCTCATGCTCATCGGACTCCAGCAACAGTGAGTGTGAAGGGGAAGTCGTCAGAATGAGACGCTGTGCCACCATTTCTGCGCCTCGAACACCACCTGCAAGCACAGTTTCCCCCATCATAGTGCCTCAAATCCCAGACTCCGTTGCACTGGATGCTCAGATCTTTTCCGGGTCTGCAAATGCAATGCAGTGCACTGCCACCAGCATTGCGGTTGTCGAAAAACCAGTGCAGAACAGCATCGAGGTCTGCATGGGCGGCAAATGCAAGAAGGTGGGCTCGCTCACTGTCCTGCAGGAGTTTGAGACGGCGGTTGGCACGGGTGGCATGGTGGTCGGTTGCAAATGCTTGGGGAAATGCGGGGTAGGCCCAAATGTGCGGCTTCGGAGTGAGGGCTCTGTACAGAAGAACAGTCCCATCTGCATTGGTGTAGGCTTGGATGATGTTGGCACCATAGTGGCAGGCTTCATCGGAGATGGGGACGTGGGCGTGGGCATGAATTGATACGATGGTTACCTGGACCTGGTTCAGGTTGGTATTTACAGACCTGTACTACTACAACTTGTTTTGTCTGGCAAATGTACTACTACAACTTTGCTGCACAATAATATATTGTAGATAATCACGCCCTTGACGAGCTGATGTATGTTCTGAGCTTAATGAGCTGTTGTTTACTATATATACCCCCTGTTTCATCCAGGCGCCGCGAGTTCGGCGGTTGTTGGTTCTTAGGTTTCTTTTAGTTGTGGTTCAACAACGCATTTCTGATGTTATGTTGGCCTTGCTCGTCGTGTGGTGTCTTGTTTTTTATTTGATCAGTTTGTATGAGGATTTCCTTGGCACCTTGTAGCTTGTACCATTCGATCGTATGTGTTTATTATAAAATGAGACCAAAGAAAACGAAAATGAAAATGCATGCAACATGTGTTTATTATAAAGTGAGACCAAAGAAAAAGAAATTGAAAATGCATGCAACGTACTGACGGCCATCACGAAAGAAAACAGCCCCAAGATATGTTAGTATTTGTTGATGGCATCGTCAATATCCATCGGCCGAGGCCGAAGAAAACACATCACCTGCTTACTTAACCAAGATTGTGCTTCATAGAAGTTGAATATATAAGCAATTTTTCATGATATTAAATAAAAAAACAGTAGATAAAACATGATAATCATAATAGATGATACTTGAATGAATAAACATAATAGTTAAACTTGTAATGCAATCGGGTACATAAGAGAAAAGCAATGTGTCCAAGTTTACTGCCACAACTACTAGTCCAAACATGATTTCTCACAGAAGGGACTAGAACACATATTATGCAGTGAAAGAAGAGGCATTCATAGCAGCACGTGAAGCCATGTCGGTGAAGAATTCGCCGTCGCTAGGTAAGTAGTTGTTTGTAGCCACATTGGAGAAGATGCTAACAATGGCGACCTTCAAAAACCTGGTCATCCCTCACCCGTATAGGACCATAAGAGCCAGGGTGTTCGGAGGCCAGCTGTTATCCTACTGCTTGGTGCATGCCGGGAAGAGGAATGTGTGTTGCGAGGCGGGCGCTTGTATGCATCCTCTTCCCAACTTCTTAGTGGCATGTGGAGGAACCAACCTTATATATTGGTCCAATACATCCTTCATCGGCAGGATGGGGCTAAACTTTCCACACTTTCTTTATCATGCATGAATAGCCTCATATGGGCCCTATAATTTATCTTAGGAATGATTGGAAATTAATAAATTGGTTTGGCCTAGTATTTCCAACAACCCTCCACCAGATTCAGGGGTACACCGTTTTTGCTAACTATTTCAAAAAATTGTTTATATACCTTACTTTTTGTGAAGACTGGTAAGTTGAACTTTCACCCAGGAGTCCATGCTACACTCTTTTTTACAACTTGAACAACGGAATGTACCTTCCACGATAAGTTTTGTGCAAACGAGTTTCACATTTCACTTTCACGCAATGCCTTGACCGATACTAGACTACCAAAAGGCTTTCCCGCGGGTGGAGCTTATACGTCATACTCTGGGGCCTTTTCGTGAGTTTACTGGAGAGCAACAAATTCTCATAGGCTGCGGCATTCAACAGTCACAATCATATAGGTACGTTATTTTATGCTGCTTTCTGCAACAACGACTTTGCATAAATAAGGCACTTAAAACGTGTTAAAAATAAAAATCAACTTGCCATACAAATTACAAGAGAATTGCATCTTAGCAGAGTGGGCCTTCATAAAGAAAATACTCTCCCATCAGTTAACCAATAGCTTGTCTTACCAATTCTACTTCATCGAATCCAATCGCATCGAATGAGTTACTCGATTCAGCTAGCAGCCTGGCATGTCACTCCAAGCAGGTTTAATTGTTCATTCTCCATTCTAAGCATATCATTTTTGTTACCATGTTTTTACTGATTGTGAGCTAATGCTTTTATTTTAGAAATCAGAATCAGATGGCATTCCATCTCTCAGTCAAACTTATTTGCAGCTTGCAATATGGGGAGGTTCACTTGCTTTCACAAGAAGTTTTTGATTAACTAATTTCGTTTGTGTTTCTTCCGGTCTAACCTGAGTTTTGTTTCTTCCGGTCTAACCTGAGTTTAAATTGACCTCCTATTGCAGTGACATATGAGATTTTCTCTGCTACACAATGCTAGGGTATGGAACCAGCTAGTGTGAGGCCACATACATCAAAAGGTTGCGAGCTTAGATTTTACTGCTTCGGTATGAAAACACGGTTTAATAAGATTATTTTGATCTTTCACTCTTTGTGCATAATAACAATACATTGTCTATTGTTGTTTCATATTACTGATCACTTACGCTTGGCTCTAGACACCTAGAGTTCCACTGTTGCACTTAATATTGACAGATTAAGTCACTAAAATAATTTGTATTTATGCTCAGCAATGCAAGAGTTGAATTCCTTGATATAATGTCACATTTTTGTTAGATTTGAGTTATGTGCAAGAGTAGAAGATGCTAGCCTATAGTGGATAGAATATTATAATGTTTTTCTATAGCCTTTTTTTTCCATTTTCTCATCAATGTGATCTAGATACCGAGTCGGATACCATATTTTTCCATTTTTCTAAATACCGCGTTGGCAAGGTCTTAAACTTGAGACCTCTTGGCTCGGATACCATATTGAATTCATGCTCCAGCTAGTTGCTCCAAAAGTCCGAACTGATGGGGAGAGGCGGGCAATATATTTCAACAGGAGACACCGAGTCGGTGACCGTCAGGCTCACAGTTCTTGCCGACCGCATCACCGTGTACGCAGTGTTTCTTTTCCTTTGAAAAGGAGGTTAAAACCTCTGGGCTCTCCACCGTTGTGGTGCACACAACCATTTTTATTAATATTAAGCAAAGTACTAAACAAATGTAATCAGGGCCAAACTACTACAATATGTGAAATAAAACCTACAACCAAATTTACTTCTACAACAACACATTCAATAGGGAATAAATGTCGATGTGTCATTGTCATCACGTCTGACCAGAGATGGCATGTATAAGGATTTTAATGATGGTTGCCAAGACCAGCCAATGAAGACCAACACAACGACAAGTAGACAACATTCAATAAGGTAACTTCACAGGTTCTAAGTCCGACCAAAGAGGCCCAGACAACAGTTTCCACCCCGGACACAAAAAGCAGTGTTTCAATGAGCATCTTGGCATGCAGCTCACCGTGCGGACAACCATGCCGGGAACGGTGAAGTTTCTTGACCTGCTGAGGCACGACACCGTCATGTTAGCGTGGGTCGGCCTGGCTTGCGGTGCTTGCCATGCCAGTCCTAGACCAAGTTCTAACTAGCTTGCCACACACGGTCGGTGTACGTTGTATATTACCGTGCAAATGAATGGTGGTGCATTACATATAGACGAGAAAGTGATCAGTTGCTTCATTAGAGGACAGCATTATTGCGTTATATTAGGACCGGTTGCTTCACTAGAGGATTAGATTGTTGCGTTTTATTTGGACCAGTTGCTTCATTAGAGGACGGTGAAGGTTCTTTTAAGATTCTTCCCAAGCTTCTATTGTTTAGTGATCCTGCAAACAACAGACATTTGGCTTTCTTTATCTAAATCCTGTAATTTTTGGGTGCTATTGCCCCATCAATAAAATAAAGCATTTTTTCCAAACTAAAGCAAAAGAGGAAATAATTTCATGCTGCACGAACTGGAATGAACATGGTATTGCCTTACCGCTCAAAATTAGGTTGAAAATAAATTCAGATCAACATGTTCAATTAAACTGATGTCCCAGCTCCCAAGTTTGATGAACACCTAAAGTCTGAGAAAGAGCAACATAATAACTATAGTAGGCATGGATCACAGAATATTAATCAGTTAGCAACATTAGCTTCCCAAATGAATAGCAATCAGAACTTCAGAATGGCCTAAATGGTTCCGTATCATAAAAGTATAAAATCATACATACATAGAAAATAGTTGTAGAAATTAGTATGACATATGTATCTTGTGACCAAACAAATATGAAACTGAAACTGACAAGCAGAGGCAACTACTTCGTGTGACCATCGACAACGTTCTGTTCTATGGCTTGGAAAAGACAAATTTCCGATGCTTAAGAGTCGGCATAATATCAATATAATGCCATCTAAAAGGTTGCTAGGTGATGGCAGCAGAGGTAACCAAATGAGACTATTTGGTTGATGTGCTGAGCTGCAGATGAAATGATAGAGGTGTCGAACGCTTCAAAGCATCAGTTTCAGTGCTGTTTCTTGTCGGCTAACATTGGTATCTTTGACAGAACCTTCTCATCGAACACTGCATATTGCTTCTTGAGCTCGATCAGGGCCTTCTCACCCACAACATCGACTTCATCTTCATATTTCTCGTAGAGCATGGGGAGCGTGTATGCCATCAGGAAAACTGCAGACGGGAGCCAAATTCAGAATGATAGACAGAACATTGCTTGGACGCGTTTACTTTATTGTCCATACTTCTCTGAACTTATGATTTTGGATACAATGTAAGTGGACAGTCTGTTAGCACACATTTAAATTTCACATTGGAGATATCAAGTTCTTCAAATTTTGAAAAGTGGAAGTGCTCATATGTATGCACAGAAGACCTTGGAATGGCCATTTAGTTTTCAAAAGTATTATTCAGGTTAACTAGAATAGCATACATCAGACGCTTTCAGAAGGCACTAGCAAATTAATTTGTAATTACTAGAAAGGGGCTTACTAGTGTAAGACAGAGTGAGGAAGCTGAAGCAGCCCCCAATTATAGAAATGAACCAGAGGACTCCAATTGACTGCGAGAGAATGAATTGTGCCGGTATGAGAACACTGTATCAATCAAATAAGTTGCACCAGAAGAAAGGTAACAGAAAGAACAGACGGCACAACTCAACTTACTTTCAGGTATGTTTTAAGGTCTTTTCCGGAAGCAACACTTTGCAAGGTGATGAAAGCCTCATTGATTTCTTTCCTCAGAACATGAGCTATCATCAGGCATTGAGTTTCAGATAAAATGACCTCAGGGAACTTTGGAGGAGACCTGCGAATCCTAAGATGTTATATATCTCCTTCAAATAAAAAATCATCTATACTGTATATAATCTATTTAACGGTCAAAGAATGAAGGTGAATATAACGGCATATTAATTAGTAGTTCCCTCATAAAACTAGTACTCCCTCCGCTCCGATCCATATTACTTGCCGCTGGTTTAGTACAAAGTTAGTAGGGAGTAATTGTCTTTCACAACCGGAAAAGATCCTCTATATATGCTAAAACAAAGCACACACAAGAGGGGAGTAGAGGAGGATGAGGCAGAGCAAAAGAAGCAGCGGACGAGACCTGTTGATGAAGGACGCAGCGTTGGACCAGACGAAGCTGACTGTGAGGAAGACGATGAGCAAGTGGCAGAGGAAGGTGAGGAGGTGGTAGCCGATGCCCTCGAACAGCAACCAGATGACGGTCACCCCGCCCAGGATGCTCCCGGACTTCTGCTTGTCCCTCCACATCACAAGATCAGCAGCTGAGCAAAACACAAGGCATTAGTAATTATAAGGTGTCCGTTTCATCGATCGGTTTTCACAGGCATTCTCCATTGTTGTACCTTTGCCTCCGCCAAGGACGTTGTGGAGCGGATGCTTCCTGCCAAACAGGTGCTTCTTCTTGGATTTATGCGACTTCTTGTCGTCGTCCGAGTCCGAGGAGGACGATGAATCCTTCTTGAACTCATGGATCTTGTCGCCGATCTTTTCCAGGAGCGACCCGTGCTCCTCGCTTTCGGACATCATCCCCTCCCGGCCTGACCTTCGTCGCACAGACAACAATGGCCAAGACATCATCAGAGAAGCTATAATGAATCACATCCAACAACGGACCCTAACGCTGAGATGCGATTTCGCAAAGGTTATCTATCACACATGATGCGAATGACATCTACAACACGCATCATCTATATTACAGATTAGAGAAGTCGTTCTGACCAGATCGCTAAATGACCATAAAATGTATGAAAAATGGAGAGAGATCATGCAAGAACCTGCTCGATCGACCTAGGAAACCCAAAGATCAAGGATAGTACATTGGAAAGGGAAATCAGATCGATGTTGGATACTTACGGTGAGGCGATGGGCGATTTATTTACCCTCCCTTGTTCTTGCCGTGCGGTTATAATTTATTCTTGATTTTACCCCCCTCCCCTGCCTCCTCTATCTCTCGGTAACTCTTCCTTTTTCCTTTCCGTTTTGCTTCGGGAGAAAACCGAAATGGGAGGGATGGCGCTGCCGATATAAACGGTCGGGAGCCAAAGGCGGGGACGCTATTTAACGCCTCGATCGTCCAGTTAAATAGGACGATTAGCCGTGGACGGGGGCCCGCGGGACTCGGGAAAACTACTCGTGTGATAGTGAACCACGCATGCGTCATTGCCTCGTTGGGTCGGGATGTACGCGTGTGTGTGGCCGTCCAGGTAAACAGGAATTGTCTCTAAAAAAGAAAAGTGTAGAGTACTCTTACTTCAGGGATTGTTAAGTTGATAGTTTAAGTTAAGCCAAACTTGTTTTGTTTCATCTCAATCAAGTTATAAAGGGATATATTGTGTTAATCATGATTATAGAAAGCTAAGGGCATCTCCAGCAACTCCCTTAGAGCATTTACAGCCGGTCTCCTCAAACCGGCCCAATATGTCCGGACTAACCAGCACCCCACGTATCCAGCCCATACCTGTGGCGGATATCAGGAGGCACGAACGTGCCCGGTCGCGTCAACATCCATCGTTATCCTGCAGTCTAGTGATGACGCTGCTCCCGTGCGCCACTTGAGGGGCCAAATCTGGCTATTTAAGCCGGACAACGACCCCCCAACCCTAGCCAGTCCCATTTCCATCCTCTCCCACCTCTCCGCGCCACCACTCCCCATCTGCTCGGAGCTCGCCGTTCGCCAGTAGCCAAGGCCCGCCAACGGATCACCACCTACGTCATGCTCATCCCTGGAGGCCGGTTGGAGTTCCAGCAGAGATCCAGGCCTGGCGCGTTGCTCGGGTTGCAGCCGACCTACCTCTGGACTCTCCGGAGCAGCATGAGGAGGAGGCGGAGGAGGAGCAGCAGACGCTGGACGCGGACATGGAGGAAGTGGAGCCAGAGGAGGAAGGAGAGGCGGATCCGATGCCTGTAGCTGTCAGATTCGGCATGGGCGACACACTGGGCGAGTTTGAGGTTGCCCGAGCGGAGGAGGCGGCGAAGCAGCAGGCCATCCTCGACTCCATCCACTCGGAGGCGGAGGTGGAGGTGGAGGCCAACCATCGCTTCCTCCGCTAGGTGAACCCTTGACGGATGTGGAGTCCGATGAGGAGCCGGAGCTGCGGGTGGCGGCCAACGACCAGGAGGTTGGTCTGTCCGGCACTGCCAACACGGAGGTCATCTACATCTCCAATGACGAGTAGTAGTAGGGTAATTTTATGTATGTAGTATATGTAGCTTTTGTGTTGCATGATATAGTATGCATTTAGAGTGTGATATTTGAGGTATGTGATTACAGCGGACAAAAGATAAGGGATCACCGGGCCCTTTCCGCGGATGCGGACAACGAGGGATTATTTTTATGGTATGAGGCCGTAGCTGCCTCATTCCAAAAAAACTATAGGAGAAGTTGACACAAACAACGCGCTTCAACAGTTTCGGCTAACCCAAAAATTTTAAGATCTCACCCAAAAAAACACTCAATCTCAGCCAAAAATGATCTTCCTCTATAATTTTCTAATACATGCCACAGTAGCACGTCCAAAAATGATCTTCCTCTATAATTTTCTAATACATGCCACAGTAGCACGTCGCCGCCAATTGCCGTCGGACCACCGCCAGAGCGCCACGACACCGTCGCCCACCATAACGTCATGTCGCACATCACCGCCCGGACTGCCACACCGCACCACCGCCTCGCCGCTTCGCTGCCGCATGCCGCCGGCCACTGATAAGTCTCCAATATGTCTATAATTTTTTATTGTTAAATATTATTATATTATCACATTTATATGTTTTTATATCAATTTATATTATTTTTCTGGACTAACTTATTAATGTAGTGCTCAGCCCCAGTTCCTGTTTTTTTTTTTTGCTTATTTTTGGTTTCGCAAAAAATCCATATTTAGGAAGGTCCAAATACGATGCCAATTTTTGACGATTTTTATGGACAACCAAGGACCCTAGAAGCTTCTGGAAAGATTGAGGGGACCCACAAGGCAGCCACATGGACACGTGGTGTGGCTTATGGGTGGTCGCGCGACCTGCCCATGGGGCCCCTGAGCCTGTGATTGACCTAATTCCTCCGCCTATAAATCCTATAATTCCCGAAACCCTCATAAGTGAACCCGAAAGAATTTTATCGTCGCCACATGCCTCTATTCCGAAGCGATTCGATCTGAAGCCCTGTTTCGGTGCTTTGTCGGAGGGGGAAGCCACCACGGGATGCCTCTTTATCAACCTTGCTGCCTCCATGATGATGTGCGAGTAGTTCCTTTAGGACCTACGGGTCCATAGTAGTAGCTAGATGATACGTCTCTAAGGTATCTATAATTTATAAAGTATTCATGTCATGTTTACAATAATTTTATATGATTTTGGTGCACTTTTATATAATTTTTATGGAACTAACCTATTAACCTAGTGCCCAATGTCAGTTGTTGTTTTCTGCATTATTTTGGTTTTTCAGAAAATCCATAGCAAATGAAGTCCAAATGCCGCAAAAAATTACGATGATTTTTTTTGGAACGTAACAGACCCCCGAAGCTTTGAGAAAGGACCAGAAGACCCACGAGGGAGTCACGAGCTCACCCCACACGCCCTGGGGGGGGGGGGGGTGGGTAGGGAGTGTCCTCTAAGCTCGTGGGTCCCTTGTAACTCCTATTGACGTGAATGAAGGAAATATGCCCTAGAGGCAATAATAAAGTTGTTATTTTATATTTCCTTATTCATGATAAAGGTTTATTATTCATGCTAGAATTGTATTGATCGGAAACTTAAATACATGTGTGAATACATAAACAAACACCGTGCTAGTAAGCCTCTACTAGACTAGCTCATTGATCAAAGTTGGTTAAGGTTTCTTAACCATAGACATGTGTTGTCATTTGATAATGGGATCACATCACTAGGAGAATGATGTGATGGACAAGACCCATCCGTTAGCTTAGCATAATGATTGTTCAGTTTTATTGCTATTGCTTTCTTCATGTCAAATACATATTCCTTCGACTATGAGATTATGCAACTCCCGGATACCGGAGGAAAACCTTGTGTTCTATCAAACGTCACAACGTAACTGGGTGATCATAAAGATGCTCTATAGGTATCTCCGAAGGTGTTTGTTGAGTTGGCATAGATCGAGATTATGATTTGTCACTCTGAGTATCGGAGAGGTATCTCTGGGCCCTCTCGGTAATACACATCATAAGCTTGCAAGAAAACGACTAAGGAGTTAGTCACGAGGTGATGTATTACGGAACGAGTAAAGAGACTTGCCGGTAACGAGATTGAACTAGGTATGAAGATACCGACGATCGAATCTCGGGCAAATAACATACCGATGGACAAAGGGAATTAGGTATGTTATCATTACGGTTCGACCGATAAAGATATTCGTAGAATATGTAGGAACCAACATGGGCATCAGGTTCCGCTATTGGTTATTGACCGGAGAGGTGTCTCAGTCATGTCTACATAGTTCTCGAACCCGTAGGGTCCGCACGCTTAACGTTCGTTGACGATATAGTGTTATATGAGTTATATGATTTGGTGATCGAATGTTGTTCAGAGTCTCGGATGTGATCACGGACATGATGAGGAGTCTCGAAATGGTCGAGAGGTAAAGATTGATATATAGGACGATGGTATTCGGACACCGCAAGTGTTTCGGGGTGTACCGGGTGATCATCGGAGTACCGGAGGGGGTACCGGACACCCCCGGGAGGTTAGTGGGCCTATTGGGCCATAAGAGGAGAGCACACCAGCCCACAAGGGGCTGGCGCGCCCCCCATGGCAGCCGCCCTAGTGGGGAAAGGAAAGGGGGGGGGGATTCGACCTCCCCCTTCCTTCCTCTCCCCCCTTTCCTTCCCCCCGCCTACAAATATGGCAGGGGGCGACCAAGGGCAGGAGCCCAAGTAGGATTCAGACCTACTTGGGGTGCCCCTTGGCCTCTCCCCTCTCCCTCCCACCTATATATATATATGTGGGGGGGGGGGGGCGCCTAGCACACCCCAGACAATTGCCTAGCCGTGTGCGGCGCCCCCTCCACCGTTTACACCCCCGGTCATATTTTCGTAGTGCTTAGGCGAAGCCCTGCGGAGATCACTTCACCATCACCGTCACCACGCCGTCATGCTGCCGGAACTCATCTACTACCTCGCCGTCTTGCTGGATCAAGAAGGCGGAGGACGTCACTGAGCTGAACGTGTGCAGAACGCGGAGGTGCCGTACGTTCGGTACTTGATCAGTTGGAGCGCGAAGAAGTTCGACTACATCAACCGTGTTATCAAACGCTTCCGCTTACGGTCTATAAGGGTACGTAGACACACTCTCGCCCTCGTTGATATGCATCTCCATGGATAGATCATTGCGTGTGCGTAGAATTTTTTTGTTTTCCATGCAACGTTTCCCATCAGTGGTATCATGAGCCAGGTCTATGCGTATATGATCTGCACAAGTAGAACACAAAGAGTTGTGGGCGGTGATAGTCATACTGCTTACCACCAACGTCGTATTTTGATTCGGCGGTATTGTGGGATGAAGCGGCCCGGACCAACCTTACATGTCCACGCACATGAGACCGGTTCCACCGACAGACATGCAACTAGTTTTGCATAAAGGTGGCTGGCGGGTGTCTGTTTCTTCCACTTTAGTTGAATCAAATTTGACTGCGGCCGGTCCTTGAAGAAGGTTAAAACAGCAAACTTGATGAATCACCGTTGTGGTTTTTGCCGTAGGTAAGAACGGTTCTTGCTAGAATCCCGTAGCAGCCACGTAAAACTTGCAACAACAAAGTAGAGGACGTCTAACTTGTTTTTGCAGGGCATGTTGTGATGTGATATGGTCAAGACATGATGTGATATACGTTATTGTATGAGATGATCATGTTTTGTAAATTATCGGCAACCGGTAGGAGCCTTATGGTTGTTTCGTTATTGTATGAGTTGCAAACGCCATGTAATTGCTTTACTTTATCACTATGCATTAGCAATAGTTGTAGAAGCAATAGTTGGCAAGACGACCACGACGTAATGATGGAGATCAAGGTGTCAAGCCGGTGACGATGGAGATCATGATGATGCTTTGGAGATGGAGATCAAAAGCACGAGATGATGATGGCCATATCATGTCACATATTTTGATTGCATATGATGTTTATCTTTATGCATCTTATTTTGCTTAGTACGGCGGTAGCATTATAAGATGATCCTTCACTAAATTTCAAGGTAAAAGTGTTCTCCCTGAGTATGCACCGTTGCTACAGTTCGTCGTTTCGAGACACCACGTGATGATCGGGTGTGATAGACTCTACGTTCACATACAACGGGTGTAAGACAGTTTTGCACATGCAGAATACTTGGGTGAAACTTGACGAGCCTAGCATGTACAGACATGGTCTCGGAACACTGGAGACCGAAAGGTCTAACGTGAGTCATATAGTAGATATGATCAACATAGAGATGTTCACCATTGATGACTACCCCATCTCACGTGATGATCGGACATGGGTTAGTTGATTTGGATCACGTATCACTTAGATAACTTGAGGGATGTTTATTTAAGTGGGAGTTCATTAGTAATTTGACTAATTGAACTTAATTTATCATGAACTTAGTCCTGATAGTATTTGCATATCTATGTTGTAGATCAATGGCCCGTGCTACCGTTCCCCTGAATTTTAATGCGTTCCTAGAGAAAGCTAAGTTGAAAGATGATGGTAGCAACTACACGGACTGGGTCCGTAACTTGAGGATTATCCTCATTGCTGCACATAAGAATTATGTCCTTGATGCACCGCTAGGTGAAAGGCCTGCTGCAGGAGCAGAAGCTGATGTTTTGAACGTCTGGCAAGCTCAATCTGATGACTACTCTATAGTTCAGTGTGCCATGCTTTACGGCTTAGAACCGGGACTTCAAAGACGTTTTGAACGTCATGGAGCATATGAGATGTTCCAGGAATTGAAGTTAATATTTCAAGCAAATGCCTGGGTTGAGAGATATGAAGTCTCCAATAAGTTCTATAGCTGCAAAATGGAGGAGAACAGTTCTGTCAGTGAACACATACCCAAAATGTCTGGGTATTATAATCACTTAACTCAGATGGGAGTTGATCTTCCAGTTGATTGTGTTATTGACAGAGTTCTTCAATCACTGCCACCAAGCTACAAAGGCTTCGTGATGAACTACAATATGCAAGGGATGAACAAAACAATTCCCGAGCTCTTTG
Organism: Thinopyrum elongatum; assembly: GCA_011799875.1. NCBI lineage: Eukaryota > Viridiplantae > Streptophyta > Magnoliopsida > Poales > Poaceae > Thinopyrum > Thinopyrum elongatum. Next base: position 94,137,651 of record CM022297.1, read on the forward strand.
CAATGCTTAAGGCCGCGGAGGTAGAAATCAAGAAGGAGCATCAAGTGTTGATGGTTAACAAGACCACTAGTTTCAAGAAAGGTCAAGGGAAAGAAAGGAAACTTCAATAAGAATGGCAAGCAAGTTGCCACTCCCGGGAAGAAGCCTAAAGCTGGACCCAAGCCTGAAACTGAGTGCTTCTACTGCAAAGGGAGTGGTCACTGGAAGCGGAACTGGCCCAAGTATTTGGCGGATAAGAAGGATGGAAAAGTGAACAAAGGTATATTTGATATACATGTTATTGATGTGTACCTTACTAATGCTCGTAGTAGCGCCTGGGTATTTGATACTGGTTTAGTTGCTCATATTTGTAACTCGAAACAGGAGCTACGGATTAAACGAAGATTGGCTAAGGACGAGGTGACAATGCGCGTCGGGAATGGTTCCAAGGTCGATGTGATCGCCGTCGGCACGCTACCTCTACATCTACCTTCGGGATTAGTTTTAGACCTGAATAATTGTTATTTGGTGCCAGCGTTGATCATGAACATTATATCTGGATCTTGTTTAGTGCGAGACGGTTATTCATTTAAATAAGAGAATAATGGTTGTTCTATTTATATGAGTAATATCTTTTATGGTCATGCACCCATGAAGAGTGCTCTATTCTTGTTGAATCTCGATTGTAGTGATACACATATTCATAATATTGATGCCAAAAGATGCAAAGTTGATAATGATAGTGCAACATATTTGTGGCACTGCCGTTTAGGTCATATTGGTATAAAGCGCATGAAGAAACTCCATGAAGATGGACTTTTGGAATCACTTGATTTTGAATCATTTGATACTTGCGAACCAAGCCTCATGGGCAAGATGACTAAAACTCCGTTCTCTGGAACAATGGAGCGAGCTAATGACTTATTGGAAATAATACATACTGATGTATGCGGTCCAATGAGTGTTGAGGCACGCGGCGGGTATTGTTATGTTCTGACCTTCACAGATGATTTGAGTAGATATGGGTATATCTACTTAATGAAACACAAGTCTAAAACATTGGAAAAGTTCAAAGAATTTCAGAGTGAAGTGTAGATTCATCGTAACAAGAAAATAAAGTTTCTACGATCTGATCGCAGAGGCGAATATTTGAGTTACGAGTTTGGACTTCATTTAAAACAATGTGGAATTGTTTCACAACTCACGCCACCTGGAACACCACAGCGTAATGGTGTGTCCGAACGTCGTAACCGTACTTTATTAGATATGGTGCGTTCTATGATGTCTCTTACCGATTTAGCACTATCATTTTGGGGTTATGCATTAGAGACAGCTGCATTCACGTTAAATAGGGCACCATCTAAATCCGTTGAGATGACACCGTATGAACTATGGTTTGGCAAGAAACCTAAGCTATCGTTTCTTAAAGTTTGGGGTTGTGACACTTATGTCAAAAGGCTTCAGCCTGATAAGCTCGAACCCAAATCGAAGAAGTGCGTCTTTATAGGATACCCTAAGGAAACAATTGGGTACACCTTCTACCACAAATACGAAGGCAAGATCTTTGTTGCCAAGAATGGAACCTTTCTAGAGAAGGAGTTTCTCTCGAAAGAAGTGAGTGGCAGGAAAGTAGAACTTGATGAGGTAATTGTACCTTCTCTCGAATTGGAAAGTAACACATCACAGAAAACCATTCCCGTGATGCCTACACCAACTAGAGAGGAAGATAATGATAATGATCATGAAACTTCAGATCAAGTTGCTACCGAACCTCGTAGGTCAACCAGAGCAAGATCCGTAGTAGAGTGGTACGGTAATCCTGTCCTGGAAGTCATGTTACTAGACCAAGGCGAACCTACGAACTATGAAGAAGCTATGATGAGCCCAGATTCCGACAGATGGCTTGAAGCCATGAAATCTGAGATAGGATCCATGTATGAGAACAAAGTGTGGACTTTGGTGGACTTGCCCGATGATCGGCAAGCCATTGAGAATAAATGGATCTTCAAGAAGAAGACAGACGCTGATGGTAATGTCACCATCTACAAAGCTCGACTTGTCGCAAAAGGTTTTTGATAAGTTCAAGGGGTTGACTACGATGAGACTTTCTCACCCGTAGCAATGCTTAAGTCAGTCCGAATCATGTTAGCAATTGCCGCATTTTATGATTATGAAATCTGGCAAATGGACTTCAAAACTGCATTCCTTAATGGATTTCTTAAAGAAGAGTTGTATATGATGCAACCAGAAGGTTTTGTCGATCCTAAAGGTGCTAACAAAGTGTGCAAACTCCAGCGATCCATCTATGGACTGGTGAAAGAATCTCGGAGTTGGAATATATGCTTTGATGAGGTGATCAAAGCATATGGTTTTATACAGACTTTCGGTGAAGCCTGCATTTACAAGAAAGTGAGTGGGAGCTCTGTAGCATTTCTGATATTATATGCAGATGACATATTGTTGATTGGAAATGATATAGAATTTCTGGATAGCATAAAAGGATACTTGAATAAGAGGTTTTCAATGAAAGACCTCGGTGAAGCTGCTTATATATTGGGCATCAAGATCTATAGAGATAGATCAAGATGCTTAATAGGACTTTCACAAAGCACATACCTTGATAAAGTTTTGAAGAAGTTCAAAATGGATCAGTCAAAGAAAGGGTTCTTGCTTGTGTTACAAGGTGTGAAGTTGAGTCAGACTCAAAGCCCGACCACTGCAGAAGATAGAGAGAAAATGAAAGTCATTCCCTATGCCTCAGCCATAGGTTCTATCATGTATGCTATGCTGTGTACCAGACCTGATGTGTGCCTTGCCATAAGTTTGGCAGGGAGGTACCAACATGATCCAGGAGTGGATCACTGGACAGCGGTCAAGAACGTCCTGAAGTACCTGAAAAGGACCAAGGATATGTTTCTCGTTTATGGAGGTGACAAAGAGCTCGTCGTAAATGGTTATGTCGATGCTAGCTTTGACACTGATCTGGATGACTCTAAGTCACAAACCGGATACGTATTTATATTGAATGGTGGAGCTGTCAGTTGGTGCAGTTCCAAGCAGAGCGTCGTGGCGGGATCTATGTGTGAAGCTGAGTACATAGCTACTTCGGAAGCAGCAAATGAAGGAGTCTGGATGAAGGAGTTCATATCCGATATGGGTGTAATACCTAGTGCATCGGGTCCAATGAAAATCTTTTGTGACAATACTGGAGCAATTGCCTTAGCAAAGGAATCTAGATTTCACAAGAGAACCAAACACATCAAGAGACACTTCAACTCCATTCGTGAACAAGTCAAGGATGGAGACATAGAAATTTGCAAGATACATACGGATCTGAATGTAGCAGACCTGTTGACTAAGCCTCTTCCGCGAGAAAAACATGACCAGCACCAAGACTCCATGGGTGTTAGATTCATTACAATGTAATCTAGATTATTGACTCTAGTGCAAGTGGGAGACTGAAGGAAATATGCCCTAGAGGCAATAATAAAGTTGTTATTTTATATTTCCTTATTCATGATAAAGGTTTATTATCCATGCTAGAATTGTATTGATCGAAAACTTAAATACATGTGTGAATACATAAACAAACACCGTGTCCCTAGTAAGCCTCTACTAGACTAGCTCGTTGATCAAAGATGGTTAAGGTTTCCTAACCATAGACATGTGTTTTCATTTGATAACGGGATCACATCATTAGGAGAATGATGTGATGGACAAGACCCATCCGTTAGCTTAGCATAATGATCGTTCAGTTTTATTGCTATTGCTTTCTTCATGTCAAATACATATTCCTTCGACTATGAGATTATGCAACTCCAAGATACCAGAGGAATACCTTGTGTTCTATCAAATGTCACAACGTAACTAGGTGATCATAAAGATGTTCTACAGGTATCTACGAAGGTGTTTGTTGAGTTGGCATAGATCGAGATTAGGATTTGTCACTCCGAGTATCAGAGAGGTATCTCTAGGCCCTCTCGGTAATACACATCATAAGCTTGGAAGCAAACGACTGAGTTAGTCACGAGGTGATGTATTACGGAATGAGTAAAGAGACTTGCCGGTAACGAGATTGAACTAGGTATGAAGATACCGACGATCGAATCTCGGGCAAGTAACATACCGATGGGCAAAGGGAATTACATATGTTGTCATTATGGTTCGACCGATAAAGATCTTTGTAGATTATGTAGGAACCAATATGGGCATCCAGTTTTCGCTATTGGTTATTGACCGGAGAGGTGTCTCGGTCATTTCTACATAGTTCTCGAACCCATAGGGTCCGCACGCTTAACGCTCGTTGACGATATAGTGTTATATGAGTTATATGATTTGGTGACCGAATGTTGTTCGGAGTCCCGGATGTGATCACGGACATGACGAGGAGTCTTGAAATGGTCAAGAGGTAAAGATTGATATATAGGACGATGGTATTCGGACACCGCAAGTGTTTCGGGGTGTACCGGGTGATCATCGGAGTACCGGAGGGGGTACCAGACACCCCCGGGAGGTTAGTGGGCCTATTGGGCCATAAGAGGGGAGGACACTAGCCCACAAGGGGCTGGCGCGCCCCCCATGGCAACCTCCCTAGTGGGGAATGGAAAGGGGGGGGGGGGATTCGGCCTCCCCCTTCCTTCCTCTCCCCCTTTCCTTCCCTCCTCCGACAAATATGGCAGGGGGGCGCGGCCAAGGGCAGGAGCCCAAGTAGGATTCAGACCTACTTGGGGCCCCCCTTGGCCTCTCCCCTCTCCCTCCCACCTATATATATGTGTGGGGGGGGGGTGCCTAGCACACCCCAGACAATTGCCTAGCCGTGTGCGGCGCCCCCTCCACCGTTTACACCCTCGATCATATTTTCGTAGTGCTTAGGCGAAGCCTTGCGGAGATCACTTCACCATCGCCGTCACCACGCCGTTGTGCTGCCGGAACTCGTCTACTACCTCGTCATCTTGCTGGATCAAGGAGGCGGAGGACGTTACCGAGCTGAATGTGTGTAGAACGCGGAGGTGCCGTATGTTCGGTTCTTGATCGGTTGGAGCGCGAAGAAGTTCGTCTACATCAACCGCGTTATCAAACGCTTCCGCTTACGGTCTATGAGGGTACGTAGACACACTCCCCCCCTCGTTGATATGCATCTCCATGGATAGATCATTGCGTGTGCATAGAATTTTTTTTGTTTTCCATGCAACGTTTCCCATCAGTGAAACCAACGCTGAAAATTCTTATAAATCGGGAAACCCCCAGAAAGAAACCTAGAACTTCCAGGCCGCCGCCGCAAGCTTTTGTTCCGAAGCGATCTCATCTGGAGGCCTTTTCCGGCACCCTGCCGGAGGGGGAAATCATCACCGTAGACCATCTTCGTCATCCGAGCGGTCTCCATGACGAGGAGGGAGTAGTTCACTCTCGGGGCTAAGGGTATGTACCAATAGCTATATGTTTGATCTCTCTCTCTCTCTCTCTCTCTCTCTCTCTCTCTCTCGTGTTCTTGATTTGGCACGATCTTGATGTACCATGAGCTTTGTGTAACACCCCGGATGTCATGCTACAGTAAACTCATGTTAATGGTGCCATGTCATCACAATTAATTTTTGCTAAACTTCACTTTGATCCAAACCTAGTTCGAAGTCAAATTCAAATAGCAAGTCAAATTAATATCTCATCAAGCAGTAAAACTAAAATGTTCAAATTATTCTATAATTCCCCCTGATCATTTATCATGTTGAAACCAACATCATTTGACTCACCAATTAATCCCTAGTAAATTATAAAGTGGTCCAACAACACTTATTTAAACCAATTTAATTTAAACAGATATTTACACTAGTCAAAATAAATTGTAACTTGTTGTGCTAGCTCAACACACTACCTAGTAATTATGGTCCAAATTTCATAATGAAATAAAATTTTGCTTGTAATGGATGGAGAGATAGCTAGGGAATTTCTTGCTTGTAGTGATAGAGCTGATCTTAAGAAATTACTATGTAAGATGAAAGAAAAATCTCTAAATGTTAGAATGAAATATGACCCTCAGTTTGCCATGTTTCCCATCTTTGTTACCGATAAGGATTATGAATTCTCTGTCGATCCTAAGTTAATTACTTTGGTTGAATCCATTCCTTTCCATGGTTATGAATCTGAAACTGTTGTGGCATATCTTACTAAACTGAATGATATAACCACCCTATTTGCTCAAGAGGAAAAAATTCGCTACTACTATATTCTGAAGTTGTTTCCTTTATCATTAAAGGGTGATGCTAAGATATGGTTTAATTCCCTTGCTCCTGGTCGTGTGCGTAGTCCCCAGGATACGATTTATTACTTCTGTGAAAAATATTTTCCTACTCATAAGTAACAAGCTGCTTTACAAGAAATATTTAACTTTGTGCAAATTAAAGAAGAGAATCGCCGTCAAGCTTGTGGGAGGCTTCTCCAATTACTTAATTCTTTGCCTGATCATCCTCTCAAGATAAATGAAATACTTGATATTTTTTATAATGGACTAACTGAGGCCTCTAGGGACCACCTAGATAGTTGTGCTGGTTGTGTTTTCAGAGAACGAACTGTTGAACAAGCTGAAGAACTATTGAATAATATATTGAGGACTGATAATGATTGGACTCTTCCTGAACCACCACCTAAGCCAACTCTGAAGAAGAGAGGCATTTTATTTCTCAGTCCTGAAGATATGTAAGAGACAAAGAAATCTTTGAAAGAAAAAGGTATTAAAGTTAATGATGTCAAGAATTTACCACCTATTGAAGAAATACATGGTCTTGATACCCCGACATAGGTAGTAGAGGTAAATTCTCTCTATAGATTTGATGAAGGTGATATTCCTTATACTAGATCTGCTAGTCAGTGCTTGGATGAATTGGATAACTTTATTGTTAAACAAGAAAACTTTAATGCATATGTTAGTAGACAATTGAAACGAAATGCTTATATGATTGAACGCTTGAGTGGCTTTATGTTTAGAACTGTTAATGATGTCAAGGGTGTGAGTAAACATGCATTCATGATAAAAACCCAAGTAGAATAGGTCATCAAGTCACAAAATGATTTGCTTAATGAGATGAACAAAAGATGAATGATCATGCTGTTAGAGTTGTGACTAGGGGTGGTAAAATGACTCAGGAACCCTTGTATCCTGAAGGTCACCCTAAGAGAATTGAACAAGACTCTTAAAGAATTAATACTGATGCACCTAGTCCATCTAAAAAGAAAAAGAAAGATGGTAGGACTTTGCATGCCTCTTGTTAACCTACTGTAGACACACCTGAGAATCCAAATGACATTTCTATTTCTGATGCTGAAACACAATCCAGTGATGAACATGAACCTAGTAACAATGATAATGATAATTATCATGTTGATGCTCAACCTAATAATGATAATGATGTGGAAATAGAACATGCTATTGATCTTGATAACCCACAACGTAAGAATAAAAGATATGATAAGAGAGACTTCATGGCTTGGAAACATGGTAAAGAAAGAGAACCATGGGTTCAGAAACCCATGCCCTTTCCTCCTAAAGCTTCAAAGAATAAAGATGAAGAAGAATTTGAGCGCTTTGTTGAAATGCTTAGATCTATCTTTTTGCGCCTTCGTTTGACTGATATTCTGAAAATGTCTCCTTATGCTAAGTACATGAAAGATATTGTCACAAATAAAAGAAAGATACCAGAAGCTGAAATTTCCACCATGCTTGCAAATTATTCAGTTAAGGGTGGAATACCAAAGAAACTAGGAGACTCAGGAATACCAACTATACCATGCTCCATTAAAAGAAACTATGTTAAAACTATTTTATGTGATCTAGGGGCCGGTGTTAGTGTTATGCCCTTCTCTTTGTATCGTAGACTTGATTTGAATAAGTTGACACCAACTGAAATCTCTTTGCAAATGGCTAATAAATCAACCGCTATACCCATGGGTATTTGTGAGGATGTGCCTTTCGTAGTTGCAAATGTTACTATCTTAAGGGACTTTGTTATTCTTGATATACCCGAGGACGATAGTATGTCGATCATCCTTGGTAGACTCTTTTTGAATACTGCAGGGGCTGTTATTGATTGCAACAAAGGCAATGTCACTTTTCATGTCAATGGTAATGAGCATACGGTACACTTCCCAAAGAAACAACCTCAAGTGAATAGTATGAACTCTATTGAAAAAATTTCAACAATTACTATTGGAGGTTTTGAATTCCCTATTCCTACTGTCAAAAAGAAATATGAAATTCTTATTGTTGGGGACATGCATATCCCCATTGAGGTAACCTAGTATCATACAAAGATTCTCCGGTTTCATGTCATTCGGAAGAAGTTTGTTGATAAAACTTGATCAACCTTATTATTGGATTCCTTTTGATGGGCATGTGGTCGCTGAATTTAGTAAACACAACTTTCTGTACCCACTTTTTACTTTCTGTTATTTAGAATTAATAAAGTAGAAATGCCATGATTATACTATTTTCTGAATTACCCGTGCAATAAAAAATGAAAAAAAATAAAAGTTCTCAGAATGCCCTGAAAATTTAATGTGATTTTTTCTACAATATATAAAAAATAGTGGCACTGAACACACCCCAGGGGGTGCACCTGTGAGCCACAAGCTCACAGGGCGCGCCATGCAGGCTTGTGGGGCCCATGTAGGCCCCTTCACTTATTGCTGCCACCCATGCTGATCCTCTTCCTCCAGAAAAAATAAACTTGCTCCATAGCCCGTGTTCTTGCTCTTCTTGCTGCAATTTTCGATCTCCTTGCTCGTAGCTCCATTTCAAAAACTGTTTTGGTGGATTGCTCATCGGTATGTGACTCCTCCAATGGTCCAATTAATTTTTGTTCTAGTGGTTTATTATTTGCATATTTAGCTACTGTTGGTGACCATGTTCTTGAGCTTGCATGTCAAATTTATATGGTTCAAACTAGTTTTGGTGCATGATATGGCCTATAGATACTTGCAGGAGTAGTTGCTATCGATTTTGTTGAGTTTTGTTCACTTTTATTTTGGGTTACTAAAAATTTCAGAAATTTTCAGAGAAAGGGAGAACCATGAGAAGGTGGTTAAGGGGCTCATCAAGCCAGGATTCGGAGGAAACTCCAAAGGAAAAGCCCAAGTACCATCTCCCGCGTGCAGCAGAGGTTCGACCGTGTGAGTGGCCGAGTGACATATTTTTGAAGGAAGCGGGAATTTATGAGGATTTCTATTACTTGGTGAACAATGCCGACATCATTCCCTTCCTCGAAGATAAGTGTGACCAACATCTCCTACTCACTAATACCTTCATGCAAAGCTTTCACTTTTATCCTAGGAAGGAACAACCCATTGTAGAATTTAACCTTTATGATGTGCCTAAGGAAATGACATTATATGATTTTTGCAATGTTTGTGAAATACCTTATGAGGGCAGTCACAGTGATCCACGTCTTAGAGACATGGAGGATTTCATCTTTGAAACTACTGCGGGGGAGACAAGGGGAGTGTCAGAAGCGAAAGTGGCTAGTTTGCATTTTCCCGTTTTATGTTACTATGCATTATTTGCTGGGAGATGTTTGATTGGTCCATGGGAGAGTGGAGCGCTCAGTGCGCCTGACCTTGCTATTTTGCGCCATGCTTTATATGCTGATAGAACTTTTAGTTTGGGCGCTATGGTTGCTCTACGGTTACACACAAACCGTTCGAAGGGTGTTATTTATGGTGGTATCTATGCCTCCTGCCTCGCTGCACATTTTGAGATTCCCATTAGACATGATGAGGCGGAGGAGATGTTGCTACCTACTAAATATCTGGACTACGCTAGTATGGTGGTGCACCATTTTATTGACAAGGATGAGCACATGCGACTTCGTTATAACTTAGTATTTAGCCAGGGAACTCGTGAGATTATTACTTTGCCTGGACCTTCTTTGTTCAATCTTTATTCAGGAAGGTACACTATTATGCCCGATGACATTTATGCATACTGGGGTCTGACACAACCCCCAGCACCTGAGCCAACACCAGTACGTAAGCCATATCTGGAGCCTGTTCATCAGTGGGAGCGACAGGAGCTCTCCAACCAGTGGAACCCCCAGGACCCTCCGCAGTATCCAGGAGAGGGATATTTTGATCCGTGGCGGTAGACCAACTTAGGCCAAAAGCCTAAGCTAGGGGAGTACATATTTCTCACCGACATTACATTCATTCATCACACATTCATTCTAGTTGTCGGTGTTCATCCTTTTACATTGTATAATCCATGTTAGTTTTATTTTTCTTTCTTCTTGTGTGTTTGAAAAATTGCGAAAACCCAAAAAGATTTCTCGTTCTTCTTTTGCTTGTGATGTGGAGTGAACCTTGAGACGAGGGCTGACCCATTGTTGGCCTGATCTTTCACAACACAAACCTCCATCGCAGCAAGAACTAGTTGCAGGTGTATGAAGATGTTCGCAAATCCCACAGAAACAACACGCCAACCCCTCGATCCGAAGGAATAATGTGGACGAACCGTATAGACTCAGCTTGTAATCTCCTACGCATCACGTCACAGGAACTCACACGCCAGTAGAGATTTTTGACAAGAATTCTCTAAACTCGATACTGGCCGATGGCCGAAACACACGCGGTGTCTAATGCATCATAACATAACCTAATCTATTACATGACTCACGGGCTTGGCTTTATAGTAATAGCCACCCCTTCTAACTTGACTCACAAGAAGTAATTTAATATTTGAACTTATCTCTAACTCACGCCTGAATAGAATTGTAACAAAAAACATCCTAATTAACTAACCAACTCAAACTTGGTCTCCGCACATTGTGCTACGGCTGAGTTGGTTTGGTGGACCCCAACCGGCATCTTTCAAGGACATAGCAGACCATGTACCAACAAATCTAGTTGCATGCTTGATCTTCTCCTTACGTGGCAAGAATAAAAACAACCTAGTTTGCATGGCGTGCCCTTCACACCAATATGTGATCCTTTGATTAATTGGAAACTTTACGTGTGCCTGGCACGTCATAATCTTTTTCCCAAACCAGGAAACATGTTCCATATCTCCAAAGCATATTAAAGTATTCCTGTATTGGCTTGGTCTCTCTATGGCACGTCTTGCTACTAATCTCATGCTGATCCCACATGTATCCGTACACTGCCTTGGTGCATGCAAATAGACGGTCGTACCATGCAACATTGGACTAGAGTCACGGCTCATCTTTTGCACAACCTTGACATACACACAAGTTTCACTAATAAGATGTTCCTCGCCATCATAGCTTAGGCGAAGGTACCGTGGTACTTGGCATGTATATTTTGGCATGTTAATATCTTTGACCTGGAGTCCTTTAACACACGACAATGCTTGAACATAAAAAACACCAGTGTTAGTCACGGCCATATCAGCTTGTTGGGAGCTTTCCAGTGTATATAGTTTTTCCCATTTTTATCTTTCTTTCATTTTGCTTCCTTAAAAAAAAACTCCAAAAATATTTCAGTGTGTTTATTTGAAATTCTTTTCTTTTCTTTGGGTCATCGTAAGGAGAAGACCACGAAGAAAATGTTGAGCGGCTCTCATATGCATTATTGTTGATCTAACAAAGAGCCCATATTACCTTGTCTTCTCCTTTGAATAAATGTTTGCAGATTCTAGCTTAGTCCACGGCATGTGCACTCTTATTATTATTATAATAATTATTATTATTCACATCATTCGGTTGCGCAAGTGAAAGGCAACAATGACGAAATTTGATGAATTGATTGAGGTGAAGAAAAACTGGTACGAGCTCAACCTGTTTTGTTTTTGTAAATATGATTAGCTCATTGTTCTCGATTCAGCCTATTATGAGTAAACATGTTTCCAATGACAATTAGAGATCATAGTTACTCATGCCATACTTAAATAGCTAGGAGTGGATAATGGTTTATCTTGTGTGCCACCATGCATTTAAAATGGTTATGATGTAGTATGATAGGATGGTATCCTCCTCTGAATGATTCAAGTGGCTTGACTTGGCACATGTTCACGCATGTAGTTGAATCAAAACCAACAAAACCACCACGGTATTTATGTTCATGGTGATTTATATCCTACTCATGCTCGTATTCAATGTTGATTAATCTCAATGCATGTTTATGACCGTTGTCGCTCTCCGGTTGGTCGCTCCTCAATCTATTTGCTAGCCTTCACTTGTACTAAATGGGAATACTGTTTGTGCATCCATTTCATTAAACCCAAAGTTATTTCATATGAGTCCACTATACCTACCTATATGCAGTATTTACCTGCCGTTCCAAGTAAATTTGCATGTGCCAAACTCTAAATCTTCAAATAATAATCTATTTTGTATGCCCAAATCGCTCATGAAGCGACAGGGAGGGGTCAACACCTTCCATGCTAGGTGGGTTATTCTCACGATGAGTGTTTATTCGCCCGTCATTCACGAGAAAGTGGCCGGTAATTGGGATGCCTAGTCCTATGATCAAAATCAAAATATAATAATGAAACAAAATTCCCCCAGATTGTTCTTGGTATGGAGGGCACCCGAGGATTCGGCTAGCCATGGCTTGTGTTTTTTGGTGGAGGGGGAGTAAAACTTTACCGTTTTGTTTGGGAACTGCCTATAATGTGTCTAGCATGGAAGTTGTTAAAAACTGTCGGCCGCTATGTTGACAATCAAAGCATATCTCTCAAAATTATATTCATCTATGTTTTAAAAGCTTCGAGCTCTGGCACCTCTGGAAATCCCTACTTCCCTCTATGAAGGGTCTATCTATTTACTTTTATTGTTGGGTCATCATCTTCTCATTAAAGCACCAGCTGGAGAGCACTATTGTCATTTTTATGCTTTGTGTTTAGTTGATGTTGAGTATGAGTGTGACTGGATCTCCTTTACCATGAATTACAATGTCTACTCAGTGCTTGAACTTCAGAGGTGCTCTGCATTTATGGTTTGAGGTCTCAGAAAGGGCTAGCGAGATACCATTATGTCATATTATATCCTGATTGTTTTGAAAAAGTGTTGTCTCCGAGATACCTTATTATTGCTCACTAGTTAGTTATGCCATTGATGTGAGTAAATGTGATACCTAAGTGTTATCGTGAATATGGTTAGTTCATAATCTTTGCTGAAAACCTTAACATTGGTTAGACATTTGCAACAACAAGATCAAACAGAGTTTGTAAAAGTTTTTCTTTGTCACTTTCAGTTTGTCAACTGAATTGCTTGAGGACAAGCAATGAGTTAAGCTTGGGGGAGTTGATACGTCTCCATCGTATCTACTTTTCCAAACACTTTTGCTCTTGTTTTGGACTCTAATTTGCATGATTTGAATGAAACTAACCTGGACTAACGCTATTTTTAGCAGAATTACCATGGTGTTGTTTTTGTGTAGAAATCAAAGTTCTCGGATTGACCTAAAAATTTATGAAGAATTTTGATGGAATATATTAATAATACTGGCGGAAAAATATACCAGAGGGGGCCACCTAGGAGCCACAAGCTCAGGGGGTGGGCCTACCCCCTCAGGGTGCGCCCTGCAAGCTTGTGGGCCCCCTGGACCTCCGGCAACGCAAACTCCAATTTCATATATACCTATTCGCCAAGAAAAAAACCAGAGAGAAGGATTCATTGCGTTTTACGATACGGAGCCGCCGCCACCTCCTGTTCTTCATCGCGGCGGGGAGGGGGGGGGCTGATCTGGAGTCCATTCGGGGCTCCGGAGGGGTGCTCACCACTGAGAGTGAGTAATTCCTTCGTAGGCTTGCTGGACGGTGATGGGTTGGATGAGATTTATCATGTAATCAAGTTAGTTTTGTTAGGGCTTGATCCCTAGTATCCACTGGTATCTGAGATTGATGTTGCTATGACTTTGCTATGCTTAATGCTTATTAGTAGGGCCCGAGTGTCATGATTTCAGATCTGAACTTATTAAGTTTTCATGAATATATGTGTGTTCTTGATCCTATCTTGCAAGTTATATGCACCTATTACATGTTATGATCTGCATACCCCAAGGTGACAATAATTGGGATTCTTTCCGGTGATTACCGTAGTTTGAGGACTTTGTGTATTCACTAAGTGCTAATGCTTTGTTCCGGTTCTCTATTAAAAGGAGGCCTTAATATCCCTTTGTTTCCTTATGGACCCCGCTGCCACGGGAGGGTAGGACAAAAGATGTCATGCAAGTTCTTTTCCATAAGCACGTATGACTATATACGGAATACATGCCTACATTACATTGATGAATTGGAGCTAGTTCTGTGTCGCTCTAGGTTATAACTGCTACATGATGAATATCATCCAACGCAATTATCTATCGCTGATCCAATGCCTACGCTTTTTATATATTGATCTTTGCTAAGTTACTTTCACCGTTGCTGCTGTTACAATCACTACAAAATTGGTATTGTTTCTATTGCTACTGTTACCGTTACTATCAAACTATCATACTACTTTGCTACTGATCACCTTGCTGCAGATATTAAGTCTTTCAGGTGTGGTTGAATTGACAACTCAACTACTAATACTTGCGAATATTCTTTGGCTCCCCTTGTGTCAAATCAATAAATTTGGGTTGAATACTCTACCCTCAAAAACTGTTGTGATCCCCTATACTTGTGGGTTATCATTGTGTTGTGATATTATACCGTGAGTCACTGATCTTGATCGTGCATGCCGCGTGGATGTTTCGTGCATGATTAATTTTGGGGGCATCACAAGATGGTATCAGAGCCGACTGCCTATAGGAACCACTTCCAAACTCCTTCGTCAAAGTTGAGTCTAGACTTGAAAGAATTGTTTTACTAACTGTGTTGTGTGGCTTATGGGCCCACGCCACCTATGGATGGGATTAGAATCTTTTATTCCATTTCTTTACTCTGGGATTCTGATTTCTCTTCTCTTCGTGTTAAAGATTTTGCTAACTCTAACTCTAGGTTCACGCGATGACTTCACTCCGAAGATCCATTTGTTGCCGCTACTCTTTTGATTCACCAGAAGACTCCAAAGATACTCTTCGATGTTCTCCCGAGACCTTGTGCCCATCGCCTTTTGCAATTCCCTTCCATCGATAAACCCCTATGGATAACTACATACACCTACCATTAATATGTTCATTCTCAGTTGCTTTTGTTATTACAAGATACCTCGAAATACTCCCTGATATTCTGAGAATCCTTTATGTCTACTGCCTTCCAGCTCTTTTCTGCATAAATACACCTACAAATAATTCCTCACACTTACCAGGTATTTGTACATCCTCGATTGTTCATGTATTTACAAAATACTCCGAAATGCTATCCGATCTTCCAAAACTCATCTACAACCTATTGCCCTTGAAATTCTTGCGTGTCTACTTTATGGTTAATCCATATGCCTAGGAATCTTCATTGACATCCCTTGTCATTGCCATTGCCATTTTGAGCCTAATGATTCAATATGTTTGCGAGAACTCACAATCTTCATTCGAAACTAGAATTCGTCCTTTCGACTTAGCCGTCACTCCGGACATGAGCTAGTTCTCGGCAAATCAAACCTTAATTGATTGTCCATCTAATATTATTCAACCTACTCATCTTTTGATCAGCGCCTGCTTCTAATCCCCTGATTTGGAAATCATAATTCCTTTATTTAAGCTTCGAATTATTCATATGTTTCTAAAATTCGATGCCTTTGCATTCTTTCATCTTCTGGTTGAGTACCAATACTCACATCAGATCCATTGCGGTCTGCCAAATCCTTTGGTGGATTATTATTCGGCCGTTCCTGCGCATGTAAAACCTTGAGTTCTTCCCTTGATACAAATCTCCCTGTCGAGTCGTATCATCTACCTTGACTTCGGTACTCTGCTTTCGAGCTTGTATCTGTTGCTTCTTTAAGTGTGTTGTATAGATTCGTAAAATGTCCCGATGGGTTGTACCTATGCTTTTGCCATCTGTGTGAACCTGAAAGTTTTCACGGGTCATACTCTTCTGGTGTTTCTCGAGGAAAAACTTTCAACACTAATGCCATTTTCAAAATAAGAAGTGAATGCAAAGTTGTGCATTGGAGAGTGGGAGTCGACCTTGAACTTTGTGTTCATGCCCATGGACACGATGTAGATCTTTTCATGGTAACTTATCATAAACATAATTATCCCTTTGTGTAATTCTTTCGGTATCATTTGATCCCATGCGGTTATGGTTTCGACCATCCTATCCTCATTTGATATATCTAAGAGTAATCCATTCCTGTGCCTCGTCTATTTTTGACAAGGCTAAAGTATTTGCCTTCCACACATCAACGATCTAGTTCAGCTTCTATTTTGTTCAACCTTCAAGTATTGCCCTTTGTTATCTTGAGGATATCGTCCCATTGCACTACCTCTTATGAATTCTTGTTGGAATAATACTTGTCACCAGTTTAGTCACTCTGCAAGTTTGCATTGTCCATCACTCCAGAACTCTAACAAGTGACTCAAATCCACACTGTGATTCAATACTCCTAGTACTTTGTTGCTAGAAAGTTTAATACTCCATCGTGTCATTCCTAGCCTGGTCGGCTACATCATTATCGTGCTAATTTTAACTATGCTACCTAGTCCTTCTTCCCGATGCACGTTTCTGTCAATGAGCTAAGCTTACGTCGAGCTTCTTCATCATATCATTTCACCTTGAACAACTAGATTGATTCTGAGCTTGCATCTTATCTGTGGTTCCAATAACCTTTCGCTTCACCGTCCTTTTAATTGATGTCGTCGCTAGTCGATTATATCTTCATGAAACCTCCCGATAAAATGTGTCATGATTATCGTCAACATTTTGAATTCTTCTGAGATGTCATGCTACAGTAAACTCATGTTAATGGTGCCATGTCATCACAATTATTTTTTGGTAAAATTCACTTTGATCCAAACCTAGTTCAAAGTCAAATTCAAATAGCAAGTCAAATTAATATCTCATCAATCAGTAAAACTAAAATGTTCAAATTATTTTATAATTCCCCTTGATCATTTGTCATTTTGAAACCAACATCATTTGACTCACCAATTAATCCCTAGTAAATGATAAAGTGGTCCAGCAGCATTTATTTAAACCAATTTAATTTAAACAGATATTTACACTAGTCAAAATAAATTGGAACTTGTTGTGCTAGCTCAACACACTACCTAGTAATTATGGTCCAAATTTCATAATCAAATAAATTCATTTGGTATGGAAATAAAATGCAAACCAGAAAGGAAATAAGAAACAGAAAAGTAAAAAAGAAAAAGGGCAAAAGACTACTGTGTCTCTGGGCTCTAGGTCAACAGTGAGGCCCAACCCACCTAACCCCCTCACCCCCTTCCTCTGTTCACCAGGGGAGGGCATGGCAGCCATCCTTCGGCCACGGCAGCACCATGCCGCGTGCCGGCCATCCCTCGGCTCCCCAGAGGCATAAGGCTGACCCCAAGACCCCCCTCGGCACCCCTTGACCCCCAGATCCCCTTTTCCCTCTCGCTTTCCTCCTCCCCCACTCGAGGCTGGACCACCCGTCACCATGGCCTCGCTGCCCTTGTAGCCACCGGCCGCATCTCACCGCCCCGACGTAACCAGGAGATCGCCTGTCGTCCGCTTCATCTTCCTCGACCATGAGCTCAAGACCGGAGCCACCAGAGCACCAGATCGCGTCATCTTCTTCCTCGGATCACCGTCGACCTCCTTCTTCGATCCTGATGCCCCCTTGCAGCTCCCGGCCCTCACCAAGCCTTTTTTGCGCTCCCCGATGAGCACCGCTACTATTTCCCTCTTTTCTCCCTTCGTTTTCAACGTCGTAGGCCGCCGCCTGTCCACCTGCCCGGTGTTGCACTTGCCGTGCTCGCTAATTAGTGCTAACCCTCCGCTAATTAGCTTAATTAGTTCATTAATTAAAATTAGTTTACCCTTTGTCACCGACAATTGGGCCCCACCTACCTAGTTAATTTAATTAGACTAACCAAACTCTGTTAATTACATTGTGTCACTGCCATATGGGTCCCAGTGGCCCGTTTGACCAGTCAACTGACTAGACCCCACTGTCAGCCTCAGACGCATTCTGCCGTGTGCACTTCTAGGTGCGCATAGCATTTATCTATTTAATTTCGAATTAATAATAAATCCAGAAAATTCAGAAAATCAATTAAACTTTGGAAATTCATATAAAATAAACCGTAACTTGGATGAAAATAATTTATATATGAAAAATGATCAGAAAATATGACAAATCCGAATATGCCATCCACATATCTGCCACACCCCTCTAACATAATGAACATCAAAATTTTGCCCCTGGTTCAATACTTCAATAAGATATTTTCCCTCTTCTTTTAAAGTTCTTAGTATTGCGTTAGGTCACATCAACACCACATTTTTCCATGACATGCATTGTGTTGCATTTGATTGCTCCATTATTTATCTGTTGTCCCCCTCTACTCTATTCTTTCGGTAGACCCCGAGACTACCGCTGCCTTCGAGTACGACTACGTCGACGACGACTCATCCTTCTCGGCAGAGCTTCCAGGCAACCAAAACCCCCTCGATCATCCAGATATCGCACATTCTTTCTATCTTATTCTTGCATTATATTTTGCTACTGTTGTTGTTCCGGTAGCTCCTATTCTGATGCATAGCCTGTTTTGATAACCTACTATTGATACTTTATCTGTTAACCTATATGCTTATTATAGGTGAGTTAGTTTCCCATCAGTGGCCCTACACCCTTGTCTGTGTCGCCATGCCATTCTATCTGGGTTGACCAGGGTGATGGTTCACTGTACCGCGACCAGAACACCCCTAAAGGCCCTTACAATTGTACGACTCTGCCGAGCCGTATCAAGTGTGATCTACTGAGGGTGATGCCTTGTATTTCACTCTCGATGGCGACTCTGTAGTGTAGCACATCTAGTGTGATCTACTGAGGGTGATTCCTCATATCTCACTCTAGGTGATGACTCTGCCGTGTAGTATATCAAGGTAAACCTATCAAGGGTGATTCCTCTGGTTTCACCATGATGGTATGGACCTAAACCCTGACTGTTACAATGATAAAGATAGGTCGGTCCCATGGGTATCGCGAGAGATAATGTGACAGAACGACAGGGCAGGTGGAGACCACCCAGGAGATAGGTGGGCCTGGTCCCTGGTCGTGGTCCGCGAGTTACCTAGTCGGAGCGACGACCCTGGTCGTCTCCATGAGATGCTAATAATACACTAATGGATTTGGATATTTGATCTGAGTTGGGCTACGTGCCTTTTCGCACTAACCACCCTCGATGTCGTACGTTCCTTCCGAAAGCGATCCAGATGTCACATTTCAGAGATGCGGGCTGATTGTTGGGGTGGGCTGGTTACGCCTGCTTGTGTATATAGAGGCGCGCCCGGGCCCCGACTAATCTTGCAACATGTAGGAGTACTTAGGGTGATGGGACCAAGACCCCTTCGTACTTAGGATTTAGACCGGCGTGTTGACCTCTCTAGAGAGTCTAGGTTGGTCTACGGCGTGTCGATCAGCCGAGGCCGGGCATTACCCAAAAAAGTGTTTCTGGACAGAGTTAATCAAGCATGTTGTGTAATGATACGTCTCCAACGTACCTATAATTTTTGATTGTTCCATGCTATTAAAGTATCAATCTTAGATGTTTTACACTCATTCACTAGCAACTTTATATTATTTTTTGGGACTAACCTATTGACATAGTGCCCAGTGCCAGTTGCTGTTTTCTGCATGTTTTTTTACTTTGCAGAATATCAATACCAAATGAAGTCCAAATGCGACGGAACTTTTTGGAGATTTTTTTCAAGACAGAAGACACCTAGGGAGCCAAAGAAGTGCACGGAAGGAAGCCCATGGGGCCCACTAGGCACCAGGGCGTGCCAGAAGGCCCAGGTGCGCCCTGGTGGGTAGTGGGTACCACGGGAAGCTTCTCCACCTCCATCCACCTCTATAAATTCTCTAAAATCCCAAAAACTCTAAGGGAGTCGAGAGAAAACAGTTTTCGTCACCGCAAGTTCTAAAACCACGAGATCCAATCTAGATGCCTTTTCCGGCACTCTGCCAGAGGGGTCAATGATCACTGTGGGGTTCTTCGTCATTCTTGTTGCCCCTCCGATGATGCGTGAGTAGTTTACTACAGACCTACGGGTCTGTAGGTAGTAGCTAGATGGCTTCTTCTTTCCTTTTGATCTTCTTCTCGATGTTCTCCTCGATGTTCTTGGAGATCTATTTGATGTAATGACTTTTTGCGGTGTGTTTGTTGGGATCCGATGAATTGTGGGTTTATGATCAGTTCTACCCATGAATATTACTTGAGTCTTTGCCAAACTCTTTTATGCATGATTGTTATATCCTCGTATTTCTTCTCCGAAATTTTGGTTTGGTTTGGCCAACTAGATTGATTTTTCTTGCCATGTGAAGAGGTGCTTTGTGATGGGTTCGATCTTGCGGTGCTCAATCTCAGTGATAGAAAGAGACATGACATACATGTATTGTTGCTATTAAGGATAAAAAGATGGGGTCTATTCCTACATGAATAGATCTTGTCTACATCATGTCATCGTTCTTATTGCATTACTCCGTTTTTCCATGAACTTTAAACACTAGATGCATGCTGGATAGTGGTCGATGTGTGGAGTAATAGTAGTAGATGCAAAATCGTTTCGGTCTACTAATCTTGGACGTGATGCCTATATACATGATCATTGCCTTGGATATTGTCATGACTATTCGCTTTGCTATCAATTGCCCAACAGTAATTTGTTTACCCACCGTATGCTATTTTCTCGAGAGAAAGCCTCTAGTGAAATCTACGGCCCCCGGGTCTATTTTCCTATCATATAAAACCAAAAATACCTTGCTGCATTTTCCCTTTATTTATTTTATTTTGTGTTTTAGTTAGATCTATTTATCAAATCTCATACTATTTAATCTATCTCAATACCGAGGAGGGATTGACAACCCCTCTTACGCGTTGGGTTGCAAGTTTTTGTTGTTTGTGTGCAGGTGCTGTTTACATAGTGTTGCTTGGTTCTCCTCCTGGATTGATAACCTTGGTTTCATAACTGAGGGAAATACTTACCGTTGCTGTGCTGCATCATCCTCTCCTCGTCGGGGAAACACCAATGCAGATACAAGTAATCAGGAAGAATTTCTGGTGCCGTTGCCGGGGAGGATCAAGTCAAGATAGTCTCCCGTCAACTTGCCAATTTCTGGCGCCGTTGCCGGGGAGACATCATCAACATCTATCAGGTTCCTACGCACAAATTCTCATCTCCTTGCAATTTAATTTATTTTCCATTTGCCTCTCATTTTCATCTCCCCCACTTCTAAATCATTTTTTTTGCAAAAGTCCAAAAATATTTTTCGTTTGCCTTTTTGTTTTAGTCATCTTGTCTTCATGACTAGCATGACTACCCCTCCTTTCTCACCGGATTTTGAAGTTCTATACTTCAAATAGAAACAAGAATAAAATTTGAAAGATGCCTGGTATAGGCTAATGGTATCTTACCGTATTTGCAACATTAAAGGAGATGCAAAAAATTTTCTTTGAAATTTTTATATAGGTTTAACCTTGCATCATAGATTTTTTTTGGATTTTTCTTCTAAAGGGAATTTTGTAGAGGTTGATGCTAATGCTGCTTATGAAATAATAGAGGGAATTTTGGGAGTTCCACCACCACCAAAAGGATTCACTTTTATTCAAGAAGGGATTCAAATGTTAGACAAATTGGGGGATATACAGAAAAGTTTGGTTGTGTTGCAAAAGTCTAACGAACCTCTCAAAAATATTAGTGGAAACCTCAATCGCATGAATACTTTGATTACTTTGTGTAATAAGCGGCTGGATATTTTGGATCTCAAGATGGTATCATTCCCTGAGAATATTGGGAAGTGTAAAGAGCCTCCCGGGTTTGAGAAAACTCTTACAAAGATAGCAAAAACTAAAGATGACAATACTTGAATCTATGCATTATGCTTAGCTAGGGGCGTAAAACAATAGCGCTTGTTCGGAGGCAACCCATTATTTATCCTTTAATTTTTTGTTTCTTTTTTGTTTTTCAATAAATACAAAATTATGCCTTTGTTATGATTGTGCTTTTTATGTTTTATTTAGTGTTTGTGCCAAGTAATGCCTTTAGGATGGCTCGGGTGATAGTTGATTTGATCCTATTGGAAAACATAAACTTTTACGTCCAGTAGCAGAATTGTTAAAAATCACAGGAGCGACGAAAAACTCTGATTTTTTTACACAAGATTAATATACAAATTGCCTCTGTTGTTCTATGTTTTCAGAACTTTTGGGGTTAGAGAACTATGAGAAAAATTCAAGTCTTTACACACTATTCTGTTTTTGACAGATTCTGTTTTCTTTGCATTGTGTGCTTATTTTGATGAATCTATGGATTGTATGGGGGGGGGGGTATAAGCCATGGTAAAGTTAGAATACAGTAGGTATAGTGCAATAACAAAGTAAGAATGGGTTTGCAACAGTACCTAAAGTAAAGATTGGTTTTCTTATACTAATGGATCTCACGAAGGTTTTTGTTAAGTTTTGTGTGATTGAAATTTTCAAGTTTTAGTGAGATCACGATGGATGAAGGAATAAGGAGTGAAAAGATCCTAAGATTGGGGATGCCCATGGCACCCCAAGGTAATATTCAAGAAGAACCAAGCAACCAAGCCTGGGGATGCCCCGGAAGGCATCCCCTCTTTCTTCTAATGACCATCGGTCATTTTACTTGGAGCTATATTTTTATTCATCACATATCATGAGTTTTGCTTGGAGCATCTTGTATTATATGAGTCTTTGCTTGTTTTTCTTTTTAGTTTGCCACATTCATCCTTGCTGGACACACCTATTTGAAAGAGCCATAATGATGCTATGATTTGTTAGAATTGCTCTAGTGCTTCACTTATATCTTTTTGAGCACGGTGGTGCTTTAATTTTGAAGAAATATGCTCTCATGCTTCACTTACATTATTTTGAGAGCTAGTAAATTTTGAAGAAATCCTCTCATGCTTCACTTATATTAATTTGAGAGATGAAAATTTTGAAGAAATATTTGTGCTCTTGTTCTTCACTTAAATTTGTTTGAGAGCTTGTTATAAGCATTGGTAATATATGAAACTAGTCCCAAAGTGATAGATATTCAAGAGGGATAATGAAAACTATCATGAAGATCATTGGACAATATAAACTTGATTCCTTCCAATAGTTTTGCGATATGGAGATAGTAATATGTGAGTCATGTTGGTGAGTAATTATGCTTAGTAAGAATATTGGTGTCAAGGTTTGTGATTCCCTATGCAAGCACGAAAGTCAATAGTTATGCAATGAAGTTACATCCTACTTGTTGTGCATTATTCGGTGTTAGTTATGCTTAATGCTCGTTTATGATCGTTTTCATTTTTTGGTTGGTTGCTTCTCAATCTATTTGCTAGCCTTTCCTTGTACTAAGCAGGAATACTGGTTGTGCATCCAAAATCCTAAACCAAGTTGTGCCAAATGAGTCCACCATAGCTACCTATATGCGGTATTTTCGTGCCGTTCCAAGTAAATCTGTATGTGCCAACTCTAATTTTCAAAATCAATTTCCTATTTGTGTGCCCGTACCGCTCATGAAGCGGCAGGGGCTGGCCAATATATTTCCATGCTAGATATTTTATTCTCAAGATGAGTGTTTATTCACTTGTCATTGCACGAGAGTGTGGCAAGGTAATAGGGATGCCTAGTCCCAAAATGAAAAAGAATTTTACTTTATGTTGTCAAATAATAAATTCCTTGGAAAGTGTTAGTATAGATGGCACCTGTGGATACGGCTAGCCATGGATTGTGAAAGAATGGTGGAAAAAGGAATAAACTTTATTTTATGTTTGGGAACCACCTATGATTTATTTAGCATGGAAAGTATTGGGAATTCTCGGTCATTTTCGTTAACGGGAAAAGCATGCCTCTCAAAACAATTTTTATCTCTCAATTTAAGCTATGAGCCCTGGCACCTCTACAAATCTCTGCTTCCCTCTGCGAAGGGCCTATCTATTTACTTTCTGCAATTTTTAATTTTTATTTGAGTCTCCATCTTCTCTTATAAAGCACCAACTAGGGAACACTATTATCATACTTGTGCATTGGATGTAGCTAATATTTGAGTGTGTTTCATGAATGGATAAATGATTGAGCATAATGGGCTAGGGATAGCTTTCTTTAGTGTTAATATTTTGAAAGACATGATTACTTGTTGATATGCTTGAGTATTGAGGTCTTCATGTCAAATTATAGACTATTGTTCTGAATCATCTAAAGTCCAAATGTCCATGCTACAAAAGAAAAGAGTATGTGATAAATATGATGGGTAGCATTCCACATCAAAAATTCTGTTTTTATCATTTACCTACTCGAGGACAAGCAGGAATTAAGCTTGGGGATGTTGATACGTCTCCAACGTATCTATAATTCTTGACTGTTCCATGCTATTAAAGTATCAATCTTGGATGTTTTACACTCATTTACTAGCAACTTTATATCATTTTTTGGGACTAACCTATTGACATAGTGACTAGTGCCAGTTGATGTTTCCTGCTTGTTTTTTTACTTTGCTGAATATCAATACCAAACGAAGTCCAAATGCCACGAAACTTTTTGGAGATTTTTTTCTAGACAGAAGACACCCAGGGAGCCAAAGAAGTGCACGGGAGGAGGCCCGTGGGGCCCACTAGGCACCAGGGCGCGCCAGAAGGCCCAAGCGTGCCCTTGTGGGTAGTGGGAACCACGGGAAGCTTCTCCACCACCATCCACCTCTATAAATACTCTAAAATCCCAAAAACCCTAAGAGAGTCGAGAGAAAACAGTTTCCGCTGCCACAAGTTCCAGAACCACGAGATCCAATCTGGAGGCCTTTTCCGGCACTCTGCCGGAGGGGTCAACGATCACGGAGGGGTTCTTCATCATCCTTGTTGCCCCTCAGATGATGCGTGAGTACTTTACTACAGACCTATGGGTCCATAGGTAGTAGCTAGATGGCTTCTTCTCTCTTTTTGATCTTCAATACAATGTTCTCCTCGATGTTCTTGGAGATCTATTTGATGTAATGACTTTTTGCGGTGTGTTTGTTGGGATCCAATGAATTGTGGGTTACTGATCAGTTCTATCCATGAATATTATTTGAGTCTTCACTGAACTCTTTTATGCATGATTGTTATAGCCTCGTATTTCTTCTCCGAAATTTTGGTTTGGTTTGGCCAACTAGATTGATTTTTCTTGCCATGGGAAGAGGTGCTTTGTGATGGGTTCGATCTTGCGGTGCTCAATCTCAGTGACAGAAAGAGACAAGAAACGCATGTATCATTGCTATTAAGGATAAAAAGATGGGTTCTATTCCTACATGAATAGATCTTGTCTACATCATGTCAGCGTTCTTATTGCATTAATCCGTTTTTCCATGAACTTAAATCACTAGATGCATGCTGGATAGCGGTCGATGAGTGGAGTAATAGTAGTAGATGCAGAATCGTTTCGGTCTACTAATCTTGGACGTGATGCCTATATACATGATCATTGCCTTGGATATCATCACGATTCTTCGCTTTTCTATCAATTGCCCAACAGTAATTTTTTTACCCACCGTATGCTATTTTCTCGAGAGAAAGCCTCTAGTGAAATCTACGACCCCGGGTCTATTTTCCTATCATATAAAACCAAAAATACTTGCTGCGTTTTTCCTTTATTTTTTTATTTTGTGTTTTAGTTAGATCTTTTTATCAAATCTCATACTATTTAATCTATCTCAATACCAAGGAGGGATTGACAACCCCTGTTACGCATTGGGTTGCAAGTTTTTGTTGTTTGTGTGCAAGTGCTATTTACATAGGTTGCTTGGTTCTCCTCCTGGATTAATAACCTTGGTTTCATAACTGAGGGAAATACTTACTGTTATTGTGCTGCATCATCCTCTCCTCTTCAGGGAAATACCAACGCAGATACAAGAAATCATGTATTGTGGTGCACCCCTCCAGGGATGTAATCTATTCAAATAGCCGTGTCCACGGTAACGGGACACTTGGAGTTGTATCCTGATCTACTACAACTAGAACTGGATACTATGTTGAAACTTAGATGATGTTCTGCTCCGGGATCGCTTTCTCGCAGGATAGACGAGGAAGGATCTGATAGCATTGTTGACATAAACATGTTACTATATATTATTATATGCTCCTCTCTTATACTGCTACAAGATGATGGCTGCAACAAGATGTAGTCTTCGATAGGATGAGCTTCTCCCCCTTATTCTAGCATTTCTACAATATAGTCCACATATAGCCCCATTCCTTTGATACCGATGCATACTTAGCATAGTTTTGATGTAAGTCTTGCGAGTACTTTGGATGAGTACTCACGGTTGCTTTACTACCTCTTTTCTTCTTCCCGGATGTTGCGATCAGATGATGGAGCCCAGGAGCCAGAGGATCCCGAGCTTGGCTACTACATTAAGATCTAGGACCAGGAGTAGTTCAGAGGTCCTAGGCAGGAGGCATGCCTTTTCGATCTAGAGTCGTTGTTTGTTTTTGCCTTCTTAAGGCACCTTTGTATTTGTCTGTAGTCAGACCTAACTCTTGATGTAAACCCTGGCTTGTAATATATTGTTTCTTTGTTTAAATTTGGGTCCACTAGTGCAGCGAGGTGCTATACAAATGGTTTTTAACCCCTTTCCGCGACGGCGTTTTGAACCGTCGCCAAGTGAGTGACTGCGATAGGGGGGGGGTCCTTCCCACACGACCCAGAAACCACCGGGGATAGGGAGCCTTGATGCATACAGTTGTCCCTATAAAACTATTTCTGATATCTCGAATATCCTAAACGCTTCATCCTTGCTACTCGTTTGTGCTGGCATTGCCATCGCAGTCGAAGTTCTATGGTTTTACCTAAAACCAGGCGCAGTCCAGGCACATTCCAGGCATGGGAGTTTTCCAGGCATGTACCAAACTGGCTCTACATTTACGATGCCTGGCACATCACAAACAGTTCATGATTGTAAACCGTGTACGATAGGTTGACAATCACACACATTTAGTTTTCCCGCACCGTTTGTGATATTGTCTGACATCACACACGCTTGCAAACGGCAACTGTGTGCATGGTTACACATGTTTCCTCTCCGTGAACCGTGTTGGATTATGATGTATATCACACACGCTGTGCTTTATAGACCGTGTGCACCGTAATGACCTGCAGACCGTAATTTCACCCTAATTTAATTGCTGCTATTTAAAATTGTACCTAATTTGAATTTGAAAGTAGGCTATAGCTTTATTCATATCCATCAGGTTCAAACAACCAATGCATTATTTGATTCACAGGTACATATGTTCAAGAATTACATAAGCACCAAATAAAGAATGATGAACCAGGGTTCTATACTTGTACTATTATAGATGGTAAAGAAAAAGGAGAGAGACATTCTGGTTGCTGAACAAGGTGAAGCGGAATGGCCCTATTGTGCTCTCCTGGATGCAGAAGGCACGCACGACTCTAGTCCAACCCCTTGTGATGGCCGGCCGCCAATCATGTAGTTTGAGAGGTAATCTTGAGTAAACTGCTTCAGGATCCACTGCAAAGGAAAAAGATTCAGACATTGTCATCTAACACAACTCATTACGGGCAGTAAAAAGAAGGCTACAGAGTTCTTACTTACCATCCCGCAGTTCACTGTCGTCTTTCATAAAGTGTAAACAAATAGTTTGATTGATATCTTTTGACCCATTTTAATAACAATCTTTATCAGTTTCCTCAGTTGATGCTGGTTCATGAATATCTCATTGCCCCATACGCAGAAAGGGTCAAAGTGTGGATCTTTGGCAATGACATGTGTACCTAAATGCACCAAGTTAATATTAGAAGCTAAACAACAATTGCAAAATGATGTAGTACAACACTCCCTCCATCCCATTATATAAGATCTTATTACATGTATATCTAGACATCATCAGAACATTAAGGTAACACTCTTCCTTGTTGCTATGTAGCCTGGGATTGCATATTTAGTCATTCAGTACAATGCATGTTGCTATGTAGCCTCAGATATATTAAATATGGCCCTAGTTAACCTACTGATAAATGGGTTACAGATATATTCTGTGAAATGTCCAATTCGATGATTAATCCCTTATCAACCCCCAGGCTATATGGTACCAGCTACCGATATCCTGAACAGTGAGTACATATAAGGAATGCGATGAAACTAACCTCGATGGAAAACAACACTGTTCTCAATATTGTCCTGTATGAGTACATATAAAGGCATGTTAAGCATAATAGGCTAAACATCAACCAAATATATCCATGGTAGACAACATAATCTACAAATGATAGCTTCAGTGTGCAGGTTTAAGCATGCTAGTTAAGCAAAACAAGAAGTGGAAAGGTGTGTTAACTGCATCAGGCATAACATTTTAAAACAAGCAAATAGTCATTCAAATTGGTATTGTGCAGGTCTAAAGTACACTAGTTATTGTTAAAAAACCCGAAAAGGCATGTTAACTGCAACATCCTTAACAACAACCAAATATCGTAATTCATAGTGGTATTATTGAAACTGTTATTGATGAAATTGAACTGCACGGCAAATAGTTGCACATATAGAGCATCACATTGTGAAGAACTGAAATAAACAAGGCATAAGGCCATCTCTAGCCGATCCTTTAAAAGTTAACGGACTAAAATCCTTAGTGGATATATATATATACTCCAGCAATTTTTGGCCGTTTCTAGTCGATCCCCTAAACTTAACGTTGTAAACTTCAATTTGATCAAGTTCAAAGCTAGTTCAACCGAAAGTAGCATGCATTCAAACATAAACATAGATAGTTTGGCATAACCGAAAATAAAACATAAATTTAAACTAAACTAAACTACTTTTGGTCGAAGTGGAGGTCGAGCCAATCCTTCCTCACCAGGTACGGTGTGCCGCGAGCCGGGTCCGGGCCAGTGCCGTCGTCGGGGTCGTTGGGGAAGACACTCCTCCACTCGTCGACGTCGATCTCCTCGTCCTCGCTGCCACCTCGACGCCCTCCGCGCTGCCGTCCTCGCCACCTTCAACCTTGTCATCGGAGGAGAGCATGATAACCTCACCACCCTTTGCACCGGCAAAGATCACCCGCTCCGCCTCCACGAGCTCCGGGTGCTGCCGGAGGAGCTCTTGCATGTAAGCCTCATCGGCAGCCTCGCCCTCGAGGCGCTCCCATGCCTCGCGGTCCTCCCGCGCCATAGCCGAGCTCACCACCCTGGCTCTAGTGGAACGAGGTCGACCGGATGTGTGCCGAAGGGGAAATTGAGCCTAGCCGCCACGCAGTGGTAGCGGACCTGCCAACGGTCGTACTCCATGGCCGCGAGCTCGGCCGTGTGGAAGCTACCGAGCCACCGGCGGGTGTGGGTCTCCTGATCCGTAATCTCGGCGACCCACGTCCCCCACCACCACTGCCGGACCTCGGGGGAGGACGGGGAAGTCCTCGAACTGGCGTAGGGGCGCGGCGGCGGGCGAATCGGCCGACCGACGATGGAGGATCGATGAAGAGCGCTCGGAGGACGACGGGGACACCTTGGCGGCCACCTCGCCGGCGTCGGGCGAAGAGGCCGCGATAAACCTCTTTTGGGCCATTGGCTCCCCGAGCTCCCCGGCACACAGGCAGAGGTTGAGGATGGAGGCGGTGGCGGCGGCGACCTACCAATGGTTTCGAGCGAGGGAGGGGTGGTGTATTTCTGTGTGAGCAGAGGTTTTGGGGATTGTGTTGTGTGTGTGGAGGGGGGGGGGGCAAGGTGGTGTTTGAGGAAATACCGCGGCAACTGAAAATTTTAATAGGCGGGAGTAAAATGCCGGGCTACTGAAAATTTGGATAAAGGGCGAGCAGATATTTTTGAGATTGCGAGGGATGTAGAGGCGGGAGTAACAAGGCGGGGCTCCTGAAAATTTGAATCAAGGGCGAGCAGATATTTTTGAGATTGCGAGGGATGCAGAGGCGGGAGTAAAATGCCGGGGCTACTGAAAATTTGAATCAAGGGATTGAAGCAGAGCGGGAGTAACAAACATCGCACACGGTCCGCACATACTAATCGTGTGCTATCAAACATAAAAACCTTCCAGGCGGTAGATATTTTTTAGATTACGAGGCAGTAGATATTTTTGAGAGCGGGAGGCAAGCCTCGTGGAGCCCAATCTACTGTGCTGATGTGAGTGACTGCAGGGGCACAGGCGTGGCACACGGGTAGTCTGACCAAACCATGTCTGTTGCATACCCAATCGCAGACGGTTTCTGCATCCAACTCGTGTGCTGTTTACAAATTTAGCAAAAAGAATAACGCGGGAAAGGGTCAGAACACGAACACACTTGCATGTGGACCAAATATATGTATGAAAAGGGTGGTTTGATGTTCGAATACCCAATGCACAACTTTGATGTGGCACCTGTTGCACAAAGTGCATAGTATTGCTTGTCAACCACCCTCTACGAACCCCACTTCGTGTCGGCGGTAAGGGAATCCTAGCTACGAATGCGTGCCCCCAAATAGTTAGGTTTGAAATCTCACCCTACCATAACACAAAACATATAGGAGTCCATCATATATATGGTCAAACTTCCCCTTTCGCTTCCGGACAAAGGTGGACCGTGTGCCGACCCACAAATGTGTGTTTGTGGCGGGAGATGGGTGAGACCACATACGAACCACCTGCGGGTGGCCCTATACTATATGTATGAAAAGGGTGTGGTGTGGTATTTAACTACCATTCACAACTTTGATGTGGCACGTGTGCATCACAAAATAACCGGACTTCCCCGACCCCACGGAGGTTGCGGGTAGTGTGAAGTAGCCCCCACACCCTCACGCACACACACACACATGTCGGGGGGAGGGCATCTCACCAAGACGTACTATAACATGGACCAAACAGAATCCAACTTGATCGTATAACCTCTCTTGTTCGTTTTTGGTCAAAGTGATGGACGTTCACACGGCCCCGCAAAATGGGCTAGCTTGTCGCCGATAAACTCGCGAGGGAGTACTGTCTGAAGACAAAACCCACTGTATGCATGTGGCCCAATTATGTATATGGAAGTGGTGTGTGTAGTGTTTGAATACGCAATGCGCAAATTTGATGTGGCACCATGCTTTGGAACCGTAAAATCCCGACACTGATCGAGGGTTCACGATGCGTAGCATGCATGCGCTCAAACTTAATTAGGCCTAGAATGATTGACCTACTATACGGTAACACGAACCAAAGAAGAAGAATCCACCCTAGTAACCTTTCTCGTGGTCGGTCGAAATGATGGACGTCCATGCGGGCCCATGAATATATATAGGCTTGCCGCCCATAACCAAACGAGTGAGAGTGTGCAAAGACAACCATTGCATGCATGTGTCCCAAACAAATTTATGGAGGTGCGTGATGCATGCATATGTGTTGAATACCTAATGCACATTGATGTGGTGCATGCGTTCAAAATCGCACAGGTCCCCACACAGAGCAAGAGGTTCATGACATGTCGTGTGCTCGCCCCCCCTTCGATCCAGCGGGGTGGATTCATGTGTACACATGCGCTATTATATATGTAATCTCACATCATGACCTATATCGTGAGACAAACAAAAAATTAATCCCCTCCTAAGTCAAAATAACCAACCTCTCTCATTGTCGGTGAAAGTGATGGAGCAAGCGGGCCGACAGATGGAAGCATCGCCAATAACCATGTGAGTGAGTGCCACAGGACAACCACCATCGCTTGCATGTGTGCCAAAACATATATATGGAGAGGTGTGTGGTTGTGATGTTTTGAATACCTAATGCATAACCTTTGATGTGGCATTTGCCTCAAAAACCGTAAAGTCCCCACACATAGTGAGGTTCATGTGTGACACCTAGTATATGTTGGTCCCATCCCCCCTTCGACACGTACTATATATATACTCCTACCCTAACACAGCCCTAAAAGAATTAATCCTCCTTGTTCGTCAAATGTGCCTCTCTCTCGTTGGGTCAAAGTGATGGAGGACGACCTCGCGGGCCCATAGATGGAAGCACCGCACGCGAGTGAGTTCCTATAGGGCAACCACCACCTGCATGGTATTGCATGATGTTTGAATACCAATGTACAACTTTGATGTGGCACCTGCCTCGGGAACTGGAAAGTCCCCACATGGAGCAAGGTTATCACACACACACACACACACACACACACACACATATATATATATGTAGAGAGAGAGAGAGTACACATGTTGCCCCCTCTTTGACATGTACTACATACTCCTACCGTGCATATACGTAACACAAACAAAAAAAGAACCATCCTTGTTGGTCAAATTAACCTCTCTCTTGTTGTACGTTCAATTGATCGACGAAGACCTCGCGGGCCCACAGAGAGTCACACGCGATCGAGTGTCATAGGACAACCACCGCGTGCATGTTGTCGTGTGTTGTGTGATGTTTGAATACCCAATGCACAACTTTGACATGGCACATGCTTCGCAAACCGGAAACTCACTACACAGAGGTTCACGATGCGTAGCCCCCTCACTTCAAGCCGGTGGGAGGGACTCATGTGTACGCACGTGCCCGAACTTTGATATGGTATCTCACCATGATCCACACCATAACACACATGCCAAAGATGAATCCACATTCGGTCCGATGCCTCTCGTTGTTGGTGGAAACTGAAAACCTTTGCGGGCTAACGAATGGGCACGTCGCTGCTAACCGCATGAGGGAGTGTCCGAGAGGACCACCAATGCATGCATGTGGCCTGAACATGTATGTATGAAAGGGTTGTGTAATGCTTTAAATAACCAATTCACGACTTTGATGTGGCATATATACATGACTCACAAAATGATCAATAATCCCACGTCACGGAGGCTCGCGACTAGTAGTGTACTCATGGATCCCCCCCCCCCACACACACAGACACACATCCCGCACCACCACCTCCACTCTGAGGCATGTCAAACTTTTTCTGCAGTGAACATATGACCAAAAGAGTGTCGTGTTAAAGTTTGAAAAAAAAACAGAGATCATTTGACCCGTTTTATACATTGAGTGATTTCCTAGGGATTTAATGTGCAAAAATCAAATTTGAGCTACATGTGCACCAAAATGGATTGCAAAATCATATGTGTGTCCCTGGGTGCATGTTTCCCCGTGAAAGAAATTTCAAAACATTGAGAATGTTGATTTTTAAAATTCAGTAAATCCAAAACTTAGTTGAAATTCATGAAACTTATCGTGGTGTCATATATGGACACCAGTAGATTGTGATATTGTATTTTTTCGTCAAATTTGAGACAAGTTTTGATATAATCTACTTACAAACAGGAGATTGTTAATAACTGGCAACCAATATCTCATACGGAATATTTATTTAGACCGTGTGTGTTAGACCGTGCCATGCTTCGGTTAAGCAGTAAAGCGGCAGAATGAATCATCAAAAAACAAAAATATATACGTGCCGCCACGCGCCCCGTGTGGCGTGCGAGCAGGAGTGAGTTGACAGGAGGCATGCGAGCAGTCCGCCGCGCACGCAGCCCGGGAGGTGTGTGTGCAGGTGTGTGAATTGACGGGAGGCGTTTTCGCTACGCAGTGTCACCGGGAGGTGTGCGAGTAGCTATGTGAAATGATGGTATAGGAATGCCAGAAGTCCGCCGCGCAGGCTCACCGGGAGGCGAGACAGCCTTTGACCGCCGCCCGCCTCGCTCCCACTGGTCCGTATTAATGGCGCGCCCGAGCCACCGACCATAATAGGCGGCCGCACCCCCGTTCCACAGTGGTCACCAACGTCTGGACTCTGGAGTGTATGAGGATGCCGCCGAAGCGCACCATCGGAGGGAGTGGCGACACCGGAGCTGGTGAAGCACCCGCGCAACGCGTGAAGCTGGGCATAGATGTTGCCGTCGCCGCCGACGAGGTCTCGCGCGGGCAGCAGCACGACCTTGACTTCATCGGTGCTGTCGTGCCCCCCCAGCCGGAGCCGGAGGTCAACAGAAACTTCAGCAACGACTGCGACTCCGACGGAAAACCGGTTAGTCATCTATATACCTATTTGTGCGGCAAACATATCATGTGTTTTCTCTGGTTACTCCCCCCTCTCTAATTTTTTCAAAATACAAATCCTATGGTTATGTTCTCTCAGTCCATGAAATCAGAGTAATTAAGATCCGTTAGATGCACGTAGTGTATTGATTGTTTGAATGGTATCCGTATAGGGTTAGTGATTAGTTGTTTGTTCTGTACAAATGATTTTTGCTAATAATCTAACTAGGGTTAGCATGCGTGCTAATAATTCATGGCCAGATCTTGAGAATTGATTTTGAATGTCCTACATATATGTTTGTGCCTTTTTTTCTTCCAGATCTTGAGAATTGATTTTGAATGTCCTACATGTATGTTTCTGCCATTTCTTTCTTTTAGATTGGTATGTACACAGATGAGGCTCCGGCCAGCGCCGCCGCCGGATGTAGATCTTGGACCCGGCTGCGCGGCCAGAAGCGGCCACGCTGCTGGACCTGAGGAACCAGTAGAATCTCCGGCGGACCGCTGATATTGCTCCAACGTATCGATAATTTTTTATTGTTCCATGCTATTATATTATCCATCTTGGTTGTTTTATATGCATTTATATGCTATTTTATATTAATTTTGGGACTAACCTAATAACCTAGAGCCTAGTGCCAGTTTTTGTTTTTTCCTTGTTTTTGAGTTTTATAGAAAAGGAATATCAAACAGAGTCCAAATGATCTGAAAATTTACGGTGATTTTTTATGGACCAGAAGAATCCCCGAAGCAAAAGAGTTGGGCCAGAAGAGTCCCGAGTCAACGACAAGGGTGGAGGGCGCCCCCACCCCCCTAGGGCGCGCCCCCCTGCCTTGTCGCTGACTCGTGGACCCCCCTGACGTGAAACCAACGCAAAAAATTCCTATAAATCCAGAAACCCCCAGAAAGAAACCTAGATCGGGAGTTCCGCCGCCGCAAGCCTCTGTAGCCACGAAAAACCAATCGAGAGCCCGTTCTGGCACCCTGCCGGAGGGGGAAACTTTCATTGGTGGCCATCTTCATCATCCCGGCGGTCTCCATGACGAGGAGGGAGTAGTTCACCCTCGGGGCTGAGGGTATGTACCAGTAGCTATGTGTTTGATCTCTCTCTCTCTCTCGTGTTCTTGATTTGGCACGATCTTGATGTATCGCGAGCTTTGTTATTATAGTCGGATCATATGGTGTTTCTTCCCCCTCTACCTTCTTGTGATGAATTGAGTCTTGCTCTTTGAGGTTTTGTTATGTTGGATTGAGTATTGGATTTGGGAACACTTGATGTATGTCTTGCGATGGGATATCTGTGGTGACAATGGGATGTTCTATAGATTCACTTGATGTATGTTTGGCCACTCAATTCGCGGATTCCCGAGGTGACATTGGGGTAATCTATGCATAGGGGTTGATGCACATTTTCGTCCTATGTTCTCCGATAGAAACTTTGGAGTGATACTTTGTTGCATGTTGAGGGATTGCCATATGATCTAATTATGTTATCATTGTTGAGAGAACTTGCACTAGTGAAAGTATGAACCCTAGGCCTTGTTTTCAAGCATTGCAATACCGTTTTTGCTCACTTTTGTTACTAGTTACCTTGCTGTTTTTATATTTTCAGATTACAAAAACCTATATCTACTATCCATATTACACTTGTATCACCATCTCTTCGCCGAACTAGTGCACCTATACAATTGACAATTGTATTGGGTGTGTTGGGGACACAAGAGACTCTTTGTTATTTGGTTGCAGGGTTGTTTGAGAGAGACCATATTCATCCTACACCTCCCACGGATTGATAAACCTTAGGTCATCCACTTGAGGGAAATTTGCTACTGTGCTACAAAACTCTGCGCTTGGAGGCCCAACACGAATCTACAAGAAGAAGGTTGCGTAGTAGACATCAAGCTCTTTTCTGGCGCCGTTGCCAGGGAGATTAGTGCTTGAAGGTATATCTTTAGATCTTGCAATTGAATCTTTTAGTTTCTTGTTTTATCACTAGTTTAGTCTATAAAAGAAAACTACAAAAAAAATGGAATTGAGGTTGCCTCATATGCTTCATCTTTTTAATATCTTTCGTGAAAATGATGGAAAGGAAAATTGTGCTCAAGTGTTAGAAGAAGAAGTCTATAAAATGTTTGGCACTAAATCTTTGTATGATGAGCATGATTGCAATGTTGTTAGTATGAATTCCTTGAATATCCATGATGCTAATGATATGCAAAGCCACAAGCTTGGGGATGCTATGCTTGATGAAGATGACATTTTTTGTCCCCCAAGTTTTGATGAGCAAATTTATTATGATGATAGCATGCCTCCTATTTATGATGATTATATTGATGAAAGTAGGTTTGGAAGAGTGTCAACTCTAGGTAATGATCCCACTATTTTGGAGGGTGTTGAATATTTTCACAATATTGATAAAAGTGGATTTGGAGAGGTCATGACTTTATTTAGTGATGAATCCACTATTTTGGAAGAGGTTCCAATTGATTATGAGAACAAAGTTGCTATCTATGATGATTATTGTGATGACATGTATGCTATAAAGAATAATGATAACCATGAAACTTGTCATCATGATTTTAATTTTCAATTGGATTACGCCTCACATGATAGTTATTTTGTTGAGTTTGCTCCCACTACTATTCATGAGAATAAATTTCCTTATGTGGAGAGTAGTAAAATTTCTATGCTTGTGGATCATGAAAAGAATGCTTTGTGTGATAGCTATATTGTTGATTTCATTCATGATGCTACTGAAAATTATTATGAGGGAGGAATATATGCTTGTAGGAATTGCAATAATATCAAGTTTCCTCTCTATGTGTTGAAAATCTTGAAGTTTTGCTTGTTTTGCCCTCCTATGTTAGTTGATTCTTGTTCCCATAAATTGTTTGCTCACAAAATCCCTATGCATAGGAAGTGGGTTAGACTTAAATGTGCTAGTCATATGCTTCGTGATGCTCCCATTATGTTTCAATTCTTATCTTTTATGTGAGCATCAATAAAATCATTATGCCTAGCTAAAAAGGCATTAAAGAAAAGCGCCTGTTGGGAGACAACCCAATATTTACCCCTACTTTTTGTGTGTGTTCACATGATTAAGCTACTGTAGTAATCATGTTTTATAGCTTTTGTTTGAATAAATTGCCAAGTAAAGCCTTTGGGATAGTGTGGTCGATAGTTGACTTGATTCTGTGCAAAAACAGAAACTTTTGCATCCAGTAACAGAATTTTTAAACTTCGGAAAAACCATGAATTTTTTACAGTTGATTGATATACAAATTTTCTACGTTTTAATAAGTTTTCAGATTTTTTTTTGAGTAACAGAAGTATGAGCTTAATTCAGATCTTTACAGACTGTTCTGTTTTTGACAGATTCTGTTTTTGATGCATAGTTTGCTTGTTTCCTAGTTTATATGGCTTATATTGCTCAATATAAATTGTAGAAATGATAGGGTACAGTAGGTATCAGGTGATAAAATTTTTGAATCTTGTCTTGACAGTACCAAAGTGAATGATTTGTTTTATCATACTAACCCATCTCACGAAGTTCCGTTAAGTTTTGTGTGATTGAAGTTTTCAAGTTTTGGGTGAGATATCGATATGAGGAGAATAAGAAGTGACAAGACCCTAAGATTGGGGATGCCCAAGGCACCCCAAGGTAATATTCAAGGAACATTCAAGCAACTAAGCTTGGGGATGCCCCGGAAGGCATCCCCTCTTTCGTCTTCAAGATTATTGGTAACCTCACTTGGAGCTATATTTTTATTCGTCACATGATATGAGTTTTTCTTGGAGCATCATTTTATTTTATTAGTATTTGCTTGCTGTTACTTAGAATAATGTTTTTCATCTTTTAGTTCAATAAAAATGTCAAGTGTAGCCTTTACCATGCTTATTTTGCAAGTCTATATGTTGCTGTTTTGAAAACAGAAAGTTTTCTATTGTTGTCTGAATTCTTATGAAAAGTCAGTACATGATAAAATCTTAAAAAATTTAAACGTTAAGAAATAAGAAATTTTATACAGGGTGGTAATTTTTCAGAATTTTTGGAGTTAGGGAAGTATGAGTACAATTGCACTCTTTACAGACTGTCCTGTTTAGACAGATTGCTGTTATGTTTGCATTGTTTGCATATGTTTGCTTGTTTAATGATTCTATTTGAGGATAAGAGTATTAAATATGTAGAGGCATTTAGTATGCAATGTTAAATAATAATTTTTAGTGATTTGCTGCAGTAGAGAATGATAAGGTTTTGCATTTGATTTATACTAACTTTTCTCACAAGTTCTTGTTGAGTTTTGTGTGCCTGAAGTTTTTAAGATTTAGGGAAACCGTGATATAAAAGGAATTAAGGAGACACAAAAGCTCAAGCTTGGGGATGCCCAAGGCATCCCTAGTTAATATTTCAAGAAGTCTCAAGCATGTAAACTTGGGGATGCCCCGGTTGGCATCCCACCTTTCTTCTTCAACAATGATCGGTTAGTATCGGTTGAGCCTAAGTTTTTACTTCTTCACATGATGTGTGCTATTTTTAGAAAGTCATTTTATTTTGTTTTGCTCACTGTTTTAATAAAATACTTAGATCTGAAATTTTTAAATGAGAGAGAATCTTCACATAGCTAATTAATTATTTGACTACTCATTGATCTTCACTTATATCTTTTTGGAGTAGTTTGTCAGTTGCTCTAGTGTTTCACTTATATCTTTTTAGAGCACGACAGTGGTTTTATTTTGAAGAAATTGATGAACTCTCATGCTTCACTTATATTATTTTGAGAGTCTCTAAACAGCATGGTAATTTGCTTAGGTTATGAATTTAGTCCTAATATGATGGGCATCCAAGAGGGATATAATAAAAACTTTCATATAAAAGAGCATTGAATATATGAGAAGTTTGATTCCTTGCATTTGTTTTGAGATATAAAGATGGTGATATTAGAGTCATGCTAGTGAGTAATTGTGTATTGGTAGAAATACTCGTGTTAAAGTTTGTGATTCCGTAGCATGCACGTATGGTGAACCGTTATGTGATGAAGTCGGAGCATGATTTATTTATTGATTGCCTTCCTTATGAGCGGCGGTCGGGGACGAGCGATGGTCTTTTCCTACCAATCTATCCCCCTAGGAGCATGCGCGTAGTACTTCGTTTTGATAACTAATAGATTTTTGCAATAAGTATGTGAGTTCTTTATG
The DNA here is from genome assembly GCA_011799875.1 of Thinopyrum elongatum. Taxonomy (NCBI): domain Eukaryota; kingdom Viridiplantae; phylum Streptophyta; class Magnoliopsida; order Poales; family Poaceae; genus Thinopyrum; species Thinopyrum elongatum. The sequence goes on from CM022297.1 coordinate 94,176,880, forward strand.
ACTAATGTTGAGTCCATGGATTATACGCACTCTCACCCTTCCACCATTGCTAGCCTCTCTAGTACCGTGCAACTTTCGCCGGTACCATACACCCATCATATACCTTCCTCAAAACAGCCACCATACCTACCTATTATGTCACTTCCATAGCCATTCCGAGATATATTGCCATGCAACTTCCACCGTTCCGTTTACTATGACACGCTTCATCATTGTCATATTGCTTTGCATGATCATGTAGTTGACATAGTATTTGTGGCAAAGCCACCATTCATAATTTTTATACATGTCACTCTTGAGTCATTGCACATCCCGGTACACCGCCGGAGGCATTCACATAGAGTCATATCTTTTGTTCTAGTATCGAGTTGTAATTCTTGAGTTGTAAGTAAATAAAAGTGTGATGATCTTCATTATTCAAGCATTGTCCCATGTGAGGAAAGGATGATGGAGACTATGATTCCCCCACAAGTCGGGATGAGACTCCGGATGAAAAAAAGAGGCCAAAAAAAGTGAAGGCCCAAAAAAAGAGAGAAAAGAGAGAAGGGGCAATGTTACTATCCTTTTACCACACTTGTGCTTCAAAGTAGCACCATGATCTTCATGATAGAGAGTCTCCTATGTTGTCACTTTCGTATACTAGTGGGAATTTTTCATTATAGAACTTGGCTTGTATATTCCAACGATGGGCTTCCTCAAATTGCCCTAGGTCTTCGTGAGCAAGCAAGTTGGATGCACACGCACTTAGTTTCTTTTTGAGCTTTCATAAACTTATAGCTCTAGTGCATCCGTTGCATGGCAATCCCTACTCACTCACATTGATATCTATTGATGGGCATCTCCATATCCCGTTGATACGCCTAGTTGATGTGAGACTATCTCCTTCTTTTTGTCTTCTCCACAACCACCATATTCTATTCCACCTATAGTGCTATGTCCATGGCTGACGCTCATGTATTGCGTGAAAGTTGAAAAGGTTTGAGAACATCAAAAGTATGAAACAATTGCTTGGCTTGTCATCGGGGTTGTGCATGATTTGAATATTTTGTGTGATGAAGATGGAGCATAGCCAGACTATATGATTTTGTAGGGATAACTTTCTTTGGCCATGTTATTTTGAGAAGACATGATTGCCTTGTTAGTATGCTTGAAATATTATAGTTTTTATGTTAATATTAAACTTTTTTTTTGAATCTTATGGATCTGAACATTCATGCCACAATAGAGAAGATTACATTGATAAATATGTTAGGTAGCATTCCACATCAAAAATTCTGTTTTTATCATTTACCTACTCAAGGACGAGCAGGAATTAAGCTTGGGGATGCTTGATACGTCTCCAACGTATCTATAATTTTTGATTGTTCCATGCTATTATATTATCCATCTTGGATATTTTATATGCATTTGTATGCTATTTTATATTAATTTTGGGACTAACCTATTAACCTAGAGCCCAGTGCCAGTTTCTGTTTTTTCCTTGTTTTTGAGTTTTACAGAAAAGGAATATCAAACGGAGTCCAAATGACCTGAAAATTTACGGTGATTTTTTATGGACCAGAAGAAGCCCCCAAAGCAAAAGAGTTGGGCCAGAAGAGTCCCGAGTCAACGACAAGGGTGGAGGGCACCCCCACCCCCCTAGGGCGCGCCCCCTGCCTTGTCGCTGACTCGTGGACCCTCCTGACGTGAAACCGACGCCAAAAATTCCAATAAATCCAGAAACCCCAGAAAGAAACCTAGATCGGGAGTTCCGCCGCTGCAAGCCTCTGTAGCCATGAAAAACCAATCGGGAGCCCGTTCCGGCACCCTGCCGGAGGGGGAAACCATCACCGGTGGCCATATTCATCATCCCGGCGGTCTCCATGATGAGGAGGGAGTAGTTCACCCTCGGGGCTGAGGGTATGCACCAGTAGCTATGTGTTTGATCTCTCTCTCTCCCTCGTGTTCTTGATTTGGCACGATCTTGATGTATCGCGAGTTTTGTTATTATAGTCAGATCATATGGTGTTTCTTCCCCCTCTACCTTCTTGTGATGAATTGAGTCTTGCTCTTTGAGGTTTTGTTATGTTGGATTGAGTATTGGATTTGAGAACACTTGATGTATGTCTTGCGATGGGATACCTGTGGTGACAATGGGATGTTCTATTGATTCACTTGATGTATGTTTTGGCACTCAACTCGCGGATTCCCGAGGTGACATTGGGGTAATCTATGCATAGGGGTTGATGCACGTTTTCGTCCTACGTTCTCTGATAGAAACTTTGGAGTGATTCTTTGTTGCACGTTGAGGGATTGCCATATGATCTAATTATGTTATCATTGTTGAGAGAACTTGCACTAGTGAAAGTATGAACCCTAGGCCTTGTTTTAAGCATTGCAATACCGTTTTTGCTCACTTTTGTTACTAGTTACCTTGCTGTTTTTATATTTTCAGATTACAAAAACCTATATCTACTATCCATATTACACTTGTATCACCATCTCTTCGCCGAACTAGTGCACCTATACAATTGACAATTGTATTGGGTGTATTGGGGACACAAGAGACTCTTTGTTATTTGGTTGCAGGGTTGTTTGAGAGAGACCATCTTCATCCTACGCCTCCCAGGGATTGATAAACCTTAGGTCATCCACTTGAGGGAAATTTGCTACTGTCCTACAAAACTCTGCGCTTGGAGGCCCAACACGAGTCTACAAGAAGAAGGTTGCGTAGTAGACATCAACCGCATCAGCGATCTCCCGGACGACATCCTTGGGGAGATCATCTCCCTTCTGCCCACCAAGGATGGCTGCCGCACACAAGTCCTCGCATCTCGGTGGCGCACTCTGTGGCGCGCCGCGCCTCTTAATCTCAAATGTCGTCAGCTATCTGTCGATGATGATTCTGAACTCCCCGGAGCGATCATCTCCTCCCACCAGGGCTCTGTTCAACGCATCTGCATCCCGGCATGCTACCTGCTGGACATACCCTGCATGGTGGCCGCCTGGCTGACATCCCCTCAATTCGATAAAGTCCAGCAGCTTGAGTTCTACCATTACTACAATGATAGGTTACCACCAAGAGTTGCATCTGTGTCCTCACCACCGATGCCCATCTCATGGTTTTCCTCCTCTCTCCACACCGCCGCCTTCACCCGTTGCCATCTAGCAGACAATCTGGTACAAATGCTTCGACTCCCACTGCTGAAAAAACTTGCACTTGTGTTGGTTCATCTGTCGGAGGCCTCACTACACAGCATCATCCACTCCAGTTGCCCTGCCTTGGAGCGTTTGGTGCTTGTTTTTGGAAATGGAATCCATATCCCTTGTCTCAAAATAAAGTCGCCTCACCTTGTAAGCATTGGAATTCGTTTTGGAGGACAGGAGCTCATCATCGAAGATGCCTCTTCACTTCAAAGGTTGCTCCTTGATTGTTGTTATAAACCTTCGCAAGTAACTATGGTCTCTGCGCCTAAACTGGAGACCTTGGGTGCAATTCATGATCCGTTTAAATGGTTCAGGATGGTGTTTGCCTCCACACCTATTGAGGTACTGTATATTATTCATGTACACTTTTGTAATTTGCATTTTTCGTTTGTGCGCATAAGTTAAGTATCATCTTGGAGTACACTTTCAGTGCTAATATTATGTTCTATGCTCAATGATTAGCTTGTCCATCCTATCAGTGGTGGTGGATTCTGTCAAGACCTTATATATCAGTATGTGGTATTTTGATCTCAACATCATTATTGCTTTGCTGCAATACTTTCCATGTCTGGAGAATTTGTATACAAAGGTGATGATTTCACGGACATTGAAAGCCCATATATAATGTACTATAATTAATCGTTCAGCTATCGCTCTTTCAACATAATCTTTTTTAGACATTAACTGTTTTCAGTCTTCATCTCTATTTAGGCACTAACACATGGAGAAAAAGGTATAGCCAATCGATGGTTCAAGAAGCACCGAGATTTTTCTCATATCTCATGACATTCGTTTGAAGACAGTAACACTGGAAGGATATGCATCCAACAGTGCAAACACTAGCTTTGCCACATTCTTCATGTTGAATGCGAGGGCACTATTGTCCGTGAGGATTAAGTTTTTCAACAAGAAATTTCTCATGTACGGACATGTTGAACAGCATAAAAAGAAGTTTCAGGTGGACCTAAGGGCGTCTGATCGTGCTCGGCTTATATTTACAACAACTTGTCGTCATCATGGACCAGTAGATCTTTTGTACCGGGATGTTGATTTTATGGATCAGACCGGTCCATTTGATTGTGACTGCCAAAAACTTTGGTTGAGTTAGATGTTATTGCCCTGTTCAATCCGGGTTATGTGTAAACATGATGAACAATTAATCCTCGTGCTTTTGTACCTTTTGTAAGCTGGAGTTAGATATTGTTGCCCTTTTCAACTCGGCTTTGACCCATATTTTCTTTCATACTGGCTTTGATCTTTGTTCACTACAGAACCCGCAAGTTCTTAGCGCCCGCCAGCACCCACCAAACTTATTTTCAGCTAGCACACAAAATGGGATGTAATTCTTAATAGTAAAAGCTGCATGGTAGTGACAGATTTGGATTCTGACATTTGGGACCCACGAGGAAAAAGCCTATCCAGGGCGGTGCCGACTCGACAGTAAACATTGAGAAACCTTGTGGCACCCCGGCTCAGAGAAGACCGGAACGCCCCGTATTCCAGCCCAGGGACAAGTCCTCTGGAATACGGCACTGTTGGCATAGAATAAATCAGTTGTTTATTACAATGGATATGGTTACAAAGGGTACAAGGATTACATCGGCACGGCGACACTACGCCTGCCCGGGGTAGCTCTATGCTAACAGCGGAGTAACTCTCTCGGCAGCGAAACAACGACGACGGTGATGGACTCCACTCCGCAGGGACTCTGGCTAGAACGCGTATCCTAGGTCGCAAACTTGGGATCCTCGACAAGCAAGCAATCATGGCATGACTTGCAAACTGGCATGACATGCCAAGTGAGTACTTTGAATGTACTCGCAAGCTCACAACAAACATTAGCATTAAGGCAAGACAACATCATAGCAAGATAGCTACTGAAGTAGATGCAGTAAGGTGAAGCATATTTAATCCATACTCTGAATAATCTCAGGATCCGATCTGAACCTGTTCCAAAGTCCAATCCCAATCATGTGGTCATCCGACCACTCATCCCATTGCCATCCCATGGCTGACATATCATATACCTGATTCCATCTGCACGACAAGTCTGACCAACATACTCTCTTCCGGGTTGCCTCACAACCTTCAGAATACTCACGATCCACCGAGTACTTCCGATCTTACAACAAGTTCTTCCATCATTATCACTACTATAGTTGACCACCTAAAAAGGTCTGGACGGACTGTCCAATACCGTGGACACGGCTATTCGAATAGATTTTACACTCTGCAGAGGTTGCGCACTTTACCCACACCATGGAGCACCTGACCTCGTGATCCCATTCGGGTGGACCAGCGTTGCTCCAACGAAATCTGCCTGACCCGTGACTCTCCCATCGTACCACCGGCAATCATCCTCCCCCGGAGTCCTGCCCTGGGTGGCCCTTGTGTCACCGCGTGACACCTGCCACCGTCGTGGCTAACAACTGTCCCAAACGGGGACCTGGTACCATATAACTCAACTGGGCTCACAAGGTTATCGCCGCCTACCGGGCCAGGGTAGCGTGCACGCATAACCTTCCCTGTCGGGCGGTACCGGTGAAAGAGTACGCGATCAGACCAAGTCAAGGCCGTCCCATACTGGCAAATGTGGCTGCACGGATAAGTCCGGACAGGTGACTCTGGATCAACCATGAAGTATCTAATCTCCGAACAATCTCTGTCATGGCTGACACTCCGATATCATAGCAATCCAAGTCAAAACGATATCTGGCTAGAAATCCGGTAACCTGTATGCTTAAGCCACTGCTACTAACTCATCTCCACGAACTGCCGGATGAAATCCAGAATAATCATAGACGGTAATCTCAACATCATGGTATCAACGAGTGGGTAAACTACTAGTCACTAACAATCCGGTACTCAACATGGTAGTCACCTATCCAAGAATTTACTCAAGCATTGTATAATCCAATTCATTTCACAAATAACTCATACTTGTTGTTAACGTAAATAGTTAAACTATGATATTGCAATTCAATTATATAGATGAGAGTTGTGGCTTGCCTGGGGATGAAGGGACCATCGGGAAGGAGTGCGGAGAGTCCGCGGAGTTGACTGCCGAAAACAGTTCTCACTCGGAGGGGGCTGTTTACGGGCAAGGGCAACATGGTCATTTCCACTGTGTCAACACATAGTGAAAATGATACCAACAGATAGAGCTCGACGAGACGAAGAAGTGGGCTTTGGAATCACCTCGATCGGAGTTGCGGAGAAAAAGTTGTAATGGTTTTTCTGCGAGGGACCTATCTATAAATAAAACTCTCACAAACTGGCCCCTGACTTGAAAAACAGACCGCGCCTTTTCCGGGAATACGCTTCCCTGCGGGGAAAATGTATTTTAGCCCGAAGCAGCAGTGGAGTACACTTTCGTTATAAGAAAGCGTATTTTCGAAAAACCGTCTCCACTTAAACTGACAGCGGGCCCGGGGCGGGGTCAACGCCCAGAGGCTGACAGCGGGTCCAGCGCTGATCGTCTCCCTCTCTCGTCTCTTTCTTCCTCCTCCAGCCCGACAGCGAACGGAGGAGAGGGCGAGAGGCAGCGGCGACTCTGGCGCCGGCCCGGCCGACTCCGGCCATCCCCGGCGAGGGCACCGGTACCAGCGGGTGCGCCAGCGAGCACCGCGTCCAGGGGAACCCTCAGGGGCGGCTGGGGAGAGGTGGAGGCAACGGCCGTGGCATCGGGCAGAGGCGGGCGCCGGCGAAGGGCGCGGGCAGCTCCGGCCGTCTCCGGCCAAGGCGAGGCCACCGGCGGTTCCCGCAGGGTGAGGCGGACTCGTCCTGATAGAGCTCGGCCACCGGGGAGAGCTGCAGCCGCGGCGGCTCGCGGTGGCCGTGGACCCGGGCGGCGGCACAACATGGGGGCCGCAGCCACGGGCACTCCGGCGAGGAGTGGAGGAAATGGGGAGGGTCGCCGGCGTTTGGAGAACCTCATGGTGGTGATAGAACGGAGGAAGGGGCTCGGCAGCGGCCGAATTTAGGAGGAGGCCGACGGCGACCGTGGCGACGGTGGGTAGCGAGGAAGAGCTCCGAGGCTCGGGCGAGAGGTTGGGGAGGACCAGCGGAGCGCGGGGAGGGCGATGCTGAGCTCGAACGGGCTCGGGAGAGGCTACATATAGCACGACGGCGCGGGTGGCCGAGCACGGCCGTGGTGACGCGTGCGCCGCGCGCTGGAGCTTCGGGAACACGCTTGGTGGAGGGGAGAGGCATCCAAAGAGGTCAAGGAGGAGCAGAAGAAGCTCGGGCGTGCTCGGGAAGGTTCGGGAGCGACGCGGTCGACCGGCCACCAGTGGAGAAGACCACGGACACGGTCGCCGTGCTATGTCGGGCAAGAGATAGGAGGGGTAGAGGGATCCAGAGCGAGGGCGACGACGAGGCGAAGCCTCTGGACATGAAGAGGTGGCAAGGGAGCAAAGGAACGGACGAAACTGAGAGCCCCAATGCACAGAGCGCGTGCATTGGCATGCTGGCCGCGTGGTCACCGCGTGCACTGGTGCACGCGGTGTACCCTGGCATGCCAACTCATGTCCAGAGTGTTGTCCTTCCAAGTAATAGTTCCATAGAGATGATGTCTCAAAGAAACACACTGTGGTTGGATGTGAATGATCCTCTAAAGTTTACGGCATCCAACTGTTGCATGAGATTGTGATCAACACCAAAGGGATAAGATCCAAGTGTGATGTCTGGGAGGTTTAAGGTAGGAAGGACTACAATCCTGTGAAATTTGGAAAGAAATGTACCAAGATTTAATATAGTTGCTTTGCAACTGACCAATCTGGTCCAGAAGCTCAATCTTGATGTGCCACTGATATGGAGTAGCCAATTGGGCTAAAATTTGGTATAGCATGATTATTTGGTCACATGAGAGTGCCATAAAAATTTCATACCATTTGGACAAGCCAAAATGGTACTTCCTTCACAATGAACCTCTTTGACCAGAATCTTAGAAAAATACTAGGGAATTATTGGGAATATTAAATGAGCCTAAATTTTGTGGAGATAAGTTATATAGGTAGGAGAATGCTCTGGTAAATTTTCAGAAATTATGGAGCAATATAAAATATAGTTGCTTCACAATGTGAAAATCTGACCAGAAACTAAGATTTGAGATTGTGCTCACATAGATGGTTGGATAGGGTTGAAACTTGGTGGAGAGTCATGATTTGAGCACATGAAGATGCTTGAAAAATTTGAACTCATTTGGATACTCCTAGCTAGCACTTGCTTCACAAAGCTTCCAGTTGACCAGAAAATTTGAAAATTAGCCAAGGGAGATTTAGTATCCAAATGAAGTTGAATTTTGGCATGTGGCAATGATATGGATTGGAAAGCATGCCCAAAAAGTTTGAGACAAAGCAAGAAAATATAAAGAGTACTTGCTTCTCAACTTGGCAGCTAGGGCAGAATCAGAAAAGGAATATTTGTGAAATATTATTAAACATGACAAGGAAGGGTTTGACATATTTGTGGAAGATATGACCCAAAAAATTTATGATAATTATTTGGGAACCTTGGGAATGATGGAAATGTGGGTTGCTTCACAACTCAGGGCAAACAGGGTTATTCCTTTAATAGAAAAAGGAATATTCCCAAGAAAAGAATATTGGGATTGGTCCAAGATGGAAATGACATGGTCTTGGAATGATTTTGAGGTTGGCAAGACACTTGGGAAGATAAATCAAGGGTGATCCCTCCAAGTTGCAAAACTACCAGGCCACAGAAAGGCAAATCCAGACCAAAAGCAAAAGGAAAAAAATGGGCAAAATCCAGGGTGTTACAAACCTACCCCCCTTAAAGAAATCTCGTCCTCGAGATTTGGTTGCTCAGGGATCAAACATGAATATTTCCACTTGAGGAAACTATTTCCAACTTGTGTTTCCTTTTTACCTTTGTATAATGTTCCCACTGAATTTCATATGACTGACTGCCTTGCTTCGGGGTGGTTTGCTTCACTGGACCCTTTTCTAGCAAATCTTACCTCATATGTTAATCTGACTTCACTCCTTTTTTTGTCTGCTGACCTGTCTGGGGCAATAAATTATCCTGACCAAACTATGTGCCCTGCTCATAAATCCGAGGGTGATTCCTCATGGACGTGTCGCGACGATGTCCAATACGAACGACCGTTCACTGAGTTGTGAACAGATTCTCTTGGTGGACACAAAATATTTTGCTCATTGCATTGGGTAACTTCAAATGACTGTGTGTCCTCCAGGTTCAAAACAGTACTGTGAATTGTACCGTTCTCCTGGTGGAATCTGACTTCTCGCACAGATTGCTGGGTCATCTTGGGTATCTTCACTGTCTTGGGTATAAGGCTCCTACCAAATATTTGCCTGTCACCTGTCGTGACCAGCATAAAGGTGTATGGTGATATTATCTATACACTTGACTGACAGCGGTCCTGGCAGCAGAATCTTGTTCACGACAGGTTAGTTTTTAACTGATTCCCATCTATGAGGACACATGCTTCGAGGCTGTTGTTCATCCTTCTGATTACTCAGTCTGTCGGTACCTCTATATGGATGGTAGGCCGTGTAATGCTTTAACACTGTTGCTGCAATCCAACTGCCGAGTTAATCTTTCGGCTGACCTGACCAGCTTGGTTGCCCTCTTCTGACAATTCTGAGCATATCTAGTTGGCTGGGCGGGTTGTCTCGATATGGGGTCCTTGCAAATGGAATAGACCCCGTGGGTACCCATGTTGACTGGTACCGAGCCAGACTGTCTGGAGTATTTGTACCATTACCATACCTGTATGGACAACCTTGCTCTTTCATTATAGTTCTCTTTGCCCGAACCTTAGCTGAAAGAACTTGGCCTAATATGCTCTTGATTCTCCGTGTGACCATACGTGTTGTCTGGTTCAATATTCCGGCAAGCATATTACTTTACAAGTTGTAGCTGTAGGGTAACGATCGTCTGAACCCTTGGATAAAACCGGCAAATAAACCAGTAGCCACCAGAACGGTCTTTACAACTCAGATCTGGGACATTACTAGAGTAACTCAACCCCGACTCAAGACGGCTGAAAAGCAGCTCAGAGCATGAGACGGTGTTGATAAGAAGAAAGTAGCAGTTCCCTAAGACGGCCGAAGAACAGCTCAGAGCATAGGGTCATTGCTACGGAGAGAAATTCAACAGCTGCCCGAGACGGCTGAAAAGCAGCTCAGAACACATGCCAGTTGCTGACAAGAGAAATAAAAGTCGGCATCCACCCCGGACGACCAGAAACAGCTCAGAACACAAGCGTGGTGCCGTCACCAAAGAAAGACGGGCAAGGGTTCATTCGCGTCCCAAACAGCTCACTATTATGCATATAGGGTATTCGGCAATCCTTCTTGCTGAACACTAAGTTCATAGCACATGCTGGCTTGCTTTCAAAATATAGCAGGTTTCAAATCATACTCATAGCAGACTCAAACCTTGTATATGAATCATACCTTTGACTCAAAATGTACTGTTGATCATGCACACATCTTTGCCTTCTTGCTGGTGCGATCATTACTGCTGTGAAAGTTGCACTGAGGTATACTTGATGCTGATAACCAATCCAGCCAGGATATCATTTGTATTCAAGCCCGATTTTCCCGATATAACACAGTCATGCTAAAAATTCCATATTGCTGAGCTGAGCTTCCAAATGGCTGTCTCTTCATTGACTCTTTGGGTTCAGGGTCGGTGAGCAACTTCCATAAGGGAAAAATAAGGTAACACCAAGGGCCCAAATAAAAAAAAACAAAAGAAACGACTAAACAAAAGCACACAAACCAGCAAGATCACACACACAAGCAATATCACATTCTACAGCTATTCACAGAAATAATATGCATTCCTACTTAAGCACACAAATCTCGCAAGAACTCCGGTATTACAGTCTAACATGCTGTGGCGATGTGCACGAAAGTGAATCAATGTGTGGAAGAAAATTGGTGTAGACATGGCTACACCAATTACGGGCTTAACACCGGTTCCATCTGGACGGACACGGTGGCGAGGATGAACTTGGTGATCGGGGGTCGGAACATAGAAGTTACGACCACATCATCATCAAGCGTACGGAAGAAAATCGTACACGTCCAAAGAATAGGTTGCGGAATGAGTTAGTGGTGGAGAGAAAGGCTTGCAGGCATTGCCCTTTTCTGATAACAAGGATCAGTAAGGGTTGCTGAAGCGGCTAGTGGATTGGCATGATCCGGGATAGAACTTGTCTATCATCGAAATGACAGGGGTGTCGGAAGAGAATAAATTGGTGTGGTACCGGTGCATCAATCCGACAAGGGATCGACACCACCAAGCACCTTGGCATCACTCCGCTGGGACGAAGATGACACCACACCAAGTAACAAATATGTAAACTAGAGAGCGCAGGTAGGGAATCGAAAACGATGCCACCTACACTCACCAGATCCATCATTAGTGACAAGATAAATAATCTATATGCATGCTATGCACAAGCAAATGCAACAAACAAGTGCAGCAAACCAACTGGATCCTATACTACCGGTTACTAACGCTCGCGCGGTCTAGGGCCTAGGACGCCCTATAGCCAAACCTGGCTCTGATACCAATGCCTGTGGCACCCCGGCTCAGAGAAGACCGGAACGCCCCGTATTCCAGCCCAGGGACAAGTCCTCTGGAATACGGCACTGTCGGCATAGAACAAATTAGCTCTTTATTACAATGGATATGGTTACAGAGGGTACAAGGATTACATCGGCACGGCGACACTACGCCTGCCCGGGGTAGCTCTATGCTAATAGCGGAGTAACTCTCTCGGCAGCGGAACATCGACGGCGGTGATGGACTCCACTCCGCAGGGACTCTGGCTAGAACGCATATACTAGGTCGCAAACTCGGGATCCTCGACAAGCAAGCAATCATGGCAAGACCTGCAAACTAGCATGACACGCCAGGTGAGTACTTTGAATGTACTCGCAAGCTCACAACAAACATCAGCATTAAGGCAGGACAACATCATAGCTAGATAGCTACTGAAGTAGATGCAGTAAGGTGAAGCATATTTAATCCATACTCCGAATAATCTCAGGATCCGATCTGAACCTGTTCCAAAGTCCAATCCCAATCATGTGGTCATTCGACCACTCATCCCATTGCCATCCCATGGCTGACATATCATATACCTGATTCCATCTGCACGACAAGTCTGACCAACATACTCTCTTCCGGGTTGCCTCACAACCTTCAGAATACTCACGATCCACCGAGTACTTCCGATCTTACAACGAGTTCTTCCATCATTATCACTACTATGGTTGACCACCTAAAGAGGTCTGGACGGACTTTCCAATACCGTGGACATGGCTATTCGAATAGATTTTACACTCTGCAGAGGTTGTGCACTTTACCCACACCATGGAGCACCTGACCTCATGATCCCATTCGGGTGGACCAGTGTTGCTCCAACAAAACCCGCCTGACCCGTGACTCTCCCATCGTACCACTGGCAATCATCCTCCCCCGGAGTCCTGCCCTGGGTGGCCCCTGTGTCACCGGATGACACCTGCCACCGTCGTGGCTAACAACTGTCCCAAATGGGGACCTGGTACCATATAACTCAACTGGGCTCACAAGGTTATCGCCGCGTACCGGGCCAGGGTAGCGCGCACGCATAACCTTCCCTGTCGGGTGGTACCGGTGAAAGAGCATGTGATCAGACCAAGTCAAGGACGTACCATACCAGCAAATGTGGCTGCACGGATAAGTCCAGACAGGTGACTCTGGATCAACCATGGAGTATCTAATCTCCGAACAATCTCTGTCATGGCTGACACTCCGATATCATAGCAATCCAAGTCAAAACGATATCTGGCTAGAAATCCGGTAACCAGTATGCCTAAGCCACTGCTACTAATTCATCTCCATGAACTGCCGGATGAAATCCAGAATAATCATAGACGGTAATCTCAACATCATGGCATCAATGAGTGGGTAAACTACTAGTCACTAACAATCCGGTAGTCAACATGGTAGTCACCTATCCAAGAATTTACTCAAGCATTGTATAATCCAATTCATTTCACAAATAACTCATACTTGTTGTTAAAGTAAATAGTTAAACTATGATATTGCAATGCAATTATGTAGATGAGAGTTGTGGCTTGCCTGGGGATGAAGGGACAATCGGGAAGGAGTGCGGAGAGTCCGCGGAGTTGACTGTCGAAAACAGTTCTCTCTCGGAGGGGGCTGTTTACGGGCAAGGGCAACATGGTCATTTCCACTATGTCAACACATAGTGAAAATGATACCAACAGATAGAGCTTGACGAGACGAAGAAGTGGGCTTTGGAATCACCTCGATCGGAGTTGCAGAGAAAAAGTTGTAATGGTTTTTCTGCCAGGGACCTATCTATAAATAAAACTCTCACAAACTGGCCCCTGACTTGAAAAACAGACCGCGCCTTTTTCGAGAATACGCTTCTCTGCGGGGAAAACGTATTTTAGCCCGAAGCAGCAGTGGAGTACGCTTTCGTTATCAGAAAGCGTATTTTTGAAAAACCGTCTCCACTTAAACTGACAGCGGGCCCGGGGCGGGGTCAACGCCCAGAGGCTGACAGCGGGTCCCGCGCTGACCCTCTCCCTCTCTCGTTTCTTTCTTCCTCCTCCAGCCCGATAGCGAACGGAGGAGAGGGCGAGAGGCAGCGGCGACTCCGGCGCCGGCCCGGCCGACTTCGGCCACCCCTGGCGAGGGCGCCGGTACCGGCGGGTGTGCCAGCGAGCGCCGCATCCAGGGGAACCCTCAGGGGCAGCTGGGGAGAGGTGGAGGCAACGGCCATGGCATCAGGCAGAGGCGGGCGCCGACGAAGGGCGCGGGCGGCTCCGGCCATCTCCGGCCAAGGCGAGGCCACCGGCGGTTCCCGCAGGGTGAGGCGGACCCGTCCTGATAGAGCTCGGCCACCGAGGAGAGCTGCAGCCACGGCGGCTCGCGGTGGCCGTGGACACGGGCGGAGGCAGAGCATGGGGGCCGCAGCCACGAGCACTCCGGCGAGGAGTGCAGGAAATGGGGAGGGTCGCCGGCGTTTGGAGAACCTCATGGTGGTGATAAAACGGAGGAAGGGGCTCGGCAGCGGCCGAATTGAGGAGGAGGCCGACGGCGACCGTGGCGGCGGTGGGCAGCGAGGAAGAGCTCCGGGGCTCGGGCGAGAGGTTGGGGAGGACCAACGGAGCGCGGGGAGGGCGATGGTGAGCTCGAACGGGCTCGGGAGAGGCTATATATAGCTGGACAGCGTGGGTGGCCGAGCACGGCCATGGCGACGCGTGCGCCGTGCCGGAGATTCGGGAACGCACTTGGAGGAGGGGAGAGGCATCCAAAGAGGTCAAGGAGGAGCAGAGGAAGCTCGGGCGTGCTTGGGAAGGTTCGGGAGCGACGCGGTCGACCGGCCACAGTGGAGCAGACCACGGACGCGGTCTCCATGCCGTGTCGGGCAAGAGATAGGAGGGGTAGTGGGATCCAGAGCGAGGGCGACGACGAGGCCAAGCCTCTGGACATGAAGAGGTGGCAAGGGAGCGAAGGAACGGACGAAACCGAGAGCCCCAATGCACAGAGCGCGTGCATTGGCATGCCGGCCGCATGGTCACCGCGTGCACTGGCGCACACGGTATACCCTCTAGTGCCAAGTCATGTCCAGAGTGTTGTCCTTCCAAGTAATAGTTCCAGAGAGGTGATGGCTCAAAGAAACACACTTTGGTTGGATGTGAATGATCCTCTGAAGTTTACTGCATCCAACTGTTGCATGAGACTGTGATCAACAGTAAAGGGATAAGAGCCAAGTGTGATGTCTGGGAGGTTTAAGGTAGGAAGGACTACAATCCTGTGAAATTTGGAAAGAAATGTACCAAGATTTAATATAGTTGCTTTGCAACTGACCAATCTGGTCCAGAAGCTCAATCTTGATGTGCCACTCACATGGAGTAGCCAATTGGGCTAAAATTTGGTATAGCATGATGATTTCGTCATATGAGAGTGCCATAAAAATTTCATACCATTTGGACAAACAAAAATGGTACTTCCTTCACAATGAACCTCTGTGACCAGAATCTTAGAAAAATTCTAGGGAATTATTGGAAAATGAAATGAGCCCAAATTTTGTGTAGATAAGTTATATGGGTAGGAGAATACTCTGGTAAATTTTCAGCAATTATGGAGCAATATAAAATATAGTTGCTTCACAATGTGAAAATCTGACTAGAAACCAAGATTTGAGGCTGTGCTCACATAGATGGTTGGATAGGGTTGAAACTTTGTGTAGAGTCATGATATTAGCATATGAAGATGCTTGCAAAATTTCAACTCATTTGGATTTTCCTAGATAGCACTTGCTTCACAAAGCTTCCAGTTGACCAGAAACTTTGAAAATTAGCCAAGGGAGATTTAGTATCCAAATGAAGTTGAATTTTGGCATGTGGCAATGATATGGATAGGAAAGAATGCCCAAAAAGTTTGAGACCAAGCAAGCAAATATAAAGAGTACTTGCTTCTCAACTTGGCAGCTAGGGCAGAATCAGAAAAGGAATATTTGTGAAATATTATTGAACATGACAAGGAAGGGTTTGACATATTTGTGGAAGATATGACCCAAACAATTTCTGAGAATTATTTGGGAATCTTGGGAATGATGGAAATGTGGGTTGCTTCACAACTCAGGGCAAACAGGGTTATTCCTTTAATAGAAAAAGGAATATTCCCAAGAAAAGAATATTGGGATTGGTCCAAGATGGAAATGACATGTTCTTGGAATGATTTTGAGGTTCGCAAGCCACTTGGGAAGATAAATCAAGGGTGATCCGTCCAGGTTGCAAAACTACTAAGCCACAGAAAGGCAAATCCAGACCAAAAGCAAAAGGGAAAAATGGGCAAAATCCAGGGTGTTACAAACATGGTTTTAAAATTACTGTAAGTCCAAAACTCGCCTCAAAATCATGAAACATGGCATGGTGTTATGACATGGCAGCAACATCCTATGGTAAAAAAATAGTCCAATTTGGGACAAGTTTTGGTATAAACTTCTTACAAATCGGAGCATCTCTCTAGAAGCCTCATGCTTCCGAGAGGGAACTTGTCACCTATATGTGTGCGAAACGACATACGCTGTATCTTCCTGCCTTGATTTATTTTCAGAGGCAACATGCAACTATAGGAGTGTCGTCCTAAAAAATGTGAAATTATTCAGCATTTGTTTTGCTTTTTTATACATTATTTGAGTTTTCTAGGCATTTTGGAACATACTTTAGTGTGTGCAAAGGTCATGTGTCTACTAGCCACCTATGTAATTGGATGTTCAATTTGGTTATGGAATCAAGTCCTTATAAGTACATATATTGTTGTTCTGTATGCTATGACAACGCACATGGACCATACTAGGAAACCCGTCGGTGATGAATTCATCAATCGCTGACAATCGTATACCAGCAAGCGTTTACCCACAACACACATGGCTTATTAGCGGAAATTGTCTATGTTATTATGGGTCTTTGCACACAATTCTGATTAGGAACCTGTTTACCGTATATCGCACACACCTTGATCTGGCCGACCGTTTCTATTGTGTTGCCTAATCACAAACAGTTCATCCGAGTGAACTGTATGCTGTATATCGCACATACCTTCATCTGGCTGCCCATTTCTGTTGTTCCACCTCATCACAAACAGTTAATCCGACTGAACTGTATGTCGTATATCGCACACACCTTCATTTGGCTTCCCGTTTCTATTCTTCTGCCTCATCGCAAACAGTTCATTGAACTGAACCATATGCCCCTCATCGCACACGCAACTAAAATCTCGACCGTGTTTGATGCATTCGCCATCACAAACATTTTGCATCTTTTTTGATGTTTTTTTACATCACCATTTGCGATTAATGCATCACACACAGTTTCATCGAAGGGTCTCTGATTGTAGTGTCGCATTAGCAGCATCCTGCAGTAGTGGTCGTAGAGTTGTTTTGTGATATTATATCGTGAGTCATTGATCTTGATCGTGCATGCTGCATGGATGTTTAGTGCATGATTAATTTTGGGGGCGTCACACTTTGTTAATATAGTTGGATCATATGGTGTTCTTCACTTCATATTTTGTTGTGATGAATTGAGTCTTTCCCTTTGAGGTTTCGTTATTATCGGATTGAATATTTTGGATTTGAGATCACTTGATGTATGTCTTGCATGTGGATACTCGTGGTGACAATGGGGTATTCTATTCGGTCACTTGATGTATGTTTTGGTAAACAACTTGCGGATTCCCATGGTGACATTGGGGTAATCTAGGTACATATCTTGATACATGTTTTCATCCTACTTTCTCCGATAGAAACTTTGGGGTACTCTTTAAAGTTCTTTGTGTTGGATTGAATGTTATGAATCTGAAATTCTTTTATGCATGTCGAATAATTAACTTGCGGATACTTGTGGTGACATTGGAGTATCTAGGTGACATTAGAGTCGATTGATGTGTATCATATGGTGTTATTGTAGTATGAACTCTAGGGCTGTTTGTGACACTTATAGGGATGGCTCAATAGATTGATCGGAAAGATAGCTTTGAGGTGGTTCGCTACCTACAACAATTTCATCATATATTCTCCGCTATTGACAAGAACTTTGGAGTGATTCTTTGTTGCAAGTTGAAGGATTGTTATATGATTCAATTATGTTAGCACTGTTGAGAGATTGCACTAGTGAAAGTATGAACCCTAGGTCTTGTTTCCAATCATCGCAATACCATTTGTGCTCACTTTTATTACTTGCTACCTTGCCATTTTTATTATTCTAGATTACAAAAACCTATATCTACTATCCATACTATACTTGTATCACTATCTCTTCACCGAACTAGTGCACCTCTACAATTTGCCATTGTATTCGTGTGTGTTGGGGACACAAGAGATTCTTTGTATTTGATTGCAGGGTTGTTTGCATCCTAACCTCTCACAGATTGATAAACCTTAGGTCATCCACTTTAGGGAAATTTGCTGCTGTCCTACAGAACTCTGCGCTTGGAGGCCCAACCGAGTCTACAAGAATAAAAGTTGCGTAGTAGACATCACTAGATGGCTCTCTCTTTTTGATCTTCAATAAAATGATCTCCTCTGAGATCAATCCGTTGTAATTCTTGTGGTGTGTTTTTGGAATCCGATGATTTGTGGATATGTGATCACATTATTCATCGATTATAATTGAACCTTCTAAAGTTTCTTTGTTGTATGATTGAGTAGCTATGTATGCTTTCCGTGTCATTTGTCTTCTCTGGCCAAGATAGATGTGTAATTCTACAGAGGCAGTGGTGCATAGTAGTGGGTTTAACCTCACGGTGATCTATATGCTAGTGAAAAAATGTGGAGAAGGCACGTGATGTGTTGTTCTACTAAGGATAAAAACGATGAAGATTTATCTTATTGCTAGGTTTCTTTCTGTCTACATCATGTCATCTTGCTTATTGCATTACTCTTTTTCATTAAACTTAATACCTTGAGTTGCATGCTGGATAGCAGTTTCAGAGTGGAGTAATAGTAGTAGATATAGTTGGATTACGGTCTACTTGTCACCGATGTGAGCCTATACAAGATTATGCCATGAATGATCATAGTTATGAATGCTGCTTTTCTATCAATTGCCCAACAACAATTCGTTTACCATGCCATTACCTGCTTTCGAGAGAAATGCCACTCGTGAACCTATGTCCCCCGGGTCCATTCTCTATTAATACTTGTGTTGCTCAATTTTCTTTTTATTTACTTTTATTATTTTTCTATTTTGCCATATCACTATTTGCTTTTAACCTTGCTACTAGAAAGACAAGGGGTTCACAACCCCCTTGTCAAGTTGGGTGCAAGCATTTATTTTGTTTGTGTGTAGGTGTTGCTTATCTTGCTAGCCTATAGACACCTGCTGGTTCGATTAAACATTGGTTCTTAACTGAGGGAAATACATTCTGCTTCTGTGCTTGATGACCCACAAGTATAGGGGATCAATCGTAGTCCTTTCGATAAGTAAGAGTGTCGAACCCAACGAGGAGTAGAAGGAAATGTCAAGTGGTTTTCAGCAAGGTAATTTCTGCAAGCACTGAAATTGTGGGTAACAGGTAGTTTGATCGCAAGATAATTTGTAACGAGCAAATAATTGTGATGGTAACAAATGTGCAGCAAGGTAGCCCAATCCTTTTTGTAGCAAAGGACAGGCTGGAACAGTTTCTTATAATATGTAAAACGTTCTTGAGCACACACGGGAATTTCATCTAGTCACTTTCATCATGTTGGTTTGATTCGTGTTCGCTACTTTGATAATTTGATATGTGGGTGGACCAGTGCTTGCGTGCTGTTCTTACTTGAACAAGCATCCCACTTATGATTAACCCCTCTCGCAAGCATCCGCAACTACGGAAGAAGAATTAAGATAAAATCTAACCATAGCATTAAACATATGGATCCAAATCAGCCCCTTACGAAATAGCGCATAAACTAGGGTTTAAGCTTCTGTCACTCTAGGAACCCATCATCTAATAACTACTCCACAATGCATTCCCTTAGGCCCAAACATGGTGAAGTGTCATGTAGCCAACATTCACATAACACCACTAAGGGAATCACAACATACATATCATCAAAATATCGAACGTATATCAAATTCAAATGATTACTTGCAACATGACTTCTCCCGTGTCCTCAAGAACAAAAGTAACTACTGACAAATAATATTCATGCTCAAGATTAGAGGGGTATTAAATAGCATAATGGATCTGAACATATGATCTTCCACTAAATAAACCGGCTAGCATCAACTACAAGATGTAATCAACACTACTAGTCACCCACAGGTACCAATATGAGGTTTTGATACAAAGATTGAACACAAGAGATGAACTAAGGTTTGAGATGAGATGGTGCTGTTGAAGATGTTGATGAATATTGGCCTCCCAAAGATGAGAAGGTTGTTGGTGATGATGATGGCTTTGAATTTCCCCCTCCCGGAGGGAAGTTCCCTCGGCAAAATCGCTCCGCTGGAGGGCAAAAGTGCTCCTGCCCAAGTTCCGCCTCGAGACGGCGGCGCTCCGTCCCGATAGTCCTCTCCTTATTTTTTCTAGGTCAAAAGACCTTATATACCAGAAGATGGGCACCAGAGGTGGGCCATGGCACCCACTACCTACTAGGGCGCGCCTAGAGGGGGTGGCGCACCATGGTGCCTAGTGCGCACCTAGGTGGCCCCCTCTTGTATTTCTTTATTCCAATATTTTTTATATATTCCAAAATAATTCTCTGTGAAATTTCAGCTCATTTGGAGATGTGCAGAACAGGTATCTCTGACATAACTTTTTCAGGTCCAGAATTCCAGCTGCCGGCATTCTCCCTCTTTGTGTAAACCTTGCATATTATGAGAGAAAAGGCATTAGAATTACTCCACAAAGTGTTATAATGAATAAAAACACTATAAATAACAGTAGGAAAACATGATGCAAAATGGACATATCAATTAGCTTTGTTTAATTTTCTAAAATCAATTACCATTCTATAGCCACTCACAATTCTTTGTGGGATAAGTTCATTTTTATCATTGGGAACAACAGTAATACCTCCTTTCTTAGGAACACAATGAATAGGACTTACCCATCTACTATCAGCTATGGGATAGATTATACCTGCTTCCATAAGCTTTAGTATTTCAGTTCTTACCACTTCCTTCATCTTAGGATTTAAGCATCTTTGGTGATCAACAACTGGTTTGGCATCGGGTTCCATATTGATCTTGTGCTGACAGAGAGTGGGACTAATGCCCTTAAAATCATCAAGAGTATATCCAATAGTAGCATGGTGCTTCCTTAGAATTTTTAATAATCTCTTTTCTTCATGTTCTGTAAGGTTAGCACTAATAATAACAGGATATATCTTTTTCTCATCAAGATAAATGATGATCCTTTCTTGTATTGTGTCCGCGTCAGTATTTTCCCCAGGGAGGAAGGGATGATGCAGTACAACGAAGGTAGGTATTTCCCTCAATTATGAAACCAAGGTTATCGAACTAGTAGGAGAACCAAACAACACTATGTAAATGGTACCTGCACACAAAGAACACATATTTGCATCCCAACGCAAAAGAGGGGTTGTCAATCCCTCTTGGGTAAAAGATTGGTAAAGTGATAGATTGGTAGATGCAAACAAAATAAAAGCAAATAAAATTCAGCGAT
Source organism: Thinopyrum elongatum (assembly GCA_011799875.1). Classification (NCBI taxonomy): domain Eukaryota; kingdom Viridiplantae; phylum Streptophyta; class Magnoliopsida; order Poales; family Poaceae; genus Thinopyrum; species Thinopyrum elongatum. The sequence continues at coordinate 94,198,264 of CM022297.1, forward strand.
GTATTTTTGGGTTTTTGATAATATAGATCTGAAAATAAAAGATGCAAAAAAAAGGAAAATTACAATATAGATCTGAAGATATATGATGAGAAAATAGACCCGGGGGCCATAGATTTCACTGGTGGATTCTCTCGAGAAAATAGCATACGGTGGGTAAACAAATTACTGTTGGGCAATTGATAGGACCTCAAATAATTATGACGATATCCAGGCAATGATCATTATATAGGCATCACGGCCAAGATTAGTAGACCGACTCCTGCCTGCATCTACTACTATTACTCCACACATCGACCGCTATCCAGCATGCATCTAGTGTATTAAGTTATGGAGAAATGGAGTAATGCAATAAGAACGATGACATGATGTAGACAAGATCTATTCATGTAGGAATAGACCCCATCTTGTTATCCTTAATAGCAACGATCAATACGTGTCCTGCTGCCCCTTCTGTCACTGGGAAAGAACGCTGCACGATCGAACCCATCACAAAGCACATCTTCCCATGGAAAGAAAAATCGATCTAGTTGTCCTAACTAAACCAAAGATTCGAAGAAGAAATACGAGGCTATAAGTAATCATGCGTATAAGAGATCAAAGAAACTCAAATAACTTTCATGGATAAAAAGATCTGATCATAAACTCAAAGTTCATTGGATCACAACAAACACACCGCAAAAAGAGTTACATCAAATAGATCTCCAAGAGACCATTGTATTGAGAATCAAAAGAGAGAGAGGAAGCCATCTAGCTACTAACTACAGACCCGTAGGTCTACAATGAACTACTCACGCATCATCAGAGAGGCACCAATGAGGATGATGAACCCCTCCGTGATGGTGTCTAGATTGGATCTGGTGGTTCTGGAACTTGCGGCGGCTGGAATTGTGTTTCGTCAACTCCCCTAGGGTTTTTGGATTTTCGGGGTATTTATAGAGCAAAGAGGCGGTGCGGGAGGCGGCCGAGGTGGGCACAACCCACCAGGGCGCGCCTGGGGCCCCAGGCGCGCCTAGTTGGGTTGTGCTTCCCTCGGAGCCCCCCTCTGGCACTTCTTTGGCCCAACAGGTGTCTTCTGGTCCAGAAAAATTCTCCAAAAAGTTTCACTGCGTTTGGACTCCGTTTGGTACTGATATCATGCGAAGTAAAAAACAAGCAAAAATGGCAACTAGCACTGGGCACTATGTCAACAGGTTAGTCCCAAAAAATGATATAAAGTTGCTATAAAATGATTGTAAAACATCCAAGAATGATAATATAACAGCATGGAACAATAAAAAATTATAGATACGTTGGAGACGTATCAACATCCCCAAGCTTAATTCATGCCCGTCCTTGTGTAGGTAAATGATAAAAAAAGATTTTTTGATGTGGAATGCAGCCTAACATGTTCATCACATATTCTTTTCTTTTGTAGCATGGACATATGGACTTTTATATGGTTCAAAGCAATAGTCTAGTTTTGACATGAAGATTTCAATACTCAAGCATATCAACAAGCAACCATGTCTTTCAAAATATCAACACTAAAGCAAGTTATCCCTAGCCCATCATGCTCAATCATTGATCCATTCATGAAACACACTCGCATATTAGCTACATCCAATGCTCAAGTACGATCATAGTGCCCCTTAGTTGGTGCTTTATAAGAGAAGATGGAGACTCAAATAAAAATAAAAATTGCATAAAGTAAATAGAAAGGCCCTTCGCAGAAGGAAGTAGGGATTTGTAGAGGTGCCAGAGCTCAAAGCAAAAAAGAGAGATAAAACATTTTGGGTGGCATACTTTTCCCGTCAACGAAAATGACCGAGTAATTCCCAACACTGTCGGCGTTCTGGGAACGGGGGTACCCAGACTTGCCTGCCTACGGCCCACGGCGTGGCTCCATTGACGGCCTGGTACGGCCCAGTTTCAGTGACAACAACTCAAGACCCTTGCGAGGGGCCATGCCTCGCGAGGCGGATGACACCAAGATCCCCACGAGGAGTGGCCTCCTCAGGCTGGCTCCTGAGGAGCGGAGGGTTCTATGCAAGCCTCATGAGGTCCGGATGACATGAGCCATGACGACCAAGGCCAGGCGGGCGCCAGCGGGTGCAGTGTACCAGTTTCCTCTTTGGTGCTAAAGAGGCAAGCGCAGGCGCGGAGTCCCGAGGAATCGACCAAAGGTATCCATTCTCGTGCAACAAGACCAAGACCGCCAGGACGGCAGGACGGAGGTCATCACCGAGCCCACCACGGCGTCACGACCAAAGGCTTTTGCAGGCGAAGACTAGTTTTGTCACGATAGCACGTACTAGTTGTCTCCCTTCGAATTTGGCCGTTGTGGGATCCCTTCCCACCTTTCATTTGGGAAAAGGACCAAGGCCACTATAAATAGGACTTAGCCACCACTGTAGAGAGGGATCGGACCCGGGATCGGACCCTCGGACGGATCATTCAGATCACCCTCACTCCACCAGTTCACTCGAGCACAAGAACACCTCTCCTCCTAAGGCTGTTTGCCACTGTACTAGTTCATCCTCAGCCCCTCGAGGCCAATCCACCACAAAGCAGGAGTAGGGTTTTACACCGCAAGGTGGCCCGAACCTGGGTAAACTACTGTGTCTCTTTTCCTTACAGTTCGACGAGCTAGGCTGTGAGATTAGCGAGTAGGCAGACTGGGGAGGACGAGTTCTTCGCACGCACCCCAGAGTTCGAACCTCTCAAGGGTTTGCGGAACCCGAAATCCGACACTTGGCGCGCCAGGTAGGGGTGCGTCGGAGCCGCTCCCCCGCCGGTCGATCCACCACAGCTCCACCGCTCCCATGGCTGACGCTCGTCGAGCTCGTGCTGAGCGCCGGGCCACCCTCGCCGCCCGCGTCGCTCAGACAGCGCCTGTGGGAGACGGCTGCCCTCGCCGTCCCCCGTCTCCAGTGGCGAACGCCGCCACCGGCCCCGTGGGGCATGAGCAGCAAGCTTTGTCGCTGCACCCTTCCTTCCGTGCGGCGGGATGGGCGCACCGCCACCCCGTCGCTGACTTCGGTTGGTTCGTCGTCTGATGCTCGTCGCAGGCCGGCGAACGCGCAGGCTGCGTTGCTCATGGCGTGCGAGCTCCTGCGCTACCGCCCCGTCTACGACCTCTACGAAGACTGGCTAGACCGCATCGCCGAGATTGTTAGCGCCGCCGGGGACTCTCCCGAACTGTCTCGCGCGCTGCCTCACCCGCTGCCTGCTGTGGGTGATGTAGCCCACGGAGCACCTCCTCCACCTCCCCGTCAAGACATCTCCCTCAGGCCAAGGCGCGAGGCCCCGCGGCGCGACCCGCCGCGCAGGGCGTCGGCAGTTGAAGAGGAAAGCTACCAGGTGGTGCAGCGGCAGCAAGAAGATGCTCGTGCACTCCCAGCACCGCCACGTCAAGACAGCGCGCCGCCTGCAGCGGTGGCGCGTGAGCGCCAAGACCAGGCTCCACCTCCACGACGGGCTCCCGTGACCACAACGGGTTGCCGCGCATTCACTCCGGAGCTACACAGCGTCATCTGGCCGGGGAAGTTCAACCCCGACCTACCTCCGCGCTACGACGGCACCCCCGACCCTGCCGAGTTCCTACAGCTCTACGAGCTGAGCATCAAGGCAACCAACGGCGACGAGAAGGTTATGGCGAACTGGTTTCCCATGGCCCTCAAGGATGGTGCGCACTCGTGGCTCCTGAACCTGCCCGCAGGATCGATCTCCTCCTGGGACGAAATGCGAGAGCGTTTCGTCGCCAACTTCCAGGGCACTCGCGACCGTCCACCGGCTGCGGGTGACCTGCGGCGCATCAAGCAGCAGCCAGAAGAGACCTTGCAGAAGTACATCCAGCGCTTCAACAGCGTCCGCCTCAAGATCCCCAAGGTGTCGGACGAGGCCATCATCTCGGCGTTCACTGATGGCGTCCGCGACATCAAGATGAAGGAGGAGCTCGCCATACATGAGGACCTGTGCACGGCTCTGGAGATGTTCAACATGGCAACCAAGTATGTGAGAGCTGAGGAAGGTTGCCTCTTTCTCCTGGAGCTCCCAGGGGCTGACCCAGAAGGCAAGAAGGCCAAAGCCAAGGACGTGAAGCACAAGGGACCGGCTGTGCTCGCGGCCGAACCAGAGATGAAGCGCGGCTGCGACCACCCAGAGTCATCCAAGGGCAGCCGCCCGTTCTGCGTCTTCCACAACATGCACAGTCACAACACCAACGACTGCCAGGAGCTCAGGGCCATCCACGACGGGCACCTCGGTCATCGCCCCGAGCGCAGTGACCGAGGCTACGGCCGTGGTGGAGGCCGAAGTGGAGGACGCTGGGACGGCCGCGACCCCTGCCAAGAATGGCGCGATCAGCCTCGTGAGGACCGCTGGCAGGGCCAGCCTCGCGAGGGCCCCTGGAGGGACCAGCCTCGTGAGGACCGTCCTCAGGGCAACGTTGGCCTTCCTCCGCTGGCGCCACCACCAAGAAGGAATGACGACCACCACCAGGACGAGGGGGCTGGGGGCTTCCAGGAGCCTCGTGCCATCGCCTGCATCCTGGGAGGCGCTCAGGCCCCTGCCTCTCATCGCATCTTCAAGCAGTTTGCCCGTGAGGTGAACGCGGCCCTCCCCAAGCTCGAGGCAACGCATCCGCTCAGGTGGTCCAAGTGCACCGTCACCTTCAGCTCATCCGATCAGCTCAAGTGCACGGCAACTACTGGCGCTCTCCCGATGCTCTGCTCGCCTACCATCAGCAACGTGCTCGTCACCAAGACTCTCATCGATGGCGGTGCGGGGCTCAACATTCTCTCCATCGAGACATTCGACCGACTCCAGGTGCCCTATGACTAGCTGCAGCCTACCAAGCCTTTCTCAGGAGTGACCGACGGCTCCACCACCCCGATAGGGCAGATCCGCCTCCCTGTCACCTTCGGCAAGCGCGACAACTACCGCACTGAGCTCATCGACTTCGATGTCGCCCACATTCGCCTTCCATACAACACCATCCTTGGGTATCCGGCCCTGGCCAAGTTCATGGCGGTGACTTATCATGGTTACAATGTCCTCAAGATGCCAGGGAGCTGCGGCATCATCACGGTCACCTGCGAGGAGAAGGACGCGGTGTGCTCTCTCGAGCGCGCCTACCAGGCTGCGGCGGTCGAGAACCCAGACGATGAAGGCGTCGTCTACCCTCCTGAGGCTGTCCCCAAGAAGAAGAAGCAACTGCTCCACCAAGGACCTCAGGAGAGCGGGGTGTCCAGCGGCACCACCTTAGGCCCTGCGCCCACTGCCGGGGCGCCTCCCTCTCTCGCATAGGAAGGCGCGCCCGGCGCCCCTCTCAGGCTGGGCTCGGGGGCTCTCCTCTGGAGGGCCTATGACCTGGCCAATGTCATGAGGGAGGTGCTCGGGCACCATGTGGAGGCGTGCTTCAACGCGCGCTTCCGCCAGGAGGGTACAAGGTGCGAGGTACCAGGTGCTCAGGAGTTCATCACCAAGGCAATCAAGGAGCTTCAGGAGGCAAGAGCTATGCGAGGCGACCATCGCCCACCACCCGGCGTGGCTCCTTGTCCCGGCGAGGACAGCGAACTGCGCGTCTGCGTCAACATCCCAGGGCTCAACAGGGCCGCATCTCAGGAGCGCTTCTGGCCGTCCCGCGCTGGCCAGTGCGAGGGTCCCCCTCACAGCTATGTTCGCATGCCTTTGGGCTTGTCGAGCGCAGCTGCTGCATTCCGGCGCCACATGCGGGGCGTCCTGGCGGCTCATGAGGCCAGGAGCCAGGCGATCCTGTCAGAGGAGGAGATGGATCCTTGCGAGCCCCTCGGCCCCCCAGAGCCTCCCGAGGTTCGGGGCCTGGGCGGCTCATGAGGAGCGACTTCTGCGGCGCGCGTCTTCAGCTACTCCAACATCTGTTCAGCAACGGTGCCAAGTGACATTTTTTGGTTTGTTCAGTTGGGGGCGCCCCTCGGTCTGCATTATCCCCGCGCCGCGTGGGTCCGTCCCTGCGGCATGTATCATTTTGCATCTATCAGAACTAGCTCTACCTTATCTATGGGTTGATTTATGTTATCACATGCTTGCCTGGTGTTCTATCGCCTCCGCGGCCTCCCGCATTGCTGACCAGCCTCTTGCTCATCCCGCAACGGGGGCTACACATGCTGGCACGACGCTTGTGCTCGGGTCCGTCCCTGCAATGCTGACAAATCTGAGAGATCAAGCTCTGGCTCGCGGCCTGCCGCGCACACGTCACCTCACCAGATCCTCAGTGCCTTCATCTTCTTGCGGAAAGACCAACGGCAGGACAGCAAGCGCGAATATGAGTTATACTCTCCTCTCGGACTAACCCGCACGAATCCATGGAGTTTAGCCACGGGTGGCCCCGCCGGCCGTCCCTTTTTCACGCAATTCGCTTGCACGTTAAAGGGGGGGCTCCTGAGCATCACGCCTCAGGAGCTCTTACTGACTCTCCAGCCCTCACCCCCTGGCCTTGACCACGGCATCGCGACCTGGCATACCAGTGGCGGCTGAGCCTCGCTCGAGGGTCAGGACCCGAGGATGTAGAGCACCTAGATGAGCGGGGAGAAGGGGAGGTCGGCGTGAGCCCTACCTAGAAGCATCACTGCCAAGGCACAATCAGGCGCTGCGCAAGGGAATCACTTCAGGCCTACTAAGATAAGTCACCCATGCATATCAGAGTGAACCTCATCGTCCGGTATTTTGATTCTCACAATCTCACTTCAGCAATGCCGCTTCCCTTTTCGGCCTCCAGGGAGCTGCTTGCACGCCAAAGGGGACCTCTTGAGTATCGCGCCTCAGGAGTTCTTACCGGACCTTGGGCCGCTCACCTCCTGGCCTTGACCACGGCATCGCGACCTAGCATACCAGCGACGGCTGAAGCCTGCCTGGGGACTGGGACCTGCCGGCGTAGAGCACTAAGCTACACAAAGAACAAAAAGGGGGAACCATGCCAAAGCAAGATGCGCGGCTGCAACATCATACTAGGAATAATAAACATTGGAGCAAAAGCATTACATTTTTTTACAAACCCCCGCGGGGTTTGTCAGAATTCCACGCAGGGAAACAAAAGAAGGAAACGTCAAGGGACCCCGGCTGCTGGGCATCACCGACGACGCCGAGCGGACGCCGCTGCCGCGCTCCAGGCACGGCGAGAGCTCGGCGGCATGTAGCTATCGTCACTGGACTCCGGAGAATAGCTGGGCTCGGGAGAGTCACTGGATTCCCAGGAGTCGTCGCTGCTACTGGAGGAGCTGCCGGCTAGGCCGGAGGCGGGCTCGACGTCCGCGGCCGCGCCACACAGACTGCTTCCCCCAGGGCATCACTCCAGATGCCGGCCCTCCTCATCAAAGACCTTGAAGAACAACGTAGAGGCGCCATCGTACTCAAAGTGGATGGCGAGGGCCCCCTCTGGACGACAGGCACGGGCGACCTTTCCCCATCCTCGGGTCATGAAGATGTCGCCCAGGGGGATGACCTCGACCTCTGCCCCCGTGGCTAGGCCGCAACACCCGGCATGCCGCAGCCACAACTCAAGTGGCCCCCTCGGCGGCATCTCCTCGGTGAAGGACCTCGGGAGCCGGATCCACGTGCGCGGTGGCATTGCCGCCCACACCACGAACTTGCGCGAGGTCCCCTCGCCATGGGTTCGCCGGCCTACTTGCCGTGCAGCCTCAGTCAGTCCGCCAAGACCACGGCCCGCGCGGTGCTGGGCATTACCGCCCTGTCCGGAGCCCTGTGGGCGGGCGTACAGAGGAAGCGGGAAGCCAGGAGGAGGCCGCTCGTACCAAGGACGTGTCACCTCTTGCCTTTCGCCGACATCGTAAGGGCGGCCGAGCCTCTTTTTCGGCGGAAGTGGCCCCGGCTCCTCCTGAGGGGTTTTCCCTTCTCCGCTGAAGAGAATCTCCTGATCGGTGCCTTGGATGCTGCTGCAAGATGGCGAGACAAAGAAGAAGAAGAAGGAGCGGGCAGCGAGAAGATGAAGGTGAGTGAGGGGGGCTCTGCCCCTCCCCTCATTTATAGCCGGAGGGAGGCCAACCGCCGGCCTCCACGATCCCACACACTGATGGTTTTTCTCTGCATGCAGTAGAGTCTCATCAAGTCGAACGGTTGCCGAGGCAGCGTGGGGAAGCGAAGACGCCCACGTCCCATCAATCGCCACGCGTCAACCAAGGCCGCAGGCGGTTAGGGCCCACGGCGCTCCGCACTTGCCCCTTAGCTTTGCCTCGAAGCCAAGTTCGAGCGCGCCGTGGGCCCGGGGGCTACTGTTGGCGTTCTGGGAATGGGGGTACCCAGACTTGCCTGCCTGCGGCCCACGACGTGTCTCCATCGACGGGCTGGTAAGGCCCAGCTTCAGCGACAACAACTCAAGACCCTCGCGAGGGGCCACGCCTCGCGAGGCGGACGACACCAAGACCCCCACGAGGAGCGGCCTCCTCAGGCTGGCTCCTGAGGAGCAGAGAGTTCTATGCAAGCCTCATGAGGTCCGGATGACATGAACCATGACGACCAAGGCCAGGCGGGCGCCAGCGGGCGCAGTGTACCAGTTTCCTCTTTGGTGCTAAAGAGGCAAGCGCAGGCGCGGAGTCCCGAGGAATCAGCCAAATGTTTCCATTCCCGTGCAACAAGACCAAGACCACCAAGACGGCAGGGCGGAGGTCATCACCGAGCCCACCACGGCGTCACGACCAGAGGCTTTTGCAGGCAAAGACTACTTTTGTCAGGATAGCACGTACTAGTTGTCTCCCTTCGAATTTGGCCCTTGTGGGATCCCTTCCCGCCTTTCATTTGGGAAGAGGACCAAGGCCACTATAAATAGGACTTAGCCACCACTGTAGAGAGGGATCTGACCCGGGATCGGACCCCCGGACGGATCATTCAGATCACCCTCACTCCACTAGCTCACTCGAGCATAAGAACACATCTCCTCCTGAGGCTGTTCGCCACTGTACTAGTTCATCCGCATCCCCTCGAGGCCAATCCACCACAAAGTAGGAGTAGGGTTTTACACCGCAAGGTGGCCCGAACCTGGGTAAACTGCTGTGTCTCTTTTCCTTTTAGTTCGACGAGCTAGGCTGTGAGATTAGCGAGTAGGCAGACTAGGGAGGACGAGTTCTTCGCACGCACCCCAGAGTTCAAACCTCTCAAGGGTTTGCGGAACCCAAAATCCGACAAACACTTTCCATGCTAGATATATTATAGGCGGTTCCCAAACAGAAAATAAAGTTTATTCCTTTTTCCACCATTCTTTCACAATCCATGGCTAGGCGTATTCACGGGTGCCCTCCATACAAACACTTTCCAAGGAATTTATTATTTGACAACATAAAGTAAATTCATTTTTCATTTCAGGACTGGGCATCCCTAATACCTTTGTCGTACTCTCGTGCAATGACAAGTGAATAAGCACTCATCTTGGGAATAACACATCTAGTATGGAAAATATTGGCCACCCCCTGTCGCTTCATGAGATGTACGAGCACACAAAAAAGAAATTTATTTTAAAAATTAGAGATGGCACATACAAATTTGCTTAGAACGGCACGGAAATACCGCATATAGGTAGGTATGGTGGACTCATATGGCAAAACCGGTTTTAAGGATTTTGGATGCACAAGTAGTATTTCTACTTAGTACAAGTGAAGGCTAGCAAAAAGATTGAGAATCATCCAACCAAGAAACGAAAAATCACATAAGTGAGCATTGAGCATAACTAACACCGAATAATGCACTACAAGTAGGTTGTAATTTCATTGCATAACTATTGACTTTCATGCTTGCATGGGGAATCACATGCCTTAACACCAATATTCTTACTAAAGCATAATTACTCACCAACATAACTCACATATCACTATCATCATATCGCAAAACTATTACAAAGAATCAAGTTAATTTTGTCCAGTGATCTTCATGAAAGTTTTTATTATATCCCTCTTGAATATCTATCACTTTGGGACTAGTTTGATATGTTGCTTCTGATAACTCAAACAAATCTAAGTAAAGAACATGAGCACAGAAATTTTCATCTCCCAAAATAATATAAGTGAAGCATGAGAGAATTTCTTTAAAATTACTAACTCTCAAATAAATCTAAGTGAAGCATGAGAGCATTTCTTCAAAAATAATAAAGCACACCGTGCTAAAAAAGATATAAGTGAAGCACTAGAGCAATTCCATAGCTCAAAAAATTTAAGTGAAGCACATAGAGCAATTCTAACAAATCATAGCATAATTTTGGCTCTCTCAAATAGGTGTGTTCAGCAAGGATACTTGACACAAAACAAAAAGCAAAATAAGCAAAGACTCATATAATACAAGACGCTCTAAGCAAAACTCATGATATGTGACGAATAAAAATATAGTTCCAAGTAAAATACCGATGGTCGTTAGAAGAAAGAGGAGATGCCACTCGGGGCATCCCCAAGCTTAGTTGCTTGTTCATCCTTGAATATTACCTTGGGGTGCAGTAGCATCCCCAAGCTTAAGCTCTTCTTACTCCTTATTCCTTCATCCATCATGATCTCGCCCAAAACTTGAAAACTTCAATCACACAAAACATAACAAAACCTTCGTGAGATCCGTTAGTATAAGAAAACCAATCTTCACCTTAAGTACTGTTGTAAACCCATTCATATTTTATTATTGCATTATATGTACTGTATTCCAACTTTTCTATGGCTTATACCCCCCGATAAAGTCCATAGATTCATCAAAATAAGCACACAATGCAAAGAAAACAGAATCTATCAAAAATAGAACAGTCTGTAAGGATGCGAATTTTTCTGATACTTCTATAACTCCAAAACTTCTGAAAACTTAGGAAAGCGTAGGAAAATTGTATATAAATATTTTGTAAAAAATTCATAATTTTTAGTACCATATGTTATTTAATAAAATTATTTTACTAGACACATAAGTTTCTGTTTTCCAACAAGATCAAATCAACTATCACCCAACATGATCCCAAAGGCTTTTCTTGGCACAAACACTAATTAAAACATAAAAACACAATCATAACAGAGGCATAATTGTGCAAACACTCAAGGACATAAAGAAAAAGGCAAAAATAAATTTTATTCATTGGGTTGCCTCCCAACAAGCTCTTTCTTTATAGCCATTAAGATAGGCTTGAGATTTTATTGATGCTCTCATAAAAGAAAAGAATTAAAGCACAAAAAGAGCATCATAAAACATGTGACAAACACACTTAAGTCTAACATACTTCCTATGCATAGGAATTTTATAAGCAAACAAATTAGCAAGACAAGCAAGATCTAGCATATGCAAGGAAGAAGAAAGAAACAATAGCAATCTCAACATGAAGAAGGTAATTTAGTGACATGAAGATTTCCACAACCATATTTTCCTCTCTCATAATAATTACATGTAGGACCATAATCAAATTCAACAATATAGGTATCACATAAAATTTTCTCTTCATGATCCTCATGCATACGAGTTTTGTAATCTTCCAAGATAGTGGGAATAATATCAACTAAAGTCATGACCTCTCCAAACCCACTTTTATCAAAAAATTCACAATATTGATAATTCTCCAAAGTAGTGAGATCATTAATACCTAAAGTTGACACTCTTCCAAACCCACTTTCAATATTATTGCAAACATTATTATCATGAGGCTTAAATAAATTTTTAAGATCATAAGAATCATTATCACCCCAATCATGATCATTGCAATAAGTAGTGGACAAAGCAAAATTAGCATCCCTAAGCTTGGGGTTTTGCATATTATTAGCACAACTGACATTAATGGAATTGATAATAACATCATTGCAATCATGTTTTTCATCTAAGGAGCTATCATGAATCATTTTATAATTTTCTTCTTTTAACACTTCATCACAATTTTCAGATTCATGAATCTCAAGCAAAACTTTATAAAGATAATCTAGTGAACTCAATTCACTAGCAATGGGTTCATCATAATTGGATCTCTTGAAAAGATTAGCAAGTGGATGAGGATCCATATCAATAAATTTTTAGGAAGCAAAGATGCAAGCAAATAGAAGACACATGGCATCACAAGCAAACAAGAGATCTGACGAGAAAAAGGCAAACGAAAAAGAGGGCAAATAAAAAGGCAAAAAAATTTGTGAAGTGGGGGAGATGAAAACGAGAGGCAAATGGCAAATACTGTTAATTGCAAGGAGATGAGATTTGTGATTAGGAACCTGATAAATGTTGATGATGTCTCCCCGGCAACGGCGCCAGAAATTACCTTTGATGATCCTTTCTTGTATTGTGTCTGCATCAGTATTTTCCCCAAGGAGGAAGGGATGACGCAGTACAGTGACGGTAGGTATTTCCCTCAGTTATGAAACCAAGGTTATCGAACCAGTAGGGGAACCAAGCAACACTATGTAAACGGTACCTGCACACAAAGAACAAATACTTGCAACCCGACACAAAAGAGGGGTTGTCAATCCCTCTCAGGTAAAAGATTGGTAAAGTGATAGATTAGTAGATGCAAATAAAATAAAATTCAACGAGGTATTTTTGGGTTTTTGATAATATAGATCTGAAAATAAAAGATGCAAATAAAAAAGGCAAATAGCAATATAGATCTGAAGATATATGATGAGAAAATAGACCTGGGGGCCGTAGATTTCACTGGTGGCTTCTCTCGAGAAAATAGCATATGGTGGGTAAACAAATTACTATTGGGCAATTGATAGAACCTCAAATAATTATGACGATATCCAGGCAATGATCATTATATAGGCATCACATCCAAGATTAGTAGACCGACTCCTGCCTGCATCTACTACTATTACTCCACACATCGACCGCTATCCAGCATGCATCTAGTGTATTAAGTTCATGGAGAAACGTAGTAATGCAATAAGAATGATGACATGATGTAGACAAGATCTATTCATGTAGGAATAGACCCCATCTTATTATCCTTAATGGCAACGATCAATACGTGTCTTGCTGCCCCTTCTGTCACTGGGAAAGAACACCGCACGATCGAACCCATCACAAAGCATCTCTTCCCATGGCAAGAAAAATCGATCTAGTTGGCCTAACTAAACCAAAGATTCAAAGAAGAAATACGAGGCTATAAGTAATCATGCATATAAGAGATCAAAGAAACTCAAATAGCTTTCATGGATAAAGAGATCTGATCATAATCTCAAAGTTCATCGGATCCCAACAAACACACCGCAAAAATAGTTACATCAAATAGATCTCCAAGAGACCATTGTATTGGGAATCAAAAGAGAGAGAGAGAGAGAGAGAGGAAGCCATCTAGCAACTACTACGGACCCGTAGGTCTACAGTGAACTACTCACGCATCATCGGAGAGACACCAATGAGGATGATGAACCCCTCCGTGATGGTGTCTAGATTGGATCTGGTGGTTCTGGAACTTGCGGCGGCTGGAATTGTGTTTCGTCGACTCTCCTAGGGTTTTTGGATTTTCGGGGTATTTGTAGAGCAAAGAGGCAGTGCGGGAGGCGGCCGAGGTGGGCACAACCCACCAGGGCGCTCCTGGGCCCCTAGGCGCGCCTAGGTGGGTTGTGCTCCCCTCGAAGCCCCCCTCTGGTACTTCTTTGGCCCAACAAGTGTCTTTTGGTCCAGAAAAATTCTCCAAAAAGTTTCGCTGTGTTTGGACTCCGTTTGGTACTGATATTCTATGAAGTAAAAAACAAGCAAAAAACAGCAACTGGCACTGGGCACTATGTCAATAGGTTAGTCCCAAAAAATGGTATAAAGTTGCTACAAAATGATTGTAAAACATCCAAGAATGATAATATAAGAGCATGGAACAATAAAAAATTGTAGATACATTGGAGATGTATCAATAAGCATACTTCAAAGTATCAGGTAATTGTTTCAATTCAAACACAGGATCACCCTTAGGTGGAGGAGGACATCCTAGCGTTTCAACAGGCAAATTGTGTTTAAGGATAGGTTGTTCTTCAAAGAAGATTTTATCTATTTCATTTCTTTCACGCAAGTGCATATAATTTTCATGGTGAAGCAAATATTGTTCTAGTGGATCAGTAGGAGGTACAACAATAGAAGCAAGACCAATTATTTCATCTTTACTAGGCAATTCTTTATTACGAGGTTGCCTACAAAACTTAGAGAAATTAAACTCATGAGACACATCACCAAAATTAACACTAATGCTTTCTTTCTTGCAATCTATCTTAGCATTAATAGTGTTCAAGAAAGGTCTACCAAATATTATGGGACAAAAACCATCTTGTGGAGAACCAAGAACTAGAAAATCAGTAGGGCATTTTATTTTTCCACACAAGACTTCAACATCTCTAACAATCCCAAGTGGTGTGATAGTATCTCTATTCACAAGTTTAAATATGACATCAATGTCTTCTATTTCAGCAGGTGTAATATCATTCATAATTTTTTGGTAGAGAGTGAAAGGAATAGCACTCACGCTAGCACCCATATCACATAAGCCATGATAACAATGATCTCCTATTTTAATTGAGACAACTGGCATGCCAATAATGGGTCTATTCTTATCTTTAGTATCTGGTTTGGCAATTCTTTGGATTTTGGGTTCCGCAAACCCTTGAGAGGTTCGAACTCTGGGGTGCGTGCGAAGAACTCGTCCTCCCCAGTCTGCCTACTCGCTAATCTCGCAGCCTAGCCTGACGAACTGTAAGGGAAAGGGACACATCAGTTTACCTAGGTTCGGGCCACCTTGCAGTGTAAAACCCTACTCCTGCTTTGTGTGGATTGGCCTCGAGGGGATGAGGATGAACTAGTACAGTGGCGAACAGCCTCAGGAGGAGAGGTGTTCTCGTGCTTGAGTGAGCTGGTGGAGTGAGGGTGATCTGAATGATCCGTCCCCCTCTATGGTAGAGGCTAAGTCCTATTTATAGTGGCCTTGGTCCTCTTTCCAAATGAAAGGCGGGAAGGGATCCCACAACGGCCAAATTTGAAGGGAGATAACTAGTACATGCTATCCTGACAAAAGTAGTCTTCGCCTGCAAAAGCCTCTGGTCGTGACGCCGTGGTGGGCTCGGTGATGACCTCCGTCCTGCCATCCTGGCGGTCTTGGTCTTGTTGCACGGGAATGGAAACCTTTGGTTGATTCCTTGGGACTCCGCGCCTGCGCTTGCCTCCTTGGCACCAAAGAGGAAACTGGTACACTGCGCCCGCTGGCGCCCGCCTAGCCTTGGTGGTCATGGCTCACGTCATCCGGACCTCACGAGGTGAGGCTTGCATGGAACTCTTCGCTCCTCAGGAGCCAGCCTGAGGAGGCCGCTCCTGGGGGGGGGGGGTCTTGGCTTTGTCCGCCTCGCGAGGCTTGGCCCCTCGCGAGGGTCTTGAGTTGTTGTCGCTGAAGCTGGGTCGTACCAGGCCATCGACGGAGCCACGCCGTGGGCCACAGGCAGGCAAGTCTGGATACCCTCATTCCCAGAACACCGACAGTAGTCCCCGGGCCCAAGGGCGCTCGGACTTGGCTTCGAGGTGAAGCCAACGGGCAAGTGCGGAGCGCCACGGGCCCTAACCACCTGTGGCCTCGGTTGATGCGTGGCGATTGATGGGACGTGTGCGCATCCGCTTCCCCATGCCGCCTCGGCAACTGCTTGACTTGACGAGACCCTGCTGCATGCAGAGAAAAACCATCATTGCGTGGGGTCGTGGAGACCGGCGGTTGGCCTCCCTCCGGCTACAAATGAGGGAAGGGGCAGAGCCCCCCTCACTCATCTCCATCTTCTCGCTGCCCGCTCCCTCTTCTTCTTCACCTCCCCGTCTTGCCGTAGCATCCATGGCGCCAACGAGGAGGTTTTCTGCCGCCGAGAAAGGGAAGGCCCCCAAGGAGGGGCCTGGTTCGCCGCCGCCCAAGAGAGGGCGTGGCCGCCCCGCAAGCATGCTGCGACCCCGGCGACAGCTCCTCGGGGGCACGGCCGCACTTCTTCGGGGGCCGGCGTCGCTTTGGGCGGCTGCGGCGGCGCTTCTTCTTGAGGCGGGGGTCGCCAAGGATGAGGCAGCCCTTGCGATGATGGGCGGCATGCCGTGGTTGCCCGGCCTCCTCGGCCGCGCTTCCACTCGGCGGATGCACTCCCGGAGTTCATCGTGTGGTTGGAGAGGCCCGCCGGCACCTGGCTCCCGCTCCCGCGCTTCTTCATGAGTGAGATGCCGTTCGTGGGCCTTGACGGCCTCTGGCTGCAGGCTTACGGCTGCTGCAGCAAGGCTTCCTGGGTTGGGGTCAAAGTCACCGTGACGGGCAGCGTGTCCTTGACTCGTGGTTGGCAGGCGTTTGCCCGCGCGCGAGGCCTGAGCAGGTGGCACACCCTTCATTTCAGGTATGACGGCCTCGCGACCCTCTATGTGAGAGTGTTCGGGGAGGACGGCCGTCACGCGGGGTCCTGCCCGGAAGACGGTAGCGGTGACGATGAGCTTGGGCTTGACGACGGCCGCGACGACGACGAGGGTGAGCTTGCCCTTGGCGACGGCCGCGCTTCCTTCAGCAGCGGCGGCTCCTCCGGTGAGAGCACCAGCAGCGGTGGCTACGACCAACCACCACGTCGCCGGGCTTGCATCAGGGAAGGCGACGGGTCATCTCGTCGTCGCGCTCTGGTGAAGCGGGAGGAAGACTCGGACTGAGCCCGGGGGCCGCCGGAGCCTGGCCTCGGGAGCTGCTGTGGTCGTGCGGGCCACTTTTGTTTAACCTTTCCTTTCTCCTGCACTCAAAAAAAGTAGAGGGCCCCACTGGGGCGTGTAATGAACCAAGGCACTCGTGCCATTATGCAACGTTTGTTATTTTGATGTTGTGCCGAGATACCGATATTCCGATCAGGTGTGGTTAGAATAACTTAGCTTGATATGCTTGCCATAGTTTCCCGCCTAGCGAGGGTGCGCCTCTCCAGCAACATTTGGCGAAGTTCACTTCTTAACGGCTTAGGAGCCGTCGGGCCTCAGGAGGCACTGTACAGCTGCATAATTATTAGAAAACTTCACAGGGTGTCATGCCCTTCCTTGCGCGAGCCCCCAAGCGTGGGTTGGTTGTGGCTGGTGCACTGCATCGCGATACCCGGAGGCATGGACTTGAGAGGGTACACGTGCCCACGAGCTCATTTGAGAGCGTCTCGCGAGGATTTAAGGACCGAAGCTCTAGGGCGACAAAGCTTCAGTGAGGTGTGGTCGCGGCGAGCGCCAAGCGCACACACCTACCTAGCCCCCGCGCGCAGGACGCGTGTGGAGGAGCGACGGGCAACTGCTGCTCTTCCTGGGACAAGGTTGGAGAGGCGAACGAACAAGAGGAAAAGAAAGTTCCAGCTCTGGCAAACGAGAAATGCGAAAACTCCAAATTCCATTAAGAAGTTGCAAACCAACTACAGAAAGCAAGCGAAAGAACAGCCGCGTCCGGCACCTAGTCTAGTCTTCTCACCAGCGCGGAGCTAAGTGCTACCACTAGGACGTGGGAGGGAGCCCCCGTGAGTCCCGCAGGCGACACTCAGGAGACTCCGGGGCGTGTACAGCCCCACTCATTATTACGTGAGAGTGTCACGAGCGGAGACCTTCACAGGCACGGGGCCTTGCTTCATGGGTAGAACTTCCGGAGGTGCTGGATGTTCCAGGCGTTCTGGATGGGGATCTCGTCCTGCGTCTCTAGGCGCGCGGCGCCAGGCCTGGAGACACGGGCGATCCTGAACGGGCCCTCCCTGGAGAGCACCCGCCTCAGGAAGAGATCACCCACCTCGAGCGTCCTGGAGCGGACACTGCGGCAGTGGTACCGCCGCAGCGCCTGCTGGTACCTTGCCGCTCGGAGCGAGGCTTGACGGCGGCGTTCCTCCCCCAGCACGAGGTCCATCCCCCGTGTGGCGTCCTGGCGTGCCTCGTCAAACACCAAGACCCGCGTGGAGCGATGCTTGACCTCGTGAGGGAGAACCGCTTCGGCTCCGTAGACGAGGAAGAACGGAGTCTCGCCCGTCGGCTTGGTTGCGGTGGTGCAGATGGACCACAGCACGGACTGGAGCTCATCGAGCCAGCCCCTGTCGCACGCCTCGAGCTTCTTCTTGAAGGTCCTTGCCTTGAGGCCTCTCAGGACGTCTGCGTTGGCGCGCTCGGCCTGGCCGTTGCTCCTGGGGTGTGCCCCCGAAGCGTAGCATATCTGCGTTCCAAGGTTAGCACAGTATGTTTTGAAAAGGTTGCTGGTGAACAGTGAGCCATTATCGGTGATGATGCGGTTAGGGACCCCGAACCAGCTCATGAGGCCTTTGATGAACTTGACGGCCGAGCCGGCCGGGATGGTGCGGACGGATTCCACCTCCGCCCACTTGGTGAACTTGTCAATGGCGACGTAGAGGTAGCGGTAGCCCCCGGGCGCCCGTGGGAATGGCCCCAAGATGTCCAGCCCCCAGACCGCGAATGGCCATGTGAGCGTGATGGTCTGGAGGCCCTGAGCGGGCTGGTGGATCTGCTTGGCGTGGAACTGACAGACTTCACAAGACTTCACCAGCTTGGTGGCGTCGTTGAGCGCCGTGGGCCAGTAGAACCCGCTGCGGAATGCCCTGCCCACGAGGGTGCGTGATGAAGAGTGATGCCCACAGTCCCCACCATGTATATCGGCCAGCAGCTCGCATCCCTGCTCCCTGGAGATGCACCATAAAGAAACGTCATTCAGTATGTTGTGGCCTGGCGGGCCACACGTTCCGCGTCTTCCTCCTTCTCCGGCAAGGTGCCCCGAAGTAGGTACGCCTTGAACTCCTCGGTCCAACACCCCTCCTGAGGTTCCATCGCGAGGAGGAGGCGAGCTCCTGAGGTCGGGCCACAAGCCGGGGCGCCCGACGGAGGAGCCAGGGGGAGGTCCTCGTGAGGCGGTGCTAGTTCTGCGGTGGGTGGAGCTGCCGATGGCTTGAAGAGCCGCTCTTCGAAGACGCTAGGCTCCTGAGGCATACGCCAGGACGCCCTCTTGGCGGTGTCATCCACCTCCTTGTTTGTGCCTCGTGGCACGTGCTGCAATTCCAGGCCCAAGAATCGTTTCTCAATTTTGCGTACCTCCTTAAGGTATGCTTCCATGTACTCGTCCTTCGGGGTGTACTCCTTGTTGGAGAAGTTGATGAGGAGCTGCGAGTCGCCCCTGATGGTGAGGCGCCTGACCCCCAGTGCTGTGGCGGCCTTGAGTCCTGCGATTAGGCCCTCGTACTCCACAATGTTGTTGGAGACCTTCTCGCCATGTTGGAAGCAGAGTTGCACGGTGTAGTAGAGCTTGTCTTTGGTGGGCGAAATAAGCACAGCTCCAGCCCCCGCGCCCTGGCGTGAGAACGCACCATCGAAGTACATGATCCAGCCATCTGGTGCCTCGTCGCCGGGTATGAGGGAGCGGTCCTCGCACACTTCACGGTCAGGGACGTCAGTCCATTCCGCCACGAAGTCAGCGAGGGCAGCGCCCTTGATGATCCTGGTGGTACTGAACTCCAACTGGAATGCCTGTAGCTCAATGTTCCATTCGGCGACCCTTCCCGCAGCGTTGGGGCTCTGGAGCACCCTCTCCAGAGGGTAAGCTGAGACAACCTTGATGGGGTGGCCTTGGAAGTAGTGGCGCAGCTTTCGGGAGGCGACGAGGAGCGCGAGCAGCAGCTTCTGTGGCATGGGGTAGCGTGCCCGCGCGTCTCGCAGCACCGTGCTAACAAAGTATACCGGGTGCTCGACAAGGAATGAAGCATTAGTGAGGTCTTGCAACTCCTGAGTCTGCGGGCCCTCAGGAGCCTTATCATCTGCCATGGCAGCCGTGCCCTCAGGACTATCGTCCTCAGGAGACCCACTGCCAGGGGGGGTTGGCTGAGGTCTCAGGAGCGTTGTTGGCCAGTGGTGGAGTCGGAGCCTCAGGAGCGCCTTCTTGAGACCGCGGCGCCCCATCTGGTGACGGGGTGCCCCGTCGTGAGCCCTTGACCAGGCGCTCCTCCCTCACTGCCACCAGTGCTGCGCTGGCTGAGTGAGGCATGGCGGCCAAGTAGAGCACCAGGGGCTCAAGGGGACGTGGCGCCACCATCACCGGCGGGCTGGTGAGATACTTCTTGAGGTCTTGGAAGGCCGCGTCAGCCTCCGGAGTCCACTCGAATGGTCCTTTGTTTTTCATCAGCTTGAAGAACGGGAGGGCGCGTTCTCCCAATTTGGAGATGAAATGCCCCAGCGAGGTCACGCAACCTGCCAGCTTCTGCATCTCCTTGAGAGTCTGCGGCGGGCTCATCCTTTCTATGGCCTTGACTTTCTCTGGGTTAGCCTCGATCCCTCTGTGCGATACCAAGAAACCCAGAAGCTTGCCGGATGGGACGCCGAACACACATTTCTCTGGGTTGAGTCGCAGATCCACCTTGCGCAGGCTGGCAAATGTTTCTTCCAGGTCTTCAATAAGAGTTCTTGCCTCCCGAGACTTCACCACTATGTCGTCGACGTATGCCTCTGCGTTCCTCCCAAGCTGCCGGCCCAGAGCGATGTGCATCAGCCGCTGGAAGGTTGCTCTGGCGTTACGCAGCCCAAACGGCATGTAGGTGTAGCAATACACCCCGCATGGGGTCAAGAAAGCCGTCTTCTCAACATCTTGCACCGCGATCTTGATTTGGTGATAGCCTGAGAAGGCGTCCAGGAAGCACAACAGGTCGCACTCGGCGGTGGAGTCGACGATCTGATCGATACGCGGAAGCGGAAAGGGGTCTTGAGGGCAAGCCTTGTTGAGGTTAGTGAAGTCGACGCACATACGCTCCTTTCCGCCCTTCTTGGGGACGATGACCGGGTTCGCCAACCATTCTGGGACCGCACCTCCCGAATGACACCAGCCTCTTGCAGCTTGCGGGTCTCTTGGATGATGAACGACTGCTTCTCTGTGGACTGCCGCCACGCCTTCTGCTTCACCGGTCATGCGTTAGCGCACACCCTCAGGTGATGCTCGATTATTCCCGTCGGGATCCCAACCAGATCCTTGGGCTCCCATGCGAACACTTCGTTGTTCGCGCGTAAGAAGTCGACCAACGCCTTTTCTTGATCTGGAGAGAGGCTGGCACGTATGGTGAAGGTGGCACCCGACGCCCCGTCCTCATCGACCGGCACCTGCTTTGTCTCGGCCCGATCTTGAGAGAACAACTGCTTCTTCTTCGCTAGTGCAGCCCCCGAAGCCTCTGGGGCCCCTTCCTCAGTCGGCCGTGCGGCCGCCGTGGCTCTAAAGGCAAGCTTGAGGGCCAATAGCGCGTCCTTGGTATCTCCTGCCATGGTGAGGACGCCGCTGCTTCCCGGCATCTTCATGAGGTTGTAGGCAGGGTGAGTCGCTGCCATGAACTTGGCCAGGGCCGGGTACCCGAGGATGGCGTTGTACGGGAGGCTGATGCGGGCGATGTCGAAGTCGATGAGCTCAGTGCGGTAGTTGTCGCGGGTGCCGAAGGTGACGGGGAGGCGGATCTGCCTGAGGGGGTTGGTGGAGCCGTTGACGACTCTCGAGAAGTTCTTCGTGGGGCGGAGCCGGCCTTGGGGCACATGTAGCAAGCCGAACACTTCCACCGTGAGCACATTGAGGCCGGCTCCTCTGTCAATGAGGGTCTTGGTGACTGCCACGTTGCAAATGGTGGGGGTGCAGAGTATCGGGAGCGCACCGGCGCCGGCCGTGACCGCGGGGTGGTCCCCGGAGTCGAAGGTGAGGTCGGCCTTGGGCGCCGCCCAACCCGGCGGTGCCGCCCGCTGCACGTGGGTGGCACCCTCCTGGCGAAAGAGCTGCTTGATGTGGCGATCCGAGGGTGGCGCCTGTGAGCCGCCGAGGATGGCTGCGATGGCGTGAGGTGCCGGCGTCGTGAATTGCGTGACGAAAAGGCCGCGCAGCTCCTCCCAGGAAGCCACCGAGGATTCTGGCAGGCCCAGGAGCCAAGCCCGCGGCGTGCCCATGAGGGCCATGGGAAGCCAATTCACCATGACCTTGCCGTCGCCGTCGGCCGCCAGAACCGCCTCCTCATACGCCTAGAGAAACCCCACCGGGTCTGCCGCGCCGTCGTAGCGAGGCGGCATCTCCGGCCTGAACTTGGGCGGCCACTTCACTCGCCGTAAGGCCGGGGTGAAGGCCCGGAGACCCACGGCGCCTCCGTGTGCGCCCATCGATCCAGTCGGAGAAAAGGCGCCCGCCATGAGAGCTGAACGGCGAGGGCAGAGTGTGGCGGACGGAGAGGCGAAGCTTCGACGCACCCCTACCTGGCGCGCCAAATGTCGGATTTCGGGTTCCGCAAACCCTTGAGAGGTTCGAACTCTGGGGTGCGTGCGAAGAACTCGTCCTCCCCAGTCTGCCTACTCGCTAATCTCGTAGCCTAGCCCGACGAACTGTCAGGGAAAGGGACACAGCAGTTTACCCAGGTTCGGGCCACCTTGCGGTGTAAAACCCTACTCCTGCTTTGTGTGGATTGGCCTCGAGGGGCTGAGGATGAACTAGTACAGTGGCGAACAGCCTCAGGAGGAGAGGTGTTCTTGTGCTTGAGTGAGCTGGTGGAGTGAGGGTGATCTGAATGATCCGTCCCCCTCTATGGTAGAGGCTAAGTCCTATTTATAGTGGCCTTGGTCCTCTTCCCAAATGAAAGGCGGGAAGGGAGCCCACAATGGCCAAATTCGAAGGAAGACAACTAGTACATGCTATCCTGACAAAAGTAGTCTTCGCCTGCAAAATCCTCTGGTCGCGACGCCGTGGTGGGCTCGGTGATGGCCTCCGTCCTGCAATCCTGGCGGTCTTGGTCTTGTTGCATGGGAATGGAAACCTTTGGCTGATTCCTCGGGACTCCGCGCCTGCGCTTGCCTCCTTTGCACCAAAGAGGAAACTAGTACACTACGCCCGCTGGCCCCCGCCTGGCCTTGGTCGTCATGGCTCACGTCATCCGGACCTCATGAGGTGAGGCTTGCATGGAACTCTCTGCTCCTCAGGAGCCAGCCTGAGGAGGCCGCTCCTGGGGGGGGGGGAGTCTTGGTGTCGTCCGCCTCGCGAGGCTTGGCCCCTCGCGAGGGTCTTGAGTTGTTGTCGCTGAAGCTGGGCCGTACCAGGCCGTCGATGGATCCACGTTGTGGGCCGCATGCAGGCAAGTCTGGGTACCCCCGTTCCCAGAATGCCGACAAATTCGAGCAGCTTCATCACAAAAATAAATAACACGCCCGTCAATATTACCGACCAAGAGATCTTTAACCATTGCAATAATAGTTTCTACCTTAATTTTTTCAGACGTCTAGGTGCTCTAATATTACTTTTGTTAACCACGGTTGAGACTTTAGCATGCTCCTTTATCCTAACAAGGAAATGTGGTTTTTCAATATAAGAAGTAGGCACAACTGGGTCAACATTGTAAATGATAGTTTCATCTTTAACTATGTATGGCTCTTTAATCTCTTCTTTAATAGGGGGATGATATTTAAACCACTTCTCCTTAGGGATATCAACATGAGTAGCAAATGATTCACAAAAAGAGGCTACTATCTCAGAGTCAAGTCCATACTTAGTGCTAAACTTATGAAAAGCATCGGTATCCATAAAAGATTTAACACAATCAAACTCAAGATTTATAACCGACTCTTTACCTTCGTCGAGTTCCCAATCTTCAGAGTTGCATTTAATTCTTTCCAAAAGATCCCACCTGAATTCAATACTCTTCTTCATAAAAGAACTAGTACAAGAAGTATCGAGCATGGATTGATCATCACGAGAAAGCCGAGCATAAAAATCCTGTATAATAATTTCTCTTTAGAGCTCATGATTGGGGCATAAATATAACATTGATTTAAGCCTCCCCCAAGCTAGAGCAATACTTTCTCCTTCACGAGGCCAAAAATTATATATATAATTCTGATCACGATGAACTAGATGCATAGGGTAATTTTTTGGTGAAATTCCAATTTCAATCGATTCCAATTCCAAGCTCCAATATCATCACATAGCCTATACCATGTCAATGCTTTTCCCCCCAAAGATAAAGGGAAAACCTTGTTCTTAACTTCATCTCTGGGTAAACCTGCAAGCTTGAACAATCCACAAATTTCATCCACATATATAAGGTGCAAGTCAGGATGTTTTGTTCCATCTCCTGCATAAGGATTAGCTAGCAGTTTCTCTATCATACCCGAAGGAATTTCATAATCAATATTTTTAGTAGGTGCAGTAGGTTGAGGAGAAACTCTTTGTGCTTCCGGTTGAGGTGAAGATACCCCGAACAAACCTCTCAAAGGATTGTTTTCCATAGTAGCAAGTAACAGTAACTTTCAGCGCGTAATATAAATTTTTCCTTACCAATTTCCACTTACCAAGAGCGCTTCACTCCCCGGCAACGGCGCCAGAAAAGAATCTTGATAACCCACAAGTATAGGGGATCAATCATAGTCCTTTTGATAAGTAAGAGTGTCAAACCCAACGAGGAGCAGAAGGAAATGACAAGTGGTTTTCAGCAAGGTAATTTCTTCAAGCATTGAAATTGTCGATAACAGGTAGTTTGATAGCAAGATAATTCGTAACGAGAAAATAATTGTGATGGTAACAAATGTGCAGCAAGGTAGCCCAATACTATTTGTAGGAAAGGATAGGCTGGAATAGTTTCTTATAATATGTAAAACGTTCTCAAGGACACGGGAATTTCATCTAGTCACTTTTGTCATGTTGGTTTGATTCGTGTTTGCTACTTTGATAATTTGATATGTGGGTGGACCGGTGCTTGGGTGTTGTTCTTACTTGAACAAGCCTCCCACTTATGATTAACCCCTCTCGCAAGCATCCGCAACTATGAAAGAAGAATTAAAATAAAATCTAACCATAGCATTAAACATATGGATCCAAATCAGCCCCTTACGGAATAGCGCATAAACTAGGGTTTAAGCTTCTATCACTCTAGGAACCCATCATCTAATAACTACTCCACAATGCATTCCCTTAGGCCCAAAGATGGTGAAGTGTCATGTAGTCGACGTTCACATAACACCACTAAGGGAATCACAACATACATATCATCAAAATATCAAACGAATATCAAATTCAAATGATTACTTGCAACATGACTTCTCCCGTGTCCTCAAGAACAAAAGTAACTACTCACAAATAATATTCATGCTCAAGATCATAGGGGTATTAAATAGCATAATGGATCTGAACATATGATCTTCCACCAAATAAACTGGCTAGCATCAACTACAAGATGTAATCAACACTACTAGTCACCCACAGGTACCAATATGAGGTTTTGACACAAAGATTGAACACAAGAGATGAACTAAGGTTTGAGATGAGATGGTGCTGTTGAAGATGTTGATGAATACTGGCCTCCCAAAGATTAGAAGGTTGTTGGTGATGACGATGGCTTCGAATTTCCCCCTCCCGGATTGAAGTTCCCTCGGCAGAATCGCTCCGCTGGAGGGCAAAAGTTCTCCTGCCCAAGTTCCGCCTCGAGATGGTGGCGCTCCGTCCTGAAAGTCCTCTCCTTATTTTTTCTAGGTCAAAAGACCTTATATACCAGAAGATGGGCACCAGAGGTGGGCCAGGGCACCCACTTCCTAGCAGGGCGCGCCTGGAGGGTGTGGCGCGCCTTGGTGCCTTGTGGGCACCTGGGTGGCCCCCTCTGGTATTTCTTTATTCTAATATTTTTATATATTCCAAAATAATTCTTCGTGAAATTTTAGCTCATTTGGAGATGTGCAGAATAGGTATCTCTGACATAGCTTTTTCAGGTCCAGAATTCCAGCTGCCAGCATTCTCCCTCTTTGTGTAAACCTTGCATATTATGAGAGAAAAGGCATTAGAATTACTCCACGAAGTGTTATAATGAATAAAACACTATAAATAACAGTAGGAAAACATGATGCAAAATGGACGTATCAGTGCTACATCACCCTTCCTCTTCGGGGAAATCCAACAACTCCTAGGGGGTAGTAGACGAAATTCTAGCACAATTGCCGAGGATTCTTCTTCTACCAAATCAGGTGTCTTCGCACAAACCCTTATTTTTGCTTGTTTTATTTTCTTGCCTAGTTGCCATTTGCCTCCCAAAAATTCCCAAAATACGAAAAAATTCCTGTGTTGCTATCTTTGATTGTGTTACAATTATGTTTACTCCTAAAAATACCAAGCTATGTGATTTCTATAGTACTAATAACAATGATTTTATTAGTACTCCTACTGCTCCTCCCACCACTAGTGCGGAGTCTTATGAAATTAAAGCTACTTTGCTAAATTGTTATGAAAGAACAATTTTCTAGAAACTATAATAAACATGTTGTTGCCCATCTTAATACTTTGGTTGAATTATGTGATATGCAAAAGTCTAAATATGTGGACAATGATATTATAAAGTTGAAGTTATTTCCATTTTCTTTGAGGGATAGAGCCAAAGAATGGTTAGTTTCTTTACCGAAAAATAGTATTGATTCTTGGTCTAAGTGTAAAGATGCTTTTATTGGTAAATATTTTCCTTGTGCTAAAATAATATCTTTGAGGAATCAAATTATGTATTTTAAACAAATTGAGTAAGAACATTGCATAATCATGGGAAAGAATGAAACACATGATTAAAAACTGTCCCACTCACGGATTGAGTCTTTGGATGGTAGTGCGAAATTTCTATGTAGGACTAACACTTTGTTTCCAGAAACCTTCTAAATTCTACGCAGGTGGTACGTTCATGGGGATAACACTTGGAGAAGCCATTAAGGTTCTTGATAATATGACTGCTAATTATTCCCAATGGCACACTGACTGCGCACCAAGTGGTAAGAAGGTAAACTCTTTCGAGGAAATTTCCTCTCTTACTGAAAAAGTTGATGTTGTTATGTCCATGCTTGCTACTAAGGTGCTACTATTGATCCAAATGATGTGCCTATATCTAATTTGATTGGGGAAAATAAGAACAATGTTGATGTGAATTTTATTTCAAGGAGCAATTTTAATAACAATGCTTACAGAAGGAACTTTAATAATAATCCTAGATCATATCTTGATAGTCCCTTAAATAATTAAATGTAATTCCTATGATAATGCTTATGATAAAATATTGCTTGAGATTTAAAAGTCCACTAAATTTTTTATGCATGCTCAATTTGAACAGAACGAAGCTTTTACTAAAGAAGTTAAGGAACATTATTCTATGCTTAAAGTGATTAGTAAACAACTTGATGATATTAATAGAGAAGTGATTAATCTTCAATTACAACTTGTGCAAACTGAAAGTATTTTGGAAAAAATGTTTGATAAGCAAACCACGTGAGTTAATAAAATGGCAGCCAAACCGGAGTCACATTTTGCTGCTAATCACGATGAAGATGTTAAAACTATTGTTGTATCATCTATTGAATCATTATTTAGAAATATTAAAGTTCATAATAATGGGACTGCAGAAGAGTCAACTTTTGTTAGAAGGCGTCCCAATTGTTCAGAGGGTGATAATCTTGTTGCTAAAAATGATAAAACTGGGTTTGAAGAGGTCAAGACTTGAGATAGTGTTGTACCCACTATTTTGGATTTCAAGGACTTTAATTATGATAATTGTTCCGTTACTGAATGCATTTCCTTGCTTCAATCCATGATTAATTCACCCAACACTTATGATCAAAACAAGGTTTTTACTAAAGATATCATAGAAGCTCTTATAAAATCCAATGTGGAAAAACTTGAACTAGTGGTTTCCACCCCTAGAAAATTTCATGATGAGTGGGAACCTACTATAAAGGTTAAAATAAATAATATTGAGTGCAATGCTTTATGTGATTTAGGAGCTAGCTTTCAACTATGCTAAAAGCATTATATGATGTTCTTAGTTTTACTAATATGATTGAATGTTCCTTAAACTTGCACCTAGCAGATTCAATGGTTAAAAAACCTATGGGTAGAGTCAATGATATGCTTATAACGACTAATAGAAATAATGTGCCCGTAGATTTTATTATTCTTGATATTGAATGCAATCCCGCTTGTCCTATTGTACTTGGGAGACCTTTTATGAGAACAATAGGTGCAAATATCGACATGAAGGTAATATACGGTGCCAATTTCCTATAAAGAAAGATATGGGACATTTTCCTTGAAACATACCTAAAACTACGAATCTATGTGAGAGCTACTTATGATTAAAGGATGACCAAACTTGATAGGTTGCATTATGCCTAGCCAGAGGGCATTAAACAATAGTGCTTGTTGAGAGGCAGACCAATATTTATCCTTTATTTCATTTTGTTTTCAGTGTGTCAACATGATTATTGCTATTGTAGTAATTGTGTTTGTATCTTTTCTTTTGTTTTTGTGCCAAGTTAGACCATTGGGATGTTGCGAATGCTTGTTTATTAGGTTTTGTGCAGAAACAGAAACTTTTGCGTCTATTGTTTGAATTTGCATTCTGTACTGGAACGTGATCAATTGCAACAACTTTTACACAGTATTGAATTACAATTTTTTAGTTGTTTCCTAATTTTTAGAATTTTTGGAGTTACATAAGTATGATAATTAATTAGATCTTTACATATTGTTATATTTTTTGACAGATTCTGTTTTGTTTTCTTTGTTTGCTTGTTTTAAAATTTCCATGGCATATATTGCGGATATAAATTGTGGAAATGATAGGATACAGTAGGTATCATTTTGGAATGATTATGAATCTTGTCTTAACAGTACACAAGTGAATGATTTTCTTATGTTATACTAACCTATCTCACGAGTTCTATTATGTTTTGTGTGAATGAAGTTTTCAAGTTTTGGGTGAGACTGAGATATGAGCAGAATAAGGAGCTGGAAGATCCTAAGCTTGGGGCATGCCCAAGGCACCCCAAGATAATATCTAAGGAAGACTCAAGTGTCTAAGCTTGGGGATGCCCCGGATGGCATCCCCTCTTTTGTCTTCGAAACTATCGGTATATCTTACTTGGAGCTACATTTTAATTCTTCACATGATATGTGTTTGCCTGGAGGGTCATTTTCTTTAGTTTAGTTTTGTTTGCTAGTATTTACAATCATTGTTTCCTGACCACACCTATTAGGAGAGACACACATTCATCTTATATTTATAGAATGTTCATCTAATCTTCACTGATATCTATTTGAGTTGAGGCAGTTGCTCTTGTACTTCACTTATAATTTATTGAGCATGGTGATATGTTTTTTAGAAATTATTTGTACTCTCTTGCTTCACGTGAATCTTTTTAGAGAGTTGAATATGAAGTGCTAATTTGCATGAATTATATGGTCGGTTCAAAAATATTGGGTATATAATTGTGGTATAATAAAAACTTGCATGAACTTGTAAATCACTAAATATGATAAGTTTGATTCCTTGCAATAGTTCTGTGATTCGAGGTAGTAATATGTGATTGTGCGGGTAAATAATTAAATCTAAGTATGAATATTAGTGTTAAGGTTTGTGAGTCCTTATGCATGAAAGTGGTAGCCGCTGGCACTAGCGAGGAAGTCAGAATATCAGTTATCTTAGATTGACATCATGTGCATTTGAATCGAGGGGGCGTGATGAAGTTTATCCTCAACACAAATTGTAGGATTTAGTATCACGGCGTATTCTTCCTGTTCTACGGTTTCATTCTAATGATTCTTATTTGCGTTTGGTCATAGGATTGTTTTCTCCAGTTGTTGGTTTTTCACACAGGATTATCCAAGCGTCCCTGTATTCGGCCGCCACTTTCTGTTGCATTCACAGATATAGAGTTAGGTTGTCGGCAATAGTATTCAAGCTTCAGTTCGTTACTTGCCGAATTAAAAGAATTGAGTCTTTGCATAAGATTGTATTTGTCGAAATCGGGGCTCCGGGGATCCAAGATGGTTCGAACTCTGGGGTGCGCTCGCTGCATACCACCCTACTTAGTCTCACAACCTCACAGCGCTGCTCCAGTGTGCTCGAGCTAGGAAGAAGAACAATGGACGCAGCAGTTTACCCAGGTTCGGGCCACCTTGCCTTGTAAAACCCTACTCCTGCTTGGTTGGGATTGCTTGGGGAGATGAAGTACAAGCATGTAGCTCTAGTTGCTCAAAAACCAAGTCACCCTCTCTATGGTGGCACCGTGCCTGCTCTTATACTGGCCTTGGTCCTCTTCCCGCGAAAACACAAGGCGGGAAGGGTTGCCACAACGGCCAATTCAAAGGGGGACAAGGTTGCAGCTTATCCTGACTAAAGGTGGTCTTCTCCTGCAAAAGGCCTCCTGCCATGATGCGCCGGTGGGCTCGGTGATGACCTCAGTCCTGGCAAGGCCATCGTCTTGGTCTTGTTGCACCGAATGGGTAACCTTTGGGGACTGCTTTGGGAACCTGTGCGCTGTCCTTGCTCCCTTAGCACGAAAGAGGAAAGCCTTCGTATCCGCACCTGCTGGCATGACCTCTGGTGCCGCTCGTCATCGTGCGTGTCACCCATGTGGAGACGCAGCACCACACGACTCTTCAAGCCGCTCCTGGCTTACTCACCGCGAGGGGCCTCGGGAGGCAGCCTCGGGAGATCGCCCCATGAGGGGGCCTCGTGAGGCCAATGGTGACAATTGCTAACGTGTGCCCCGCGAGGGTTCTTGCTCGTGAAGCCTTGGAGTGGGCCACCTGCTTCCTGGGCCGCAGGAAGACAGGCATGTGTACCGCTAGGCCCACGGGCCCGACAGTAGCCCCCAGGCCCACGGTGAGCATGATCCCGCCCTCAGGGGGGAACGGCACGGGGCCCCATTCGCCTACGGGCCAGGCTTGATGCGTGGCGCACGACGCCCCTACTTCCCCCATGATGCCTCGGCAATCGCCCGTGCTGACATAAAGCCTGCCCGCGCACGGCGCAGGGCCATCATTGCTCTCCCTCTGCCCTGTGTCAGTCTTCCCATGCCTTCCCTCCATCCTTGACTCCTCGCGATCTGATCTCAAGCGCGTCACCTCCCCCGCCTCGCTCGCAATAGCGATGCTCGGATGGCGCCTGCCGTCAAGAAGGTGAATTCCACGGCCCCAGGCGCGAGCTCTCCTGTCGTCGGGCAGACGCTCCTGACATCCTCCGTCGCCGAGGAGGGGGACTTGTGCCTAGTGCTCCCGCTGATAGCCGGCGACCAGAACGAAGGTCAGACGACTAAGATCTAGCCGGGCTCGCGAGTGCGGATTAGCCTGGTAGAGTCCGCCTACCCCTTCTTCCTCCATAGTGTCAACGCTGGGTTGGTACCACCATTCTCTGTGTTTTTCTATGCCATCCTCTCCCACTATAGAATCCACGCCCTTCATCTTTAGCCCAATCCGATCCTCCTTCTGGCCATATTTTCCTTCTACTGCGAGGCTTTTGTGTGCGTGAGGCCTTCGGTAGCGCTCTTCCGCCACTTCTTCAGCTTGCGGTTCACCGCCCAGGACCAGCGCTTCGCGTTCGTCTGCTTCGTTGACGTTAAGGGTGAGAACATCCACCTGAAGGACGGGAAGAAGGTGTAAGGCTACCGGCAGTGCTGGGTCTTCATGGACGCGTGCCGGGTCAACCCGCTCCTGATGACTCCAGTGGCCCAGCCTGAGCAGAACCCCGAGTGGGGCCTCTAGAAGCTCCCTGACCCGAGGGTGGAGCCCGTCCTGGAGCGGATGGCCGCACATGGGGCTGCAAATTTGTCTGGGTCGATGATTGTCAAGGAGTTCCTGCGGCAGCACATCGTGTCGCTTCAAGAGCGCTCGTGGCCCATGTGGGAATACGCCGACGCGGAGGACGCGATGAGGCTGCATGTTGCCAGCCTAACATCTGAAGAACTAGACGGGGCCCTGCTCGGCTACACCCCCGAGGAACCTCCCGAGGCTGCGTCCCCGTTGTACAGTTACGAGGAGAAGGTAGAGCTGGTCACGGAGATCCCCATCTTTGATGAGTGGGGGCTCATATCGAGCGGCCGAGGTGGCCCGCGGTGGAACCGCTCCACCGTGGTGTTGTCCTCCGGTGAAGGCGATAGCGGCGAGGACTCGGAGGAGATGGTGGAGGAAGTCGATGCTGGTCGGGCGCCACCGCGCGCCCACCGCAGGTCCCTTTGCGACTTCGAGGATGATGATGATAATGCAGATGAGCAGCCCCAGGCGGCATCCCCTCAGCCCGTCGACGCGGCAGGAGGGGCAGGGCTCAACACCTTGGCCGTGCAGCCTCCCGTGGCGGGGGCCAACCCCAGCGAGGCAGTGGCCAAGCTGATACGTCTCCAACGTATCTATAATTTTTGATTGTTCCATGCTGTTATATTATCATTCTTGCATGTTTTACAATAATTTTATAGCAACTTTATAACATTTTTTTGGGACTAACCTATTGACATAGTGCCCAGTGCCAGTTGTTGTTTTCTGCTTGTTTTTTACTTCGCAGGAAATCAATACCAAATGGAGTCCAAACGCAACGAAACTTTTTGGAGATTTTTTTTGGACCAGAAGACATCCAGTGGGCCAAAGAAGTACCGAAGAGGGGGCTCGATGTGAGCACAAGACACCAGGGCGCGCCTGGGCCCCCAAGCGCGCCCTGATGGGTTGTGCCCATCACGGAGGGGTTCATCATCCTCATTGGTGCCTCTTCGATGATGCGTGAGTAGTTCATTGTAGACCTACGGGTCCGTAGTTAGTAGCTAGATGGCTTCCTCTCTCTCTCATTTGATTCTCAATACAACGGTCTCTCGGAGATCTATTTGATGTAACTCTTTTTTGCGGTGTGTTTGTTGGGATCCGATGAACTTTGAGTTTATGATCAGGTCTATGCCTTTATCCATGAAAGTTATTTGAGTCTTTTTGATCTCTTATATGCATGATTTCTTATAGCCTCGTATTTCTTCTCTGATATTTGGTTTTTTTTTGGCCAACTTGATCTATTTATCTTGCAATGGGAAGAGGTGCTTTGTGATGGGTTTGATCTTACGGAGCTTGATCCCAGTGACAGAAGGGGAACCGACACGTATGTATCGTTGCTATTAAGGATAACAAGATGGGTTCTATTTCTACATAAATAGATCTTGTCTACATCATGTCATTGTTCTTATTGCATTACTCCGTTTCTCCATGAACTTAATACACTAGATGCATGCTGGATAGCGGTCGATGTGAGGAGTAATAGTAGTAGATGCAGGCAGGAGTCGGTCTACTAATCTTGGACGTGATGCCTATATAATGATCATTGCCTGGATATCTTCATGATTATTTGAAGTTCTATCAATTGCCCAACAGTAATTTGTTTACCCACCGTATGCTATTTTTCTCAAGAGAAGCCACTAGTGAAACCTACGGCCCCCGGGTCTATTTTCTCATCATATATTTTCAGATCTATTTGCTATTTGCCTTCGCGATCTATTTTTATTTGCTTTTATTTTCAGATCTATTAATCCAAAAATACAAAAATAACTTGCTGCAATTTTTATTTATTTATTCTATCTCGCGTTCCTACGAGATCTATTTATCCAATCTACTACAATTTTACCTATCCTTTTACCCGTGAGGGATTGACAACCCATCTCTTACGTCGGGTTGCAAGTATTTGTTCTTTGTGTGCAGGAGCTATTTACGTGGTGTTGCGTGGTTCTCCTACTGGCTCGATAACCTTGGTCTCATCACTTTGGGAAATACCTACCATTGCTGTGCTGCATCATCCCTTCCTCTTTGGGGAAATACCGACGTAGTTCAAGCAAACATCAAAAGGAATTTCTGGCGCCGTTACCGGGGAGACATCATCAACATCTGCCAGGTTCCTAATCACAAATCTCATCTCCTTGCAATTTACATTATTTGCCCCTTGCCTCTCATTTTCATCTCCCCCACTTCACAAAAATTTGCCGTTTTATTCGCCCTCTTTTTCGTTCGCCGTTTTCTCGTCAGATCTATCTTTGCTTGCAATCTTATTTGCTACCTTTGCTTGTGTTACCATGTGCCTTCTATTTGCTTGCATCTTCGCTTGCTAGAAATCTATTGATATGGATTCTCATCCACTTGCTAATCTTTTCAAAAGATCTGATTATGTTGAACCAATTGCTAGTGAGTTGAGTGCACTTGATTATCTTTATGAAGTTTTGCTTGAGATTCGTGAATCTAAAAATTGTGCTGAAGAAATTTATAAAGTGATTCATGATAGCTCCTTGAATGAAAAACATGATTGCAATGATTTTACTATAAATTCTATTAATGTCAATTGTGCTAATAGTATGCAAAAGCCCAAGCTTGGGGATGCTAATTTTGATATGTCCACTACTTATTGCAATGATCATGATTGGGGTGATTCTTCTTATGATCTTGAAAATTTATTTAAGCCTCATAATGAATATGTTTGCGATAATATTGACAGCGGGTTTGGAAGAGTGTCAATTCTAGGTAATAATGATCCCACAACTTTGGAGTATGTTCAATCTTATGAAATTTTTGATAAAAGTGGGCTTGGAGAGGTCATGACTTTATTTGATGATAATCCCACTATTTTGGAAGAGTGTCAACTTTGTATGCATGTGGATCATGAAGAGAATATTTTATGTGATAGTTATATTGTTGAATTTGAATATGATCCCACATGTAATTATTATGAGAGTGGGAAATATGGTTGTAGAAATTTTCATGTTACTAAATTTCCTCTCGTTATGTTGAGATTGTCAATGTTTTATTCCTTTCCTTTGCATATGTTTGATATTTCTTGTCATGATAATTTGTTTGCTTATAAAATTCCTATGCATAGGAAGTATGTTAGACTTAAATGTGTTTGTCATATGCTAGATGATGCTCTCTTTGTGCTTCAATTCTTGTCTTCCATGTGAGCATCATTAAAATCATTATGCCTAGCTAGGGGCGTAAAACGATAGCACTCGTTGGGAGGCAACCCAACTTGTATCTTTTTGCTTTTTGGTTTTCTTGCTGTTTTCAATAAAATACCCAATTATGCCTCTGGTTAGATGTGTTTTTGTGGTTTAAATTAGTGTTTGTGCCAAGTAAAGCCTTTCGGATAGCTTTGGTGATAGTTGATTTGATCTTGTTGGAAAACAGAAACTTTTGCATCAAGTAAAACAATTTTGAAAATTAACAGCAGAGAGTAAAAATTCGGAAGTTTTTACAAAATATTAATATACAAATTGGCTCTGTTGTCCTAATTGTTCAGAATTTTTGGAGTTACAAAAGTATGAGAACAATTCATATCTTTGCAGACTGTTCTGTTTTTGACAGATTCTGTTTTCTTTGCATTGTGTGCTTATTTTGATGAATCTATGGTTTTTTATCGGGGGGTATGAGCCATGGTAAAGTTAGAATACAGTAGATATAAAGCAAGAACAAAATTTGAATTGGTTTTCTACAGTACTTAATGTAAAGATTGGTTTTCTTATACTAACGGATCTCACGAAGGTTTTGTTGAGTTTTGTGTGATTGAAGTTTTCAAGTTTTGGGTGAGATCACGATGGATGAAGGAATAAGGATTAGCAAAAGGCTAAGCTTGGGGATGCCCGAGGCACCCCAAGGTAATATTCAAGAAGTATCAAGCAACTAAGCTTGGGGATGCCCCCGAGTGGCATCCCCTCTTTCTTCTAACGACCATCGGTATTTTACTTGGAGCTATATTTTTATTCGTCACATATTATGAGTTTTGCTTGGAGCGTCTTGTATGATATGAGTCTTTGCTTGTTTTGCTTTTTATTTTAAGTCTTGAATCCTTGCTGGACACACCTTTTTGAGAGAGCCAAAAATTATGCTATACTTGCTCCTATGCTTCACTTAAATTTTTAGAGCCTTGGAATTGCTCTAGTGCTTCACTTATATCTTTTTGAGCACGGTGTGCTTTGTTATTTTTGAAGAAATTCTCTCTTGCTTCACTTGAATTAATTTGACAGAAATAATTATGATGCTCATGTTCTTCACTTATATTTGTTTGAGCTTATTAAAAGCAACATATGAAATTAGTCCCAAAGTGATAGATATCCAAGGAGGATATAATAAAAACTTTCATGAAGATCATTGGACAAAATAAACATGATTCTTTGTAATAGTTTTGAGATATGATGATTGTGATATGTGAGACATGTTGATGAGTAATTATGCTTTAGTAAGAATATTGGTGTTAAGGTTTGTGATTCCCTATGCAAGCACGAAAGTCAATAGTTATGCAATGAAATTACATCCTACTTGTGGTGCATTATTCGGTGTTAATTATGCTTAATGCTCGCTTATGAGATTTTTTGTTTCTTGGTTGGACGCTTCTCAATCTTTTGCTAGCCTTCATTTGCACTAAGTAGGATGACCACTTGTGCATCCAAATCCTTTAAACCAGTTTTTGCCATATGAGTCCACTGTACCTACCTATATGCGGTATTTCCATGCCGTTCTAAGCAAATTTGTATGTACCATCTCTAATTTTCAAAATAAACTTCTCTTTTGTGTGCTCGTACCGCTCGCGAAACGGTAGGGGGTGGCTAATATATTTCCATGCTAGATGTGTTATTCTCACGATGAGTGTTTTCACTTGTCATTGCACGAGAGTACGGCAAAGGTATTAGGGATGCCCAGTCCCGAAATGAAAAGTGAATTTACTTTATGTTGTCAAATAATAAATTCCTTGGAAAGTGTTGGTATGGAGGGCACCCGTGGATACGGCTAGCCATGGAAAGTGAAAGTATGGTGGAAAAAGGAATAAACTTTATTTTCTCTTTGGGAACCGCCGATGATATATCTAGCATGGAAAGTATTGGGAACTTCTCGATCGTTCTTGTTGGCAGGAAAAGCGTGCCTCCCAAAATGTTTTTATCTCTATTTTTTCGCGTTGAGCTCTGGCACCTCTACAAATCCCTACTTCCCTCTGCGAAGGGCCATTCTTTTACTTTATGCAATTTTTATTTGAGTCTCCATCTTCTCTTATAAAGCACCAACTAAGGGGCACTATAATCGTACTTGAGCATTGGGTGTAGCTAATATGCGAGTGTGTTTCATGAATGGATCAATGATTGAGCATAATGGGCTAGGGATAACTTGCTTTAGTGTTGATATTTTGAAAGACATGGTTGCTTGTTGATATGCTTGAGTATTAAAGTCCTCATGTCAAAACTAGACTATTGCTTTGAACCATATAAAAGTTCAAATGTCCATGCTACAAAGAAAAGAATATGTGATGAACATGCTAGGCAGCCTTCCACATCAAAAATTCTGTTTTTATCATTTACCTACTCGAGGACGAGCAGGAATTAAGCTTGGGGATGCTGATACGTCTCGAACGTATCTATAATTTTTGATTGTTCCATGCTGTTATTTTATCATTCTTGGATGTTTTACAATCATTTTATATCAACTTTATATCATTTTTTGGGACTAACCTATTGACATAGTGCCCAGTGCCAGTTGCTGTTTTCTGCTTTTTTTTTACTTCGCAGGAAATCAATACCAAATGGAGTCCAAACGCAGCGAAACTTTTTGGAGATTTTTTTTGGACTAGAAGACATCCAGTGGGCCAAAGAAGTACTGAAGAGGGGGACCGAGGTGAGCACAAGACACCAGGGCGTGCCCTGATGGGTTGTGCCCACCTTGATGACCTCCCGCACCGCCTCTTCGCTCTATAAATACCCCAATATTCCAGCAACCCTAGGGGAGACGACGAAAATCAATTCCAGCCGCCGCAAGTTCCAGAAACCACAGATCCAATCTAGAAACCATCACGGACGGGTTCATCATCCTCATTGGTGCCTCTCCGATGATGCGTGAGTAGTTCATTGTAGACCTATGGGTCCATAGTTAGTAGCTAGATGGCTTCCTCTCTCTCTTTTGATTCTCAATACAATGGTCTCTCGGAGATCTATTTGATGTACCTCTTTTTTGTGGTGTGTTTGTTGGGATCCGATGAACTTTGAGTTTATGATCAGATCTATGCTTTTATCCATGAAAGTTATTTGAGTCTTTTTGATCTCTTATATGCATGATTACTTATAGCCTCGTATTTCTTCTCCGATATTTGGGTTTTGTTTGGCCAACTTGATCTATTTATCTTGCAATGGAAGAGGTGCTTTGTGATGGGTTCGATCTTACGGTGCTTGATCCCAGTGACCGAAGGGGAACCGACACGTATGTATCGTTGCTATTAAGGATAACAAGATGGGGTCTATTTCTACATAAATAGATCTTGTCTACATCATGTCATCATTCTTATTGCATTACTCCGTTTCTCCATGAACTTAATACACTAGATGCATGCTGGATAGCGGTCGATGTGTGGAGTAATAGTAGTAGATGCAGGCAGGAGTCGGTCTACTAATCTTGCACGTGATGCCTATATAATGATCATTGCCTGGATATCGTCATGATTATTTGAAGTTCTATCAATTGCCCAACAGTAATTTGTTTACCCACCGTATGCTATTTTTCTCGAGAGAAGCCACTAGTGAAACCTACGGCCCCCGGGTCTATTTTCTCATCATGTATTTTCAGATCTATTTGCTATTTGCCTTCGCGATCTATTTTTATTTGCTTTTATTTTTAGATCTATTAATCCAAAAATAAAAAAATACCTTGCTGCAATTTTTATTTATTTATTATCTCTCGTGTTCCTGCGAGATCTATTTATCCAATCTACTACAATTTTACCTATCCTTTTGCCCGTGAGGGATTGACAACCCCTCTCTTACGTCGGGTTGCAAGTATTTGTTCTTTGTGTGCAGGAGCTATTTACGTGGTGTTGTGTGGTTCACCTACTAGTTCGATAACCTTGGTCTCATCACTGAGGGAAATACCTAGCGTTGTTGTGCTGCATCATCCCTTCCTCTTTGGGGAAATACCGACGTAGTTCAAGCAAACATCACACGCCCACGTTGGCCGCATCCCTCCAGGGAGCTTCCCAGGCCCTCATGGAGGATGGAAGTGCGGCCGAACTCTTCGAAGGCCGTGTCGAGGGCCCTGCGAATAGCGCCGGAGCGGCGCATGAAGGCGGCGACAATGAGTTGTCCGCCGCCGAGAAGAAGCGGAAATGGTTCGCGCATGACGAGTAAGCTCCCCGAGTTCACCCTTGCAACTAGCGCCTATAATTTCCTGCAGCTTGAACTAACCTCTTGATATTACAGGCGTCGGGGCGACGGCCAGAAGGCGACCGGGGAGAAGATGCCCCTAGCCCGTAGACGATGCCGGCGACCGACCTGAGTCCCGAGGGGCGCGGGAAAACTTCGCGCTGCTTGGGCGCTGCAGCGGGGTGCTCAAGCGCCGCAAAGGTGCCCAGCACCCCTCTGGAGCCACGAGAGGGGCCGACAGTCCCGTCCGCCGTTGAACGGCCCCAGTCGCCACTTCCCGAGGGTGGGAACGCGTCCCTCGCGGGGTCCGACGCGAACGAGGGCGTGGTGATTGATGGTGAACGAAGCATGAAAATCAAAAAAATTCCTACGAACAACCAAAATCTATCTAGGAGAAGCATAGCAATGAGAGGGGAGAGTGTGTCTATGTACCCTCATAGAACAAAAGCAGAAGTGTACATAACACATTTGATGTCGTTGTACTCTTTGCGATCTGATCATGATCCAACTGATCTAGTGCCGAACGAACGACACCTCCGAGTTTAGCACACGTGCGGCTCGATGACATCCCCTCCTACTTGATCTAGCAAGAGCAGGTGGATAAGTAGATGTGATCACAACCAGCACGAAGGCGTGGTGGTGATGGTGGTGGTGGAGCTAGTTCAGAAGGGCTTCGCCAAGCGCTACTAGAAGGAGGACGGAGGAACTACGGAGTAACGGGAGAGAGAGGGGTGCCAAGAACTTGGTGTGTCCTCTTGGGGCGCCCTTTCCCCTCTATATATAGGTGGAGGGGCGTGGGGAACAGCCCCTCCAAGCCCTAGGGCACAGCCAAGGGGGAGAGGACTTGGACTCCAAGTCCAATCCTATTCGTACTAGGACTCCCCTTTTTTTCCCTTCCCTAGCCACATGGGCTTTTGAGGATTTGGTGCACCTAGCCCAATAAGGCCAGGGCGCCTCCCCTAATCCCATGCCAGCCCTTGGGTCATGGTGGACCCACTTGTGGACTTCCGGACCCCTCCGGAATCCTTCGGAACCTTCTAGAAGCTTCACGGTACAATACCGAAAAAAACAACACCTTTTTCCGGAACCCAAAATATGACTTCCTATATATAAATATTTACCTCTCGACCATTCCGAGACTCCTCGTGATGTCTGGGATCTCATTCGGGACTCCGAAGAACATTTAGTTACCAATCATCAAATATCCCAATACTACTCTAGCATCAACGAACGTTAAGCGTGCAACCCTGCGGGTTCAGGGATCATGTAGTCATGACCGAGACACCTCTTCGATGAATAACCAATAACGGGACCTGGATGCCCATATTGGTTGCTACATATTGCACAAAGATCTTTTATTGGTTCAACCACGATGTCAAGGATTCGGTTAATCCCGTATGCAATTCCCTTTG
The DNA here is from genome assembly GCA_011799875.1 of Thinopyrum elongatum. Classification (NCBI taxonomy): domain Eukaryota; kingdom Viridiplantae; phylum Streptophyta; class Magnoliopsida; order Poales; family Poaceae; genus Thinopyrum; species Thinopyrum elongatum. Next base: position 94,238,553 of record CM022297.1, read on the forward strand.
TCTGGCGATATGTTACTTGCCTGAGATTCGATTGTCGGTATCTCCATACCTAGTTCAATCTCGTTACCGGCAAGTCTCTTTACTCGTTCCGTAATACAAGATCCCATGAATAACTCATTAGTCACATTGATTGCAAGCTCTTTAAGATGTTGTATTACTGAGAGGGCCCAGAGATTTCTCTCCGTCATACGGAGTGACAAATCCCAGTCTCGATCCATGCCAACTCAACAGACACCTTCGGAGATACCTATAGAGCACCTTTATGATCACCCAGTTACGAAGTGACGTTTGGATACACACTAAGTATTCCTCCGGTATCAGGGATTTACACGATATCATGGTTTAAGGAACATATACTTGACATGAAGAAAGCTATAGCAAATAAACTAAACGATCTGATGCTAAGCTTACGGTTGGGTCTTGTCCATCACATCATTCTCCTAATGATGTGATCCCGTTATCAAATGACAACTCATGTCTATGGTTAGGAATGAGCTAGTCTAGTAGAGGCTCACTAGGGACACCGTGTTGTCTATGTATTCACACATGTATTTAAGTTTCCGGTCAATACAATTCTAGCATGAATAATAAACATTTATCATGAGCAAGGAAAATGATAATAACCAATTTATTATTGCCTCTAGGGCATATTTCCAACAGTCTCCCACTTGCACTAGAGTCAATAATCTAGTTTACATAGTTATGAATCTAACACCCATGGAGAGGTGTCTCTTATGAAACCTGGGCTCCTTGGCAATGGCAATAGCTCCAGTGTTGTCACAAAAGATAGTCATTGGATCCGATGCACTAGGTATTACAGACAGATCGGATATGAACTCCGTCATCCAGACTCGTTCTTGCGCTGCTTCCGAAGCAGCTATATACTCCTCTTCACATGTAGATCCCGCCACGACGCTCTGCTTGGAACTGCACCAGCTGACCGCTCCACCATTTAATATAAATATGTATCCCGTTTGATACTTAGAGTCATCCAGATCTATGTCGAAACTAGCATCGACGTAACACTTTACGATGAGCTCTTCGTCACCTCCATAAACGAGAAAAATGTCCTTATTTCTTTTCAGGTACTTCAGGATATTCTTGACCGCTGTCCAGTGATCTACTCCTGGATCACTTTGGTACCTCCCTACCAGACTTATGGCAAGGCACACATCAGGTCTGGTACACAGCATGGCATACATTACAGAGCCTATGGCTGAGGCATAGGGAGTGACTTTCATCCTTTCTCTTTATTCTATCGTGGTCGGGCTTTGACTCTTACTCAACTTCACACCTTGCAATACAGGCAAGAACCCTTTCTTTGACTGATCCATTTTGAACTTCTTCAAAACTTTGTCAAGGTATGTACTTTGTGAAAGTCCTATTAGGCGTCTTGATCTATCTCTATAGATTTTGATGCCCAATATGTAAGCAGCTTCATCGAGGTCTTACATTGAAAAACTCTTATTCAAATATCCTTTTATGCTTTCCAAAAATTATATATCATTTCCAATCAACAATATTGCATCCACATATAATATCAGAAATGCTACAGAGCTCCCACTCACTTTCTTGTAAATACAAGCTTCTCCGTAAGTTTGTATAAAACCAAAAGCTTTGATCACTTCATCAAAGCGAATATTCCAACTCCGATATGCTTGCACCAGTCCATAGATGGATCGCTGGAGCTTGCATACTTTGTTAGCATCCTTAGGATCGACAAAACCCTTCTGGTTGCATCATATACAACTCTTCCTTTAGAAACCCGTTAAGGAATGCCGTTTCGACATCCATTTGCCAGATCTCATAATCATAAAATGCGGCAATAGCTAACATAATTCTAACAGACTTAAGCATCACTAAGGGTGAGAAAGTCTCATCGTAGTCAACCCCTTGAGCTTGTCGGAAACCTTTTGCGACAAGTTGAGCTTTATAGACGGTGACATTACCATTAGCATCTGTCTTCTTCTTAAAGATCCATTTATTCTCAATGGCTTGCCGATCGTCGGGCAAGTCCACCAAAGTCCATACTTTGTTGTCATACATGGAACCTATCTCGGATTTCATGGCCTCAAGCCATTTGTTGGAATCTGGGCTCATCATAGCTTCTTCATAGTTCGTAGGTTCGCTGTTGTCTAACAACATGACTTCCAGGACTGGATTATCATACCATTCTGGTGCGGAACGTACCCTTGTCGACCTACGAAGTTCAGTAGTAACTTGATCCGAAGTTTCATGATCATCATCATTAGCTTCCTCTTCAGTTGGTGTAGGCATCACGGGAACTATTTTCTGTGATGTGCTACTTTCCAATTCGAGAGAAGGTACAATTACCTCATCAAGTTCTACTTTCCTCCCACTCACTTCTTTCGAGAGAAACCCCTTCTCTAGAAAGGACCCATTCTTGGCAACAAAGATCTTGCCCTCGGATATGTGGTAGAAGGTATACCCAATGGTCTATTTAGGGTATCCTATGAAGACGCACTTCTCCGCTTTGGGTTCGAGCTTATCAGGCTGAAGCCTCTTGACATAAGCGTCGCATCCCCAAACTTTAAGAAACGACAGCTTAGGTTTCTTGCCAAACCACAACTCATACGGTGCCGTCTCAACGGATTTAGACAGTGCCTTATTTAAAGTGAATGTGGCTGCCTCTAATGCATAACCCCAAAATGAAAGTGGCAAATCGGTAAGAGACATCATAGAACGCACCATATCCAATAGAGTACGATTACAACGTTCGGACACACCAATACGCTGTGGTGTTCCAGGTGGCGTGAGCTGTGAAACAATTCCACATTGTCTTAAATGCATACCAAACTCATAACTCAAATATTCAGCTTCATGATCAGATCGTAGAAACTTTATTTTCTTGTTACGATGATTTTCCACTTCACTCTGAAATTCCTTGAACTTTTCAAATGTTTCAGACTTGTGTTTCATTAAGTAAATATACCCATATCTAGTCAAATCATCTGTGAAGGTAAGAAAATAACGATATCCACCGCGTGCTTCAACACTCATCGGACCGAATACATCAGTATGTATTATTTCCAATAAGTCACTAGCTCGCTCCAGTGTTTTGGAGAACGGAGTTTTAGTCATCTTGCCCATGAGGCATGGTTCACATGTCTCAAATGATTCATAATCAAGAGATTCCAAAAGTCCATCAGCATGGAGTTTCTTCATGCGCTTTACACCAATATGACCTAAGCGGCAGTGCCACAAATATGTGGTACCATCATTATTAACTTTGCATCTTTTGGCATCAATATTATGGATATGTGTATCACTACGATCAAGATTCAACAAGAATAAACCATTCACAAGGGGTGCATGACCATAAAATATATTACTCATATAAATAGAACAACCAGTATTCTCTGACTTAAATGAATAACCGTCTCGCAATAAACAAGATCCAGATATAATGTTCATCCTCAAGAAGGCACCAAATAACAATTATTTAGGTTTAAAACCAATCCCGAAGGTAGATGTAGAGGTAGCATGACGACGGCAATCACATCAACTATGGAACCATTTCCGACGTGCATCGTCACCTCGTCCTTAGCAAATCTTCATTTATTCCGCAGCTCCTATTTCAAGTTACAAGTATGAGCAACCAAACTAGTATCAAATACCCAGGCCCTACTATGATCACTAGTAAGGTACACATCAATAACATGTATATCAAATATACCTTTGTTGATGTTGCAAGCCTTATTATCTGCCACATACTTGGGGCAGTTCCGCTTCCACTGACCATTCCCCTTGCAGTAGAAGCACTCAGTCTCAGGTTTGGGTCTAGCCGAAATCAGGGCTCTGCAGACCCAATAAAGTTCGAACTCTGGGGCGTGTGCGAAGGACCTCGCTTCAGGACGACGCTCAGCTCGCTACACCCACGGCTTGATCTCGCCGAGTGCGCGCGATTGTAGAGAAGGGAAGAACATAGAGATTTACCCAGGTTCGGGCCACCTTGCGGTGTAAGACCCTACTCCTGCCATTGGTGGATTGGCCTCTCAAGGAGGCAGAGAAAGAATGTGGCAGCATGAACGAGTCACGACACGGGCCGCAGCTCGCCAAGCTGACCCCCGCCGTGAGCTTCCAGACTCCTCCTGAGTCTTCTTGGCTTGGGGCCCCCGAGGGCTTTGCGCTGGCATGCTCGGTCTGGCCGTTGCTCCACGGGTGCACCACCGAAGCGTGATCTACCTGTGTTCTAAGGTTAGCACAACATGTTTCGAAGAGGTCGGTGGTGACCGGGGGTCGTTGCTGTTAATAGTGTGGTCAATTTACTGGGGGGCATGGTGTCAGCTCACGAGGGACCCCGGCCTCACGGGACATTAATGATCTTGACGGCCGTGCCGGCGGGGGCGGTGCGCGCGAGCCCCCACTTCTACCCACTTGGTGAACTTGTTGATGACAGCACAGAGGTAGCGGTAGCCGCCGGCCTAGAGTCAGCCCCCGGTTCCTCCCTCTTGTCGACCGCCACCACCGCCGTCGGGCCACGCCGGTCAGGACGTGGCCCGCTGTGGTGGTTTCCGCGTGGAGCTACCTTCCCTGTGCGCCCGTCAGCCCGTGATGAGTGTGGGGGAATGGCGCTGTGGCGGGGCAGAAGGAAGGCGCGGCTACGCAGCCGCCGCGCCGCGCAAAGAGTGGCGGCGACGGATCCTGCCGCCGACGAGCAGTAGTGCCAGGGGCAGCGTTAGCCATGGGGTGGCGAGGGTCACCACGGCCGATGGGCGCCACCCGGGTAACTTGAGCAGCCCACCGCTCGGCGTGAGCTCAGCGAGCTTTAGCCATGGGTGCCGTGGAGCGAGGACGGAGCGTGGTTGATGAAGAAAAGGAACTCCGACACACCCCTACCTAGCACGCCAAATGTCGGAATCAGGGCTCCTCAGACCCAATAAGGTTCAAACTCTGGGGCGTGTGCGAAGGACCTCGCTTCAGGACGACGCTCAGCTCGCTACACCCATGGCTTGATCTCGCCGAGTGAGCGTGATTGTAGAGAAGGTAAGAACACAAACATTTACCCAGGTTCGGGCCACCTTGTGGTGTAAGACCCTACTCCTGCCTTTGGTGGATTGGCCTCTCGAGGAAGCAGAGGATGAACTGATACAGTGTGGGAGCTTCCTCGCGAGGGCTCGGAGGGAGAGAATGAATCGATCCCCTTCTATGGTGGAGGCTAGTCTACTTTTATAGTGGCCTTCGTCCTCTTCCCTCATAGTTTAGGTGAGAAGGGATCCCATAGTGGCCAATTTCGAAAGGGGACACGAAGTACGCCTTATCCTGACGAAAGTTGGTCTTTGCCTGCAAAGCCTCTGGCCATGACGCAGCGGTGGGCTCGATGATGACATCCATCCTACCGAGCTCGTGGCCGTGGTCTCGTTGCCTCCTTAGCACCAAAGAGGGAACTGTCCCTTCTACGCCCACTGGCGCCCACTTGGCTTTGGTCATCACGGCTCATGTCATCGCTGCCTCGCGAGGCGGGAAGCTTGCATAGAGATCTCCGCTCCTCGGGAGGCATCCTGGGGAGGTGCTCTTCTGGAGGTCTTGGTGTGGTTCGCCTCGCGAGGGCCTTGCCCTTGAAGCCTTGAAGCTGGGCCACCGACGAAGCCGTGCGGTGGGCCGTAGGCAGGCACGTCTGGGTACCCCCATTCCTAGAATGCCGACAGTAGCCCCCGGGCCCAAGTCTTGCTCAGCCTTGTTTCGAAACGCAGGCGAGGAACGAAGGGCAAAACGCTGCGGGCCCCAATCTCCTGCGGGCCAGGCTTGACGCGTGGCACACGACAAGACGCGAACGCCTCCACTTCCCCACGTTGCCTCGGCCACCACCTTGCTGACAAAAAGCCTGGTGCGCGCTGCAGGACCATCATTGTCCCACCACGCGCCCGCCTTCTGCTCCTTCCTTCTGCCGCAAGCTCGCGCCTCCCACGCCAGATCTTGTGCCTGTTCCGATCCGCCTCAGTGCCACAGCTCCCAAGAGGAAGAGGGGCAGGCCTCAATGGTAGTAGGGCCTCAGACGGGGCTGGAGCCCGCGCTAGGCCGGTCCATCGTGCTCAATCTTGAAGGGCTGGACAAGGTCCGGCAAGCGATCGCCGCCGACTCCAATGAGTAGAAGGCGACGAAGATCTGGCCCGCCTCTCGGCCTGTAGCTGATCTAGATGTCACCAACACCCTCCTTCACCTCCATGCCCTCTTCTCTGGCTTGCTACCACCGTTCTCAGATTTCTTCAATGCCGTGCTCACACACTTCCAAGTCCACGCGTTGCATCTCGACACTAGGTCCATCGTTCTCCTCTCTGCCTTTGCATTCCTGTGCGAGGCCTTCGTGGGTATTGCCCCATTCGTGGCTTTGCTCCGCCACTTTTTCTCCCCCCAGATGGTCGCCGGCGGGCAGTGCTCGGGGTGCGTGTCGCTCTGAGCGGCGGATGCGACGGCGGGTGGGAGCATCGACTCCGAGCTCCATCCGAACGCGGAGGGATTCCGGAGGCAGTGGGTGTACATCGACGCCGCCACGTACAGCCCCCTGCTCCAGACTCCGACGGTCTCTGCAGAGCTGAGCTCCGGCTGGGAGCACACAGAGCTTGACGACCCGCGGCTTGCGCGAGTTATGGCTAGGCTGACCGAGTTGAGGAGGTCGGGTGTGACGATGGAGATGGTGGTGAGGGAGTTCGTCCGCCGATGAATCGCCCCTCTCCAGCGCCATTCCCGCCCAATGCGGGCCTTCACCGGCCGCGAGGACACCATGAGGCTCCAAGAGCCTTCCCTTCCCTCCAGTGTGCTGCATGGGGTATTCCGCCTCCTGACCGGTGGCGAGGCCGCCGCGCTCCCTCAGGGCGGGCTCCCCTTGTACAATTATCCGAACGGGGGAACCTTTGCCAAGGCCATGCCGCGCTTCGACGAGTGGGGGCTACTCCCCAAAGGTCACATGGGGCCTCGCGAGAACCCCCTCCTGGTGGCACCTTGTGCCAGGGGCCCCGAGGTTGAAGCCCCCGAAGCGGCTATGGAGGAGCATGCCAGGGTGCCTACCCCACAGCGGTCCGCCCCCACAGCTCCGGTCGGCGGAGGAGACACCCCTCCCGAGGACGCGACCATCGCCCCAAGCGCGAGGAACCACGCGCCGAGCTTTGGTGCGTCGACCTCCGGCCTTCGCGCTCCCCGAAGGAGGGGGAAACATGGTGGCCGCACCAGTTTGGCCCCGCGGGCCTTGAAGAAGAGGAAATGGATTGCCATGGATGAGTAAGTCTTCTGCTTTTCCTGACCTCTGCTCAACGAGCCCTCCTGAGCCCTCATTTCTCAGGTATCCGCCAGACGAGGAGGCAAGGGAGCTCCCGATGCCATCCTCCAGAGCGTCGGAGTGTCCAGTGGTCGAGCCCGCACTCACAGGAGAGGTCCCGCTCCTCCCGAGGCTACCCCTGGCGGTCTGCGACTCTAAGGCCCCGGTGTCCTCCAACGAGGGCAGCGTCAAGAATACATGGATGGCGTCGCCACTCATGCCAATGTCACCCGGCGACGCTTGGGGTCGCCCCAGGCCGATGAGCGGCTAGACATCAAGCTCGCGCAGGGCCACTCCTCGGGTCACGGGAGTGGGCGCCGAGCCGGCTGGTCCCGAGGTCCTGCCCGGTGCTACCGGACCTTCAGGAGCCTCCGCCATGGCGGGGGGCGCGGACCAAGTCCTTGGCTAGGCGTTGGAGTTCGCACGCGGTTGTGGTGCTGTCCGGCATGGCCTTCTTCGGGGCGAGAGGGGTGCACTGGATTGGCTCGAGGCCGAGCTTGGTGATGTCGACTCCTGCCTCGAGGCCAAGCACCAGTGCCTGGCGCGCGAGTGGCGCCGGCTCGAAGTAGCTGTCAACTTCAGCCACCTCCAGCATGAAGGCACCTGCTCAAAGGACGATGTGTCCTCCGCGGCGGCCTGAGAAGCCCACGACCGCGCCTCCGAAGAGGCCGAGGCCGTGGACCGACGACGCGAAGCCGCCGAGAGGTGCGAGAAAGAGCTCATGGCTTCCATTGCGACCCTGGAGCAGCAAGCCCAGGAGTGCGGGATCACTACACTTGTCCCCACGAAAGGGCTGCCAAACTGCAAAGTGGAGCTCCGCGCCCTGGGGGATGCGTTGGAGCTGGTGGTGTTGGAGCAGGACCTAGAGCGCGACCGGCTGGAGACGATGGAGCGCCAGGTGATGACTACTGAGGCCACCCTAGCCTCCCACGAGGCGAGGTTCTAGGAGGACATCGGCGAGAAGGTCGCGGGGGTCCGCCGGGCTCTTTCCAAGGACTATCGCCAGTAGCTGAAGCTCCGGGAGTCCCGTTTCTGCACGTGGCACGATGAGCTGAAGGGCGAGGCTGACGGCCTTAATAAGAAGTTAGCCGAGGCGGAGCGGCGCGAGAAGGCCGCGCTAGACTCCTAGGCCGCAGCTGAGGCCGAGCTATCCTTCCTCTACAAACAAGTGGATGACGTCACTTCCCTCCTGGAGAAGGCATCGGACGAGGCGAATCGAGCTCGGGGGCTGCAGCACACGTGCTCCCAAATGTTCCAGGATCTTGAGTGGAGGGCCCACCGGGCCCTGAGCAGCATCTGCAATGAGGGCGTCTCCAGCCCGCTCGTTCCCGATGACGCTGGCTACCTCGGCTTCTTCACCAGGTTCATGGAGCGTCTCGAAGGGGCACCTGAGAAGGTGTGCCAGCTCGTCGAAGAGAAGAGCCGTGATCTTCTCATGCAGGTGTCCTCACGCGTCTTCAGCCACCTTCTTTGCTTCGATCCTGACTTCGACTTCGAGGCCATGACAGCCCCCGTGCCTGAGGTGATTCAGGGCGCAGAATGGGTGGAGGACCACGTGGATGACCTGATCACAGAGTTCACTCCCGTATGTGGAGGGGCCCAGCCTGAGGTCGAGGGACATGAGGTTGATGGCAGTGATGGCGACAGTAGCGATGGCAGCAGCGCGTCTCCCAAGATTGTCTCCTTCTTGTTTGACTGTCAAGATTTTGAACATTGTCAGATTCAGGGCTCCGCAGACCCAAGAAGGTTCGAACTCTAGGGCGTGTGCGAAGATCTCAACCAACCCAAGTCTCTGCTCGCCGCCCTACAGCCTAGCCTCGACGAACTCACGCGAGCAGGGAAGAAGATGAACACGGCAGTTTACCCAGGTTCGGGCCACCTTGCGGTGTAAAACCCTACTCCTGCTTTGTGGTGGATTGGCCTCACGAGGAGGTTGAGGATCAACTAGTACAGTGGTTTGAGAGACCTCGCGAGGGCTCAAGTGGCGTGGGTGGAATCGATCTGTCCCCCTCTACGGTTGTGGCTAACCTATATTTATAGTGGCCTCGGTCCTCTTCCCTCAAAACTTAGGCGGGAAGGTATCCCACAACGGCCAATTTGAAAGGGGACAAGTAGTACATCTTATCTTGACGAAAGGTGGTCTTCGCCTGCAAAGCTTCTGATCGTGATGCAGCCGTGGGCTCGGCGATGACATCCGTCCTGCCGAGCTTGTGGTCTTGGTCTTGTTGCACTGGAATGGAAACCTTTGGAGGACTCCTCGGGAACCCGCGCTCGTCCTTGCTCCCTTAGCACCGAAAGGGAAATTGTCTCCTCTGCGCCTGCTGGCGCCCGCCTGGCCGTGGTTGTCATGGCTCGCATCATCGCAGCCTCGTGAGGCTGGGTACCTGCATAGAAAACTCTGCTCATCGGGAGGCAGCCTGAGGAGGCCGCTCCTCTAGAGGTCTTGGTGTCGTCCGCCTCGCGAGGCCAGGGGGCCTTCGGGAGGGTCTTGTCTTGGAGGCCTCGCTGCTGGGCCGTACCGGGCCGTCGATGGAGCCACACTATGGGACGCAGGCAGGTCTGGATACCCCGATCCCAAAACACCGACAGTAGCCCACGGGCCCAAGGCACACTCGCGCTGGCTTCGAGGCGAAACCAAGGGGCAAGGGCAAAGCGCTGCGGGCCCCAAACCGCCTACGGCTAGGCTTGACGCATGGCGCACGACGAGACGTGGATGCCTCCACTTCCCCATGCCGCCTCGGCAACTGCCCCAACATGATAACTGCCCGGTGCATGCAGCAGGTCCATAATTGCTCGGAACATGGAGGGGCGCCGGTTGGCCTTCTACCGCCTATAAGAGGGCGAAGAAGGCGGAGCCCCCAGCCCATCTTCATCTTCTCGCTCCCCTGGTCCATACCACTGACTCGTAGCCATGGCGCCGGTGAAAAGGTTTTCTGCTGCTGAGAAGGGGAAGACCCCCATGGAGGGACCAGTCTCGCCGCCGCCCAAGAGGGGCAGCTGCCATCCCCACAAGCACACCGTGACGCCGGCGGTGGTCCCCCGGGGACGCTGGCGCTACTTACGGCAGCCGTGGAAAGGCTCCTTCCCGCGCCGGCGGCTACAGCGGTCACGGTAGCCATGACCAGGGGAAGCTTATGACGACCGCCCGGCTTCCCCGCCGGCGATCCCACTCGGCTGAGGCCGCCCGGGAGTTCGTGGTGTGGACGGAGAGGCCGGAAGCCACCTGGTTCCAGCTCCCGCGCTTCTTTGCGGGCGTGCTATCGGCCGAAGGGCCTGGTGGCCTTTGGCTGTAGGCGGACGGCTACTGCAGCAAGGCCTCGTGGGTGGAGGTCAAGGTCACCCCCGCAGGTTATGTGTTCCTGAATCGGGGGTGGCAGGCGTTCGCCCGCGCCCGCGGCCTACAGTGGAGGCGTAAACTCCACTTCAGGCACGACGGGGCGGCAACGCTCTTCGTCAGGATCTTCGGGGAGGACGGCAGACGTCTGGGGTGTTTCCCAGAGGACGACGACGGCGACGGTGACCACCCCTCGGACGATGACGGCCGGCGCAGCGGCGGCGTCCTCGGCGGTGAACTTGCCCTTGGCGACGGCCGCAGCACCTCTAGCAGCAGCGGCTCCTCCTCCGGGAGAAGCACGAGTGACGACGACTATGACGAGCCACCACGTTGCCGCGCCCGGACCAGGGAGGGCGGCGAGCCACCTCGTCGCCGCGCCCTTACTCAGGAGGACACCGAGCCGTCTCACCACCGCGCTCTAGTGAAGCAGGAGGAGAGCTCCGACTGAGCGCGAGCAGCACTAGAGCCAGGCCTCAGGAGTTGCAGTCCTCGTCAGGCCGCCTTTTGCTTGTTTTTTTTCTGCATCAAGAATCATAGGAAGCCCCGCTGGGGCGTGTAATGAACCATGGCACTCGCGCCTTTAAGTTAATTTTTTTACTTCGTACGCAAGCATTCGTGTTGCTACCAATTGAAAGATTCCTGCCAATCGCGATTAGGGTAACTTAGCTTGGTGTGTTCATGGCGGACTCCTGTATCGTGAGGGCGCGCTCCTCCGGGTCGTCAACCTCTTGTTTCCTCAATGATGCAGCTGGGGCACCGCAGCAGCTGGGAGATCTTGCTGGTAGGCTTCTTTTTTTGGGGCCAGGCGGTTCCGGAGCATCGTGAGGTGTTCGCTCCTTGCGAGGCCCCTGGGGGGTCACGAGGACTCGGGGCCCTCCGGAGATGCCTCCATCAGGCACTGTGCCCCACGAAGGACTTGCGCAAGGTCCCTCGGTGGTGAGCCAGGCCGTGGCTGCTTTTTGGGCATCCTTCTCCTGGCGATCGTTTCGTGCTCGAGCCCCTGAGCAAGGGTCGATCGCCGCTGGTATGCCGGGTCACGATGCCCGGCGAGGCTAGGAGATGAAGGCTCATGCGGAAATACATGCCTGTTGGCTCGCTCGAGAGCATCGCACGAGGATTAGGACGCCAAGGTCTTGGCAAGGTGTGCGAGTGGGCGGGCCCAGGGGATGACCTGGGCCGGGCCAGGTGTACACACCGTGCCCAGCCCCCGCTCGCGAGACGCGCGGGAGGGAGCGACGGGCAACTACCACTCCAAATAAAACAAGACTCGAAAGAACAAGCTATGCAAGGAGAAAAAATTCCCATCCCTTTCAAATAAAGACGCGAGAACTTCGAGTTTCATTCCAAAAAGTGGCGAATTGGGTACAAAAGCAAGCGAAAGAACAGCCGCGTCCGGCACCTACACTAGTCTTCTAGTTTTCCCACCAGCGCGGAGCATGGGACCTCCACTAGGAGTGGGCATAGTCGTTGATTGACCTTGTCGTCCGCCAGCGTGGAGCATGGGGCTTCCACTTGGGCGTGGGTGGGAGCCCCCACGGGGTCGAGGAGCGACGCACCGGGAGACTCCGGGGCGTGTACAGCCCCACTCATTGTTATGTGAGAGTGTCACGGGTAGAACTTTCGGAGATGCTGGATGTTCCAGGCATTCTGGATGTGGACCCCGTCCTGCGTGTCCAAGCGCACGGTGCCCGGCCTGGGGACGCGGGCGATCCTGAACGGGCCCTCCCACATGGGCGAGAGCATGTGAAGGCCCTCCCTGGAAAGGACACGCCTCAGGACGAGGTCACCCACCTCGAGGGTCCGGGAGCGGACGCTACGGCAATGGTATCGCCGCAGCGCCTGCTGGTACCTCGCGGCGCGGCGCGAGGCTTGGCGACGGGCTTCACCCCGAGCATGAGGTCCATCCCCCACGAGGCATCCTGACGCGCCTCGTCGAATGCCAAGACCCGCGGGGAGCGATGCTTGACCTCGTGTGGGAGGACCGCCTCAGCCCCGTAGACGAGGAAGAACGGGGTGTCGCCGGTGGGCTTAGTCGCGGTGGTGCGGATGGACCACAACATGGACTGAAGCTCACTGAACCAACCCCTGCCACAGGCTTTGAGCTTCTTCTTGAAGCTCCTTGTCTTGAGGCCCCTTAGGACTTCCGCGTTGGCGCGTTCGGCCTGGCCGTTGCTCCGTGGGTGCACCACCGAAGCATAGCATATCTATGTTCCAAGGATAGCACAATATGTTCTGAAGAGGTTTCTTGTGAATTGGGAGCCATTGTCGGTAATGATACGGTTTGGGACCCCAAAATGGCACACGAGGCCTTTGATGAACTTGACGGCTAAGCCAGCTGGGATGGTGCGGACGGGCTCCACCTCCGCCCACTTGGTGAACTTGTTGATGGCGACATAGAGGTAGCGGTACCCATTGGCTGCCCGAGGAAAAGGGCCCAGGATATCCAACCCCCGGACCGTGAAGGGCCATGAGAGCGGGATGGTCTGGAGACCTTGCGTGGGCTGGTGAATCTGCTTGGCATCGAACTGGCAAGCCTCACAGGATTGCACCAGCTCGGCGGCATCGTTGAGCGCCTTGGGCCAGTAGAACCCGCTGCGGAACACCTTGCCCACGAGTGTGCGCGATGAAGAGTGGTGTCCGCAATATCCACAGTGGATGTCGGCCAACAGCTCGCGCCCTTGCTCCTTCGATATGCATCGCAGCGAGATGTCGTTGGGGCGCCTTCGGTAGAGCTCGCCGTCCTGCAAGCAATAAGCGGTGGCCTGACGAGCCACACGTTCCGCATCTTCCTCCTTCTCCGGTAGGGTGCCGCGGAGTAGGTACGCCTTGAACTCCTCGGTCCAGCAGCCTTCCTGAGGTTCTAGCACAAGGAGCAGGCGGGCTCCTGTGGTCGGACCGTAGGCCGGGGTGCCCGAGGATGGGGCTAGAGGTGGCTCCTCCTGAAGCAACGCTGGGCCTGCGACGGGGGGGCGCCGCTGACGGCTTGAAGAGCCTTTCCTCGAAGACGCCAGGCTTCTGGGGCTCACAGCAGGATGCTCTCTTGGCGATGTCGTCCGCCTCCTTGTTCGTGCCGCATGGGACGTGCTGCAATACCAAACCCAGGAAGCATTTTTCAATCTTGCATACCTCCTCCAGGTATGCCTCCATGTGCTGGTCTTTTGGCTTGCATTCCTTGTTGGAGAAGTTGACGAGAAGCTGAGAGTCGCCCTTGGTGGTGAGACGATTGACCCCCAGGGCGGCCGTGGCCCTAAGGCCAGCGATCAGGCCCTCGTATTTCACGATGTTGTTGGAGACCTTCCCGCCATGCTGGAAGCAGAGCTGCACGACGTAGTATAGCTTGTCCTTGGTCGACGAGATGAGTACGGCTCCAGCCCCCGCGCCCTGCCGCGCAAAAGCACCATCGAAATGCATGACCCAGCCGTCGGGTGCCTCGTCGATGGGTGTGAGGGATTGGCCCTCGTCCATCCCCCGATCGGGAGCATCCGCCCATTCCGCCATGAAGTCAGCGAGGGCCGCGCCCTTGATGACCATAGTGGTGCTGAACTCTAGCTGGAAAGCCTGCAGCTCGATGTTCCACTCTGCAACACTCCCTGAAGTGTTGGGGCTACAGAGCATCTTCTCTAGGGGGTATGCGGAGATGACCTTGATGGGGTGGCCTTGGAAATAATGACGCAGCTTCCTGGAGGCGCCGAGGAGCGCGAGCAAGAGCTTTTGCTGCATGTGGTAGCGCGCGTGCATCACGCAGCACCGTGCTGACGAAGTATACCGGGTGCTCGACGAGGGGCGAGGCATCATTGACGCCCTCCTCTGCTTGGGGTGAAGGGGCCTCAGGAGTGATGACCCACAAGTATAGGGGATCTATCATAGTCCTTTCGATAAGTAAGAGTGCCGAACCCAACGAGGAGCAGAAGGAAATGACAAGCGGTTTTCAGCAAGGTATTCTCTGCAAGCACTGAAATTATCGGTAACAGATAGTTGTGTGATAAGATAATTCATGACAACTAACAAGTAACAAAAGTAAACAAGGTGCAGCAAGGTGGCCCAATCCTTTTAGTAGCAAAGGACAAGCCTGGACAAACTCTTATATAAAGCAAAGCGCTCCCGAGGACACATGGGAATTACTGTCAAGCTAGTTTTCATCATGCTCATATGATTCGCGTTCGTTACTTTGATAATTTGATATGTGGGTGGACCAGTGCTTGGATGCTGCCCTTCCTTGGAAAAGCCTCCCACTTATGATTAACCCCTCTCGCAAGAATCTGCAACTACGAAAGAAGAATTAAGATAAATCTAACCATAGCATGAAACATATGGATCCAAATCAGCCCCTTACGAAGCAACGCATAAACTAGGGTTTAAGATTCTGTCACTCAAGCAACCCATCATCTACTTATTACTTCCCAATGCCTTCCCCTAGGCCCAAATCATGGTGAAGTGTCATGTAGTCGACGTTCACATAACACCACTAGAGGAAAGACAACATACATCTCATCAAAATATTGAACGCATACCAAATTCACATGATTACTTATAACAAGACTTCTCCCATGTCCTCAGGAACAAATGTAACTACTAACAAAGCATATTCATGTTCATAATCAGAGGAGTATTAATTATCATTAAGGATCTAAACATATGATCTTCCACCGAATAAACCAACTAGCATCAACTACAAGGAGTAATCAACACTACTAGCAACCCACAGGTACCAATCTGAGGTTTTGAGACAAAGATCAGATACAAGAGATGAACTAGAGTTTGAGAGGAGATGGTGTTGGTGAAGATGTTGATGGAGATTGACCCCCTGTTGATGAGAGGATCGTTGGTGATGACGATGGCTTCGATTTCCCCCTCCCGGAGGGAAGTTTCCCCGGCAGAACAGCTCCGGCGGAGCCCTAGATTGGTTCTGCCCAAGTTCCGCCTCGAGACGGCGGCGCTTCGTCCCGAAAGCTTCCTTCTTATTTTTTCCAGGGCAAAAGACACCATATAGTAGAAGATGGGCGTCGGGGGCCTGCCATGGGGCCCACAAGACCGGAGGGCGCGCCCTCCACCCTTGTGGATGGCAGGTGGCCCCCCTCTGGTGCTTTCTTTGCCCAATATTTTTTATTAATTCCAAAATGACTCTCCGTGAAGTTTCAGGACTTTTGGAGTTGTGCAGCATAGGTCTCTAATATTTGCTCCTTTTCCAGTCCAGAATTCCAGCTGCCGGCATTCTCCCTCTTCATGTAAACCTTGTAAATTAAGAGACAAAAGGCATAAGTATTGTGATATAATGTGTAATAACAACCCATAATGCAATAAATATTGATATAAAATCATGATGCAAAATGGACGTATCAACTTCCTCAAGCTTAGACCTCGCTTGTCCTCAAGCGAAAGCCAAAATCGAAAAATATGTCCACATGTTTAGAGATAGAGGTGTCGATAAAATAAAATACGGACATGAGGGCATCATGATCATCTTTAGAACAACAACATATATTGTCATATAATTTCTTATGCTCAAGTAACAATTCATTCACAATGTAAAGTATGAATCAGAAACTTCATTGAAAACTAAGAAACTATGATCTCAGTCATTGAGGCAATTGCAATTTATCATAACATCGGAAAGAGTCAATATAAGAGCTTTTCAGCAAGTCCACATACTTAACTATCATTTAGTCTTTCACAATTGCTAACACTCACGCGATACTTATGGGTTCAAAGCTTCAATCAGACACAAAGAAAGATAGGGGCTTATAGTTTCGCCTCCCAGCCTTTTACCTCAAGGGTAATGTCAACAATAATACTTTATGATAACCTACATCCGATTGGATATATATATCTGGATCTCTCCAACACATAGTGCTTGCCAAAGGAAAAAGTGTAAAAAGGAAAGGTGAAGATCACCATGACTCTTGTATAAGGGTAGAAGATAAAAGTAAAAGATAGGCCCTTCGCAGAGGGAAGCAGAGGTTGTCATGCGCTTTTATGGTTGGATGCACAAAATCTTAGTGCAAAAGAACGTCACTTTATATTGTCGCTTGTGATAAAGAACTTTATTATGCAGTCCGTCGCTTTTATTTCTTCCATATCACAAGTTCGTATAAAGCTTATTTTCTTCACACTAATAGATCATACATATTTAAAGAGCAATTTTTATTGCTTGCACCAATGACAACTTACTTGAAGGATCTTACTCAATCCATAGGTGGGTATGGTGGACTCTCATGGCAAAACTGGTTTAAGGGATGTTTGGAAGCACAAGTAGTACCTCTACTTGGTGCAAAGGATTTGGCTAGCATGAGAGGGAAAGGCAAGCTCAACATGTTGGAGGATCCATGACAATATAACTTCTATTCGGATATAAGAAAACATAACCCATTATGTTGTCTTCCTTGTCCAACATCAACTTTTAACATGTCATATTTTAATGAGTGCTCACAATTACAAAAGATGTCCAAGATAGTATATTTATATGTGAAACCTATCTTTCTTTATTACTTCCTATTAATTGCAACAATGACCAAAACTATGTTTGTCAACTCTCAACAACTTTTCTTCATCATACTCTTTATATGTGAAATCATTACTCTCCATAAGATCAATATATGATCTTTTTATTTCTTTCTTTTATTTAATTCCCTCAAGATCATAGCAAGAAAGCAAAGCCCTCAGCTCAAAACTACTCTTTATTATATATAACTCAAGGACTCGATTACATAGATAGAGATCGAAACAAAACTCAAAGCTAGATCATACTAAAACTTTATTCTACTAGATCAAGATATAACCAAAAGGGTCGAACTAAGAAAAATGATAAAAGTAAAGGTGTGATGGTGATACGATACCGGGGCACCTCCCCCAAGCTTGGCAGTTGCCAAGGGGAGTGCCCATACCCATGTATTTATGTCTCTTTCTTCGGAGGTGGTGATGATGGAGTTGTTGATGAAGTAGTGCCACACTTCGAGCGCAGGAGATACTCCAATCTACGGATGATGCTCTGGAGGGTAATGATATGCTCTTGCAACAGAATATTTTCATGAGTTAGATATTTGTTTTGCACTCGAACTAATTCAATGATCTTAAAGGCTTCAATTTCAATAGGGGTAAGATGATTGTAGTATGGTTGAAGGAGATCTTCTTCTTCTGCTGCCGGAACTTGATCTTCCGCGGCCTTCTTGATCTTATCACCCTCGTTGGTTTCCCCAAGTTCTTCTTTCTTCGTCTCCATCTTCATTAGCCAAGCATCGTCGTCCACATTGTTGAAGGAGGAGAAAGACATGATGCCTGGCCTTGAAAACTCTAGCAGAAAACAGCTCAGAACGAAAACAGGGGATTTTGCCGTGGTACTGTGGTCAAAACCTTCGGGAGATTATATAATGAATTTTTACCGACTAAAAGAAGTATTGTGCAAGAAAACGGAGTCCGGAGGGCACACGAGGTGGCCACAAGGTAGGGGGTGCGCCCAGGGGGTAGGGCGCGCCCTCCACCCTTGTGGTCGCCTCATGTCTCTTTCGGACTACTTTTAATTTTCCTAATTTTTTAAATATTCCAAAACGGAGAAAAATTATCATTGGAAACGTTTTGGAGTCGGTTTACTTACCGTACCACATACCTATTCCTTTTCAGAGTCTGAAACATTCTGGAAAGTGTCCCTTATGTACTCCTCCAGTGTTACGGTGTCAATTATATTGGTCTCAACATTTATGGGAGTACCTGAGATATAATGTTTGATTCTTTGACCGTTTACCACCTTCGGGTTTGTACCTTCGGCGTTGTTGATTTTGATGGCACCGAAACGATAGACCTCCTCGATAATGTAAGGACCTTCCCATTTAGAGAGAAGCTTTCCTGCAAAAAATCTTAACCGAGAGTTGTATAGCAAAACATGATCACCTACATTAAACTCACGCTTTTGTATCCTTTTGTCATGCCATCTTTTAAATTTTCCTTGAAACAACTTGGCATTCTCATAGGCTTGGGTTCTCCATTCATCAAGCGAGCTTATGTCAAATAACCTCTTCTCACTTGCAAGTTTGAAATCATAATTGAGCTCTTTAATAGCCCAATATGCCTTATGTTCTAGTTCAAGAGGTAAGTGGCAAGCCTTTACATAAACCATTTTATACGGAGACATACCCATAGGGTTTTTATAAGCAGTTCTATAAGCCCATAATGCATCATCAAGTTTCTTAGACCAATTCTTTCTAGATCTATTAACAGTCTTTTGCAAAATCAATTTAATCTCTCTATTGCTCAATTCTACTTGACCGCTAGACTGAGGGTGATGTGGAGATGCAATTCTATGGTTAACATCATACTTAACAAGCAATTTACGGAAAGCACCATGAATAAAGTGTGAACCACCATCAGTCATCAAATTTCTAGGGACTCCAAACCTCGGAAAAATAACTTCTTTAAGCATTTTAATAGAAGTGTTATGATCAGCACTACTAGTTGGAATAGCTTCTAGCCACTTAGTAACGTAATCAACAGCAACTAAAATATGTGTATACCCATTAGAGGAAGGAAAAGGTCCCATATAATCAAAGCCCCAAACATCAAATGGTTCAATAACTAGTGAATAATTCATAGGCATTTCCTGACATCTACTAATATTACTAATTCTTTGACATTCATCACAAGACAAGACAAACTCACGAGAATCCTTGAAGAGAGTAGGCCAATAAAAACCAGAGTGCAATACCTTATGTGCATTTCTATCTCCAGTGTGATGACCTCCGTAAGTCTCGGAGTGGCACTTGCGTAGGATCTGTTCCTGTTCATGCTCAGGTACACAACGTCTAATAACACCATCTACTCCTTCTTTGTAAAGTTGTGGGTCATCCCAAAAGTAATGTCTTAAATCATAGAAAAACTTTTTCTTTTGCTGGTATGTGAAACTAGGTGGTATAAATTTAGCAACAATGTAATTAGCATAATCAGCACACCATGGAGTATTACGAGAAGCATTTATGACAACTAATTGTTCATCAGGAAAGCTATCATCAATAGGCAGTGGGTCATCAAGAACATTTTCTAACCTAGACAAGTTGTCTGCAACGGGGTTCTCAGCTCCCTTTCTATCAATAATATTCAAATCAAATTCTTGTAACAAGAGAACACATCTAATAAGTCTAGGTTTAGCATCTTTCTTTTCCATAAGATATTTAATAGCAGCATGATCAGTGTGAATAGTTACTTCGGAATCAACAATATAAGATCTGAACTTATCACAAGCAAAGACAACTGCTAAAAATTCTTTTTCAGTAGTAGCATAATTTCTCTGGGCACTGTCTAGAGTTTTACTAGCATAATGAATAACATTCAATTTCTTATCAACTCTTTGCCCTAGAACAGCACCAACAGCATAATCACTAGCATCACACATATATTCAAAGGGTAAATTCCAATCAGGTGGCTAAACAATAGGTGCAGAGATCAAGGCTTTCTTAAGTATTTCAAATGCTTCTACACAATCATCATCAAAAACAAAAGGAACATCTTTTTGCAAGAGATTAGTGAGAGGCCTAGAAATATTAGAGAAGTCTTTAATAAACCTCCTATAGAAACCAGCATGACCAAGGAAACTTCTTATACCTTTGATATCTTTAGGACACGGCATCTTTTCAATAGCATCTACTTTAGCTTTATCAACTTCAATACCTCTTTCAGAAATTTTATGCCCCAAGACAATACCTTCATTAACTATAAAGTGGCACTTCTCCCAGTTCAAGACAAGATTAGTTTCTTCACATCTCTGCAAAACTCTCTCAAGGTTGCTTAAGCAATCATCAAAAGAAGTTCCGAAACGGAGAAATCATCCATGAAAACCTCAACAATCTTTTCACAAAAATCAGAGAATATAGCAGTCATACATCTTTGAAAGGTAGCAGGTGCATTGCATAAACCAAAAGGCATACATCTATAAGCAAAGGTACCGAAAGGGCAAGTAAAAGTGGTCTTTTCCTGATCATCTTTTGACACCGGTATTTGAGAAAAACCAGAATAACCATCTTGGAAGCAAAAAATGTGTATGTTTGGATAGTCTTTCTAGCATTTGATCAATAAAAGGTAGAGGGTAATGATCTTTCCTAGTAGCTTTATTTAATTTGTGAAAATCAATTACCATTCTATAACCTGTAACAATTCTTTGTGGAATCAATTCATTCTTATGATTAGGGACAACAGTAATACCTCCCTTCTTAGGGACACAATGAACATGACTTACCCACTTACTATCAACAATAGGATAAATTATACCTGCCTCCAGAAGCTTTAGTATTTCATTTCTTACCACTTCTTTCATCTTAGGATTTAACTGTCATTGGTGATCAACAACTGGTTTAGCATCATGCTCCAAATTAATTTTGTGTAGACATAGAGTGGGACTAATGCCCTTAAGATCATCAAGAGTATATCCAATAGCGGCATGGTGCTTCTTCAGAGTTTTCAATAATTTATTTTCTTCATGCTCTGAAAGGTTAGCACTAATAATAACAGGATATATCTTCTTCTCATCAAGATAAGCATATTTCAGAGTATCAGGTAATTGTTTAAGCTCAAACACGGGATCTCCCTTGGGTGGAGGAGGATCCCCAAGGATTTCAACAGGCAAGTTGTGTTTCAAAATAGGCCCTTGATTAAAGAATATTTCATCTATTTCCCTTCTTTCATTCATAAACATATCATTTTCATGGTCTAGCAAATATTGTTCTAAAGGATCAGTAGGAGGCACGGCAATAGAAGCAAGACCAATAATTACATCCTTACTAGGCAATCTTTATCATGGGGTTGTCTATGAAATTTAGAGAAATTAAAATCATGAGACATATCCCCTAAACCAACAGTAACAATATCTTTCTTGCAATCTATCTTAGCATTAACAGTATTCAAGAAAGGTCTACGAAATATAATTGGACAAAAGTCATCTTGTGGGGAAGCAAGAACAAGAAAATCAGTAGGGTATTTTATTTTCCCACACAAGACTTCAACATCTCTAACAATCCCAATTGGTGAAATATTATCTCTATTGGCAAGCTTAATAGTAACATTAATATCTTCTATCTCAGCAGGTGCAATATCATTCATAATTTCTCTATATAAAGTAAAAGGAATTGCACTCACACTAGCACCCACATCACATAAGCCATGATAACAATGATCTCCTATTTTAACTGAAACAACAGGCATGCCTACAATGGGTCTATGTTTATCTTTACTATCGGGTTTAGCAATTCTAGCAGCTTCATCACAGAAATAAATAACATGCCCATCAATATTATCGACCAAGAGATCTTTAACCATAGCAATACTAGGTTCAACTTTAATTTGTTCAGGGGGTGTAGGTGTTCTAGTATAACTCTTATGAACCACAGTTGAAGCTTTAGCATGATCCTTTATTCTAACAGGAAAAGGTGGTTTCTCAATATAAGCAGTAGGAAGAATAGGATCAACATTATAAGTAATAGTTTCTTCCTCAACTTTAACAGGTTCTACTACTTTAAATTCAATGGGAGGATGATATTTAAACCACTTCTCCTTAGGGAGATCAACATGAGTAGCAAATGATTCACAGAAAGAAGCTACTATCTCAGAGTCAAGTCCATATTTAGTGCTAAAATCACGAAAAGCATCGGTATCAATAAAAGATTTAACACAATCAAACTTAAGGTTTATACCTGACTACTTAGCTTCATCAAGTTCCCAATCTTCATAGTTGCATTTATTCTTTCCAATAAATCCCATTTGAATTCAATAGTCTTCTTCATAAAAGAACTAGTACAAGAAGTATCGAGCATGGATCGATCATTATGAGAAAGCCGAGCATAAAATTTTTGAATAATAATTTCTCTTTGAAGCTCATGATTGGGGCATGAATATAACATTGACTTAAGCCTCCCCCAAGCTTGAGCGATACTTTCTCCTTCACGAGGCCAAAAATTATATATATAATTCTGATCACGATAAACCAGATGCATAGGATAAAACTTTGGATGAAACTCCAATTTCAATCGGTTGTAGTTCCATGATCCAATATCATCACATAGCCTATACCATGTCACTGCCTTTCCCTTCAAAGATAAAGGGAAGACCTTCTTCTTGACTTCATCCTTGGGCAAACCTGCAAGCTTAAATAATCCACAAACTTCATCCACATAGATTAGGTGCATATCAGGATGTAAGGTTCCATCTCCTGTATAAGGATGAGCTAGCAGTTTCTCTATCATACCCGAAGGAATTTCATAATAAATATTTTCAGTAGGTGCAGTAAGTTGAGGAGCAACTCTTTGCTCTTCCGGTCGAGGTGAAGATACCGCGAACAAGCCCCTCAAAGGATTACTTTCCATAGTAACAAGTGACAGTAAATTTCAGCACACTATATAAATGTTTCCTTACCAAAGGTGCTTCACTCCCCGGGAACGGTGCCAGAAAAGAGTCTTGATGACCCACAACTATAGGGGATCTATTGTAGTCCTTTCGATAAGTAAGAGTGTCGAACCCAACGAGGAGCAGAAGGAAATGACAAGCGGTTTTCAGCAAGGTATTCTCTGCAAGCACTGAAATTATCGGTAACAGATAGTTGTGTGATAAGATAATTCGTAACGAGTAACAAGTAACAAAAGTAAACAAGGTGCAGCAAGGTGGCCCAATCCTTTTTGTAGCAAAGGACAAGCCTGGACGAACTCTTATATAAAGCAAAGCGCTCCCGAGGACACATGGGAATTACTATCAAGCTAGTTTTCATCATGCTCATATGATTCGCGTTCGTTACTTTGATAATTTGACATATGGGTGGACGGTGCTTGGGTGTTGCCCTTCCTTGGACAAGCCTCCCACTTATGATTAACCCCTCTCGCAAGCATCCGGAACTACGAAAGAAGAATTAAGATAAATCTAACCATAGCATGAAACATATGGATCCAAATCAGCCCCTTACGAAGCAACGCATAAACTAGGGTTTAAGCTCCTGTCACTCTAGCAACCCATCATCTACTTATTACTTCCCAATGCCATCCTCTAGGCCCAAATCATGGTGAAGTGTCATGTAGTTGACGTTCACATAACACCACTAGAGGAAAGACAACATACATCTCATCAAAATATCGAACGAATACCAAATTCACATGATTACTTATAACAAGACTTCTCCCATGTCCTCAGGAACAAACGTAACTACTCACAAAGCATATTCATGTTCATAATCAGAGGAGTATTAATTATCATTAAGGATATGAACATATGATCTTCCACCGAATAAACCAACTAGCATCAACTACAAGGAGTAATCAACACTACTAGCAACCCACAGGTACCAATCTGAGGTTTTGAGACAAAGATCGGATACAAGAGATGAACTAGGGTTTGAGAGGAGATGGTGCTGGTGAAGATGTTGATGGAGATTGACCCCCTCTCGATGAGAGGATCGTTGGTGATGACGATGGCATCGATTTCCCCCTCCCGGAGGGAAGTTTCCCCGGCAGAACAGCTCTGTCGGAGCCCTAGATTGGTTCTGCCCAAGTTCCGCCTAGAGACGGTGGCGCTTTGTCCCAAAAGCTTCCTTCTTATTTTTTCCAGGGCAAAAGACACCATATAGTGTCGGGGGCCTGCCAGGGGGCCGACAAGACCGGAGGGCGCGCCGAGGGGGTTAGGGCGCGCCCTCCACCCTTGTGGATGGCAGGTGGCCCCCCTCTGGTGCTTTCTTCACCCAATATTTTTTATTAATTCCAAAATGACTCTAATATTTGCTCCTTTTTCAGTCCAGAATTCCAGCTGCCGGCATTCTCCCTCTTCATGTAAACCTTGTAAATTAAGAGAGAAAAGGCATAAGTATTGTGATACAATGTGTAATAACAGCCCATAATGCAATAAATATTGATATAAAAGCATGACGCAAAATGGATGTATCAATGAGCCTCGCCATCTGGTGGGGTAGTGGAAGCCTCAGGGGTGCCATCCCGAGGTAGTGACGGCGCAACTCTTCGTGGGACGCCTCGCTGCGTGCCCATGCCAGTGTGCTTCTCCCTGACCGCCACGAGCGCTGCGTTGGCCGAGTGAGGGGTGGTGGCCAAGTAGAGCACCAGAGTCTCAAGAGGACGAGGTGCCCCATCATGGGCGGGCTCATGAGGTATCTCTTGAGGTTTTCGAAAGCCGCCTCGGCCTTCGGAGTCCACTTGAAGGGTCCCTTCTTCTTCATCAGCTTGAAGAAAGGGAGAGCGCACTCCCCGAGCTTGGAAATGAAACGCCCCAGTGAGGTCATGCACCTTGCGAGCTTTTGCATCTCCTTGAGAGTCTGAGGCGGACTCATCCTTTCTATTGCCTTGACCTTCTCGGGATTAGCCGCGATCCCTCTGTGCGACACCAGAAAGCCCTACAGCTTGCCGAACAGGACACCGAACACGCATTTCTCTGGGTTGAGCCTCAGGTTCACCTTACGCAGGTTGGCGAACATCTCTTCCAGGTCTTCGCTAAGGGTCCTCAGCTCCCGCATTTTGACCAATATGCCATCGACGTATGCCTCGGCATTCCTCCCGAGCTGCTGCCCCAGGGCGATGTGCATCAACCGCTTGAAGGTGGCACCAGCGTTCCGTAGCCCGAAGGGCATGCAGGTGTAGCAATACACACCGCACGGGAAGACGAAAGCCATTTTTTCAACATCCTCCACTGCCATCTTGATTTGGCGTGGTAACCCGAAAAAGCATCCAGAAAGCACAGCAGATCGCACTCCGCATTGGAGTCCATGATCTGGTCGATGCGCGGGAGCGGGAAAGGGTCGTGAGGACAAGCCTTGTTGAGACTCGTGAAGTCGACGCACATGGCTCCTTCCCACCCTTCTTAGGGACAATCACTGGGTTGGCCAACCAATCCGGGTGCCGCACTTCCCGGATAACACCAGCTTCTTGCAACTTACGGACCTCCTGGACGATAAACTCTTGCTTCTCCTGCGCTTGACGCCGCACCTTCTGCTCCACGGGGCGCGTCCTGGGGTACACCATCAAGTGGTGCTCGATCACCTCCCTTGGGACGCCGACTAGGTTTGACACTTCCCAGGCGAACACATCTTTGTTGGCCCTCAGGAAGGCAATCAGTGCCTCTTCTTGATCCGGAGGGAGGCCGGCACCTATGGTGAAGGTGGGGCCGGAACCCCCACAGTCGAGAAGCACCTGCTTCGTCTCGGCCTGGTCCTGAGAGAACAGCTGCTTCTTCTTCGCGGGCGTGGCCTCCAGAGCCTCCGAGGCACCCTTGGCGTTGGTGCGTGAGGCCGCCGCAGCTTTGTAGGAGAGCTTGAGGGTCCGAACCGTGTCCTTCGCGTCTTTGACCACCGTGATGACGCCGCTACTGCCCGGCATCTTGATGACGTTGTAGCCTGGATGGGTCGGTGCCATGAACTTGGCGAGGGCCGGATACCCCAGGATGGCATTGTACGGAAGGCTGATGCGGGCCACGTCGAAGTCAATGAGCTCGGTGCAGTAGTTGTCGCACGTGCCGAAGGTAGCAGGGAGGCGTATCTGCCCCAGGGGGGTGGTAGAGCCATTGACAACCCCCGAGAAGGGCCTGGTGGGCGCGAGCTGGTCGTAGGGCACCTGAAGCAGGTCGAAAGCTTCCACGAAGAGGACATTGAGGCCGGTGCCGCCGTCGATGAGGGTCTTGGTGACCGCGACATTGCTGATGGTGGGCGTGCATAGAAGGGGGAGCGCGCCGGCGCCGACCATGGTCTTGGGGTGATCCCTGGAGTCGAAGGTGATGTCAGTCTTAGCCTCTCAGGCGCCGCGCGGCCTCGAGGAGTCTCACGCCACGACCGAGCAGCACTCACCTGACGAAAGAGCTGCTTGATGTGGCGGCCAGAGGCGGGCGCCTGCAACACACCGATGATGGACGCGACTGCGTGGGGCGCTGGTACCGCAAAGCACATGACGAAATGGCCGCGAAGCTCCTCGCAGGAAGACATAGAGGCTTCCGGGAGGCCATGCAGCCAGGAGCGTGGCTTCTCCGCGAGGGCCATAGGGAGCCAATTCGCCATGGCCTTGACGTCGTCACCCGCTACTTGGATGGACTGGACGTACAGCCGGAGAAATTCCTCGGGGTCTGTAGCGCCGTCATATCGGGGGGGGGGGGGGGCAGCCCCGGTCTGAACTTCTCCGGCCATTGCACCCGCCGCATGCTGGGGGTGAAGGCCGGGTGGCCCGTGGTGCCTCCGTAGGCACCCGGCAGCCAGGCCGGTGGGACGCCGCCCGCCATGGGAACCACGAGGCGAGGGCGGAGTGCACCTAGGGAAGAGGCGGAGCTTCGACACGCCCCTACCTGGCATGCCAAATGTCGGATTCAGGGCTCCGCAGACCCAAGAAGGTTCGAACTCTGGGGCGTGTGCGAAGATCTCAACCAACCCAAGTCTCTGCTCCCCGCCCTACAGCCTAGCCTCGACGAAAGGTGGTCTTCGCCTGCAAAGCTTCTGATCATGACGCAGCTGTGGGCTCGGCGATGACATCCGTCCTGCCGAGCTCATGGTCTTGGTCTTTTTGCACTGGAATGGAAACCTTTGGAGGACTCCTCGGGAACCCGCGCTCATCCTTGCTCCCTTAGCACCGAAAGGGAAACTGTCTCCTCTGTGCCCGCTGGCGCCCGCCTGGCCATGGTCGTCATGTCTCGCGTCATCGCAACCTCATGAGTTTGGGTACCTGCATACAAAACTCCGCTCCTCGGGAGGCAGCCTGAGGAGGCCGCTCCTCTGGAGGTCTTGGTGTCGTCCACCTCGCGAGGCTAGGGGGCCTTCGCGAGGGTCTTGTCTTGGAGGCCTCGCCGCTGGGCCGTACCGGGCCGTCGACAGAGCCACACTATGCGCCGCAGGTTGGCAGGTCTGGGTACCCTCGATCCCAGAATGCCGACAAACATGACCCCGCGGGGATGTGAAAGCACTTTGGAAGAAATCCCCTTAGGCTGTATGAAGTAACGTTATACTCCCTTAGGCCGCCTTTCCTTTGCTTATCGTGCACCTGTAGCCCCCGAGCAGGGGTGGATCATTACTGTTACGCTGGGTCGCGATGCCCGGCCAAGGCTAGGAGATGGAGGCTCGCCAGGGACCTCGGGCCACGTATGCCTACTGGCTAGCTCGAGAGCGCCACGCGAGGACTCGGACGCCAAAGTCTTGGCGAGGTGTGCGCAAGGGCGGACCCACGGCTGTTGTGGCCTAGGCCTTCGAGGGGCCCTCGACGCCGCTTGGGCTGGCGCGCGAGGGAGAGCAGGTGGCAGTTGCCAGTCCTCTTAAAAACGAGATTCAAGAAATAAAACGCTGCAAGGAGAAAAATTCCCACCCCTTTTCAAATAAAGATTCGAGAACTTCAAACTTCATTCCAAGAAAATGCAAATTTGGTTACAAGAGCGAGCGAAAGAAAAAGCCACGTCCAGCTCCTATACTAGTCTTCCCACTAGCGCGGTGCATGGGGCCTCCAGTTGGCATGGGCATAGTCGTTGTTCGACCGTGTCGTCCCCCAGCGCGGAGCGTGCGGCTTCCACTTGGGCGTGGTCATAGTCATTGTTCGACCGTGTCATCCGACAGTGCAGAGCATGGGGCTTGCACTTGGGCGTGGGTGGGAGCTCCCGCGGGGCCGAGGGGCGGCGCACCGGGAGACTCCGGGGCGTGTACAACCCCACTCATTATTACGTGAGAGTGTCACGGGTAGAGCTTCGGGAGGTGTGGGGTGCTCCATGCCTCCTGGGCGGGGACCCCGTCCCCATCTCCAGGCATGTGGCGGCAGGCCTGGCGGCGCGGACGGCCCTGAACGGGCCCTCCCGCATGGGCGAGAGCCCATGGATGCCCTCTCCGGGGAAGACCCGCTTCAGGATAGGGTCTCCGACCTTGAGGGTCTGGAGGCAGACGCCGCTGCCGTGGCAGTGCCGCAACGCCTTGCGGCGCGGAAAAGGCCTGGCATCGAGCTCTCTTGCCGAGCGCGAGATTAGCCCTTCGCGCGGCACCCTGGCGCACCTCGTCGGCCGCCAAGGTCCGCGGGGGGGGGGGCGTACTTGATCCCGGGTAGGAGGGCCGCCGCGGCCCCATAAACGAGAAAGAACGGGGTCTCGCGAGCGTCTCGGTTGTGGCGGCACGAATGAGTCATAACACGAGCCATAGCTCGCCATGTGGACCCCCGCCGCGAGCTTCCAAACTCCTCCTGAGTCTTCGTGGCTTGGTGCCCCTGAGGGCTTCGCGCTGGCGCGCTCGGTCTGGCTGTTGCTCCATGGGTGCGCCACCAAAGCGTGATCTACCCGTGTTCCAAGGTTAGCACAACATGTTCCGAAGAGGTCGGTGGTGACCGGGGGTAGTTGCTGTTAACAATGCAGCCAATTTACTGGGGGGGCACCGCGTCAGCTCACGAGGGACCCCGGCCTCACGGGACATTGATGATCTTGACGGCCGTGCCGGTGGGGGCGGTGCGCGTGAGCCCCCGCTTCTGCCCACTTGGTGAACTTGTTGATGACAGCACAGAAGTAGCGGTAGCCGCCGGCCTGGAGTCAGCCCCCGGTTCCTCCGTCTTGTCGACCGCCAACGCCGCCACCGGGCCACGCCGGCCAGGAGGTGGCCCGTCGTGGCGGTTTCTGCGAGGGGCTACTTTCCCTGACCGAAACCCAGGGAAGCACCTGCTGGGCCGGAGGGGGAATCCCGCTCGCAACCTCGCCGCCGTTGGGCCCTCCAGGTCCTTCCCGGAAGGACGAGCAGAAGCAACAAGGGCAAGTGCGGGTCCGGGCCAGAAGCAGCGACACAGGCAGAGGGCGAAAAGGCTCTACGCCCCTGCAAGCGGCATCGAGTAGCTCGGCGACCCGGTCAAGACAAGCGGCATCGAGTAACTCACGCGTCATAGTCACCATTGGAGCTCCGGTTCTAAGCCGTAAAGCATGGCGCACTGAACTATCGAGTAGTCATCAGAACGTGCCTACCAGATGTTCACAACATCCACAGACGATGCTGGAGGGGGTGCGTCACCTAGCGGTGCATCAAGGACGTAAGCCTTCTGTGCAGCAATGAGGATAATCCTCAACTAAAGCGCGGGCCATTGATCTACAACACAAATTTTGCAAAGACAATTAAGACTAAGTTCATGATAACTTAGTTCAGTTAATCAAATTACTAATGAACTCCCACTTAAATCAACATCCCTCAAGTTGTCTAAGTTACACATGATCCAAATCAACTAACCCATGTCCAATCATTACGTGAGATGGGGTAGTCATCAATGGTGAACATCTTCATGTTGATCATACCTACTATATGACTCATGTTCGACCTTTTGGTCTCTTATACGTCTCCATCGTATCTATAGTTTTTGATTGTTCCATGCCAATAGTATACAACTTTCACATACTTTTGGCAACAATTTATATGATTTTTTGGGACTAACATATTGATCCAGTGCCCAGTGACAGTTCCTATTTGCTGCATGTTTTTTGTTTCACAGAATATCCATAACAAATGAAGTCCAAACACGATAAAACATTATGGAGATTTTATTTGGAATATATGTGAATTTATGGAAGAAGAATCAATGCAAGACGACGCTCAAGGGGCCCACTAACCACCAGGGCACGCCAGGGGGGTCTGGTGCGCCGTGCTGGTTAGTGAGAGGCTCGTAGGTCGGTTGAACCCCTTCTTTCACTGCAAGAAAGATAATTTGTGGAAAAAATCGTGTGAAAATTTCAGCCCAATCGGAGTTACGGACCTCTGGATATTTAAGAAATGGTGAAGGCCCAGAAAACAGGAACGCGAAACAGGAGAGAACAGAGAGGGAGGTCCAATCTCAGAGGGGCTCTTGCCCCTCCGCCGTCATGAAGGACATAGACCAGAGGGGAAACCCTCCTCCCATCTAGGGGGGAGGCCAAGGAAGAAGAAGAAGGAGGGGATCTCTCTCCCCCTCTCTCCCGGTGGCGCCGGAGGGCCGCCGGGGCAAGGATCGCAACGGTGATCTACACCAACAACTTCGTTGCCGTAAACACCAACTCTCTCCCACTCTATGCAATGGTGTAACCTCTCTATTCCCTCTGTAATTCTCTACTTAAACATGGTGCTCAACACTATATATTATTATCCAATGATATGTGGTTATCCTATGATGTTTGAGTAGATCTGTTTTGTCCTATGGGTTAATTGATGATCGTGATTGGTTTGAGTTGTATGTTTTATTTTGGTGCTGTCCTATGGTGCCCTCCATGTCGCGCAAATGTGAAGGATCCCCACTGTAGGGTGTTGCAATACATTCATGATTCGCTTATGGTGGGTGGCTAGAGTGACAGAAGCTTACGCCCGAGTAAGGGGGTTGTTGCATATGGGAGTAAAGAGGACTTTATACTTAATGCTATGGTTGGGTTTTACCTTAATGATCTTTGGTAGTTGCGGATGCTTGCTAGAGTTCTAATCATAAGTGCATATTATCCAAGTATGGAAAGTATGTTAGCTCATGCTTCTCCCTCATATAAAATTGCAATAATGATCACCGGTCTAGTTGTCGATTGCCTAGGGACAAATAACTTTCTTGTGTGACAAAAAGCTATTTACTAAATAACTTACTTTTATTATCTTGCAAATTACTCGTAGTTTTATTCTCGCAAAGTACTCATATTTTTATTCTTGCAAAGTAGTTCTAGCATCACACCTACAAAATAGTTTCATACTTGTTCTAGTTAAAGCAAATGTTACAGTGTGCGTAGAGTTGTATCAGTGGTCGATAGAACTTGAGGGAACATTTGTTCTACCTTTGGCTCCTCGTTGGGTTCGACACTCTTATTTACCGGAAAAGGCTACAAACGATTCCCTATACTTCTGGGTTATCAGTCTCATGTGTTCCAAGGCCATGTCTGTACATGCCAGGTTCGTCAAGTTTAACCCAAGTATTCTACACGTGTAAAACTAGCTTACACCCGTTGTGTGTGAACGTAGAGTCTATCACACCCGATCATCACGAGGTGCTTCAAAACGAAGAACTTTTGCAACGGTGCATACTCAGGGAGAACATAATTTCTCAAAATTAAGTGAAGGGATCATCTTATAATGCTACCGTCGTTCTAAGCAAAATAAGATGCATAAAAAGGATAAACATCACATGCAATCAATATGTGACATGATATGGCCATTATCATCTTGTGCCTTTGATCTCCATCTCCAAAGCACCGGCATGATCTCCATCATCACCGTCATGACACCATGATCTCCATCATCGTGTCGTCACGTGGTCGTCTCCGCCAACTATTTCTTATACAACTATTGCTAACGCATAGTGATAAAGTAAAGCAATTACATGGCGATTAATAAATTAAAGAAAATCCTATGGCTCCTGCCGGTTGCCGTACTCATCGACATGCAAGTCGTGAACCTATTACAAAACATGATCATCTCATACACCAACATATATCACATCACGTTTTGGCCATACCACATCACAACATGCCCTGCAAAAACAAGTTAGACGTCCTCTACTTTGTTGTTGCAAATTTTACGTGGCTGCTATGGGCAACTAGGAAGAACCGTTCTTACCTACGCAAAGCCACAACGATGATAATCAAGTTTCCTTTTAACCTTCTATAAGGACTGCCTTCGTAAAATTAGATTCAACTAAAGTAGGAGAGACAGACACCCGCTAGCCACCTTATGCTAAATAAGTTGCATGTTAGTCGGTGGAGCCGGTCTCATGTGCGAGGACATGTAAGGTTGGTCCGAGCCTCTTCATCCCACAATATCGCCGAATCCAAATAAGACAACATAGGTAAGCAATTTGAGCATCAACGACCACAACTCTTTGTGTTCTACTCGTGCATATACATCTATGCATAGACCTAGCTCATGATGCCACTGATGGCGAACGAAGCATGAAAATCAAAAAAATTCCTACGAACACCCAAGATCTATCTAGGAGAAGCATGGAAACAAGAGGGGAGAGTGTGTCTACATACCCTCGTAGACCGAAAGAGGAAGCGTATATAACGCGGTTGATGTAGTTGTACTCTTCGCGATTCGATCACGATTCAACCGATCTAGTGCCGAACGGACGGCACCTCCGAGTTTAGCACACATGCGGCTCGATGATGTCTCCTCCTCCTTGATCCAACAAGACAAGGCGGAGAATTAGATGGGATCACAACCAGCACGACGATGTGGTGGTGGTGGTGGTGGAGCTAGTTCAGCAGGGCTTCGCCAAGCTCTACTAGAACGAGGACGGCGAAACTACGGAGTAACGGGAGAGAGAGGGGCGCCAAGGGCTTGGTGTGTCCTCTTGGGGTGCCCCTCCCCTCTATATATAGGTGGAGGGGCGTGGGGAACAGCCCCTCCAAGCCCTAGGGTGCAATCAAGTGGGAGAGGACTTGGACTCCAAGTCCAATCCTATTCCTACTAGGACTCACCTTTTTTCCCTTCCCTAGCCACATGGGCTTTTGAGGACTTGGTGTGCCTAGACCAATAAGGCCCGGGCGCCTTCTCTCAGCCCATGCTAGCCCTTGGGTCGTGGTGGACCTACTTGTGGACTTTCGGACCCCTCCGGAACCTTCTAGAAGCTTCATGGTACAATACCGAAAAAACTACACCTTTTTCGGAACCCAAAATATGACTTCCCATATATAAGTCTTTACCTCTCGACCATTCCGAGACTCCTCGTGATGTCTGGGATCTCATCCGGGATTCCGAATATCATTCGGTTACCAATCATGAAATATCCCAATACTACTCTAGCATCAACAAACGTTAAGTGTGCGACCCTGCGGGTTCGGGAATCATGTAGTCATGGCCGAGACACCTCTCTGGTCAATAACCAATAGCGGGACCTGGATGCCCATATTGATTCCTACATATTCCATGAAGATCTTTTATCGGTTGAACCACGATGTCAAGGATTTGCTTAATCCCGTATGCAATCCCCTTTGTCCGGCGATATGTTACTTGCCCGAGATTCGATTGTCGGTATCTCCATACCTAGTTCAATCTCGTTACTGATAAGTCTCTTTACTCATTTCGTAATACAACATCCCGTGACTAACTCATTAGTCACATTGCTTGCAAGCTCTTTAAGATGTTGTATTACCGAGAGGGCCCAAAGATATCTCTTTGTCATACGGAGTGACAAATCCCAGTGTCGATCCATGCTAACTCAACAGACACCTTTGGAGATACCTGTAGAGCACCTTTATGGTCACCCAGTTATGAAGTGACGTTTGGATACACACTAAGTATTCCTCCGGTGTCAGGGAGTTACACAATCTCATGGTTTAAGGAACAGATACTAGACATGAAGAAAAGTATAGCAAATAAACTAAATGATCTGATGCTAAGCTTACGGTTGGGTCTTGTCCATCACATCATTCTCCTAATGATGTGATCCCGTTATCAAATGACAACTCATGTCTATGGTTAGGAAACCTTAACCATCTTTGATTAATGAGCTAGTCTAGTAGAGGCTCACTAGGGACACTATGTTGTCTATGTATTCACACATGTATTTAAGTTTCCGGTTAATACAATTCTAGCATGAATAATAAACATTTATCATGAACAAGGAAATATGATAATAACCAATTTATTATTCCCTCTAGGGCATATTTCCAACAGTGATGGGGAAGGGCACGACGCCCAGGACCCAGTCAGCCGCTCTCATCACCGCTGCGGGGAGCGACGCGGGGCGTGCTGCGGAGGATCCCCTGGCCTCGGCCATTCGTGAAGCCCACGCGGCTGACGCGGCGAGCCCCCTGGGCATGCTGCAATGGTCAGAGGAAGGAATCTCGGAGCTCCCTGCACCCCTAACGAGCGTCGCCAGGGCCTCTTCAACGGTGGTGGCCGCGGCTAGCCAGACATCGGACCCGGGCCGAACCCGCGCGCTGGTGCACTGCAGTGCCCTGCTCCGGCGCGGGGCCTTGGTCGACGCCCAAGCCGCGCTCAACCGGCTCAGGGCGGACCTTCAGGACATCGAGTCGCGCCTCGCCAAGGAGCACCTGAAGCTTGTGTCCGGATGGCACAAGCTTGACGCCACCTCAAAGGCGAGCCAGTGCCAGACCGAGGCCACCATCGCGCAGAGCGAGAAGGAAAAATCTGAGGCAAAGGTAGCTCACGAGAGCACCCTCGCTGAGGCCGAGGCAGCCACCAAGCGTCGCGCGGAGGTGTAAGCCAGCCTGAAGGTGATCCAGGATGAATGGTTTGCGGATACGCAGCGGCTCCAGCTGCGGGAGGACAATCTCAAAGCTCGCGAGGAGAGGCTCGCGACCTGCGAATCGGACCTGGCGTCAGTGACGACCGAACAGGCCACGGAATGCAAGCGCCCGGAGACGGTGAAATGATACGTCTCCAACGTATCAATAATTTTTGATTGTTCCATGCAGTTATATTACCATTCTTGGATGTTTTACAATCATTTTATAGCAAGTTTATATCATTTTTTGGGACTAACCTATTGACATAGTGCCAAGTGCCAGTTGCTGTTTTTTGCTTGTTTTTTTACTTCGCAGAAAATCAATATCAAACGGAGTCCAAACGCAGCGAAACTTTTTGGAGATTTGTTTTGGACCAGAAGACATCCAGTGGGCCAAAGAAATACCAGAGGGGTGCCCCGAGCGAGGCACAACCCACCTGGGCACGCCTGGGGGCCCAGGCACGCCCTAGTGGGTTGTGCCCACCTTAGTGGCCTCCTGCACCGCCTCTTCGCCCTATAAATTCCAAAATATTCCAAAAACTCTCGGGGTAACCCTAGATAAGAAGTTCCGCTGCCGCAAGCCATTGTAGCCACAAAAACCAATCTAGACCCTGTTCCGGCACCCTGCCGGAGGGGGAAATCATCACCGGTGGCCATCTTCATCATCCCGACGGCCACCATGATGAGGAGGGAGTAGTCCACCCTCGGGGCTGAGGGTTTGTACCAGTAGCTATGTGTTTAATCTCTCTCTCTCTCTCGTGTTCTTGAGATGGCATGATCTTGATGTATCGCGGGCTTTGTTAATATAGTTGGATCATATGGTGTTTCTCCCTCTCTATCTTGTTGTGAAGAATTGAGTTTTCCCTTTGAGATTTCATTTTATTGGATTGAATACTTTTATGGATTTGAGAACACTTGATGTATGTCTTGCTATGAATACCCGTGGTGACAATGGGGTATCATATTGATTCACTTGATATGTGTTTTGGCACTCAACTCGTGGATTCTCGAGGTGACATTGGGGTAATCTATGCATAGGGGTTGATGCACGTCCTCGTCTTTGTTTCTCCGGTAGAAATCTTGCGGCACTCTTTGAGGTTCTTTGTGTTGGATTGAGTATTATGAATCTGAAGTTGTTTGATGCACATCGCATAATCAACTCACGGATACTTGCGGTGACATTGGAGTATCTAGGTGACATTAGAGCTGGTTGATGTGTATCATACGGTGTTATTTTAGTACGAACTCTTGGTTAGATCGATCGGAAAGAATAGCTTGGTATTATTTTAGTACAAACTCTAGGATAGATTGATCGGAAAGAATAGCTTTAAGATGGTTTCTTACCCTACAAACAATTTCTTCTTATGTTCTCCGCTAAATAAGAACTTTGGAGTGATTCTTCATCGCACATTGAGGGATGGTTATATGATCCAGTTAGATTAGCATTGTTGAGAGATTGCACTAGCGAAAGTACAAACCCTAGGCATTGTTTTCAAGCATTGCAATACCGTTTGTGCTCCATTTTATCACTTGCTACCTTGCTGTTTTTATTTATTCAGAATATAAAAATATATTTCTACCATCCATATTACACTTTTATCACCATCTCTTCGCCGAACTAGTGCACCTATACAATTTGCCATTGTATTGGGTGTGTTGGGGACACAAGAGACTTTTTGTTATATGGTTGCAGGGTTGTTTGAGAGAGACCAGCTTCATCCTACGCCTCCCACGGATTGATAATCCTTAGGTCATCCACTTGAGGGAAATTTGCTACTGTCCTACAAAACTCTGCGCTTGGAGGCCCAACACGAGTCTACAAGAACAAGTTGTGTAGTAGACATCAAGCTCTTTTCTGGCACCGTTGCCGGGGAGGTGAGTGCTTGAAGGTATATCTTTAGATCTTGCAATTGAATCTTTTAGTTTCTTGTTTTATCACTAGTTTGGTTTATAAAAAGAAAATTACAAAAAATGGAATTGAGGTGGTCTCATATTGTTCATCTTTATAATGTCTTTCTTCAAAATGATGGAAAGGAAAATTGTGCTCAATTGATGGAAGAAGAATTCAATAAAATGTTTGGCACAAAATGTTTGAATGATGAGCATGATTGCAATGTTGTTGGTATGAACTCTTTGAATATCCATGATGCAAACGATATGCAATGCCATAAGCTTGGGGATGCTATATTTGATGAAGATGATATTTTTAGTCCCCCAAGTTTTGATGAGAAAAATTATTATGATGATAGCATGCCTCCTATTTATGATAATTATATTGATGAAAGTGGGTTTGGAAGAGTGTCAACTCTAGGTACTAGTGATCCCACTATTTTGGAGGGTGTTGAATCTTATTGTAATAATTATGAAAGTGGATTTGGAGAGGTCATGACTTTATTTAATGATGAATCCACTATTTTGGAAGAGGTTTCAATTGACTATGATGACAAAGTTGCTATCTATGATGATTATGGTGATGACATGTATGCTATAAAGAATAATGATAACCATGCAACTTGTCATCATGATTTTAATTTCCTATCATATGATAGTTATTTTGTTGAGTTTGCTCCCACCACTATTCATGAGAATAAATTTGTTTATGTGGAGAGTAAGAAAATTTCTATGCTTGTGGATCATGAAAAGAATGATTTATGTGATAGTTATATTGTTGAATTAATTCATGATGCTACTGAAAATTATTATGAGAGGGGAACATATGCTTTTACATATTGCAATAATATCAAGTTTCCTCTCTTTTTGTTGAAAGTTTGAAGTATTGCTTTTTTTGCCTTCCTATGCTAGTTGATTCTTGCTCCCATAATTTGTTTGCTCAAAAACTCCCTATGCATAGGAAGTGGGTTAGGCTTAGGTGTGCTTGCCATGTGATTCATGATGCTCTTTTTCATGTTTCAATTCTTTACTTTTATGCGAGCATCATTGAAATCATCATGCCTAGCTAAAAAGGCATTAAAGAAAAGCGCTTGTTGGGAGACAACCCAACATTTACCCCTACTGTTTTTGTGTGTTCACATGATTAGGATACTGTAGTAATCATGTTTTATAGCTTTTGTTTCGATAAAGTACCAAGTAAAGCCTTTGGGATAGTGTGGATGATAGTTGACTTGATTCTGTGCAAAAACAGAAACTTTTGCGTCCAGTGCAGAAATTACTGCCTTTTACTA
Source organism: Thinopyrum elongatum (assembly GCA_011799875.1). Classification (NCBI taxonomy): domain Eukaryota; kingdom Viridiplantae; phylum Streptophyta; class Magnoliopsida; order Poales; family Poaceae; genus Thinopyrum; species Thinopyrum elongatum. Next base: position 94,276,476 of record CM022297.1, read on the forward strand.
GAACGTGGAAATTTTATGATTTTTTAAAGTTAATGGGTATACAAATTTTCTACCTTTTCCTTATTTTTCAGAATTTCTGGAGTCACAGAAGTATGACCTTAATTCAGATCTTTACGTACTGTTCTGTTTTTGACAGATTCTGTTTTCAATGCATAGTTTGCTTGTTATCTAGTTTCTATGGCTTATATTGCTTAATATAAATTGTGAAAATTCTAGAGTACAGTAGGCATTGTGTGAGAACAATTATGAATCTTGTCTTTTACAGTACCAAAGATAATGATTTGTCTTTATCATACTAACCCATCTCACGAAGTTCCGTTAAGTTTTGTGTGATTGAAGTTTTCAAGTTTTGGGTGAGATATCGATATGAGGAGAATAAGGAGTGACAAGACCCTAAGCTTGGGGATGCCCAAGGCACCCCAAGGTAATATCTATGGAATATCCAAGCAACTAAGCTTGGGGATGCCCCGGAAAGCATCCCCTCTTTCATCTCCAACATTATCGGTAACCTCACTTGGAGCTATAATTTTATTCGTCACATGATATGTGTTTTGCTTGGAGCGTCATTTTATTTATTTGTATTTGCTTGATGTTATTTAGAATAATGTTTTGCATCTTTTATTTCTATAAAATTGGCAAGGATAGCCATCACCATGCTTATTTTGCAAATATATGAGTTGCTGTTTCAAAACAGAAAGTTTATCGCTGTTGCAATAATTATCCAGAAATGTCAGAATGTGATAAAATGTTGAAATGTTTTGCACAATAAGCTCTGATAAATTTTCTATAGTTTGGTAAATTTTCAGAATTTTTGGAGTTAGGGAATTATGAGTACAATTGCACTCTTTACAGACTGTCCTGTTTAGACAGATTGCTGTTATGTTCGCATTGTTTGCATATGTTTGCTTGTTTAATGATTCTATTTGAGGATAGGAGTATTAAATATGCAGAGGCATTTAGTATGCAATGTTGAATAATAATTTTAGTTATTTTCTACAGTACAGAATGATAAGGTTTTGCATTGATTTATACTAACTTATCTCACGAGTTCTTGTTAAGTTTTGTGTGGATGAAGTTTTTAAGAATTAGGGAAACCGTGATTTGAGAGGAATGAAGAAGACACAAGAGCTCAAGCTTGGGGATTCCCAAGGCATCCCAAGTTAATATTCCAAGAAGTCTCAAGCATCTAAGCTTGGGGATGCCCCGGTAGGCATCCCACATTTCTTCATCAACAATTATCGGTTAGCCTCGGTTGAGTCTAAGTTTTTGCTTCTTCACATGATGTGTGCTATTCTTAGAATGTCATTTTATTTTGTTTTTCTTGATGTTTAAAAAAATACTTAGATCTGAAACTTTTAAATAAGAGAGAGTCCTTACATAGCTACCTATTTACTTAACTACTCATTTGATCTTCACTTAAATTTGTTTGAGCTTGTCAAAAGCAATTGCAACTTATGAAACTAGTCCCAAAGTGATAGATATTCAAGAGGGATATAATAAAAACTTTCATAAAGACCATTGGAAAAAATAAACTTGATTCTTTGTAATAGTTTTGAGATATGATGATAGTGATATGTGAGTCATGTTGATGAGTAATTATGCTTTAGTTAGAATATTGGTGTTAAGGTTTGTGATTCCCTATGCAAGCACGAAAGTCAATAGTTATGCAATGAAATTACATCCTACTTGTGGTGCATTATTCAGTGTTAGTTATGCTTAATGCTCGCTTATGAGAATTTTCGTTTCTTGGTTGGATGCTTCTCAATCTTTTGCTAGCCTTCACTTGTACTAAGTATGATTACTACTTGTGCATCCAAAATCCATAAACCCAGGTTTGCCACATGAGTCCACTATACCTACCTATATGTGGTATTCTTTTACCGTTCTAAGCAAATTTGTGTGTGCCATCTCTAATCTTCAAAATAAATTTCCTTTTTGTGTGCTCGTACCGCTCATGAAACGGTAGGGGGTGGCTGATATTTTTTCATGCTAGATGTGTTATTCTCAAGATGAGTGTTTATTCACTTGCACTTGTCATTGCACGAGAGTACGGCAAAGGTATTAGGGATGCCCAGTCCCGAAATGAAAAATGAATTTACTTTATATTGTCAAATAATAAATTCCTTGGAAAATGTTGGTATGGACAGCACCCGTGGATTCGGTTAGCCGTGGAATGTGAAAGTATGGTGGAAAAAGGAATAAACTTTATTTTCTATTTGGGAACCGCCTATGATATATCTAGCTTGGAAAGTATTGGGAACTACTCGATCATTTTCGTTGATAGGAAAGGCATGCCACCCAAAATGTTTTATCTCTATCTTGTTTTCGCTTTGAGCTCTGGCACCTCTATAAATCCCTACTTCCCTCTGCGAAGTGCCTATCTATTTTTATTTTTCCTTGAGTCTCCACTTCTCTTATAAAGCACCAACTAGGGAGCACTATGATCGTACTTGAGCATTGGATGTAGCTAATATGCGAGTGTGTTTCATGAATGGATCAATGATTGAGCATGATGGGCTAGGGATAACTTGCTTTAGTCTTGATATTTTGAAAGACATGGTTGCTTGTTGATATGCTTGAGTATTGAAATCTTCATGTCAAAACTAGACTATTGCTTTGAGGACGAGCAGGAATTAAGCTTGGGAATGCTGATACGTCTCCAACGTATCTACAATTTTTTATTGTTCCATGCTGTTATATTATCATTCTTGGATGTTTTACAAACATTTTATAACAAGTTTATATCATTTTTTAGGACTAACCTATTAACATAGTGCCAAGTGTTAGTTGTTGTTTTTTGTTTGTTTTTTTACTTCGCAGAAAATCAATATCAAACGGAGTCCAAATGCAGCGAAACTTTTTGAAGATTTTTTTTGGACCAGAAGACATCCAGTGGGCCAAAGAAGTACCAGAGGGTGCCCCGAGGGGGGCACAACCCACCTGGGCGCCCAGGTGGGTTGTGCCCACCTCGGTGGCCTCCTGCACCACCTCTTCGCCCTACAAATTCCCAAATATTCCAAAAACCCTCGGGGTAACCCTAGATCAGAAGTTCCGCCGCCGCAAGCCTCTGTAGCCATGAAAAAACAATCTAGACCCTGTTTCGGCACCCTGTCGGAGGGGGAAATCATCACCGGTGGCCATCTTCATCATCCCAGCGGCCACCATGATGAGGAGGGAGTAGACCACTCTCGGGGCTGAGGGTTTGTACCAGTAGCTATGTGTTTAATCTCTCTCTCTCTCGTGTTCTTGAGATGGCACGATCTTGATGTATCGTGGGCTTTGTTAATATAGTTGGATCATATGGTGTTTCTCCCTCTCTATCTTGTTGTGATGAATTGAGTTTTCCCTTTGAGATTTCGTTTTATCGGATTGAATACTTTTATGGATTTGAGAACACTTGATGTATGTCTTGCTATGAATACCCGTGGTGACAATGGGGTATCATATTGATTCACTTGATATATGTTTTGGCACTCAACTCGCGGATTCCCGAGGTGACATTGGGGTAATCTATGCATAGGGGTTGATGCACATTCTCGTCTTTGTTTCTCTGGTAGAAATCTTGGGGCACTCTTTGAGGTTCTTTGTGTTGGATTGAGTATTATGAATCTGAAATTGTTTTATGCACATCGCATAATCAACTCATGGATACTCGCGGTGACATTGGAGTATCTAGGTGACATTAGAGTTGGTTGATGTGTATCATATGGCGTTATTTTAGTACGAGCTCTTGGTTAGATCGATCGGAAAGAATAGCTTGGTGTTATTTTAGTACGAACTCTAGGATAGATTGATCGGAAAGAATAGCTTTAAGGTGGTTTTGTACCCTACAAACAATTTCTTCTTATGTTCTCCGCTAAATAAGAACTTTGGAGTGATTCTTCATCGCACGTTGTGGGATGGTTATATGATCCAGTTAGATTAGCATTGTTGAGAGATTGCACTAGCGAAAGTACGGACCCTAGGCATTGTTTTCAAGCATTGCAATACCGTTTGCGCTCCATTTTATCACTTGCTTATTTATTCAGATTATAAAAATATATTTCTATCATCCATATTACACTTTTATCACCATCTCTTCGCCGAACTAGTGCACCTATACAATTTGCCATTGTATTGGGTGTGTTGGGGATACAAGAGTCTTTTTATTATTTGGTTGCAGGGTTGTTTGAGAGAGACCATCTTCATTCTACGCCTCCCACGGATTGATAAACCTTAGGTCATCCACTTGAGGGAAATTTGCTACTGTCCTACAAAACTCTGCGCTTGGAGGCCCAACACGAGTCTACAAGAACAAGTTGTGTAGTAGACATCATGAAGCGCCCGGTGACTGACGCCCAGGAGGCCCATGGGAAGCACGTCTCCGAGGCCAACGCGCAACTGGATGCCAAGGAGAAGAAGATCCGGGCGGATGCCAACATGAAGGCGGCGGCAGACAGCACCGTTCTCTCCTCTCTCGAGCTCAAGGCCCACAGGGCCCTGAGTTCCATAAGCAGGGAGAGGCTTGAAACTCCTCTTGTGTCCTGTGACGCCGACTTCGATGAGCTCTCTTCCAAGATCGTGGAACGGCTTGAGGACGGGGTCCAAAAGGTGGATGGCATCTTGGAGGAGGAGTGATGCGACCTCTTCTTCGTGGTGGCAACCCGCATCTTCAGTCATCTTCTCCTCCGCGACCCCAACTTCGACTTCGGCGATGTGATTGGTCCCGTCCTCGAAGAATCCCGCGACGGCCTTGCAGAAGCCGTGGGAAGCCATGTGGATGCACTGCTCGGGAGGTTCTCGTGCAGCGGCGACGAGGAGCCTGGCGAGGCCGAGGCAGGCGACGACGATGGCGGCGGCAACCCCTCTTCCTAAGGCTCCCTTTTACCGTCCTACAATAGACTGATCTTGCCTCGCAGAGGCGTGAAACAATGGCTTTATTTGTTCAAACACTTAATGCTTGTAGTGAACGCTTGTGATCTTGTGGGGTTTCCTTTCCGTGCTTCCTTTTCCTTTTGCTTGCCTTCGAGCTATATGTCGGCAGGGCCCAAACCCGTGCGTACCTTAGCCATTGCTGGGATGTCAGGTCGCGATGCCTAGACAAGGCCAGGAGGTGAGGGGCTCCAAGAGCTAGTGAAGGCTCCTGAGGCGCGATGCTCAAGAGTCCCCCCTTGACGTGCAAGCGGCCCGCGTGAAGGAAACGTTAGCATCAGCGAGGCCCTGCCTCGCAGAGGTGTCCGGACTTAGCTTTTTGCAGTGCCGACAGCTCATTGCTTACGGGGTGCGCCTTGCAATACTTCCTAGGCGATCCGCCCCTGCGGGAAAACCTGCACACAAAAGTTCCATTTCAGACAACACACGCTCGCTGGCTTGCTCATGGGCGTTACGCGAGGAGACAAGACACCAAGGGCCTTAGTGGGGTGACGTGCACGGGGCAAGCCCGCGAGCCAGAGCCCGGTGCCTTAGGTTTTTCAGCGCTGTTGGGACTGACCTGAGCACAGGCACCGTGTCCAGCCCCCGCTCGCGTGAGGCACAGGGGGAGCTGCGAGCGCGTGCCATGGAAGAAGGTATGCGGCTGCCGTGTCCGGCACGGATCAACTGATTATCCACCAGCGCGGAGCATTGGGCTTCCACTTGGGCATGGGCATGATCATAGTTTGATCGTTCCGCTAGCACGGGGCATGGGGCTTCCATTGGGGTGTGGGCATGATCATTGCTCGATCATTCTGCCAGCGCGGGGCATGGGGCTTCCACTGGGGTGTGGGCGGGAGCCCTATTCCAGAGTCTCCGGTGCGTGTACAACCCCATTTCGTTTGTACGCGTGACAGGCACGGCAGAACTTTGTGGAGGTGTCAGATGCTCCAGGCACAGGGCTCAGGAGCTCCTTCCTCAGTCCTCAGGTGGTTTGCACCTAGCTCTTGATGTAGTTGCATGCTTGATACGTCTCCATTGTATCTACTTTTCCAAACTCTTTTGCCCTTCTTTTGGACTCTAATTTGCATGATTTGAATGGAACAAACCCGGACTGACGCGGTTTTCAACAGAATTGCCATGGTGTTATTTTTGTGCAGAAATCAAAGTTCTTGGATTGACCTGAACATTTACGGAGAATTTTTGTGGAAAAAATAAAAACTACTGGTGGAAAAAGATACCAGAGGGGGGGGGGCACTCAGGAGCCACAAGCTCTGGGGGCGCGCCTCCCAGGCTTGTGGGCCCCCTGGACCTCCGGCAACCCTAACTCCGACTCCATATATACCTATTCGCCAAGAAAAAGAATTAGAGAGAAGGATTCGTCGCTTTTTACGATACGGAGCCGCCGCCACCTCCTGTTCTTCATTGGGAGGGCTGATTTGGAGTCCGTTCGGGACTCCGGAGGGTGGAAATCGACGTCGTCGTCATCATCAACCTTCCTCCATCACCAATTTCATGATGCTCACCACCGGGAGTGAGTAATTCCTTCGTAGGCTTGCTGGACGGTGATGGGTTGGATGAGATTTATCATGTAATCGAGTTAGCTTTGTTATGGCTTGATCCCTAGTATCCTCTGTGTTCTGAGATTGATGTTGCTAGTGCCATGATTTCAGATCTGAACCTATTATGTTTTCATGAATATATATGTGTTCTTGATCCTATCTTGCAAGTTATAGACACCTATTACGAGTTATGATCCGCATACCCCAAGGTCACAATAATTGGGATTCTTTCCGGTGATTACCGTAGTTTGAGGAGTTCATGTATTCACTAAGTGCTAATTCTTGGTTCTGGTTTTCTATTAAAAGGAGGCCTTAATATCCCTTAGTTTCCTTATGGACCCCGCTGCCACGGGAGGGTAGGATAAAATATGTCATGCAAGTTTTTTTCCATAAGCATGTATGACTATATATGGAATACATGCCTACATTATATTGATGAATTGGAGCTAGTTCTGTGTCGCCCTAGGTTATGACTGCTACATGATGAATATTATCCAACATAATTATCCATCGTTGATCCAATGCCTATGAGCTTTTCACATATTGATCTTTGCTAAGTTACTTTCATTGTTGCTACTATTACCATCACTACAAAATTGCTACTATTACTATTGCCACCATTACTGTTACTATCGACGTTCTAGGAACAGGGGTACCCAGACTTGCCTACCTACGGCCCAGCGCGTGGCTTCTTTGATGGCCCGGTACGGCCCAGCTCCAAGATTTGAAGAGCAAGACCCTCGCGAGGGCCCCTGGCCTCGCGAGGCGAGCGACACCAAGACCTCCCAAGGAGCGGCCTCACCAGGCTGTCTCCCGAGGAGCGGAGATCTCTATGCAAGCCTCCCGCCTAGCGAGGCGCACGATGACGTGAGCCATGACGACCAAGGCCAGGCGGGCGTCAGCAGGCGCAGAAGGGACAGTTTCCTCTTTGGTGCTAAGGAGGCGAGGACATGCGCAGGTTCTTGAGGGAGGCCCCAAAGGGTTCCATTCCGGTGCAACAAGATCACGACCACGGGCGCAGCAGGACGGATGTCATCGTCGAGCCCACCGCTGCGTCATGGCCAGAAGCTTTGCAGGTGAAGACCACCTTTCGTCGGGATAAGATGTACTTCCGGTCCCCTTTCAAAATTGGCCGCTGTGGAATCCCTTCCCGCCTAAGCTATGAGGGAAGAGGGCCAAGGCCACTATAAAGATAGACTAGCCTCCTCCGTAGAGGTGGATCGACTCATTCTCTCCCTCCGAGCCCTCGCGAGGCAGCTCACACACAGTACTAGTTCATCCTTAGCCTCCTCGTGAGGCCAATCCACCAAAAGCAGGAGTAGGGTCTTACACCGCAAGGTGGCTCGAACCTGGGTAAATCTCTGTGTTCTTCCCTTCTCTACGATCGTGCGCACTTGGTGAGATCAAGCCGTGGGTGTGGCGAGCTGAACATCGTCCTGAAGCGAGGTCCTTCGCACATGCCCCAGAGTTCGAACCTTATTGGGTCTGCGGAGCCCTGATTCCGACAGTTACTATCATACTACTTTGCTACTAATACTTTGCTGCAGATATTAAGTCTTTCAGGTGTGGTTGAATTGACAACTCAACTGCTAATACTTGTGAATATTCTTTGGCTCCCCTTGTGTCGAATCAATAAATTTGGGTTGAATACTCTACCCTCGAAAACTGTTGCGACCGCCTATACTTGTTAGATTATTGAAACTGAAGATTATGATTCACCTATTAGACTCGATTACCCTAGATATGAATTGCCTGATATACCTGAGGGTTTTGTTATGGATGGAGAGCTAGCTAGGGATTTTCTTGCTTGTAAAGATAGAGAGGATTTTAAGAAATTACTAGTCAAGTTGAAAGAAAAATCTTTGAATGTTAGAATGAAATATGATCCTAAGTTTGCTACTTCACCTATCTTTGTTACTGATAAGGATTATGAATTCTTTGTCGATCCTAAGTTAATTACTTTGGTTGAATCTGATCCTTTCAATGGTTATGAATCTGAAACTGTTGTGGCACATCTTACTAAACCGAATGATATAGCCACCATATTTGCTCATGAGGAAAAAAATCACTATTACTATATTCTTAAGTTGTTTCCTTTCTCATTAAAGGGTGATACTAAGACATGGTATAATCACTCTTCAAGATATCGGGCGACTCAGCAATTTATCAGCCGATTATCTCTTATCGTGTGGTGACCGCTAAGATAAGGCCTTATCTTTGATATTTATCGTTCGGACCGATTTATTGCTCTGACACGCGATAAATAGCTAGATTCTCGATTAATCGGGTTGGGCCCCTAACATCAGAAAACCCAAAAGGCTGAATTTTGGCTCCCTTAGGCCCTCTTTGGTGGCCTTCCCGCACAGCCGCAACCCACATTTGGGATTGCCCCCCGCTGAGTTAGGGTTTCAGCCTCCCAGCACGCCGCGATGCTAGATCCACAAGCCGCTGTCACGCTGCTCGCCACCGGCGGCCCTAGCTACCACCACTCGAGCTAGGCGCCCTCTAGATCCTCCTCTCCTCTTCCACGGGACCTCAACCACCAACGCGGCAGCACCATCTCCAACTCTCTGCATCGCCATCGCGCCTCCTCTACATCTCCCAATCACCGACGACCGGACCTTTCTCCCCGTCACCTTACCTTGCTACAGCAGCACCAGAGCTGCGCCCCTCTTCCTGTACCAGCACCAGAGTTGCACCACTCTTCCTCAAGAAGCACCGGGGCCACACATATTTTCTCCATCGCCGCCGGCTGGTGTTGCTCAACGCCGCCACTCTTCCTCCAGCAGCTGCAGAGCGACTCCATCCTCTGCTTCCTACTCCGATGAACGACGGCAGCGAGACACACCATCCCTTCTATAGTAGCAAGACAGCATCCTGGTATGGTTTCTTTGTTGTGCCGCTCTCCTCTTTTAAGTTCTAAAACTATAGCTGTTGTCATTTCCTCAGAAGATAAAAATTAGTGCCAGCTACTGTCATATCTTCAGTCAATAACTCTGGTTGTAACTTGTAAGCACCGGCGGATCCTCGTGGAGGCCAAAGGGGATTGTGACCTCCCCTTCCAAAATTAAGCTAGCTACTGTCATTTCTTCAGTCAATACTTGCTTGCTACTGCCTACTATTGTACTTCATTAGATGGATTTGTCCGCTATGTTCAATTACAATGTAATCTCACATCTGTTTTCATGCATATTTTGCTCTCACTTTAAAATTTGGCCCATTGATTGCTTATCACGCTCCGCACTGGTTGTAAGCAAGTTTTCGTTGTCAATAACTGTAGTTGTAAGCAAGTTGTTATTTCTTAAGTCAATAATTGCCTACTAGTAGTGATAAAATTCAGTCATTTTTTGAGTTTAACTGCAGCTACTGCCTACTAGTTATCATGACGTATGTATAACATCGTGGCTGTAGTAATGGTGTAGTACAATATTTTAGATTTGTTGCACAGAATCATGTACAGAATAAGTTTCCCTTCTATGTTGTTGCCCTTTTCTTTTATCTACAGAATAAGAATCGTCACTCATGTGTAGAATAAGTTGCCCATTTAATTAGTCTGATTCTCAGACATGTTGTTGCCCTTTTAGATGGCTGCTTCCGGTGCTTCTGAGGTTACAAGTTCCAGACTTAAGAGAAACTCTGATGACATGGCATGGGAGTTTGCTATGCTGATTGATCCAGATGATCTGCAAAGAGTCAAGTGCAAGCATTGTGGAAAAGTGATGTCGGGAGGGGTGACTAGGATGAAGCAACACATTGCTCAGATCAAAGGGTCGGTGACAAATTGTATGCAAGCCACACTAGAACAGCAAGCTCGGTGTAAGGATGCATATGAGGTGCGAAAGAAGATGAACAGCAAGCTCGGTGACAAGTTGTATGCAAGACACACTATCTAGTATCCACTATGATACTATCTCGGTTTATTTGTGGACTCATATATGTAGTTATGTAATGATGTTCTGCCTATTGTTTCTTATGTAAATAAGTAAATCTATGCATTGGTATCTATTTGAAAATGTCCAAACAGGATATATGTTGTTGAAGTGCTGTCCAATTTTTGTTTGTTATGTAAATTGTAATATTGTAGTATCTATGTACTCCTGTCCTATTTGAATAATTTTTGTTTGTTATGTAAATTGTAATATTCTGGTATCTATGTACTCCTGTCCTATTTGAATTTCAAACATGCAAAAACATGACATGTGCTACTGTTATATATTGATGTTGTGTTAAATGCTTAGAGCGCACACTTGTTGATTGTTTCAAGTTTTTCCTTATTAGTGCCTGAAAACTTCGGTCTTGCAAAATAAACTTGTCGATTAATAGTCGACCGATAAAATCGATTAATCGGCCGATTTCTAATTAATCCCTAATCCCCAGCCAACCGAGACGATAACGATAAGTGATATCCCAAACATTGGGTATAATTCTCTAGCTCCTGGTTGTGTGCATAGTCCCCAGGATATGATATATTACTTCTCTGAAAAATATTTACCTGCTCATAAGAAACAAGCTGCTGTACAGGAAATATTTAACTTTGTGCAAATTGAAGAAGAGAGTCTCCCACAAGCTTGGGGGAGGCTTCTCCAATTACTTAATGCTTTGCCTGATCATCCTCTCAAGAAAAATGAAATGCTTGATATCTTTTATAATGGACAAACCGATGGTTCTCGGGACCACCTAGATAGTTGTGCTGGTTGTGTTTTTAGGGAACAAACTATTGAACAAGCTGAAGAACTATTGAATAATATATTGAGAAATGATAATGATTGGACTCTTCCTGAACCACCACCCAAGCCAACTCCGAAGAAGAGAGGTATTCTATTTCTCAGTCCTGAAGATATGCAAGAGGCAAAGAAATCTATGAAAGAAAAAGTTATTAAGGTAGAAGATGTCAAGAATTTACCACCTATTGAAGAAATACATGGTCTCAATACCCCGACACAGGTAGTAGAGGTAAATTCTCTCTATAGATTTGATGAAGGTGATATTCCTTATACTAAAACTGCTAGTCAATGCTTGGATGAATTTGACAACATTATTGTTAAACAAGAAAACTTTAATGCATATGTTAGTAGACAACTGAAACGAAATGCTTATATGATTGAATGCTTGAGTGACTATATGTTTAGAACTATTAATGATATTAAGGGTGTGAGTAAACATGCATCCATGATAAATACTCAAGTAGAACAAGTCCTCAAGGCACAAAATGATTTGCTTAATGAGATGAATAATAAGATGAATGATCATGCTTTTAGAGTTGTGACTAGGGGTAGTAAAATGACTCAGGAACCCTTGTATCCTGAAGGTCACCCTAAGAGAATTGAGCAAGATCCTCAGAGAATTAATAGTGATGCACCTAGTCCTTCTAAAAATAAAAAGAAAGATGATAGGACCTTGCATGCTTCTAGTGAACCTACTATAGACACACCTGATAATCCAAATGATATTTCTATCTCTGATGCTAAGACACAATCTGGTGATGAACACGAACCTAGTAACAATGATAATGATGATGTTCATGTTGATGCTCAACCTAGTAATGATAATCATGTGGAAATAGAACATGCTGTTGATCTTGATGACCGGCAACCTAAGAATAAAAGATATGATAAAAGAGACTTCATTGCTAGGAAACATGGTAATGAAAGAGAACCATGGGTTCAGAAACCCATGCCTTTTCCTCCTAAAGCTTCAAAGAATAAGGATGATGAATAATTTGAGCGCTTTGGTGAAATGCTTAGACCTGTCTTTTTGTGCCTTTGTTTGACTGATATTCTGAAAATGTCTCCTTATGCTAAGTATATGAAAGATATTGTCACAAATAAAAGAAAGGTACCGGAAGCTAAAATTTCCACCATGCTTGCTAATTACACATTTAAGGGTGGAATATCAAAGAAACTAGGAGACCCAGGAGTACCAACTATACCGTGCTCCATTAAAAGAAACTATGTTAAAACTGCCTTATGTGATTTAGGAGCTGGTGTTAGTGTTATACCCTTCTCTTTATATCGTAGACTTGATTTGAATAAGTTGACACCAACTGAAATCTCTTTGCAAATGGCCGATAAATCAACTACAATACCCATTGGAGTTTGTGAGGATGTACCTGTCGTAGTTGCAAATGTTACTATCTTAACAGACTTTGTTATTCTTTATATACCTGAGGACGACAGTATGTCGATAATCCTTGGTAGACCCTTTTTGAATACTGCAGGGGCTATTATTAATTGCAATAAAGGCAATGTCACTTTTCATGTCAATGGTAATGAGCATACGATACACTTTCCAAAGAAACAACCTCAAGTGAATAGTATCAACTCTATTGGAGAAATTCTGACAATTGCTATTGGAGGTTTTAAATTCCCTATTCCTACTGTCAAAAACAAATATGAAATTCTTATTGTTGGGGACATGCATATCCTGGTTGAGGTAACCTAGTGCTATACAAAGATTCTTCGGTTTCATGTCATTCGAAAGAAGTTCGTTAATAAGACTTGATCAACCTTATTAATGGATTCCTTTTGATGGGCATGTGATGGATGAATTTAGTAAACACAACTTTCTGTACCCACCTTTTACCTTCTATTATTTAGAATTAATAAAGTAGAAATGCTATTATTTTACTGTTTTCTGAATTATCCGTGCAATAAAAAAATGACCAGAAAATAAAAGTTCTCCAAATGCCCTGAAAATTTAATATGATTTTTTCTGTAATATTTGAAAAAAATTGGCACTAGACACACCCCAGGAGGGGTGCACCTGTGAGCCACAAGCTCACAGGGCGCGCCTACCCCCTGGGGGTGCCTAGCAAGCTTGTGGGGCCCACGTAGGCCCCCTCACTTATTCCAGCCACCCATGCACTTCTTCCTCCAAAAAAAATCACTCCCTTGTTCAAACCCATGTTCTTGCTCATCTTGCTGCCATTTTTGATCTCCTTGCTCGAAACTCAGTTTCCAAAACTATTTTGGGGGATTGTTCATCGGTATGTGACTCCTCCAATGGTCCAATTAGTTTTTGTTCTAGTACTTTATATATTGCAAATTTTTGCTGTTGTGGTGACCATGTTCTTGAGCTTGCATGTCAAATTTATATGGTTCAAAGTAGTTTTGTTGCATGATATAGCTTCTAGACACTTGTAGGAGTAGTTGCTATCGATTTTCTTGAGTTTTGTTCACTTTTATTTTGAGTTACTAAAATTTTCAGAAATTTTTAGAAAAAGGGAGAACTATGAGGAGGTGGTTAAGGGGCTCATCAAGTCAGAATTCAGAGGAAACTCCGGAGGAGAAGCCCAAATACCATCTCCCACATGCGGTGGAGGTTCAGCCATGTGAGTGGCCAAGTGACATATTTTTTAAGGAGGAGAAATATATGAGGATTTCTATTATTTGGCAAACAATGCTGGCATCATTCCTTTCCTCCAAGATAAGTGCTACCAATACCACCTACTCACTAATACCTTCGTGCAGAACTTTCGCTTTTATCCTAGGAAGGAACCACCCATGGTAGAATTTAATTTGTTTGATGTGCCTAAGGAAATGATATTATATGATTTTTGCGATGTTTACAAAGTACCTTTTGAGGGCAATATCAGCAAGCCACGTCCTAGAGACATGGAAGATTTCATCTCTGACACCACTGTGGGAGAAGAGAGAGGAGTGTCAAAAGCGAGAGTAGCTAGTTTACATTTTCCCCTTTTACATTACTATGCATTATTTGCCGAGAGATGTTTGATTGGTCGTGGGGAGAGTGGATCACTTAGTGCACCTAACTTTGCTATTTTGCGCCATGCTTTATATGCTGATAGAACTTTTAGTTTGGGCGCTATGGTTGCTCGACGGTTGCACACAAACCGTTCGAAGGGAGCTATTTACGGTGGCATCTATGCCTCCCGCCGCGCTAAACATTTTGAGATTCCTATTAGACATGATGAGGAGGAGAAGATGTTGTTACCCACTAAATATTTAGACTATGCTAGTATGGTAGCGCATCATTTTATTGACAATGACAAGCAAAAGCGACTCCTCTACAACTTAGTATTCAGCCAGGGCACTCGTGAGATTATTACCTTGCCTGCACCTTCTTTGTTCAATATTTATTCAGGCAGGTACATTATTATGCCCGAGGACATCTATGCACACTGAGGTCTGACACAACCCCCAGCACCTGAGCCATATCAGGAGCCTGTTTATCAGTCGGAGCCATAGGAGCTCTCCAACCAGTGGGACTCTCAGGACCCTTCGCAGTATCCAGGAGAGGGTTATTTCCAGCCATGGCTATAGACCAACTTAGGCCAAAAGCCTAATCTTGGGGGAGTACGTATCTCTCACCGACATTATATTCATGCATCACACATTCATTCCAGTAGTCGGTGTTCATCCTTTTTCATTCTATTATCCATGTCAGTTTTATTTTGCTTTCTTCTTGTGTGTTTGAAAAATTTGCGAAAATCCAAAAACATTTCTCGCTTCTTTTCACTTTTTCTTTCTAGCTTTATTTTAGTAGTAGTATTAAAAGAAAACCCAAAAAGATTTCTCATTCTTCTTTTGCTTGTTGGGAGCTTTCCCGTGTAAATAGTTTTTCTCATTTTTGTTTTCTTTCGTTTTGCTTCTTCGAAACAACTAAAAACTCCAAAAATATCTCAGTGTGTTTCTTTGAAATTCTTTTCTTTTCTTTGGGTCGTAAGGACAAGACCACGATGAATATGTTGAGTGGATGTCATATGCATTATTGTTGATGTAACAAAGAGCCCATATTACCTTGTCTTTTCCTTTGAATAAATGTTTGCAAATTCCAACTTAGTCCATGACACGTGCACTCTTATTGTTATTCACATCATTCGATCATGCAAGTCAAAGGAAATAATGACGAAATTTGATGAATCAGATTGAGGTGGAGAAAAGCTGGTATGAACTCGACCTATTTTGTTTTTGTAAATATGATTAGCTCACCGTTCTTGATTCAGCCTATTATGAATGAACATCTTTGCAATGATAATTAGAGATCATAGTTACTCATGCCATGCTTAATTAGCTAGGAGTGGATACTGGTTTATTTTGTGTGTCAACATGCATTTAAAATGGTTGTGATGTAGTATGATAGGATGGTATCCTCCTTTGAATGATTCAAGTGGCTTGACTTGGCACATGTTCACGCATGTAGTTGAATCAAAACCAACAAAGCCTCCATGATATTTATGTTCATGGTGATTTATATCCTACTCATGCTAGTATTCAATGTTGATTCACCTCAATGCATGTCTATGACCGTTGTCGCTCGGTCGCTCCTCAATCTATTTGCTAGCCTTCACTTGTACTAAGAGGGAATACTACTTGTGCATCCAAATCCATAAACCCAAAGTTGTTCCATATGAGTCCACCATACCTACCTATATGCGGCATTTACCTGTCATTCCAATTAAATTTGCATGTGCCAAACTCTAAACCTTCAAATAATAATTTGTTTTTGTATGCCCAAATCGCTCATGTAGCGACAAGGGGCTGTCAGTATCTTCCATGCTCGGTGGTTTATTCTCATGATGAGTGTTTATTCACTTGTCATTCACGAAAAAGTGGCTGGCAATTGGGATGCCCAATCCTATGATCAAAATCAAAATCAACATATAATAATGAAACAAAACTCCCCCGAATTATTGTTGCTATGGAGGGCACCCGAGGATTCGGCTAGCCATGGCTTGTGTCTGTTGGTGGATGGGGGAGTAAAACTTTACCATTCTGTTTGGGAACCGCCTATAACGTGTTTAACATGGAAGATGGCGAGAACTCTTGATCGTTACGTTGACAATGAAAGCATACCTCTCAAAAATATATTCATCTCTGTTTTAAAAGCTTCGAGCTCTGGCACCTCTACAAATCCCTGATTCCCTCTGCGAAGGGCCTATCTATTTACTTTTATTGTTGAGTCATCATCTTCTCATTAAAGCACCAGCTGGAGAGCACTATTGTCATTTATATGCTTTGTTTTTAGTTGATATTGAGTATAACTATGACTGGATCTATTTTACCATGAATTACAATGTCTAGTCAGTGCTTGATCTTCAGAGGTGCTCTGCATTTATGTTTTGCGGTCTCAGAAAGGGCTAGCGAGATACCATTATATCATATTATATCATGATTGTTTTGAAAAAAGTGTTGTCATCTGAGATATCTTATTATTGCTCGCTAGTGTTATGTCATTGATATGAGTAAATGTGAGACCTAAGTGTTATTGTGAATGTGGTTAGTTCATAATCTTTGCTGAAAACCAAAACATTGGTTAGACATATTTGCAACAAGAAGATCAAATAGAGTTTGTAATAGTTTTTCTTTGTCACTTTCAGTTTGTCAACTGAATTGTTTGAGGACAAGCAATGGGATAAGCTTGGGGGAGTTGATACGTCTCCATCGTATCTACTTTTCCAAACTCTTTTGCCCTTGTTTTGGACTCTAATTTGCATCATTTGAATGGAACTAACCCGGACTGACACTGTTTTCAAAAGAATTGCCATGGTGTTATTTTGGTGCAGAAATCAAAGTTCTCGAATTGACCTAAAAATTTACGCCCAGGAGCCACAAGCTCTGTGGGCGCTCCTACCCCCCCCCCCCCACCCAGGCTTGTGCGCCCCCTGGACCTCCGGTAACCCTAACTCCAACTCCATATATACCTATTCAACAAGAGAAAACCCAGAGAGAAGGATTCATCATGTTTTACGATACGGAGCCGCCGCCACCTCCTGTTCTTCATCGGGAGGGCTGATCTGGAATCCGTTCGGGGATCCAAAGGGTGGAAATCAACACCGTCGTCATCACCAGACTTCCTCCATCACCAATTTCATGATGCTCACCGCCGGGAGTGAGTAATTCCTTCGTAGGCTTGCTGGACGATGATGGGTTGGATGAGATTTATCATGTAATCGAGTTAGTTTTGCTAGGGCTTGATCCCTAGTATCCACTATGTTCTGAGATTGATGTTGCTATGACTTTGCTATGCTTAATGCTTGTCACTAGGGGCCGAGTGCCATGATTTCAGATCTGAACCTATTATGTTTTCATGAATATATATGTGTTCTTGATCCTATCTTGCAAGTTATAGACACCTATTACGAGTTATGATCCGCATACCCCAAGGTGACAATAATTGGGATTCTTTCCGGTGATTACCGTAGTTTGAGGAGTTCATGTATTCAGTAAGTGCTAATGCTTTGTTCCGGTTCTGTATTAAAAGGAGGAATTAATATCCCTTAGTTTCCTTATGGACCCCGCTGCCACGGGAGGGTAGGACAAAAGATGTCATACAAGTTCTTTTCCATAAGCACGTATGACTATATACGGAATACATGCCTACATTATATTGATGAATTGGAGCTAGTTCTGTGTCGCCCTAGGTTATGACTGCTACATGATGAATATTATACAACATAATTATACATCGTTGATCCAATGCCTATGAGCTTTTCACATATTGATCTTTGCTAAGTTACTTTTGTTGTTGCTGTTGTTACCATCACTACAAAATTGCTATTGTTACTATTGCCATCGTTACCGTTACTATCATACTACTTCGCTACAAAATACTTTGCTGCAGATATTAAGTCTTTAAGGTGTGGTTGAATTGACAACTCAACTGCTAATACTTGCGAATATTCTTTGGCCCCCCTTGTGTCGAATCAATAAATTTGGGTTGAATACTCTACCCTCGAAAACTGTTGCGATCCCCGATGGTGAACGAAGCATGAAAATCAAAATAAATTCCTACAAACACCCAAGATCTAATCTAGGAGATTTATAGCTACGAGAGGGGAGTGGTGTCTACATACCCTTGTAGACCGAAAGTGTTAACGATCTAGAGATCGTGGTTGGCGTAGTCGTACTCGCGTCGCAATGCATTCCGATCCAAGTACCGCATGTGCGGGACCTCCGAGTTTAGCACACGTACGGCTCGACAGCATCCTCTCCTTCTTGATATGGCAAGGGAGGGAGAGGAGGTAGATGAGATCTGAACTAACACGATGGTGTGGTGGTGGTGGTGTCAGTGGAATTCCAGCAGGGCTTCGCCAATCGCGTACCGGTGAAACGTGGGAGGAGTTGGGAGAGGTAACGGACAAGGGTCGAAGGGGGGCTGCCCCCAACGCCTCCCCACCTTTATATAGGCATGGAGGTGGCTGGTGGCTTGCCCTCCAAGGCCCTAGGGTCGTTGGTCAAAGGGGAGGAAGAAAATCCCTCCTTTCCTTCCCCACTGATCGCTACCCCCCTTTTTAGGGATCCTGATCTTATCCCTTTGCGATATGATACTATTCCTTTTAAGGGAGGATCTTGGTGCACCTAGAATAGGGGTGTGGGGACTTTCCCCACTACCAACATTCAAGTGGGTCCCCCCATCTAGGTGGGCCCCACTCCGGAACCTTCTTGAACCTTCCCGGTACAATACCGAAAAAACTCAAACTTTTTCCAGAACCCCGATAACAACTTTCCATATATGAATCGTTACCTCCGGACTATTCCGGAGCTCCTCGTGATGTCCCAGATCCCATCTGGGACTCTGAAAAACCTTCGGAATTTCTACTATTAATATAGGGAGATTTACATTTTCCCCCCTAATTTTGTCCCGATCTCATCTTTACCCCTAAATAAAAACAGTGCTCAACTTTGCCCCTCTTCCGTTAAGTGCGCTTACAGAAATACCCTTCTGTACATTTTCCATCCAGTCAAAGGCCTTTGACCGTTAAGTGCGTGTATAGAAAAATCTAACGGTCAAAGGCCTTTGACTGGACGGAAAATGTACGGAAGGGCATTTCTATAAGCGCACTTAACGGAAGAGGGGCAAAGTTGAGCACTATTTTTATTTAGGGGTAAAGATGAGATCAGGACAAAATTAGGGGTAAAAATGGAATTGGCCCATTAATATATTAATACTACCCTGGCGCTACCGAACGTTAAGCATGCGACCCTACGGGTTCAGGAACATGCAGACATGACCCAGACTCCTCTCCGATCAATAATCAATAGCGGGACCTATATGCCCATATTGATTCCTAATTATTCAATGAAGATCTTTATCGATTGAACCACGATGTCAAGGATTCAGTCAATCCCGTATGCAATTCCCTTTTCCGACGATATGTTACTTGTCCGAGATTTGATCATCGGTATCCCCACACCTTGTTCAATCTTGTTACCGACAAGTATCTTTACTCGTTCTGTAATACAAGATCCCGTGACTAAACTCATTAGTCATGTGAAGCTTCTTATCATGTTGTATTACCGAGAGGGCCCAGAGATATCTCTCCTTCACATGGAGCGATAAATCCCAGTCTCGATCCATGCAACCCAACAGACACCTTCAGAGACACCTGTAGAGCACCTTTATGATCACCCAGTTATGAAGTGACATTTGATAGAACACAAGGCATTCCTCCGGTATCCGGGAGTGGCATGAACTCATGATCAAAGGAACATATACTTGACATGAAGAAAGCTATAGCAAATAACTAAACGATCTGATGCTAAGCTTACGGTTGGGTCTGTCCATGACATCATTCTCCTAATGATGTGATCCCGTTATCAAATGACAACTCATGTCCATGGTTAGGAAACCATAACCATCATTGATCAACGAGCTAGTCTAGTAGAGGCTTACTAGGGACACGGTGTAGTTTATGTATTCACACATGTATTTAAGTTTCCGGTCAATACAATTCTAGCATGAATAATAAACATTTATCATGAACGGGAAATATGATAATAACCATTTTATTATTTCCTCTAGGGCATATTTCCAACAATCCCCTATACTTCTGGGTTATCAATGCACATGAAACCTGGGACATGGGGGCGACGCGCGCCGGGTGGCCGTCCTGAGGCCACTGCATGTAGAGGTCGGACACCAAGGACTCAAACGAGGTAACGTGCACGGGTCCGGCCTGCCAGACAGAGCTCGGTCACTTGGATTTAGCGACGCTGCAGGGACGGACCCGAGCACAGACACCGTGTCGAGTTTCTTCATGGAATGACCAAGGGACGAGCCGCCGGATGCGCGGCGCCCAAGGTGGCAAAACACCAAACTCACAGTTATACAAACCGGGCCATGCCCTTACTCACTTACTCGTGATGGTCCCATGAAAAGGTGAGACACCAAGGACCTCTGTGAGGTGACGTGCACGGGAGCAGGCCTGAGCTTCCCGCAGCTTGTGAATCTCCTGGGTGATGAACTCTTGCGCCTCGGGCGCGTGTCACCGTGCTCCTTACTTGCGGGGGCACGGGTCGAAGCAAGCCTCCAAGTGATGCCCGAGCACCTCCCTCGTCACACTAGTCAGGTCAGAGGCTCCCCAGGTGGAAGCCCTCGAGCCTGCCTAGAGGGAAGAATGGGCGCGCCTTCCTATGCGAGAGGGAGGCGGGTGCCAGCGACGAGGGAGGTGCCTTTGGCGCTGGCATCATCTGCCGCGTTCTTTGCCTTGGTGGGGCCTGGGGAGGGCAGCAGCTGCTTCTTCCTTGCGGGCACGGCCTCGAGAGGACCAACGCCATCCTCGCCGTCAGAGTGTTCGGCCCCGGCTGCTTTGTAGGCACGCTCGAGGGAGCAGACCGCGTCTTTCTCGTCGCAGGCAATGGTGATGACACCGCTGTACCCAGGCATCTTGAGGACGTTGTAGCCGTGGTGGGTTGCCGCCATGAACTTGGCGAGCGTCGAGTACCCCAGGATGGCGTTGTACGGGAGGCTGATGTACACCACATCAAAGTTGATGAGCTCAGTGTGGTAGTTTTCGCGTGTGCCAAAGGTGGCGGGGAGGCGCACTTGCCCTAGGGGGATGGTGGAGCCATTGGTCACCCCAGAAAATGGCCTTGTTGGCATCAGCTAGTCATAGGGCACTTGGAGCATCTCGAAGGTCTCGACAGAGAGCACGTTGAGGCTGGTGCCTCCGCCGAGGAGTGTTTTGGTCACCGAGATGTTGCTGATGGTGGGGGTGCACATCATGGGAAGCGCACCCACAGCGGCTATGGACTTGAGGTAGTCCTTGGAGTCGAAGGTGATGGCGTACTGCGACCACTTGAGGGGTCACGTGGCTTCCGGCCTTGGGAGGGCAGCGTTCACCTCATGATAGAACTGCTCGATGAGGCGGTTTGACGTAGGGGCATGAGCTCCTCCACGGATACAAGCTATCGCACGGGGCTCCTGATAGCCCCCAGCCCCCTCATCAAGCTGATTGGCGTCGTTACTTCTGGGCGGCGGTGGTAGCGATGGAAGGGCAGCGTTGTCCTGAGGGCATGCCTCGCGAGGTTGATCATGCTAGGCACCATCGCGAGGCTGGTCGCGCCAGCCCTGGCGGGGGTTGCCGTTGCGGTTGTCCCACCGGCCGCCACCGCGGCCGCCTCCACGGTCGGCACCACGGTCGTTGCAGTCCAGTCGACGGCCAAAGTGCTTGTTGCGGAGTGACTTGAGCTCTTGGCAGCCGTTGGTGTTGTGGGTACGCATGTTGTGTTAGACGCAGAACGGGCGGTGATCCTTCACGGGCTCACCACGGTCGCGGGCACGCTTCTGCTTGGGTTTCGCTACTAGCATAGTAGGTTCTTTGCGCTTAACCTCCTTGCCCTTGGCCTTGCTATCCTCAGGCGCCGCGTCAGGGTCGTTGTGGATGAATAGCTGGCCCCCTTCAGCCTTGGCACACTTATCAGCGGTGCTGAATAGCTCTAGTGCCGAGCTTAGGTTGTCGTTGATGGCGAGCTTCTCGCATATCCGGACGTCCTTGACACCGTTGGTGAACGCCATGATGATGGCTTCGTCCGAGGCATGCGAGATCTTGTTGTGCACCTGGCTGAAGCGCTGGATGTACTTGCGAAGGGACTCCCCAGGGCGCTGCTCCATGCGCCGCAGGTCGTTGATGGTGATGGCGCGGTCATGCGTGTCCTTGAAGTTGGCGACGAACTGCTCGCAGAGCTCGCTCCACGAAGAGATCGACTCCTCAGACAGGTTCATGAGCCGGGAGCGTGCGCTGTCCTTGAGGGCCATGGGGAACCAGTTTGCCATGACCTTGTCATCGCTGTTCACCACTTCGATGCTCAACGCGTAGAGCTAGAGGAACTCCATGGGGTCAGGAATGCCGTCGTAGCATGGGGGCAACTCCGGCTTGAACTTGACAGGCCACATCACCCTGCGCAGCTCGCGAGTGAAGGCCCTGCAGCCCACGCTGCTTGAGGGAACGCCTTGCATGAGGGTGGCTCGTTTCTGGCGCCCATCCGCCGGAACCTCTGGGATGATCCAGTATTGGCGCTGCTGCTCGAGAAGCACACATGCATCGGGGAGCGCGTGATGGACGATTTGGAAGCTGGCCTCATCTCGGGCCGGCGGTGGCGCCCCGCAAGGGTGCGTTACGCCGTGGTTCATCAAGGTCAGAGCGCAAGGGCGACGGTGGAGGCATGTCATGCGCCACATCCCGGCGTGAGACGGCGGAGGACGGAGCGAGTGGGAGGGCGCCGGGGCCTCTGCGATGGTGTTGACGAGCTCGGTGATGCGGCCAAGCCAGGCGTCGTAGCCGGCATTTGCCGAGCGGTAGTGGAGCAGCTCAAGCACTATGAGCAGAGCGGCATGTGCATTCGGCGGCCCGCGATGGCCGAGGGAGGAGGAGGCCATGGTGGAGCGGCCGTCGGCCTGCATGAAAGGATGCATGAAGGAGCCCTGCGGCTCCCGGGTGGCAGGGTCAGTGGCGGCGGCAGCTGCGCTCCCGGCGGAGTGGTGGCGGCCATCGTGGCCTGTGGCGCCCCGCCTGATTACCACTGTAGCCAGACAGTCGCCACGCATACCAGCCCAGGAAATCAATCTGGCATGCGCGTTTCCAATAAGTATCAAGAACACAGGCATTTCTATTAATGGATATATAAGTCTTACATGATATCTTAAAAAAGTGATGGCAGCGGAAAAGCTCTATATAAGGCAGCAGGGTCCTGGTGCAGCTCCTATCCACAGGGATCTGACTGGGTTACTCTCCTAGCCCCCGAACGCTCTGGCTCCTTGTCGACGGACGACGGATCCTTATGTGAACCTGGCCACATTGAAGGCCGCTGAGTACTTTTGAATGTACTCGCAAGCAAACCAAACTAACATATACACCAAGCAAAGCAATCCATGACATTCAAGCATGCATTTGTTATTAGAGTATCATTAATTATCATGGCATAGCATACCTATCTAGCAATATAACTACTAAAGTAAAATACAGTAAAGTAAAGCATATCAAGTATATAATCCATACTCCGAATAATCTTAGGATCCAATCCAACTCTTAACCAGATCCAACTTACTCTCTTCCGGGTTGCCTTACAACCCTCAGAATATTCACAATCCACTGAGTATTTCAGGGCATAAGACGAGTTCTTCCATCATTATTATCACTGTTCCGGTTGACCACCTAGAGAGGTCTGGACGGACTGTCCAATACTGTGGACGCGGCTATTCGAATATATTTTACACTCTGGATCAACCGACTAGGTTTAGCTTTAGCAGGTACTTAGCAAGCATGGTTGTTTATCATGGATAACTTAACATGGCGGTAACTATGTACGAGGTAACAACTATGGAAACATAACAACCTATCTCCATATAACATCACAATGAGTCAATAGTGAAACAAGATTTAAATGGCAAGTTATCACTTTACATGTTCCAGCTGTAAGTTACGACCATCGGAACCCTTGCATAAAACCGGCAAAGAAACTAGTCGCCACCAGAACGGTCATTACAACTCAGATCTGGGACATTACCGGAATAACTCAACCCCAGCTCAAGACGGCTAGAAAGCAGCTCAGAGCATTAGACGGTGTTGATAAAAAGAATGTAGCAGCTCCCTAAGACGGCCGAAAAACAACTCAGAGCATAAGGTCACCACTACAGAAAGAAATTCAACAACTGTCCGAGACGGCCGCAAAACAGCTCAGAACATGGGCCAGTTGCTGACAAGAGAAATAAAAGTCGGCATCCACCCCGGACGGCC
Organism: Thinopyrum elongatum; assembly: GCA_011799875.1. Classification (NCBI taxonomy): domain Eukaryota; kingdom Viridiplantae; phylum Streptophyta; class Magnoliopsida; order Poales; family Poaceae; genus Thinopyrum; species Thinopyrum elongatum. Next base: position 94,300,905 of record CM022297.1, read on the forward strand.
GGAAACAGCTCAGAACATAGGCATGGTGCCGTCACTAAAGAAAGGCAGGCAAGGGTTCATCAGCGTCCCATACAGCTCACTACTACGCATACAGGCATAAGCATATTCATTTAAACATGCAAGAATAATATAGAGCAATGCTTTAGGGCATATATCAGATGGTCGGCTTGCCTGGGGATCGATGAATACTCCGGGAAGAAGTGCGGTGAAGCCGCGGAAGAATTTGCCGAAAAAGATTCTCTCCCAGAAGGGCTGTTTAGAGGAAAGGGCAAAATGGCCATTTCCACTATGTGAACACCTTGTGAAAATGATACCAAAAGAATGGGCTTGACGAGACTAAAATGTGAGCGTTGGTTTCACCTGATTCGGAGTTACGAGCGAAAAGGTGTGGTCGTTCACTTTTTAGGCAGAAAAGTGCCCTAACCAGCGAACGTTCACAATATAAAAGATTCTGCCGGCGGTGGAGAGAGAAAGCGTATTTGAGGAATACGCTTTCAACAAAGTGAAAGCGCATTTGCTGCCGAAGACGCGGGTGCTTACGCTTTCTTTTGTGAAAAGCGTATTCAGTGGAATACGCTTCCACTTACTCGGGTCAACGGGTGGGCCTGGTCAGCGCTGAGACACTGCAAGCGGGGCCCACCACATCTCTTTCTCCTCCCGCCTGGGTCGTCTCCTCCCTCGCGTCGTGGAGCAAAGGGGCCGCGGCCGCCGGTGCTGCCGACGATTGGAGGCACGAGGGAGCAGGCCGGCGACTCCTCTGGAACAGGCGCACCTTGCCGCACCCGAAGGTGGTCGCGGGGCCATGCTCGGTGGCCGGTAGCACCACCGCCGCTGGCAGGGGCCGCGGCGATCGAAGAACTCCGGCGAGGCCATGCGGGCTGGGCTAACCGGACGAGCGAAGGACGACGGCGGCTTGCGGGCACCAAGGGGAGGCCGAGGGCGGGGTTGGAGAGGAGGGGAAGGAGCCAGGGCGCAGGCTGGCTCGAGGGGGATCGGCGGCAGAGCCGCGGCCGTGGGCGAGGAGAGGAGCTTCGCAAGCTCAAGGGGAGGGAATGGGGCTCGCTGGTGATGCGGGGGGGGGCTCGAGGGGCATGCTTAAATAGCTCGGGGAGGAGCTAGCCGACACCGGCCGAGGCTCCCAGAAGCTCATCGCCGTGGCGGCGATTCGGTGGAGCACCGGAGGTCGGCATAAGTGGCCATGAGCTAGGAGACAAGGGGAGAAGGGTCTAGGGGGCACACGCGTGCGGTGGAGAGCTCGGCAGTGCGCCCGGACGAGCTGGAACCCGCTGGAGGCGGCCTCCTGAAGGCTCCAATGCATAGGGCACGGATTTGGCGCACTCTGCCCGTGGTCACCATGTGGCCACGGCGTTGCCACGCCCTACGTGAGGCCAAAACTTGTCTAGGGGTTCTCCTTCCTTCCCTAGATTGAATTGCACAGCTGGAGGGCACGGGAGAGTTCTGATGTGACTGAACCAAGGATAAACAGTTTCCAGTAGAAAGGTGTTTGACATGTGGTGTGGCCACCACAGTGCTCATCTTGGCCTTATCCTTGGCATAGGGTAATCATCTACCAAGGTGATTATCTTGGCCAGAATTCAGCACAAATGGACCAGTCTATCTGGCACTTCCTTTGTAACCATGCAATCTAGCCATAAAGGAAGATGATGATGCTGGGGAAAAATGGCTACATGGATTTGGCTGAAATTTGGTGGAGAGGAGTTATTTGGATACATGAAGCCACTGTAAAAGTTTCATACCATTTGGGTACACCAAAATGGTACTTGCTTCACAGAGGTTCCAAATGGACAGAAACTTAGGAAAAATGATGTGGATGAATGGATAGATGGATTGAGTTGGTTGAGTGATTTGTCAATGTTAATCACCATGAAATTTTTTAGCTCAAATATATCAAGGGTTCAAGCACTTCCTTTGCAAACTGAAAATCTAGACAGAATTTGCAAATGGATGCTGTGCTCAAACTTTGAACTATGGAGCTTGGGTTATGATGGAAATGGTGAAGATATGGATAGGATAAGCTCCACAATTTATTTGGGATTTTTCCTGGCTACCAAAATGGTAGTTCCTTTAGAAAGGGCCCAAAATGCAATATTGGCATTAAATAGGAAAATGCAATTTCCCTTATTTAATTATGGCCAATATTTTTATGAGAGCTCAATATGATCACAAAGAATATCTTCACAAGTTTTCATGAACTTTGGAGATGGATAGATATTTTCCTGGATTTAATTCCTTTAACTGGCAGAAAAAGGAATTAATTATAAATGAAAAATATTGCAAATAATTTGGCAATATTTTTGCATATCCAAGGTTTATAGATAAAGGATGATCACTGGGAAAAGTTTGGGAGGCAACATATCAAAGGAAATTGGGGTTCCTTTGTAACTGAAAGAATCAGGGTTTCCCTTCCAGTAACTTGGAAGGTAGGGTTCCGGTGGCAAAATCCCGAGAATAGATCTTAGGTGGCAAGGTTGGACTGGAGAGAATCTCTGTCTGGATAGGAAGGGCAAGACTAAATGACCATCTTCATATACCCAAGAACTAGAGAAATCCGATAACACCGAGAAAAAAGACGGGAGTCAAATCCCGCGAAGGAAAAAAATAGGAGCGAAAACCAGGGTGTCACAAACCTACCCCCCTTAAGAAAATCTCGTCCTCGACATTTCTGTGCTTACCCCGGTGAAGGGGGACTTACCTGTGTGCGACTTGGATCCATCAGCGGTCTCATTTTTGTTGGTTCACTGATCTTTCAACTGCCTCTTCTGATGGACCATGTGTTGTCTTTGCACACAGCTTCCTTGAATCCTTCTCTTTCCTGTCAGGTGTACCTTTTGTCCGGATAGTGGTGTTGCTGGGTGGCGTAGTGGGTAATACCAACAAACAGCTTGATTTACATGGCCTGGGAGTGACTGTTTTGGGTTTTATTGCAATGCTTCGTACCCTGACTGTTACTGGCAAGACATCCTTTTCTGGTACCAGGCTCACGTGCTCGTATGGCCTCGAGTGAGTGGGAGTGGCTTTCTTTTTACCGTGTCAGAATGCTCAGTCTAGTTGTGGGTTCTATACTGATGTTTCTTTCTGCTTTCGGCATTCTGACTTTGTCCTTAGGTGATCCACAATTCAGGGAACAACATGACCGAGCTATTGCTGCTATATTCCCAAATAAAATGTTGGGCATAATCCCAAAGTAATCATAGATAGTAATCTCTTATTCCAATGGTGTCGTGATGTCTACGAGCTGTTGATGCTGATGTGCTTTGAACCATTCTATCTGAATGCCTCGTTTCGAACTCTGCCGCTTGCGGTGATGGCTCTGTCATATATAGCCTCTATAGTCCTTGCTATGACCACTAAGCTAAACATAGTATGACTATCCTCTGGTGTATCTTTCAGAGTATAGCCTCTTTATCTTGGTTGATGGCCCATCTTCACGATAAGTGCGGCAATCTAACTTGTACCCGCAGGTAGTGCATTGTTGTGGCCGTATATGTAAGAGTCTGACAAGGGTCGGTAATACCACTCTGTCCGTGAAACTGTATCTTGCTGACCATCACGGAGGTTGTTTGTCCAGAACTTCTTTATTCTTGAGGATTCCTTTGATGGACCTGTGATGACCTACCAACACGGCTCCTTGATTGTTTTCCCGGTTTGTCGGGCTTGTTCTCACAACTTATTCTTGCATATCTCGTAGGGTTAGCTGTGCTCATATTCTTCCTTTCAACATGGGGCCAATTCTTCTCTCAACACAGTCATTCCCGTGTATGAGTGGCTCGAATGAACTGATCCCCTGGACTGCATGCTCACAACATATGCAGGGGTAGGATAAATCCTTTCATAAGCACTGAGTTTTGAGGCGGATGTGTGTCTGGGCTAGTTCGTGCTTCTAACAAGCTTGTTGTGGGCACAATGGTGTGTTGAAGAAGGTTGAATTCCTTATGCTCAAAGCTTCTGCCAGGCTAGCATACTGAAGAAGGCTGGGTATCGTATCCCAGAAGTTTTTCCCTCATGTTGCTTGCTGCGGAAGGTCGGGTGCCTTATGCTGGAAGCTTTCCGCGGTAGCACACTGTGGAAGATGGGAGTGCCATACCCCAGAAGATTTTTCCCACCAAGTGGTGTACCGAGGAAGATTGGCAGTCTGGTAGCTTGCGAAGGAAGGCTAGGTTCCTTATACCAAAACCTTTCATTGTGTACGCAGTCGGATCTAAGGCCGATTCTGGCTTCCTTCTGAAGTATCTGAAATTTACTCGTAGTAGAGCCAAAACTTGATATAGGCCATACCTTGTCTGAAGACTTTTTGTTGGTCATGCACACCGCTTGTCCTTCTGCTGGTCTGATCATTGCTGCTATAAAGGTTGCACAACTGATGCATGCTTCGTGTTGTTAATTAGTTCGGAATACCCCTTGCATTCAAACAAGTGTTGCCGATAATTAGCAGTTGACGGATAATTCCATTCGGTTTAGCTGAGCTTCCAAGCATGTGAAGTTCTCATTGATCCTGGGCAACCGCGAACTTATCCATATTCCTTGCAGACCTTGTTACTATGCCTAGAAATTTGTATTTGCATCGGTGTGCTCCAAGATATGCTTTGCAATTTGTACCAATGTACCGGAGTTTTGTTGCTGCTCTTGGCACATTCACATTCTCGAAATATGTCTTCGGTGGGTAATAGGTGATTCTGGAGTCCATTAAAAAAACTCAAGGTTCACCCCACTGACCGAAGAATCCTTGTGTCGAGGACAGAATCATTTGTCCTTGCTGGTGTTCATTCTTGGTAACTCATCTGACTGCTTCTTAGGCGTGATCTGTTCTGAGGCACACTCTCTCAGGTATATTCTGGCCTTGTCTATTGCACATAGATTCTGCTTTTGTCCCATTCTTCATTCTTGACAGATCTGGTAATAATGTTATGAATATCAGTCAGTTGACTTGGCATGACTCTCGCCGAATTTGGATTATTGGGCATTATCCAAGTTGTAGACTGGTCTTCTTGACGGCACTTGCAGATGGATCCAGTCGGAGCGAAGAAACGGAACCGACAACAGAAACAAGAACCGCGAAAACCAAAAAGCAAATAAATCTCAAATTTTGCGGACCTTACACACGTGGCCGAAGATTCACTAGTATAACTAGTATGGCGCACTCGATGCACCTCTAAGGATTTAGAAGCAAAATCACACAATGCTCCTGGTAGCACTGGTGTCAAGCTTCTACTACTTCCTTAGGGAACATCATACTCGACGCATGACCATAGCCAAAGTGGCTTAGTCAACGATCCTAAGGTTGTCGGGGAAAGATGGAATTTATAAGCGTTTCCCAAAGGAAACTAGAGTTAAGGAGAGAAATGCCATGGCTAGCAAGCAAGGTAAGAATATCTGGTTTACCTAGGGGTTCAGGGCTCAAGGGTCGTTGCCGGGTGCGAGCATTTCACACCGGAGGCAAAGGCCACGAGAGTTGGGGTCTGATTGAGCCGAAACCTATGGGGTTGCCTTATGATTAATAGTAGCCGTGCCTGCTTGGCAAAGATGGCTGAAATTCATCTGGGCTTTCTACTGAGCACAAGACAATGAAGTCTGGCTAGGCTAACCTATGGTCAGCCTGGCTGCTCTGATACCATCCATTGTGGTGCCCCGCCTGATTACCACTGTAGCCAGACGGTCGCCACGCATACCAGCCCAGGAAATCACTCTGGCATGCGCGTTTACAATAAGTATCAAGAACACAGGCATTTCTATTAATGGATATATAAGTCTTACATGATATCTTACAAGAGTGATGGCAGCGGAAAATCTCTATCTAAGGCAGCAGGGTCCCGGTGCGGCTCCAATCCACAGAGATCTGACTGGGTTACTCTCCTAGCCCGCGAACGCTCCGGCTCCTCATCGACGGACGACGGATCCTTATGTGAACCTGGCCACATTGAAGGCCGCTGAGTACTTTTGAATGTACTTGCAAGCAAACCAAACTAACATATACACCAAGCCAAGCAATCCATGACATTCAAGCATGCATTTGTTATTAGAGCATCATTAATTATCATGGCATAGCATACCTATCTAGCAATATAACTACTAAAGTAAAATACAGTAAAGTAAAGCATATCAAGTATATAATCCATACTCTGAATAATCTTAGGATCCAATCCAACTCTTACCCAGATCCAACTTACTCTCTTCTGGGTTGCCTTACAACCCTCAGAATATTCACAATCCACTGAGTATTTCAGGGCATAAGATGAGTTCTTCCATCATTATTATCACTGTTCCGTTTGACCACCTAGAGAGGTCTGGACGGACTGTCCAATACCGTGGACGCGGCTATTCGAATAGATTTTACACTCTAGATCAACCGACTAGGTTTAGCTTTAGCAGGTACTTAGCAAGCATGGTTGTTTATCATGGATAACTTAACATGGCGGTAACTATGTATGAGGTAACAACTATGGAAACATAACAATCTATCTCCATATAACATCACAATGAGTCAATAGTGAAACAAGATTTAAATGGCAAGTTATCACTTTACATGTTCTAGCTGTAAGTTACGACCATCGGAACCCTTGCATAAAACGGACAAAGAAACCAGTCGCCACCAGAACAGTCATTACAACTCAGATCTGGGACATTACCGGAATAACTCAACCCTGGCTCAAGACAGCTGGAAAGCAGCTCAGAGCATGAGATGGTGTTGATAAAAAGAATGTAGCAGTTCCCTAAGACGGCCGAAAAACAGCTCAGAGCATAGGGTCACCACTACAGAAAGAAATTCAACAACTGTCCGAGACGGCCGCAAAACAGCTCAGAACACGGGCCAGTTGCTGACAAGAGAAATAAAAGTCGGCATCCACCCCGGACGGCCAGAAACAGCTTAGAACACAGGCGTGGTGCCGTCACTAAAGAAAGGCAGGCAAGGGTTCATCAGCGTCCCATACAGCTCACTACTACGCATACAGGCATAAGCATATTCATTTAAACATGCAAGAATAACACAGAGCAATGCTTGAGGGCATATATCATATGGTCGGCTTGCCTGGGGGTCGATCAATACTCCGGGAAGAAGTGCGGTGAAGCCGCGGAAGAATTCGCCAGAAAAGATTATCTCCCGGAAGGGCTGTTTAGAGGCAAGGGCATAATTGTCATTTCCACTGTGTGAACACCTTGTGAAAATGATACCAAAAGAACGGGCTTGACGAGACGAAAATGTGAGCGTTGGTTTCACCTGATTCGGAGTTACGCGCGAAAAGTTATGGCTGTTCACTTTTTAGGCAGAAAAGTGCCCTAACCAGCAAACGTTCATAATATAAAAGATTCGGCCGGCGGTGGAGAGAGAAAGCGTATTTGAGGAATACGCTTTCAACAAAGTGAAAGCGCATTTCCTGCCGAAGCCGCGGGCGCTTACACTTTCTTTTGTGAAAAGCGTATTCAGTGGAATACGCTTCCACTTACTCGGGTCCACGGGTGGGCCTGGTCAGCGCCGAGACACTGCAAGCAGGGCCCACCACATCTCTTTCTCCTCCCGCCTGGGTCGTCTCCTCCCTCGCGTCGTGGAGCAGAGGGGTCGCGGCCGCCGGTGCTGCCGACGATTGGAGGCACGAGGGAGCTGGCCGGCGACTCCTCTGGAACCGGCGCACCTCGCCGCACTAGAAGGTGGTCGCGGGGCCATGCCAGGTGGCCGGTAGCTCCACCGCCGCTGGCAGGTGCTGCGGCGACCGAAGAACTGCGGCGAGGCCATGCGGGCTGGGCTCCCCGGACGAGCGGAGGACGACGGCGGCTTGCGGGCACCAAGGAGAGGCCTGGGTTGGAGAGGAGGGGAAGGAGCCAGGACGCTGGCTGGCTCGAGGGGGACCGACGGCAGAGCTGCGGCCGTGGGTGAGGAGAGGAGCTCCATAAGCTCAAGGGGAGGGAATGGGGCTCGCTGGTGATGCAAGGGGGCTCGAGGGGCATGCTTAAATAGCTCGGGGAGGAGCTAGCCGACACCGGCCGAGGCTCCCAGAAGCTCGTCGCCGTGGCGGCGATCCGGTGGAGCACCAGAGGTCGGCACAAGCGGCCATGAGCTAGGAGGCGAGGGGAGAAGGGTCTAGGAGGCACACGCGTGCGGTGGAGAGCTCGCCGGCGCGCCCGGACCAGCTGGAACCCGCTGGAGGCGGCCTCCCGAAGGCTCCAATGCACAGGGCACGCATTTGGCGCGCTCTGCCCATGGTCACCACATGGCCACGGAGTTGCCACGCCCTACGTGAGGGCCAAACTTGTCTAGGGGGTTCTCCTTCCTTCCCTGGATCGAATTGCACAGCTGGAGGGCACGGGAGAGTTCTAATGTGACTGAACCAAGGTCAAACAGTTTCCAGTAGAAAGGTGTTTGACATGTGGTGTGGCCACCACAGTGCTCATCTTGGCCTTATCCTTTGCATAGGGTAATCATCTACCAAGGTGATTATCTTGGCCAGAATTCAGCACAAATGGACAAGTCTATCTGGCACTTCCTTTGTAACCATGCAATCTAGCCAGAAATGAAGATGATGATGCTGGGGAAAAATGGCTACATGGATTTCGCTGAAATTTGGTGGAGAGGAGTTATTTGGATACATGAAGCCACTGTAAAAGTTTCATACCATTTGGATACACCAAAATGGTACTTGCTTCACAGAGGTTCCAAATGGACAGAAACTTAGGAAAAATGTTGTGGATGAATGGATAGATGGATTGAGCTGGTTTTTGGTTTCCATGAGTGATTTGTCAATGTAAATCACCATGAAAAATTTCAGCTCAAATATATCAAGGGTTCAAGCACTTCCTTTGCAAACTGAAAATCAGGACAGAATTGGCAAATGGATGCTATGCTCAAACTTTGAACTATGGAGCTTTGGCTATGATGGAAATGGTGAAGATATGGATAGGATAAGCTCCACAATTTATTTGGGATTTTTCCTGGCTACCAAAATGGTAGTTCCTTTAGAAAGGGCCCAAAATACAATATTGGCATTAAATAGGAAAATGCAATTTCCCTTATTTAATTATGGCCAATATTTTTATGGGAGCTCAATATGATCACAAAGAATATCTCCACAAGTTTTCATGAACTTTGGAGATGGATAGATATTTTCCTGGATTTAATTCCTTTAACTGGCAGAAAAAGGAATTAATTATAAATGAAAAATATTGCAAATAATTTGGCAATATTTTTGCATATCTAGGGTTTATAGATAAAGGATGATCACTGGGAAAAGTTTGGGACGCAACAGATCAAAGGAAATTGGGGTTCCTTTGTAACTGAAAGAATCAGGGTTTCCCTTTCGGTAACTTGGAAGGTAGGGTTCCGGTGGCAAAATCCCGAGAATAGATCTTGGGTGGCAAGGTTGGACTGGAGAGAATCTCTATCTGGATAGGAAGGGCAAGACTAAATGACCATCTTCATATACCCAAGAGCTAGAGAAATCCGATAACACCGAGAAAATAGACGGGAGTCAAATCCCGCGAAGGAAAAAAAATAGGAGCGAAAACCAGGGTGTCACACGGCCCGCAGGTGCCGTCTGGGCGATGCGAGCTTCCTGACATTCGGGGCGCACATGGCGAGCGTCGGCCATGGAGTTGGCGAAGTGGACGTCGGAGCGGAGCGGAAGAACGGTGGCGCACCCCTACCTGGCGTACCAAGTGTCAGAGTCGGGGCTTCGGGGACCCAAGAAGGCTCGAACTCTGTGGTGCGCTCACTGCCTACCGCCCTACTTAGCCTCACAACCTCACGGTGCTGCTCCGGTGTGCTCGAGCTAGGAAGGAGAACAATGGACGCAGCGGTTTACCTAGGTTCGGGCCACCTTGTGGTGTAAAATCCTACTCCTGCTTGGTTGGGATTGCTTGGGGAGATGAAGTACAAGCGTGTAGCTCTAGTTGCTCAAAAACCGAGGCCCCCTCTCTACTGTGGCACCGTTCCGGCTCTTATACTGGCCTTGGTCCTCTTCCCCCAAAAACACAAGGCGGGAAGGGTTTCCACAATGGCCAATTCGAAGGGGGACAAGGTTGCAGCTTATCCTGACTAAAGGTGGTCTTCGCCTGCAAAAGGTCTCCTACCGTGACACGCCGGTGGGCTCGGTGATGACCTCCGTCCTGGCGGGCCCATCGTCTTGGTCTTTTTGCACCGAACGGATAACCTTTGGGGACTGCTTTGGGAACCGGTGCACTGTCTTTGCTCCCTTAGCACGAAAGAGGAAAGACTTCGTATCTGCACCTGCTGGCACGGCCTCTGGCACCGCTCGTCGTCGCGTGCGTCACCCACGTGGAGACGCAGCACCGCGCGACTCTTCAAGCTGCTCCTAGCTTACTCACCGCGAGGGGCCTCGGGAGATCGCCCCACGAGGGGGCCTCGGGAGGCCGATGGTGACACTTGCTAACATTTGCCTCGCGAGGCGGCGGCCTCGCGAGGGTTCTTGCTCATGAAGCCTTGGAGTGGGCCACCTACTTCCTGGGCCGTAGGCAGACGGACCTGGGTACCCCTAGTCCCATGGGCCCAATAGTATTCTAAGGGTGTCTATAATTCTTAGTCATCTTTCATTTTATCCGATGTACATTTAGGATGTTGCGTGTTATGTACATCATAGCTATTTTGTTGCTTTGTCATATGTAAGATTTATTAGTGCTATCAAAATATTCTTTGCATGCAAATTCTCACATTTTCTTGTAATATTAGTCGAGGCATGCATTGCACGTGCACACTTACTAGTTACCATACCACTAGACGCGTAGTGCCGTGCAGTGGAAGTAGAGTTGTGGCAGCGCGTCTCCGGAGTCGTCCTCTCCCTGTCAAACTCCCACGTACAGCCGATCGCCAAGTCCCATGAACAGATTCGCCAGAGTGGCACAATTGCACCACCTCTAATGGTATCCGCGTGTGCAGGAGGAATGCCGTGCGGTGGACTTCTAGGTCCGATCGCCTAGCCGACGGCTCGTGGAGGTGGCTAGTTGCAACACATGCAAAGCCCTAGCATGTATCGACCCAATTCATCATTCAATACATGTATCGTACCTCCACTATATATTTGAATCCATTGTGGGTTCAACACTTGGGCCCTGCATGGGCCTGTAAGTCAATTCAGCCGAGATTCTAGTACAACTCGAATCCCAACCGGCCAGTGTCCTCGGATCCGACCTCATCGGTTCCTTCCCTTAAGCGCGTGACCCCTTAGGTTCAAGTCGGCTTGGCTGTAGGTTGGATCATGTCTAACCTACTCAGTTGGTAGCGGCCTCTAGCAAAGCATAACGACTACTAAGCAAACTATGAAGCCGGTTGGCGAGCCTGTACGTCACACTTTCATTCCCTTTGCCACACGATATATGTTGTCGGGCTCAAGGCGATGTGGTCATCCTTATTGCACCCCGGCCTCTTTCTTGTTCCAGTTAATCCAACCAACACCTCGGCTTATCTCATAATCCTCATCGCATGGCCATCCTTATACAAGTCGGGTCACACAAGGGGCCCAGAGTATATCTCTTCGCATCGGAGGGGCGGATCCCATCTTGCTCAACCATGTCTCGTAGCATGGGTCTGGACAAGACCGAGACCTACTTTTGAAACTACGCAATTATGGAGTAGCATTTGGTCGGCCCAAAGCAGGTCGGTCACCATCCCGAGAACATGCGTCAGCTCAGGTCTGAGGACATAGAACGTATGTGTACTAGAGACTTACAGATGACCGATCATTGTTTCTTATGGTTGGGTCTGTCCAATCAGATATCCATCCGAGCCCGAATCCAGTCTCCTCAGATCCAACCTTGGATCCGATTAGATCCATGCAGTTCAACAACATCACATGCTTCATGGCTAGTGAGACAAAGCCGTCCACCGTATTACATGCTAATCTAGTCCGACGTGTGCCCACACATCACTTATGACCAGGGACCATTTAGGATATATCATACAACACAAGATCTCACATAGAAGTCACGTACTTGCCGACAAGCATCATTGATATCGTCCGAGAACTACATCGGTTCATAAACATATCAGAATATCATCATACATGATTGCATCTTAGTCCAGATCGGGTGCCAGTGCCGCCAATCCCGATGATCGGCCGCGCCCGTCTGCTGGAGATAAACCGCCGGCAGGCCCACACTAGTAGAAAACAGGGCACTAGTCCCGGTTCCAGAGGGCCTTTAGTCCCGGTTCTGCAACCGGGACAAAACGATCGGGACTAATGCCCATAACTTTTAGTCCTTATTGGCTTACGAACCGGGACTAAAGTAGCTCCACGTGGCCGCTGTGGGGCGCCCAGGCAGGAGGACCTTTACACCAACCGGGACTAAAAGGCAGCCACACGTCAGCAGCTCGCAGGCGCTGGGGTTTTTTTTTTAAAGGATGGGGGTTTAGGGGTTTTGGAGGGTTTAGGGGTTTCATATTATGTTAGCTAGCTACTACATATAGAGAGAAGTGACCTCTCTTTCTCCGTGCTTGGTCGACGGTAGCTACTACATATAGAGAGAACTCGACACTAGCTAGTAAGCAAATGAAGGAACCATTAATTACACAACATCGTCATGAACATATATAGAGAGAAGTGACCTCTCTTTCTTTGTACTTGGTCGAACAACAAGTTTTCGTATATCTATCCGACGCTATTACATATATAAAATATAACATCTCTTACAATCGCTAACATCATCTACCTAAGATCCATTTCCAATTCCATATGGTATTCTCCGTCTTTAGGTATGACGTGGTCAAGAAAGAATCCCGCCAATTCCTCTTGAATTGCTCGTATGCGATCATGTGGTAGGAGTTCATCCCGCATCCGCCAGATCTAATTTAAAGAAGGGGTCAATACAAATATATGAATGAAACTCAACACAAATGATGGTAATAAAAAAGAATTGTGAATATTGTTTACGTACTTCAAATTGTTCGTCAGAGAAGCCCCGCTCAAGGGTCGAGTTGCGAATGAACTCGCAAATGTAGTATCTACATAAATCAGTCTCGGGTGCCTGCCACAAGCACTTTGCGAGAATAGAGTTCAATCAAACTGATAATCAAGCATGATAATGGTTGATGAAACTACAATCAATGAGAGATGCACGATGGAACTAGCTAGTACTACTTACTCTGGGCTATGTAAATTTCAGCTCCTTCTTCAGACCCGGGACCATTCCGGTGAATGTTTTCCAAACCCTGCCCGGCAAAGAAAATGATTACTTGATATCAGGAACTGAACGAAAGTTGCCGATCGATATGGTGCGATAATGATTGAACTTACCTCTGGAGCATTTCACTCATGTCCGCCCACTCCTTTTGATCTTTACGTCTCGAGTCTAAGATAGTTACTACTGCCCTGTCAAGCTTTATGGATAGCAGAATAAAGTGGAACCTGTGCACGCATAACTCATCAATTACACTTAACCTCGAGTAAGCGAAACCGAATATGCACAAGACAGTAACAGTCGCTGGAAGTTGTAAGGAAAGAGTATATCCCTTTTGTTTTGATGTCTAAGGAACGCTTTTAGCAAGTTTTTCTCGGTATCTTTGGCTCTCTTTTTTACCGACCATTCATTTACGGTATTTGGGCTAAGGAACCCAATGTCATAGATTTGTCCTCTTTTGCATTCGACGATCTTCAATCTGCATAACATATATAGTGAGGATGATTATATATACATGCAATGAATGAGCTGAGCTAGAGACTTAATTACAGAAATAATACTTACAGACAGTAGCAAGTCATGAGTTGTTTGTCGAGGGCCTGTTGATTGAATAACTGAAATAATTCCACAAATTCAACAGGCATCAGGTCGAGTCCAATGAAGTCGTGCTCATCTTTAATTCCCAGCATCAGATTGTCGGTCCCAGACTACCTGCAGGTTTCCAAGTACCATTCATGCAATCTTTGCATCATCATTGGTAGATGCGGGAGCTGATCACGTTTGACGAGAGGCTTCCTGTGCTTGTATCTAAATTGCTCTACTACCTCAGCCGTTTCAAATTGTACATCATCACCCACGTAATCACCAAGAGTGGTACCGGGCAGTAGCCCCGGATGATTAGCGATATCGCTAGACACCTTGAGCAGGGGGCACGATTGCTTCTCCTGTTTGCCGAGCTGAGGAATTTTTTCCCACTTAGTCTTGCAGCACTGGTAGTACTTCCGGACCGCCGCGCTTCACCATATGTTATTCCAATACAGCGATCATAGTGTGATTGCGGCGGAGGCGGTGGTGGTCGCTTAAGGGCATCCAGAGTGCGCTTCGCTTTCACCGAATCTACTGCTTCCTTTCAAGGTGGACGTTTCCATTCAAAATGGGCCCTCACTTCGGCATCCACGATGTCCTTGTTTTCCTCGTCAGTCCTCTCATATGGTAACTTTGGAAGAGGCTTGAGGCTTGGACCAAATTTGAATTTCTTACCGCCTGTTGTACTACTAGCCGCCGGAGCGGCGGCAGCTCTCTTCCGCCGTTGCTGAGGCGGTGGAGTCCGCTGACGCGCCGGAGGAGGCGGAGGAGGAAGATGACTCTACTGAGGGGCCTCCTCCGCCGGAGACGGCGGCTGAGGCGGCAGAGACAGCTCATGCACCGGAGATGACTCAGGCAGCTGAGCTGGACTGTGAGGAGTCTGCTGAGGGGCCTCATCCAGCTGAGTCTGCTGAGGCGGCGTCCAGTTTGGAAGCTTGATGTTCTCCTTTCTCCATAGGCAGGTACTCCTTAAGGCATTTTCCAGAAGAATATCCCCTTCACCTGTAGGGTAGTCAAGCTCCAGCCCCTTAAATCCCTCCATTATTTCATCCACCGTGACAATAGCATAGCCATGAATCAGACGGCAATGGAAAGTTCCCTCAACTCGAGGAGGTACGACAGAGCCGACCGCCACCTTCAAGTAAAGGTTCTACCATTTCGCCATTAGCACACAATGTTCAGCCTCCGTGATACTATCCATGGGGTAGCGAGGAGCCGTGATATCAGGCTGAACGAGCTTCGTGGAATCCACGCTGCTACTCCGCTGAGATGGTGGGGTAGCTTCGGGGGCAGTGTCGAAGGAAGGATCTTTGTGCCGCTGAGATAGTTGGCCGGTAGCTCGCTGGCTCTCAAGTTCCTCTAGTTTCGCTAATCTTGCATTGATCTTCTGCATTTCGCTTGCTTCCTGTTGCTTCTTTCTCTATCGGCTTCTATAACCACCGCTATT
Source organism: Thinopyrum elongatum (assembly GCA_011799875.1). NCBI lineage: Eukaryota > Viridiplantae > Streptophyta > Magnoliopsida > Poales > Poaceae > Thinopyrum > Thinopyrum elongatum. Next base: position 94,316,074 of record CM022297.1, read on the forward strand.
GAAAAACCCATGCACCCATGGAACGGAGCCTGAAGTGCCTCGTGTTCGTCTAGGGTGTTCAGGATTCCCGAGGGCCTCTGTCAGCTCGTCCTTCTCTCTGTCGGGCCGGAACGTCCCTTCCTGCGCTGCCTTGTTTGCTTCCTGAAGCTTTGTGATGGGTATTGCAAGTTGATCGTTCGTCCAAACACACTTCCCTGATTCTGGGTCCAAAGTTCCCCCAACCCCGAAGAACCAAGTCCTTACCCGATCTGGCCAGTGCAATGTCGCTGGTTGGACCCCTTTAGCAAGCAGGTCTTGCTCAGCTTTGTCCCACAACGGCTGGGCTTTGCTGTAGCCACCTAACCCTGTTGTATAGTGATACTCTTCTTTGCAGCATTTTGCTTGTTTGTCAGTGACCTTTGCTTACCCTTGTTCGATTTCTTGTAGGCCACAAATGCGGGCTAGTGATCTCTTATCTTCTCATATCGACCGATGAATTCTGGAGTCTCGTCTTTCTCGACAAAGTTTTTTGTTCAACTCTTTCTTCCAGTTGTTGAATAATTATTCCATCTTCTTAAGAGCAAATGCCTTGACCTTTCACTCTATAACTGGGTTATTCGGATCCTCCTCTGGTGGTAGGCTGAAATTTGTCATCAGCGAGGTCGAAAGATCATCTTTCAGTCTATCCTGGACATAAGAAACTTTAGGGTCCTTCTTCTTATTCCATTCTTGGATGCTGATCAGGACGCTATCCCTAACAACAACTCCGCACTGATGTACAAATGTGTCCTTGGTCCGCTTGGGAGCAATCGGTTGGCCATCTCGAGCGACTTCTGTGATCATGAACCTTTCATCCTGGCGCAACCTTTTCTTCAGGCCTCGTCTCCTTACCGAAGTTTGGCTCGATCCGGAGGACTAAAAGAAGAAAGAAGTGTTAATATATGTACATACAAAACAATTAATGCATCAAGTCAGCACAGTCTTAATTAATATATATATATATATATACCTCGCCGGACTTTGCAACAGTTAAGGCTCCCTCCTCCGTTCGGTCACCGGAGCCGCGATCATGATCTCCTTCCTCCGCCATTCCGTCACCGGAGCCGTCATGATCTCGTTCGTCCTCCATTGTTGGATCACCGGAGTCGTCACCCTCTCCTTCCTGACCATCAGTGTCATTGAGAAACGACAAGGGATCACCTCCGTCGCGGATTATATCCCCCAACAACTCTTCTTTTTCTAAGTCACTGTCCATAGTTTCTGCAAATATTACAACATGGCTATATACAAACATGAGAGATGGATTAGTGGCAAACCTGGACTTAATATCACAACAAGGAATCATATGCATATGAGCAATGGATTAGTGGCAAACATCATGCAAAGTTGACAAGTTTTATAACATTCAGTTTTAGACGATCGTCGAGGACTCCTCCCCCCTCATGTCTGATGAGTCGTCCTATCTTTCGAGAGAGGATACTTTGCGGACCGCCTCTCTCATGGTCATCGAGGATACTTACGGACCCCCCCCCCTCATGTCGAAGTTATCGGGGATATGTTGAATTCGCGAGAGAGTTAGGGGTGTTCTAACACGGCACTACACGATATAGGTGAACGGGGATAACATCCGGGAATGTTTTCCCGAAGTATGCATTAATTTTGGACAGATGAACCAGAGGGGGATGGTTCCAGGTTCGCTATGCTAGCTTCTTGTGACAGACAAACGGAGGGCATATTCGGATTCGTCATATTTTTCTGATCGATTTTCATATATAAATTATTTTCATCGGAGTTACGGTTAATTTTCTATGAATTTCTAAAGTTTTACAAAAAGTGCCACTACTTGATACATACATATACATCTTTTTTTTAACACACATACATATATATCCACTAAGCATCAACATTTTCTATACATACATAAACATACATACATACATACATACATACATAAAAATATTAATACATACATATATACACAACATAAATAATAAACAAAAAAATAGGGGGGCGGGGCGAGGTGGCGGCGGCTCATAGCGGGGGCGGCGAGGGCTCGGGGAGGAGGGCCGGCGAGGAGGGCCGGCGGGGGCGGCGACGAGGAGCGAGAGCGGGCTCGGGGACGGCGTCGGGGCGGCGACTAGGAGCTGGCTCGGGGAGGAGGGCGAGGAGGTCCGGCGACGAGGACGGCGGGGAGGTCCGGCGACGAGGAGCGGGCTCGGGGGCGGCTCGGAGGCGACAGCGAGCTCGGGCATCCTGGCGGCGTCGAGGTGCTCTTCGGCGTCGTCGGGGGCAACTGCAGATGGCTTTTGCAAATTTCCTAAGTCCCTGCTTATATACCCAACCCTTTAGTCCCAGTTGGTGGCACCAAACGGAACGAAAGGCCCCCTTTAGTCCCGGTTCATTGACATACATGGTCGCCAAGGTAGAATTCCGTAGAACTGTGTAGTGTGCTTGAGCCCAAGAATGCCCATCCCTACATATTATTGAATCCGCTCCTAGCGTGCCTTTTCCAGTCATTCTCCCCTCATACCGCGATTGAGGGAGACCAATCGGCTTAAGGTCCAGAATGAAGTCAACACAAAACCCAATGACCTCCTCTGTTTGATGGCCCGTGGAGATGCTTCCTTCTGGCCTAGCACGGTTACGAACATATTTCTTTAAGACTCCCATGAACCTCTCAAAGGGGAACATATTGTGTAGAAATACAGGGCCCAGAATGGTAATCTCGTCGACTAGATGAACTAGGATGTGCGTCATGATATTGTTGAAGGATGGTGGGAACACCAGCTCGAAACTTACAAGACATTGCACCAAATCATTCTTTAACCTTGGTAGGATTTCTGGATTGATTACCTTCTGAGAGATTGCATCGAGGAATGCACATAGCTTCACCATGGCTAATCGAACGTTTTCCGGTAGTAGCCCCCTCAATGCAACCGGAAGCAGTTGCGTCATAATCATGTGGCAGTCATGAGACTTTAGGTTCTGGAACTTCTTCTCTGCCATATTTATTATTCCCTTTATATTGGACGAGAATCCAGACGGGACCTTCATACTGAGCAGGCATTCAAAGAAGATTTCCTTCTCTTCTTTGGTAAGAGCGTAGCTGGCAGGACCTTCATACTACTTTGGATGCATGCCATCTTTTTCGTGCACACGTTGCTGGTCCTCCCGTGCCTCCGGTGTATCTTTTGTCTTCCCATACACACCCAAGAAACCTAGCAGGTTCACGCAAAGATTCTTCGTCACGTGCATCATGTCGATTGCAGAGCGGACCTCTAGGTCTTTCCAATAGGGTAGGTCCCAAAATATAGATTTCTTCTTCCACATGGGTGCGCGTCCCTCAGCGTCATTCGGAACAAATAGTCCGCCAGGACCCTTTCCAAAGATTACTTGTAAATCATTGACCATATCAAGTATGTGATCACTAGTATGAAGGGCGGGCTTCTTCCGGTGATCTGCCTCACCTTTGAAATGCTTGCCTTTCTTTCGACATTAATGGTTGGTCGAAAGAAATCGACAATGTCCCAGGTACACATTCTACCTGCATTTGTCCAAATATATATGTTCGGTGTCATCTAAACAGTGCGTGCATGCGTGGTATCCCTTGTTTGTCTATCCTGAAAGGTTACTGAGAGCAGGCCAATCATTGATGGTTACAAACAGCAATGCATGTAGGTCAAATTCCTCCTGATTGTGCTCATCCCGCACATGTACACCTTTTCCATTCCACAGCTGTAAAAGTTCTTCAACTAATGGCCTTAGGTACACATCAATGTCGTTGCCGGGTTGCTTAGGGACTTGGATGAGCACTGGCATCATAATGAACTTTCGCTTCATGCACAACCAAGGAGGAAGGTTATAGATACATAGAGTCACGAGCCAGGTGCTATGATTGCTGCTCTGCTCCCCAAAAGGATTAATGCCATCTGCACTTAAACCAAACTATACGTTCCTTGCGTCACCTGCAAAGTCCCCCCACCTTCTCTCGATTTTTCTCCACTGCGACCCATCAGCGGGTGCTCTCAACTTCCCGTCTTTCTTACGGTCCTCTTTGTGCCATCGCATCAACTTGGCATGCTCTTTGTTTCCGAACAGATGTTTCAATCGTGGTATTATAGGAGCATACCACATCACCTTGGCAGGAACCCTCTTCCTGGGGCGCTCGCCCTCAACATCACCAGGGTCATCTAGTCTGATCTTATACCGCAATGCACCGCATACCGGGCATGCGTTCAAAACCTCGTACTCACCGCGGTACAGGATGCAGTCATTAGGGCATGCATGTATCTTCTGCACCTCCAATCCTATAGGGCATAGAACCTTCTTTGCTTCGTACGTACTGTCGGGCAATTCGTTATACTTTGGAAGCTTCTTCTTCATTATTTTCAGTAGCTTCCCAAATCCGTTGTCAAATACACCATTGTCTACCTTCCATTGCAACAATTCTAGTGTGGTACCGAGCTTTGTGTTGTCATCTTCGCAATTTGGGTACAACCCTTTTTTGTGATCCTCTAACATGCGATCAAACTTCAACTTTTCCCTTTCACTTTGGCATTGTCTCTTTGCATCAACAATGAGTCGGCGAAGATCATCATCGGGCACATCGTTTGGTTCCTCTAGATCTTCAGCTTCCCCCGTTGCAGTATCACCGTATTCAGGGGGATAGTTGTCATCATCCTCTTCTTCTTCATTGTCTTCCATCATAACCCCTCTTTCTCCATGCTTGGTCCAAACATTATAGTGTGCCATGAAACCCTTCTCAAGCAAGTGGATGTGAAGGGTTTTCGAGTAAGATTAATCCTTCGTATTCCCATAGATAGGGCATGGACAATACATAAAACCATTCTGCTTGTTTGCCTCAACCACTTCAAGAAAATTATGCACGCCCTCAATGTACTCGGAGGTGCGTCGGTCACCGTACATCCATTGCCGGTTCATCTGCGTGCATTATATAATTAAGTGTATCAAAAACCATTACAAAACATCATGAATAGAGAACTGACCAAATTAATACAAGTTCATCCTCACATTAAAACCAAAGTACAGTAGTGATCAAATGTTATTACTGAAAAAATAAATACATAAAGTTCATACATAGTTCTCATAGAACAACATACAACTCTCTAGAGCATCTAATTAAAACATACATTGAAACTAACATACAACTATTTAAAACATTTAAATGCAACAACAAATGCGATCATAATCGCAACTAAGGTAACAATTGATCCAACAGCATAATGATACCAAGCCTCATTATCAATGGCATATTTTTTTATCTTTCTAATCTTCAAGCGCATTGCATCCATCTTGATCTTGTGATCATCGATGACATCGGCTACATGCAATTCCAATTTGATCTTCTCCTCCTCAATTCTTTTCAATTTTTCTTTCAAATACTCACTTTCTTGTTCAACTAAATTTAACCTCTCGACAAGAGGGTCGGTTGGAATTTCCGGTTCACATACCTCCTAGATAAAAACATCTATGTCACGTTGGTCGGCATAATTGTCATAAACACTAAATGAAACAAATAGTTATAAAAGATAATATACCACATCCGAATCATAGACCAGATGAGGGCCGACGGGGGCGGATACCAAAACCATGGCACTATATAATAACAAACAATAATAAAAGTAAGAAATTTATACAAGTATATCTATCTAAATCATACAAGTATGAATTTTTTATTTTAAAAAGAAGATAAGAACAAGAGGCTCACCACGGTGGTGCCGGCGACGAGATCGGCGCGGGCGATCGAGGACGGTGAGGATGGGGACGGGATGGCACCCTACACATGTGCAGACTCTAAGAAGTTAATTTGAGCTCAAATTGTGAATCTAAATCAAAAGAACTCCCACATACACTCCTACACTAAAACCCACAAATGACTCTACTTCTAGAGCATTTGAAATGAGCTAAACTAGCAGTGAGAGATGAAAGGATGAAGTAGCTAACCTTTTAAAACGCTTGTGTCGTTGATGCACCGCCAAACCTAGATAGATCTTGGGGAAAATGGAGCTTGGAGGTCGAGCTTGGAGAGGAGAAAGCTTAAGTGTGGCTCGGGCATTTCATCGAACACCTCATGTGCATGCATAGAAGGGAGAATAGAGCAGCGCATGCACACACCTCCCACACGGCCAAAAATAGAGGGGAGGGTGGGCAGGGGAGAGGGTATATATAGGCATCTCTTTAGTCCCGGATGGTGGCTAGAACCGGGACAGAATACTGACCTTTGGTCCCGGTTCTAGCCACCAACCGGGACTAAAGGGGCTGCGCCAGGAGCGAGGCCCTTTGGTCCCGGTTCGTGTCTGGAACCGGGACCAAAGGGGTCAGACGAACCGGGACCCTGGCCTCATGAACCGGGACTGGTGCACCCATTGGTCCCGGTTCGTAATAGAACCGGGATTAAAGCTCTTTCCCCACCTGGACCAAAGCCCTGTTTTCTACTAGTGCCACCTACACCAGATCACCTCGACAACCCAGGGTACATCGTCGACTCGCTGTCGTGGGATACTTTGCTCGGGACAAGCACGACCTACGCTGGCAAACCTTTTTTGTCGGTCGTGCTCACATCCCGCCACGGGCGCTCGCTCCCACCACATGCCATGCGCGTGCTCCTCGCCCGTCCCGGTAGCGTGGGCATGCACGGATGCCCGCTCGTACGGCCACGCCCTCCCTCCCGCCATCCCCACCACCAATCATGACCGGCGAAGAGGAGGAAGAGCCGATGAGGAAGGTGCTCGAGGACTCAAAGATTGAGTACAAGGGCAACAGTGGGATGGCCTGGACATGCAGCTGGCATTGTCGGCCGCCAATGACGTAGCCATCCAGAGTCGAGGAGCCAGAGGACGTGGAGCCGCAAGCCGCATCCTGGGACCCGATGTTGGAAGGGCAGTCCTGGACATGGGCGTCAACGGTACTCTGCACGCCGGAGTACGTGTCTATCCTGCCCGCGTGGGTGGGCGCCGATGCGTGGTCATCATCCCCGCCACGGCCACCAGTGATGCCCTCTGATACATCTCCAACGTATCTATAATTTATGAAGTATTCATGCTGTTATATTGTCATTCTTGGATGTTTTACAATCATTTTATAGCAACTTTATATCATTTTTTGGGATTAACCTATTGACATAGTGCCCAGTACCAGTTGCTGTTTTTTGCTTGTTTTTTTACATCACAGAAAATAAATACCAAATGGAGTCCAAACGCAGCAAAACTTTTTGTAGATTTTTTTTGGACCAGAAGACATCCGGTGGGCCAAAGAAGTACCAGAGGGGAGCTCCGAGGGGAGAACAACCCACCACGGCGCGTCTGGGGGCCCAGGCGCTCCCAGGTGGGTTGTGCCCACCTCGGTGGCCTCCCACACCGCCTCTTCGCCCTATAAATTCCCAAATATTCCAAAAACCCTCGAGGTAACACTAAATCAGAAGTTTCGCCGCCGCAAGCCTCTGTAGCCACGAAAAACCAATCTAGACCCCGTTCCGGCACTCCGTCGGAGGGGGAAATCATAACCGGTGGCCATCTTCATCATCCCGGCGGTCACCATGATGAGGAGGGAGTAGTCCAGCCTCAGGGCTGAGGGTTTGTACCAGTAGCCATGTGTTTAATCTCTCTCTCTCATGTTCTTGAGATGGCACGATCTTGATGTATCGTGGGCTTTGTTAATATAGTTGGATCATATGGTGTTTTTCCCTCTCTATCTTGTTGTGATGAATTGAGTTTTCCCTTTGAGATTTCGTTCTTATCGGATTGAATACTTTTATGGATTTGAGAACACTTTATGTATGTCTTGCTATGAATACCCGTGGTGACAATGGGGTATCATATTGATTCACTTGATATATGTTTTGTCACTCAACTCGCGGATTCCCGAGGTGACAATGGGGTAATCTATGCATAGGGGTTGATGCACGTTCTTGTCTTTGTTTCTCCGATAGAAATCTTGGGGCACTCTTTGAGGTTCTTTGTGTTGGATTGAGTATTATGAATCTGAAATTGTTTGATGCATATCGTATAATCAACTCACGGATACTCACGGTGACATTGGAGTATCTAGGTGACATTAGAGTTGGTTGATGTGTATCATATGGTGTTATTTTAGTACGAACTCTTGGTTAGATCGATCTGAAAGAATAGCTTGGTGTTATTTTAGTACGAACTCTAGGATAGATTGATCGGAAAGAATAGCTTTGAGGTGGTTTCGTACCCTACAAACAATTTCTTCTTATGTTCTCCGCTAGATAGGAACTTTGGAGTGATTCTTCATCGCACGTTGAGGGATGGTTATATGATTCAGTTAGATTAGCATTGTTGAGAGATTGCACTAGCGAAAGTACGGACCCTAGGCCTCATTTTCAAGCATTGCAATACCTTTTGTGCTCCATTTTATCAATTGCTACCTTGCTGTTTTTTATTGTTCCTATCACAAAAATCAATATCTACTATCATTACTACGCTTTTATTACCATCTCTTCGCCGAACTAGTGCACCTATACAAATTACCATTGTATTTGGTGTGTTGGGGACACAAGCGACTCTTTGTTATTTGGTTGCAGGGTTGTTTGAGAGAGACCATCTTCATCCTACACCTCCCACGGATTGATAAACCTTAGGTCATCCACTTGAGGGAAAATTGCTACTGTCCTACAAAACTCTGCGCTTGGAGGCCCAACACGAGTCTACAAGAATAAAGTTGCGTAGTAGACATCAAGCTCTTTTCTGGCGCCGTTACCGGGGAGGTGAGTGCTTGAAGGTATATCTTTAGATCTTGCAATCGAATCTTTTAGTTTCTTGTTTTATCACTAGTTTGTTTTATAATAGAAAACTACAAAAAATGGAATTGAGGTTGCATCATATTGTTCATCTTTATAATGTCTTTCGTGAAAATGATGGAAAAGAAAATTGTGCTCAATTGATAGAAGAAGAATTCAATAAACTGTTTGGCATAAATGATGAGCATGATTGCAATGTTGTTAGTATGAATTCTTTGAATATCCAAAATGCTAATGATGATTGCACAAGTCATGACAAAAATGTTTCTTATAAGCATGTCAATTTTTGTGGAGTGGAAAGACTTTGTGAAGACGTGCCTTATAGGGAAGATAGATTTTGTAAGAAGCATAAACATGATAGAACCAATTTTTTGCTCAAAGTGATAGATGAATTTGCTACAAAATTATGTTCTCTTTGTCCTATTACTTGTGAACTTTGCAATAAGGATGGTCATCTTAATTTCCAATGCAAACTTTTTCATGATCGAATCATGGCCAAATATTGTAATGACTTGATCACCCTTGAACTTTATAATGAGCTTTGTCTATTTTTGGGGAGTGAAGAATTGACACATAAAAATAGTTGGTTTGAAGTATTCATTCTCACAGACGACATTGAAACTAATCTAAAAAATATCTATATGTTTTGCATGGTAAATTGCAATGAGAATGCTTATATTGCCAACTATAGAAAGATGGGAAAACCAATAGAATATAAAAGGAATACTAATGAAAGGGTAAAGATTTCTACTTTCCCTCCTATTGTCTCTCATGATGAAATAGGTGACGAGGAGGAGCTCCCTATTCAACCAATCTCATCAATAAGAAGCTTGAAAAAATTAATTAAACCCACACATGATGTGGTGAAGAAGAAGAAAAGAAGAAAGAATAGAGGTAAAAAGGTATCTCTCCCAAATAATGTTGCTCCTATTATTGTTGTGCCTCATGAAAATGAATAAAAAATAATTGTGGAAGATGATGCACTTGATGATGATTTTGTTATGCCTATTGCTTGTTGTGATGACTATGATTGGGAAGATAGTGATACTTCTTATAATCTTGGAAATCTTTTTGACACCAACTTGGGAAATTATGATGATAGCAATTGTTATACCGTTGGTGTTATTCATACTATTAATGATGAGAATAATTATGCTTATGATATGCCAAGCCACAAGCTTGGGGATGCTATGTTCGATGAGAATGACATGTTTGAGAATTTATTTGCTGAAATTAATGTTTGTTCCAAGCTTGGGGGTGATATGCTTAATGAAGATGATCTTTTTAGTCCCCCTACTTTCAATGATCAAATTTGCTATGATGATTGCATGCCTCCTATCTATGATGAGAACAAAGTTGCTACTTATGATGATTATTGTGATGATACTTATGTTATAAAAAGTGGTAATGATTATATTTATAAAACTTGTCATAGTTATGATTACCCTTTTTCTGAACATTACTCTTTTAATGTGGAAACAATTTATAGTATTCGAGTTTCATATGATACTCCCATCATTGTGAATGAGAAGAAATTTTCTTATGTGGAGAGTAATAAAATTTATATGCTTGTGGATCATGAAAAGAATGCCTTATGTGATGGTTATATTGATGGATCTATTCATGATGCTCCTGAAAATTATTATGAGAGAGGAACTCATGATTCATGATGCTCTCTTTATGTTTCAATCCTTATCTTTTATGCGAGCATCATTGAACTCATCATGCCTAGCTAAAAGGCATTAAAGAAAAACGCTTGTTGGGAGACATCCCAACACTTTTACCTACTGTTTTTGTGTGTTCACATGGTTATGATACTGTAGTAATCTTGTTTTATTGCTTTTATTTCAATAAAGTGCCAAGTAAAACCTTTGGGATAGTGTGGATGACAGTTGACTTGATTCTGTGCAACAACAGAAACTTTTGCGTCCAGTGCATAAATTCCTGTCTTTTACTGGAACGTGGAACAATTCTGAATTTTTTACTGTTTATGGGTATACGAATTTTCTACGTTGTCATAATTTTTCAGAATTTTTGTAGTTACAGAAGTATGACCTTAATTCAGATCATTACGTACTGTTCTATTTTTGACAGATTCTGTTTTCAATGCATAATTTGCTTGTTTCCTAGTTTCTATGGCTTATATTGCTTAATATAAATTTTGTAAATGATGAGGTACAGTAGGCATTGTGTGAGAACAATTATGAATCTTATCTTGACAGTACCAAAGTGAATGATTTGTCTTTATCATACTAACCCATCTCATGAAGTTCCGTTAAGTTTTGTGTGATTGAAGTTTTCAAGTTTTGGGTGAGATATCGATATGAGGAGAATAAGAAGTGACAAGACCATAAGCTTGGGGATGCCCAAGGCACCCCAAGGCAATATTTAAGGAAGATCCAAGCAACTAAGCTTGGGGATGCCCCGGAAGGCATCCCCTCTTTCGTCTCCGACATTATCGGTAACCTCACTTGGAGCTATATTTTCATTCGTCACATGATATGAGTCTTGCTTGGAGAGTCATTTTATTTTATTAGTATTTGCTTTCTGTTATTTAGAGTAATGTTTTGCATCTTTTATTTCAATAAAAGTGGCAAGGATAGCCTTGACCATGCTTATTTTGCAAATATATGAGTTGCTGTTTCAAAACAGAAAGTTATCGTTGTTGCAATAATTCTCCAGAAAAGCAAGAATGTGATAAAATGTTGAAATTTTTTTAACAGTAAGAAATAATAAATTTTCTACAGTGTGGTAAATTTTCAGAATCTTTGGAGTTAGGTAAGTATGAAGAATATTGCACTCTTTACAGACTATACTGTTTAGGCAGATTGCTGTTATGTTTGCATTGTGTGCATATGTTTGCTTGTTTAATGATTCTATTTGAGGATGAAAGTATTAAATATGCAGAGGAATTTAGTATGAAATATTGAATAATAATTCTAGTGATTTGCTACAGTAGAGAATGATAAGGTTTTTGCATTGATTTATACTAACTTATCTCACGAGTTCTTGTTGAGTTTTGTGTGGATGAAGTTTTTAAGATTTAGGGAAACCGTGATATAAAAGGAATTAAGGAGATGCAAAAGCTCAAGCTTGGGGATTCCCAAAGCACTCCAAGATAATATTTCAAGAAGTCTCAAGCATCTAAGCTTGGGGATGCCCCGGTAGGCATCCCACCTTTCTTCATCAACAATTATCGGTTAGTCTCGGTTGAGCCTAAGTTTTTGCTTTTTCACATGATGTATGCTATTCTTAGAATGTCATTTTATTTTATTTTGCTTGCTATTTTAATAAAATACTTAGATCTGAAAGTTTTTAAATAAGAGATAGTCCACAATTAGCTACCTATTTACTTAACTACTCGCTTGATCTTCACTTATATCTTTTTGGAGTAGTTTGTTATTTACTCTTGTGCTTCACTTATATCCTATGAGTAAATTGTTGAATGAATTAAATATCATGAAGTTGAAATTATATGTCCATATCATGCCTAGTAGTGGCTTCACATTGGGTTTAGAAAGTGAAATCTTTTGAAGCTTGACAATCACAATATTGGTCATATAAGCAATTCATGAATGATTAGTATAAGGAAGAGAACTTTCACATGCAAATATATTATCTTGGACATCTTCTATGATTGTGAATACCCATTAATTATTTTCAAACTTGAGCAATTTAGTTGAAGTTGGACAAGGAAGACAATGTAATGAGTTATGGTTGTGTATATTTGCATAGAATTTATATTGTTATGGATCCTCAAACATGTGGTGTTTGCCTAGGATCTTTTGCTAGCCAAAAACTCGTACTAAGTAGAGATACTACTTGTGCATCCAAAAACCCTTAAACCCAGTTTCTTGCCATGAGTGTCCACCATACCTACCTATGGATTGAATAAGATCCATCAAGTAAGTTGTCATCGGTGCATAAAGCAATAAAAATTGCTCCTAAATATGTTTGATCTTTTATTGTAAGGGAAAATTGAGCGTTGTACGAACTTGTGATGGCAAAGTAATAAAAGCGACGGACTGCATAATAAAGGTTGCTATCATAAGGGGCAATATAATGTGACATTCCTTGGCATTAAGAGCTTGGGCATCCAAATAAAAAGCGCATGACAACCTCTGCTTCCCTCTGCGAAGGGCCTATCTTTTACTTTTCAGTATTTACTTTTATGCAAAGAGTCAATAGTATGAAATCTCATTTCAACCTCAACTATTCTTTAGTTGGCAAGCATCATGTGGTGGGGAAAGATCTAGGCACATATGACCAGTCAAATATATTTGATCATGATTTATTATTGTTGACAATTATCTCTATGATAAATGAGTTGGGAGGCGAAATATTAAGCCCCTATCTTTCTCTGTGTTCAATGGATGCCATTTGTTCTAAGAATATGCTTTGAGTACTAGCAATCATAGAAGATTATATGATGATTGAGTATGTGGAGCTCTTACTTAGAGTCTGTTGAATAAGTTGAATTGCAATTGTTTGGTGACTAAGCATATAGGTTGTTGAGTTTCAAGAGAATTCATTGTTTGAACCTTAACATGTGAATTGGTTGCTACTTTAACATGAGAAGTTTTATGAGAAAGAATTGTTGTTATGATGCTAGGAAAAGTGATTGAAATTATCATTGATCAAACTTATGCACTTTGCTAGCATTCACACTTCATAAATTATTTCTTTTATCATTTACCAAATCGAGGACGAGTAGGAATTAAGCTTGGGGATGCTGATACGTCTCCAATGTATCTACAATTTATGAAGTATTCATGCTATTATATTGTCATTCTTGGATGTTTTACAATCATTTTATAGCAACCTTATATCATTTTTTGGGACTAACCTATTGACATAGTGCCCAGTGCCAGTTGCTGTTTTTTTCTTGTTTTTTTACATCACAGAAAATCAATACCAAACGGAGTCCAAACGCAACAAAACTTTTTGGAGATTTTTTCTAGACTAGAAGACACCCGGTGGGCCAAAGAAGTACCAGAGGGGAGCTCCGAGGGGAGCACAACCCACCAGGGCGCGCCTGGGGGCCCAGGCGCGGCCAGGTGGGTTGTGCCCACCTCGGTGGCCTCCCGCACCGCCTCTTCGCCCTATAAATTTCCAAATATTCCAAAAACCCTCGGGGTAACCCTAGATCAGAAGTTCCGCCGCCGCAAGCCTCTGTAGCCATGAAAAACCAATCTAGACCCTGTTCCGGCACTCCGCCGGAGGGGGAAATCATCACCGGTGGCCATCTTCATCATCTCGGCGGCCACCATGATGAGGAGGGAGTAGTCCACCCTCGGGGCTGAGGGTTTGTACCAGTAGCTATGTGTTTAATCTCTCTCTCTCTCTCTCTCTCGTGTTCTTGAGATGGCACGATCTTGATGTATCGCGGGCTTTGTTAATATAGTTGGATCATATGGTGTTTTTCCCTCTCTATCTTGTTGTGATGAATTGAGTTTTCCCTTTGAGATTTCGTTCTTATTGGATTGAATACTTTTATGGATTTGAGAATACTTTATGTATGTCTTGCTATGAATACCCGTGGTGACAATGGGGTATCATATTGATTCACTTGACATATGTTTTGGCACTCAACTCACGGATTCCCAGGTGACAATGGGGTAATCTATGCATAGGGGTTGATGCATGTTCTTGTCTTTGTTTCTCCAGTAGAAATCTTGGGGCACTCTTTGAGGTTCTTTGTGTTGGATTGAGTATTATGAATCTGAAATTGTTTGATGCATATCGTATAATCAACTCACGAATACTCGCGGTGACATTGGAGTATCTAGGTGACATTAGAGTTGGTTGATGTGTATCATATGGTGTTATTTTAGTACGAACTCTTGGTTAGATCGATCGGAAAGAATAGCTTGGTGTTATTTTAGTACGAACACTAGGATAGATTGATCGGAAAGAATAGCTTTGAGGTGGTTTCGTACCCTACAAACAATTTCTTCTTATGTTCTCTGCTAGATAGGAACTTTGGAGTGATTCTTCATCGCACGTTGAGGGATGGTTATATGTTCCAGTTAGATTAGCATTGTTGAGAGACTGCACTAGCGAAAGTACGGACCCTAGGCCTCATTTTCAAGCATTGCAATACCGTTTGTGCTCCGTTTTATCAATTGCTACCTTGCTGTTTTTTATTATTCCTATCACAAAAATCAATATCTACTATCATTACTACGCTTTTATTACCATCTCTTTGCCGAACTAGTGCACCTATACAAATTACCATTGTATTTGGTGTGTTGGGGACACAAGAGACTCTTTGCTATTTGGTTGCAGGGTTGTTTGAGAGAGACCATCTTCATTCTACATCTCCCACGGATTGATAAATTTTAGGTCATCCACTTGAGGGAAAATTGCTACTGTCCTACAAAACTCTGCGCTTGGAGGCCCAACACGATTCTACAAGAAGAAAGTTGTGTAGTAGACATCACCCTCGCTGAGGCCGCTTTTCCAACCATGGGACCCACCACAGGCGCCTCCCGCCCAACCATGGCACTCGATGCAAGCACCACCCACCCACCTTTGGCTGCCATCGCCCTACGTCGACCTCACCATGGACGATGATGACGAGGACTCTGACATCGGCGAACTTAAGACGGCGGCGACGTCCAATGTAGGGTTTCTTTTCTAGTTATTTTTATGTTTTCTTAGTTGAAGTTTAATGGGTCTTTTCTAATTGAAGTTTATTGTGGACTTAATGTAATATATAATTTATCATTGTTAGTTTTTTTTATGTTTCTGGATTAAATTTAAGTTTCAAATGCGGACACTATTGGAAATGTGTCGGGTTGGTTGGGCGCACCGACGAACGGATGGCCGCAAACGGGCGCTCGTGTCCGTTTTGCCGACGCAAATGGCAGAAACCGGATAAAACACACGTCTGTTTGCGATCGTGCGTTGGAGTTGGCCTAAGAGCACCTACAGTCATGAGCCTCAAATCGGTCTCAAACGCTCAGACGGGTGGACCGGTCACTAACCGGTAAAAAGATCGACCCACTCAGGCGCATCAAACCGGCCTCAAACACACAAGCAGTCCGGCGCCCCTCATATCTAGCCCAAATTTAGGGCGGCTATGGGGCGGCTCGGGCGTGCCTGGGCGCCTCCGCCATGTCAGCCCAGCCCACCACTGATCCCACACCATCCCCATAAAAATACAGTCTGTCCCCTCTCCAAACCCTAGCTCACTTCACTCTCCTCTCTCGCTCCGTCCCCTCCTCTCCCCTCCTCTCCCCTCTCCGATTTGGACCGAATCCGACGACTCCGGAAACATGTCGAGCCCCGGCATCCGCTCGAGCTCTGACCTCGATGTCAATGAGGAGCTGGCCCTCTGCATTGCGCTGGAGCGGTCCAAGGTGGACACGGGGGCAGCTCTGCATCTACCCTGTCGTCGCTCCCGCGCCTGCGCAGCACGGACGCCGGAGCTGGCCCGTCCCAGCCCGCGCACAGCTCTGCGAAGGCTGCAGAATCTGCACCACCCCCACGCCGCCCCCTTCCCCTGCAGGCCGCTGCTCCGCAAGGGCAGTGGTGGGTGCTAGTACCCGCCCCGTCGGCCCGGACATGCATGCCGGAATCGGAGGTGCGCGCCGCCTGCCGCGAGAGGCAACGGGCAAGGAAGAGGGACGCGGCGGAGCAATTCGTGCACCGCCGCCGCTGGTGGCCGACGGATTCCGACGAGGACGAGCGCCTCCTCTCTTGGGTCTACCGCCGGTCGCTGACGATGGTGGAGATGGACGCTCGCAGCCTACGAAGGAAGAACGCGAAGGCGCTCCGGCTTGCCATTGAGCAATCGGAGCGCGAGGCGGCGGAGGCGGCCCGGGTGGCGGTGCTAAAGCGGTAACAGGAAAGGGCCATCCAGCCGATGAAGGGGTTCATTGGCATCTCTGACTCCTGGTCTGACGACGATGACGACTAGAACACCATCTCTGATGACTCTAAAGATCCACCACCTGCCGTGGACGCCTACAGCTGCGCCGGCGACCGAAAAGGTAAAGGCCCCGCCATCTCCATCATTAATTTCTATTTATTTAGTCCTCTAGGTAGAACCTGTCTGGCGTGAATGTGGATTATGTGAACTTTGACTAGCTTTTGGAGATCCATTGGTGATCTTTTAGTGATCGATATGTGTACATCCATATCCGTTTCATAGTCCATACGATGATCTACGTACTTCTTATTCTCGTTGCATACTTAGTATTGATATGATGTCTCAGATATAAAATACACGGTCGGATGTGAAGACACAATTTGAGGAGTGCCCGGTAAATGCCCACCCGAAGACGTTTGAGGGACCGGATTTGGTGACCACGCGTGTAGATGCTCTAAGCAGACGCTAGTTGTCGGGTCCGACATTTGTGTATCGATGCGTGCTCCGCCGCGTCCAGTATGTCCGGCTCCTCGATCATTAACCGCTTTAGCCTCGTCTGGCCACCGTCCAAGCATGACGCCTCTCCATTCCCGGCCTAACTCGCAGTATGCCCTGCTCACTGACGCGGGTTACCGTTTCCGGCAATCGTACATCGACTCAAGATGGCGAGAAGGTCAAGCAGCAGGCACCAACCTGCTCATGTCGCCATCGTCTCTCTCTCTCTCTCTCTCTCTATATATATATATATATATATATATATATATATATATATATATATATCTCGCTTTGGTGGCCATGCTCTCAAAAGAACAGGTAATACACTCCTACCGCTAGCAGCTAATTTTTTTTAAATAATACATTTTTTATTAATTTTCAAAAATATTACGCTGGATGAAAATATTTCAAAAATAATACACCGTCGGCCCGCTGCAGGCCGACTGGGTCTAGTCGGCCCACAGTAGGCCGATAGGCCTCCAGTCGGCCTGCAGCTGGCCGACTGGCCAGTCGGCCGCGGGGCATGCAGCCTGTCGGCCCACTGTGGGCTGATTAGGTCCTATCGGCCCACTGTGGGCTGATTGGGTCCTATCAGCCTACTGTGGACCGATTGGAGCCACGCAGTGCATCCCATCTACCCTCACGCGTTTCCCCCTTATTTCCCGCCATACCCTACCTATCTACCCTCGCGCGTTTCCCCCTTATTTCCCGCCATATTTTCTCGGGCCGCCATCTCCCGCCATATGTTCCCGCTTTGCTTGTTCCCGCCATATGTTCCCGCTCTCTACTTCCCGCCATATTTTCCCGCTTCGGCAGTTCCCGCCATATGTTCCTGCCACAATTTTCCCGCTTTCTTAGTTCCCGCCAATGTCTCCCTCCCGCCTATAAAACACCCTCGGCAGTAACGTGGGTAAGCAGTCTAGCGTAGTCTCGTATTGTCGCCATATTTTCCCACTTTGCTCGTTCTCGCCATATATTCCCGCTCTCTAGTTCTCGCCAAGATGTCCGAATATCCTTTTGATCGTAGTTTTCACCCGAGTATGTCCAAATGTCTTCTGGATTTAGCCGCCGATTTGAGGGTAGACAATATATTAGTTCCGTGGGACAAACTCATCAGTACTGACACCCTACTGAATGAGCTGGCTCACGCATTAAGTAGGTGCGGGTGGCCTTCCAGGACCTTTGAGGAGATACGGAAAGAACTTCTGAGGTTGCATGGAAGATACCTAAAGTGTGGAAGGTACGTCAAGTTTGGAGCAGAACATACTTTTTTATGGAGTGCCGACAGCGAGGATGAAGACGATATCTTCATGCCGCCGCTTCCAGGTTCTGCATCGTCAAAGGGCAAAAGTTCTTCATCATCGAAGGGCAAGAGTTCTGCATCGTCGAAGGGCAAGAGTTCTTCATCGTCGAAGGGCAAGATTTCTTCATCGTCGAAGGGCAAGAGTTCTGCATCGATGGAGGATGACGATGATGACTTCATGTAATTTTTATGCTGTATGTTGTAAGTTAAGTCGTATGTACCGTTTAATTTAGATGTAGTTCTATCTAGTTGTTTGTACTGTCTTGTTGTACGGGCATTATGTTCTATCTAAATATGATGTTGTAGTTTGGATAACAGAGTACTAAATAGAGTAGGCATATGTCTCATACATAAGTACATAGTCATTTGTCTCATACATAGAGTAGACATAAGTCTCATACAGAAGTAGATGGTCATGTCTCTACTGATAGATAGAAGTGTCACTGACGACGTCTGCCCTGGCGCGGAGGCTGATCTTGAGGCGGCGTCCATCCCAACTTGTTGGGTGCCCTAACCTGGCGAGGAGGAATCTCAGACTCACCCTGGTCATACTGTGTATCCTGTGTGGGGCCAGGTGGAGGAGTCGAGAACATGTTCATCCACTCGATGTGCTGCGACATCTGAGCCTGTATGTTGTCCTCAGGATGTTGATCACTCCCCCACCTATCATGTGATGCCGACATAGACGCATGATATCCGTAGGCTCCTGCACGCTGAACGTTAAGTCATGAAGAATGAGGTCGCCTCAACTAATATTGAAAACAATAAATATGAAGAGACATACCTGCTGGCTGTGATGGCTGCTCTGGCTGAAACACGAAGCTCGACGAGGGACCCTGCTGCTGTGGAGAAAACACGAAGCTTGACGTGGGACCATAGTGCTGTGGGTGCTGCCACGTCGAACTGCCAGGTTGGTCAGGAGGGGGTGGCCTGGTCGTCGGCTGATGTGCTAGACGTGGACATGGCTGCTGTCGGTGCGTGGAGTGACGTGGCTGCTGCTGCTGGTGTTGAACAACGTCGCTTCTCCGGGTGCACGTGATAGCCTCGTAGACAGCCCGTATCTTGTTCTGCATGCGTTCCAAGAAGGGCTGTAGCACAGGCCGGTGTTGAAGAAGAGGTCCAGACGACAGTGATCGTCCAAAGTTGGTCACGTCGTCGTATAGTTCGTGTGTCAAGCGAGCCTGAAAATTTTCAGGATGATTATTAAGTATGCACGTCAAAGTATGTCACAACTTTACTTAAAGAAAATATATTTTACCGCGTACTGCCTAGAGCCCGAAGTATCATAGCTCGTGTACATATCCGACGGAGTAGGGTCAGGTATCTCCTCTGGGTGAGAGCGCTCAATGATGCGTAACCGTGTTCCGGTCATGTAACGCCGCAAATAGAGATTGAATTCATTGAGATCAAAATTGTGATTCTCATGCCATAGATGTGTGTTTGCTGCCTCCCATTCTGTAACATACGGCTCTAGTCTAACTAGCCAGTCAGCAGTTGTCCTATGCATGCCCTTCCTTGTCATCCTAAAATTATGGTGTGTGTTCAACAATTACGCAATGCTTCGAATGGAGTACTGTCAAAGATAATGCAACATTGAAAAACTGGTTAGTACCTGTGGACGTGTGCTGGCACCGGGTTCTCTGTAGGGGGAGGCAGCTCAACCTGCAGAAGACCAAATTGCCTCATAACCCTCTGTTGTGCCATCTCCTCGATGAAGATATCAAAGATGATCTTCGATTTCATCATCCAGTAATCTCGGTCCCTTGTGCATAGCACAGACATACCACCAGGGTATCTTGCATGTATGGCTGCTTCCGTGTAGGGCTGCCAGATGACCCCAGTGTACGTATCGAACTGCTCGTTCAATGCCATGTATGCCTTCCTGGTCTAATCACCAGCAAAGCGTCTCTGCAAAAAACAAAAGTTAGTAGCCGCTAGCATTGAACTATCTCTTGTGCACAAAAAAGTTGCATTAAACTATAACACGATACATACCTCGCGACGTGTCCAACACAGACCGAAAGTAGGCATGTCGATGCCATCAGCATCGAACATGGCGTCTATAGGCTGATGAACACATATATCTAGTCGCCCTATAGAGAACCTCTCCCACGACCACAGTTGTAGGAATAGAGGGCATCCAAGAAGGGCTGGCTTTGTCGATGAAAGCTGGCAGCCGTTGCACATACCTCGGTATGTAGCCGCTAAGACCGCCGAGCCCCAACTCCTCTGTCTGATCTGATCCGCCGTCTCCGCACTAGCTATCTCGAGTGTCATAGGTATGTAGAGCACGCTAATAGTGGTGACATGGTTCTCTGTGAACATCACCTTGCCGAAAAGCCACATTAAGTAGGCCTCCAGGCTCCGAGTGATCTGTTCCGCACTCAACGGCGCCGGGAACTTCTGGATCTGCATTAAGCAAAGACAAATATTTAGTAAGCCGCAGGTATTTTCTGTAAAACCATTTGCATGATAACTTGAAGATAATAGGTAGGGGAACTAACCTGGAAATTGAGCAACCAATCATACTTAGGTCCGTGATGCTCCCATACCGGATCCGGAGCATCCGGAAAAACACCATGAAAACGTTGTGTAAGACCGAGCTCCCAACCAGCCGGTGCGTCCAACGGTCCTATGGCATGACCTGCCAATGGTAGTCCCAGCAAAAGTGACACATCCTCTAGAGTAGGAGCCATCTCTCCCCACCGGAAGTGAAACGTGTGGGTCTCTGGCCTCCAATGGTCCACTAAGCAGCTCAACAAGGAGGAGTCGATGCCGAGGCATTTGCAGCCCGGGATAGACTCAACCAGACACGCGAAAGGTAAAAGGCCGGCCCATTTCAACCTTCATGACAGAACATTTCAGTTAGTGTCTCCCATTAATATTCATGTCATTGTGCAAATTAATAAAGCACGTACCGCTGAACCCATCCTGGGTGTATCATCCAATTCTCCAAAGGAGAGCGAGTGACCAGAGGCTTGAGTTGTCGCTCATACCATATCGCACCACGATGACCCTTATCAATTTTCCCATTCAGCAACCACATTCCCGCCATTCCTGCACATACCAATTTCAAACATAGTTGCCACACTTAATACAAATGTAGAACATAGTGCCACACTTAATACAAATTCAGAACATAGTGTCACACTTAATACAAATTCCAAACAAAGTGCCACACTTAATACAAATTCAGAACATAGTGTCACACTTAATACAAATTTCAAACATAGTGCCACACTTAATACAAATTCAGAACATAGTGCCACACTTAATACAAATTCAGAACATGGTGTCACACTAATACAAATTTATAACATAGTACTGCTAGCTTATCTTCTTCCTCTCCCTCTTACTCCTCTACCTCCTCTACCTCCTCTTCGTCCCTGATTGCCTCGTCCACGACCAGTACCACTGGCAGTGACGAAAGTGGGACAATTAGTGTCCCTATGGCCAAATTCATTGCATAGAATGCATTGCCTAGTCGGACCTCCTGCTTCAGATTCATCCATATCATTCCGAATGCGTTGACACTGTCGTCTGCCTCTACTTGTACGCATATGCTCTGGGTTTGGAATGTAAGGCCTATCAGCGGGGTTGACGTTGTTGAAGTTACCCATTGATCGAAAACCCATCAGCTCACCTGTCCAGGTATTGAGGACAGACTCTTTCAGAAAAAATGGAGACACAAACGATATTGCGTCCATTCCAAGCTGCCCGCAAGCAGCAAGTACATGTGAGCAAGGTAGGTGAAACAATTTCGGTTTGTTGCATGTGCACTCACACGTTGGCCAGGCTTCATTTCCAATTTTCACCTCATGCGTCCTCAACTCATTTGCACATCCGAATTTGTTGTTGACTAAGCGGACCTCAAACCTTCTCTCTTGATTACCGATGGCGACTACAGTGTGTGACCTAACTTTTTGCATCTTGTTGTTCATGTACTTCATCACTCTTTCACAGTAACGTGTATTCGAGTTGTTCAAGATATGCTGCTCTGCTTTTTGACGTCTATCTCTGAAATACTTCACGGTGCCATAGAAAATACCCTCAACGATGGCTGTAAGTGGCAATGCCCGGTTTCCTCTGAGGACAAAGTTGTATGTTTCCGCGAGGTTGGTTGTCATGACACCGTACCTTGCTCCATGTGTGTCATGTAGCAAAGACCACCTCTCCAGAGGCTCATGCTCTATCCACTGCTGGAAGGTTTTAATCGACCTTCCGAGCCTTCTCCTAGTACCAGGTGGGTCAAAGCCTGGCAGGTCACATAACCCAACAGGCTCCTCCTCCACGGCCGCTGATCCTGTCGCCAACTGTGCAGCTACTGCTTCAACATGTGCCCTCACCGCTGCATCTCTTGCAGCTTTTCTGTCCCTAACGTGTCTCTGCGTGCACACATTAAGTCTGTCACGTATCAAATTGTACTTCCATAACTGGTTCTGCTTGCAGAGTTTTTTGAACAGATTCATCAGGCTCTTATTTCTAAACTGCGAGAAGAAATTAGCCCCCAGATGGCGCATGCACCAACGGCTCTGCAAGTCCTGCCATGGAGTTTGTTCCTCAGGGCCTGGGTTTGTTAGTGTCCTTATCGCACTGAGTATACCTGCATGCCTGTCATGAAGGATGCACACATTGGGCTTCTCCTTCACAACTGATATTTTCAACTGCCTGAAGAACCATGTCCAACTTTCAATGTTCTCACTCTCCACAAAAGCAAATGCGAGTGGGACAACTTGATTTTGGCCGTCTTGACCTATGGCTGTTAGGATCTGACCCTTGTACTTGCCAGTGAGAAAAGTACCATCTACACATATCACCGGTCGGCAATGCCTGAAAGCTTTGATGCATACACTGAAAGAGAAGAAGAGACGATGCAGCACCCTCACAGTTGGGAACTCTGGCATGAAGAGGTCTTGGATATCGATATAGGTGCCTGGATTCCGCTGTTGCAGTGTGTGGAGGAGCTGGACAACAGAGTCATATGCATCAAAATAAGAACCAAATCTCCTCTCAAGCGCCGCATGCTTAGCCCTCCAAGCCTTGCCATAAGAAATTCTGTACTTCAACCTGGCGAAGACTTTTGTCTGGATTGCCTTCACTTCCATAGCTTTGCCCTCAACTATCTCATCGTAAAACAACCGAGCAATAAGCGTCGATGAAAGGTTGGCACGATCTTGAGGGATGCAGGGAATAAGACAAGTGTGATTCACTAAGTCGCTGATCACCCAACTTGTGCCATACTTAGGGAGATAGCCGTGCACCCTGGCGGGACAATCTGTGTTCTTGCATACCATTGTCAGGTATTTCTAACTTGACACCTGAGCTGTGAAAACCCTTTGCGTGGACATTGCCCAATTTATTATTGCATCCTTAAGAGCTTGCTTGTTGGGATACATAGCACCCGTCGCAATATTGTTCTGGTGATATTGCCAGGCAGAATCATGTCCATCGTTCACCATCATTGCACATGAGAAGTCATGATTCCATGATGCAGGATTCGGGACCTCCTCTGCATTTTCTTCTTCATCCGACTCGTCAGAATCATCGGCATGACCCCTATCAACATCGGTGTCTTCTTCTTCCATCTGGTCCTGCATGTGCCCATCTACCTCGTCAGCGTCCACCTCGCCACTGTAATCACCATCGGCATTTCCTCCTTCTACCTGACTACTCTGCCCTGGTTCGTAACCATCATCTCCAGCATTTGACATAGATAACTGCCTCCCTCCACTGCTCTGCCCAGGATCGTAGTCACCCTCGCCTTCATGTGCAGTGACCTCCTTCACGACGGGAAGCACTAAGGCAATAGGATTGCATCCCCTGCGTTCGCAACCTTGTAACCACCGCACCCACTCGGAGTCTCGCTCTATTGGCCTCAAATAAAAGTAAATTATTGAACTTGACCGTGTCCACAATGCATGAACACTGACGGTGTGTGTTTCTGTATCAAGCCCTAAACTTCCTGTAATCCATTCTTTCAACTGACTGACAGACCATGTTTGAGGTGCACTCATTGGCACCTCTATGTGAGTAAATTCACTCAGATCAGCTCCCATGTCAGTTGTTTGGACAGTACCAGGACCGTAGTAAAATTTGAACGTCACTACATCAGACATCTCGGCTCACCTATTTTTTTTCCAACAATGACAGACAAGTATTAAGCAACAACTTTAAATATCCGCACTACTAAATATTTGACATGTATATATATTACGGAATATTAACGGAGCAACTAAAAAAATTCACACACCTACAAATATATTACAAATATTTGCCGGAGCAACTCCAACTACTGACACACCTAAATATTTGACATCCACATATAGTACGGAATATTACCGAAGCAACTTTAAATATTCACACAACTAAATAGTTGACATCTAAATATATTTACGGATACTACCGGAGCAAATAACTTTAATCGCACACCTAATTTATTTCACATCGAAACATATTACCGAATACTACCGGAGCAACTACGAAAAATAAAATGTGTGTTGAAATATACCCTTGAAGCGTGCGAGCGAACGACGAACGGCGGCCTTCAATCACCGGAGCCAGAAACTCCACCAAACTGCCGGAGCTTCACCTCCACCACCTCCACCACACTGCCCCAGCTTCAGCACCACCACCTCCACCTCCATCGCCGCCACAACCTCCTCCAATGTGCTAAAAAAAGCTTCAAAAAAATGCTCACCACGACCACCACGAGCTACCCCATCAGTAGATCGAGGTCTCCCTTGGCTCCCCTAACTACGTAGAACCCATTCACGGTGCTCAATCTGTAAAAAAAACACCTCATTTTGGTGTATTAATTTGAAGCATTTCTTGTAAGAAAGAGGAGAAAGAATGGAGCTGTAGCTAGCCGTGAGGAGTGGAAGAAACGAAGGAGAAAGGAGAAAGGAGAAAGGAGAAAGGAGAAAGGAGAAGGAGAGAGAGGAGGAAGGAGCCAGCTGCTGGGGGCCCCGCACCCTGTCGGCCGGCAGCTGGCCGATCGGCCTGCAGCAGGCCGACAGGGGCCCGGGCGCGCCGAAAGCCCCGCGCGTGGCTGGCCTGGCCTGCTGTCGGCCTGTGGTGGGCCGACTAAGCCCAGTCGGCCCGCTGTGGGCCGACAAGACCCAGCCGGCCTGCAGCGGGCCGACGGTGTATTATTTTTGAAATATTTTCATCCAGCGTAATATTTTTGAAAATTAATAAAAAAAAATGTATTATTTAAAAAAATTAGCCCGCTAGCAGTGGATGGCCTGCAGTAAAGTAAAACGCTGGGGAGAGGAAAACCGTGATGTGATGGTACAGAAATTAACTCGACCAGTGTATGTGCCACTAGTACATCTCTCACGACGGCGAGCGCGCACCGTAAAAGTAAAGATGCATGTTACGATCGAGCTGTCTGCACACCATATTTCCATTCCGCGGAGGCAGGCACGACGCGGTGAGGCCCTCCCATCATCCCATGTGCCTGCTTTCGGCCGTGACCATTCCATTCCGGTGCAAGAGAGCCGCTGAGACGATAGACTAGCTAGACGAGGAAAACGCTGGAAGCTGCCACCGCTCAGCAAGCACAGCCCGATCCGATCGAAGCAGCCACGCACGACGCGGCGAGGCCTTGCGTGAGCATTTCCATGTTCATTCCTCAGTGTTCCTCAGTGTCTGCCCATCCTCTTCCCTACTAATTGCGCGCGCAACGCTCCATCTCGCCGTCTCCACAACCACCGTTACGGTACGTGCCAGCTCAATGGAGTGGGAACACGATGAGCAGCATCTCGGTGACCTCGGGGTCGCCGGCATCCGCCGCGAGACCCTCCGAGTACTCCGCGCGGTCCTCCCAGCTTCGTTTCCCACGTACCCAACATATTCGTCTCCCTTGCCCACGTCGCCGGATGCGTCACGGTCTTCTCCCACCTTCTGTCCGGCGACCTTTCCAGACTTCTCGATCTCTTCTTCTCCCCGGCCTTCTTCTACTTCCTATGCGATTTCACCGTCATGGAAGGGTACGACATGGTGTTCGTGCTCTCCGTCGCCTCTTTTTTTAGTGTCCGGCTTTAAATTAATAAAGGCCTCCGAACAGGCAGCATCCAGCGAACGATACAAACGTAAGACAAAAGACAGCAACGGCTGAAGCCCAAGTTAGATACATACAACCGGCCTAAGTCTGAATAAGATAAAACCAGTCTAAACACATATACAACCGGCCGGAGATTGAAGCAGACCAACAGCAGCTTAGTGACGAGCAGCAATTTGGATTAAGCGGATCCGCTCCATAGCCTCCTGCATCCGCTCAGCGTCCCCCCGTTTCCCCAACGGCATCCAGGTCTGAGGTCCTGTCGCCTCCTTCTACCGCAACAAGGGCGCCGACCGGGCAGGGCCCATGGTCATTCCACACCTCCTTAGACGCATCAATCGCGACCAGCGCTACCGGCACTGCGCCACCTTCTTGCTGGCTGTCACCGCCTTCAGAGGTTACACCGCCGTTTTCGGGTCCGCCTCACTACCGGAACAGGGGCCAGTGCCGACGGCCCCCGTCGGCCTACTCCAGGATATGCCGACAGTCGGATCCAGGCCGTCGGGCTATCCCGACCTATGCCGACGCCCCCCGTCGGCACAGATTAGCCATCGGCTTAGTCCAGCCTACGCCTACAGCGGCCGTCGGCATAGTTGCGGGCCCGGCAGCCCCGCTCGTGACGGGCGGCTAACGGCGTCCGATCTATGCCGACGGCCTCGACGGGCGGCCGTCGGCATAGAGGCGCGTGCCACGTCATCGATCCGGCTGCTCGATGCTCCGGGTCAGATCATCCTGCCGCTGCGACTGCTAGGCGGGGCCGCGTGCATCGCCGGGGCGGTGTACCTCGCCATGGTGCTCCGCGTGGACTGCGTGGTGTCGCTGCTCGAGAACGCCTGCGGGTTCGGTGCCTTGTGCAGGAGCCGCGAGCTCCTCGCCGGAAAGTTCTGGGCGGCGGCCACCGTCTTCGCTGTGCTTGATGGTTGCTTCGTAGCCGTGCTGATGGCCTTCCCGAAGGTGACGGTGGAGGACGCGATGGGCGGCATGGGGCTCGGCCAGTTTGTTGCGGTGGCGGCGATAACAGCAATGCTGTGCGTGGTCATGGCGGGGACGCTGGTGGCGCAGCCCGTGGTCTACTTTGTGTGCAAGAACTACCACAAGAACCCAAGAACACTACTGGAGGTTTGACGACTGACATCGTCGGCGACAATGGTGGCGTGGAGCTGCATCCTGCAAAGCCTGGTAGTAATGCTAATTAAGTTGCGTTTCTACTACAATTAAGTAAGTTGCTGCCGGCAGCTACAGTGCTATTTGGATCGCTAGTTGTGGAACTCTCTTCACGATGCATGCGCTTGGTATTGGGTATGTGCTTTTATGCTTGTATATATTTGGTTTGCTATTGGATATGTGCGTGAGTTAATTTGTACTACAGTTCTTGAGACTATCAACTGTTACAAATTATGTGCATTCGGAGGAGCTGTATAATTGTTGGGACTATTTATGCCATTGTATTTGCCTCTGCGTTTGTACATTTTTGCCAGTAGAAATGGTCATGCACTGCAATTTAGCTTGATCAGACATAACATGCCTTCACATTGTGTCATTGCGACAGATGGATAACGTCGTTTGATACGTGGGGAAAGACATGAATGATCTTGAATGACAAAATTTGATCAAATACTAATCATATCGAGAATTCAATATCTGAGTGTATGCCTCAAACACGCCCTATACATGTTGCAATTGTGACAATTTATTTTTCTGAAATGGATAATGCTCCTCGTGAATTTTTTCCTAGAATTTTTTTTGTATAATCCTTATACTCGCATAAAAAATTGTTGTGCCCGTGTCTATACTATCATGGTTAGGAGACCTATATGGTGTTAATTTGGAGCTTGGAAGAGTTGTTTCTTTGGAATGTGTCAATTTGGGTGACAAAGAAAAGAAGTAAGTCTAGAACCTATAGTGGATAATCTTTCGGTGCCATGCCACCTTCATTTCGGCCTTTGGATTTTACTTGTAAGAGCATCTCCAGCCGCGCCCCCAAAAGGCCTCCCCCCGAAGGTCCTTTTTTGTCGCCGACGCCGAAAATTCGGCCCAGCTGCGCCCCCAGAAGCCCAATTTTCGCCGGCTCGGGCCGATTTTGGCACCGGCGGACCCAGGCCGAACCCGGCGCGATGGGGGGCGCCCGGGGGCGCCGGGGGGAGCGTTTTTGGCGCGAAAGCCCAATGGGACCGCCGAGTCAGCGACACGGCGCATCGTCGTCCTCCCTTGTCGCCTCGTTTCTCTCGCGGGGAATCAATGCCAAGGCTGCCGCCGGTCAGCCTTCCGCTGATTCCCCACGGGCAGCGCAGTAATGCCCCGGCGGCTCGCCGTCCCCTCCCGCCACGCGTACACACAAGCCTGCCGCCCCTCCGGCGGCTACAAAAAGCCACTCTCCTCGCCCGGGACGAACACTCCATCGCCCTCTCTCTCTCTCTCTCTCTCTCTCTCTCTCTCTCTCATCGCCGACGCCCTTCTCGTCTCTCTCTCCGCCCACCACCAACCTCTCCGATGGGCGAAAGGTTCCCCGGTGACTCTGCGGCGGCCAAAGGCTTCGGCCGCCGCAGTCTGCACAAGTGGGAGGCGCACCTCCTCCACGAGGCCAACTACCCGGCGTCGCCGGACTTGCGCGCGCCGGGGAGGTGGAGGCTCAGCGCAGGCGGCGTCCCAGTTCCCCCGCGACCCGACCCCGAGCACCCCGGCCACTTCCACGAGGAGATGGAGCGCGTCCGGGCCTCCCTGCCGGAGGAGGTGTGCGGCCGCCCGGAGTACGCCGCCGACTACCACGCGAGCTGGGCGGCGTACTTCCAACGCCGCCACGAGCAGCAGCTCGCCTCCACCAACAACGCGCCGGTGAGGGGGCACCACAACGCCGACGCCCGCCGCCTATGGTGGGGCGTCCCCGGGTGGACGCTCCACTTCGTCCTCGAGCACCTCGAGGGCGGCAACGAGCCGCTGCTCCATTACCCGGCGGCCCCGTCGCCTGTCCCTCACCGGAGCGGCGGCATCTGGCTGCCGAGGCGAATGGCGGGTTCGTCCTTGTAACACCCCCTTGTAATAAGCTCTGTGACACTCTGTTAATCTTGCCAAGTCATGATCATTTGCAGTGCCTAGTCATATGGGTTAATGATCCAATTCAAATTCACATATGAAAATCAACTCAAATTCAAAAGTGAAATATGAAGTTGGTCAAGCTCTGTTGGGAAAATGTTCATTAAATGGCAAATAAACCAGGAACATTTCTAAAATCAACATCAAAATAATTGGAGTTGGACAAGTGACTCAAACAAGATGAAACAGCACCAAAACAGAATATTCAAATCCATTTAAATTCATTTCTAATCCAAATGGAGTCCAATTCTGCTCAAACCAGTTTTTGGTGGAAGGAAATGTTGCATTGCAATATTTGGGACAACTCTCGCATTTTACAAAAATACACAAGTGGCTTAACTATTATAAAACAGAAATGAAATATAGAAAAAGAAAACAGAAAAGGAAAAAAAGGGAAAGATGGGCCACTGTGCACAGGCCTAAGTGCACAGTGCCCCGCCAGCCGGCCCAGCCCATCCCGTGCACAGTCGTCGTCCTTTTCGTCGCCGTGTCGCCTCGTCCGTGGTCACACGCGCGCGCGCCGCTCCGGCGCCGACACCGCGACGCCGCAGGTCGGGCGAGAGGATAAGGAGGAGCTCCCTCGGCCTCCTCCCTGTCCCTATCCACTTCCCCCTCACCCGCTCGCCCTCTCCCTCCTTCCTTCCCCTCAGATCCATGCGAGTCCGAGCGCCGTCGACGCCGCACTTCGCCATTTGCCGTGGCCACCGGCGGCCCCGCGCTCGCCCACCGTGCCGGCCAGCTCCGCCGTCGTCTTCCCCAACCCCTGGCGCCACTGGAAGGAGCCAGGGAGCCCGGCTACAAGCGAATCGAGCCGCCCCGCATCTCTCTGCTTCCGGCGAGCTTCGTCGTCCCCGGCGCCGTCTGCTGCTCTGTAACACCCCTATGTAATAGCCACCATGATCAGCTGTTAATAATGCCAAGTCATATCATATGCAGTGATTAAACATAGTGGTTAACCAAAGTAAATCAACTCCATTTTTAAAATCAACTTAAATTCATAAGTGAAATATAAGGTTGATCAAACTCTGCTGGAGAAATGTTATTTAATTAGCAAATAATCCAGTGGTCATGGCAAAATCATAACCAACATTTTTGGAATATGATTGATGAGTCAAACAAGATGAAACAGCACCCAAAGCAGCAATATTAATTCATTTAAAATCATTGCAGATTCAAATGAACTCCAAAACTGTCCAAACCACTTTTTGGTGAGAGCTAATATTGCATTGCAATATTTGGGCCAACTCCCACATTTTTCGAAAGTGCACAAGTGCCCTAAACATTTTGAAACAGAAAAGGATAAAAGAAAATGGAGAAGCTAAAACAGAAAATCAAAAGCGGGACACTGTGCACTGGGCCTTAGTGCACTGGGCCCCGAGTCGCGGCCCAGCAGGCCCACCTCGTCTCCCTCCTCCCCGTGTCGTCCCCGCCGTGGCCGCGCGCGCGCGCGCCAGTCGGCCGGCGACACCGCGGCGCCACCGACGCTACAGGGAGGAGGAGGAGATAAGGCCGGAGCCACTCGACCCCCTGGCTTCCCCTGGCATTCCCCATCTCTCTCCCTCGCTCGCTCTGCCTCCTTCCTCCTCAGATCCGAGGCGTCCGAGCGCCACCGCCGCCGTTCTCGTTCGTCCCCGCGGCCACCGAGCCCTGCCTGCCGCTCTGCCATGTCCTGCGCCATCGCCATGGACTGCCACGGCCTTGGGCGCCGTTGATTGGGGCCGAGGAGCTCCACGTTGCGCGGATCGAGCCGCGCCCCTCTTCTGCATCTCCGGCGCGGTTCCGGCGACCTCGACCCCTGCAGCTCCTAATCCTCACACGGGCCACCTTGCGCCGCTCGGTGAGCACTCTCCCTCTCTCTCTGGCCTCTCTGGTAGCCCGTCTGCACGCTGTAGCCGCGGCACCTCGGAGACCCGAAAGTCACCGCCGCCATTGCCGCTGCAGCCAAGCTCCCGAGCTGTTGCTAGCTCATTTGACTCCTCCGGCGAGCTCCCTGTGAGCCGTAGGCCCCGCACAGCTAGCTAGTTAGGTCGCCCGCGCGCTAGGACGTCGAACCCGACGAGCTCGAGCTTCGGACGTCCGCCTCGCTCAACGCCGGCGACGTTCCGGCCACCTCCGAGCCCGGCTGTTGGCTCAGCTAGATGCGCGAGGACGCCAGCTTTCGAACGCACCCAAGCCCGGCTCGAACCGAGCCCTATAGCTCGATTCCGGCCAACTCCGGCGACGCGCCGCCGCGCGATTTGGTCGCCGGCGACCAGCCGCCGGCCCCGCTGACGTGGCACAGGCGGGGCCCACCCCTGGGTCACTGACCCGTGGGTCCCAGGGGCCCGGCCGGCCAGTTGACCAGTCAGCCTTGCTGACTGGACCGGCCCAGCCGCTGACAGGCGGGCCCCACCTTCCTGTTTAATTAGTTAAAACAAATTAGAAATAAAAATAAACTAATTAACCTAATGTCTCACTGACATGTGGGGTCCACCCCCCTAATTAATCCTGGTAATTAAACTAATTCACTGGATAAAGAAACAGAGGCTGACATGTGGGTCCCACTGGACCCACATGTCAGGTTTGACTGGTCAACCATCCTGTTGACTTGCTGACGTCAGCAGCGCGTCATGCTGACGTCATAATTCATTTTCTGTTAAATAAAATAATTCCAGAAATTCAAATAATCTTTAAAAATTAATAACTTTTAAACCGTAGCTCGGATCGAAAAAGTTAAAACATGAAAGTTGCTCAGAACGACGAGACGAGTTTGATCGTGCCGTTTGTTTCTCCATCGGAACCTCCTACATAGAAGAACTCGTAACTCCGGACCCGAATCCGGCAGATGAATAGTGCACACACGTCGGATATTAAATCCCAGAATAATTCTAAAAATAACTAAAATGACTTAGATGCATATTTAGGCAACCCTACACTGCATCATAGCATCACACGCACCGTGTTGCATTTGTTTGCATTATGTTTACCTGTTTCTTCCCCCTCTTCTCTCTCGGTAGCCCCCGACGTTGACGTAGCTCCCGAGGCAGACGCCGCACAGGAGTACGACTACGTCCCCGACGATACTACTGAAGACCTTGCCCTTGCCCCCGAGCAAACAGGCAAGCACCCCCATTTTGAGCATTCCGATATCGCCTATTCTCTCCCCTCTTATGCTTGCATTAGATGATACTGCTGCTGTTACTATCCTACTCTGTTGCATAGCCTGTTTACTTGTAACCTACTTTTGATACATTCCTGTTATCCTAAACTGTTTAGCATAGGATGGGTAGAGACACGACAGAGACCCCCACTTGATCCCGACTGCCCTGCTGGACATCAGAAGACCCGATCATCGGGATTGAAGACTAGACCATGGCACCGCACATCACTTCCCCTTAGTTGCCGACACTGCTGGGTTACCATCGAGTGCCGAGGGTGATACCTCGTCAGCACTTCTGATGTTAACCTTGTAGGTTAGTTACTCGGTCGTGGTAAGTGAGGGTGATTCCTTCTACACCACCCCCGATAACGATGTCGTCGCGCAACCTCTCAAGTGTGGACCTCGAGGGTGATGCCTCCTTCGTTCACCTTGATGATAACATCGAGCGGGAATTCCATCAAGGGTGATTCCTCATGGTTCCCTTCGGTGTCAGACACACAGTTACCTTGGATATTATGACTTGCACTAAACAATGATACTAAAGACGGGTCGGCCCTGAGGGGTACCCGCGCGAGCTTAACGCGAAGTGATGTGGAGTCGGGTTGACCTGGATGGTGCCCGCGAGATAACTACGAGGCGTGGCCGGGCATTCTTAGCCCTTGCCGCAAGTCCTCCAGACGGGGCGACGGGGTCACATCGATCGTGAGTCTCTGCTCGTTTCCGCGCGCTCCTAATCCACTACGGTTTGGATATTTGATCCGAGGGGGCCTCTGGCCCGATAGCACTAACCATCACGTGGGCATAGTATGGGCGTTCTGCGTCGTACACATCAGCCGAAGCTTGTTTGACGTCAGTAAGGAGCGGCGCACGCCGAGTTGGACTGGTAACGCAACCGCGCTTGTATAAGGGGTTGCTAGGTCTGCTCTCGGTGGCCCCGTAACGTGCAGGAGTTCCCGGGGCGATGGCCCAAGACCCCTGGGGGCATAGGTTTAGTCCGGCGTGCTGACCTCTCTTATAAGCCTAGGTCGGGTTGCGGCGTGTTGCTTAGCCGAGGCCGGGCATGACCCAGAAAAGTATGTCCGGCCAGAGTTAAGTGAGCGTGGTGGGTAAGTTGGTGCACCCCTGCAGGGAAGAAACTTCTATCGATAGCCTGTCCTACGGTAACGGACACTCGGAGTTGTATCCCGATCGTTACAACTAGAATATGTGATGAGAATTGGATAGTACGGCTCTGGGATTGCTTTCTCGCAGGGAGTCGAGAAAGGATCTCAGGTCGAGGTTGATGATATTACTACTACTACTTTACATTATGTTCATCTGCTCTCTCCTGATGCTGCAAGACTGTCGAAGATTGTTGAAGATGCTAGTCTTCGATAGGACTAGGCTTTCCCCCCTCTACTCTGGCATTTCTGCAGCCCAGTCCACATATACAGCCATTCCTTTGACAATGATGCATATGTAGTGTAGATCCTTGCTTGCTGAGTACTTCGGATGAGTACTCACGTTTGCTTTATTTTCTTTTTCCCCCATTTTCCATTTGATGCCACCAGACGACGGAGCCCCTGAGCCAGAAGCCCCAGCCGACGACCAGTACTACTATCCGCCTGGCGAGTACTACTACTACGAGGAGCCGTTCGACGACCAGGAGTAGGATCGGAGGGTCCAGGGCAGGAGGCCTACGCCTTTCGATCGTAGTTTTTATTTTACCCCGCCTCTGTGAAGGCTTATCTCTCTCTCTCTATGTAATATATCTGTACTCAGATATCTAATGCTTCCGCTGACACTTGTATGCCATCGAGCTATGTATTCGAGCCCTCGAGGCCCTGGCTTGTAATATAAAGCTTGTATGATTTTATTTATTTTTAGTGTTGTGTTGTGATATCTTCAAGTGAGTCCTTAGGCTTGATCATGCGCATTTGCGTGTATGATTAGTGCACGATTAAGCCGGGGTCGTCACAGGTTGGTATCAGAGCCGACTGCCTCTAGGAGTCCCCCATCCCAATTCCTTGGCCGAAGTTGAGTCGAGTGGTCAAAAAATTGTTTTACTAACTTGGCTGTGTGGCTTACGGGCCCACGTCGCCAACTGGGTGGTATTAGGATCTTTTATTCCTCGTCTTTACTCTGGGATTCTAATCTCTCATCTATTCGGGTTTAATAAAATTTACTAACACCGACATTTAGGATCTCGTTAATTCTATCCACCCGGAGAGCTGGATTCAGTGCGATTTCCCTGTCATTGATCTGATTAGTCTGATAATCATTTCCTTTCCATTGTTTTGTTTAACCTTTCCTTTTGAGATCGGTTATATTTCTCAATGTCTTATGACAATCCTGAACTTCTTATTTCAGATGGATCGACTGTTTCCCCCTCGTCCTACGACGCAGCTCGTGCTTCGCACCTGTGCTCGAGACGTCCCTGGGTTTCCAGCTGTTCTGATCGCCCTCTTGATCAGGCTGGGATACCGCTGGTGCCCCGAGTACATGGTCTATGAGGTTTATCATGAGTTCAACCAGGAGCAGTACTATGCTGATGTTCGCATCTACGATCAGCAGGATAACTCTGACACTGAGCTTCACCGTTTTCACGGTATCGGCGTGACGATTGAGATGGCAGTCCATGATGCTGCTTACTCTGCCGTCGCACGACTTCGAGGACAGTTCAGTGCTGACTTGGATGCCTCTGAGTATCGGTACATTCCGTATGCACCTGTTGGAGATGCTACTGGATTTTACACAGCTATCTGTGCCCCGTACGAGCCTCGTCGCTATGATCAGCGAGTTCTGATCCACTATGCTCAGGCTTTGGATCGCACTGTTCGTGCACTTGCTGTTGAGTTGTTTGCCACTCGAGCACGCTACTACGAGGCTATGACACAGTTGCTACCAGCTGTTCGTGCAGGGATGCATCCGGAGTACATTCTTTACCCGAGCAGGACTGAGATGCCATCAGGGATCGTCTGGCCTGCTGTGGGAGGTCACACGCCTGCACGTGGACCTCTTCTTTCTTCTCGAGACCGGGTTCTGCATCAGAGTGCCCATGGAGCGCAGGATCCTTCTGCGACGAACGTCCATCGTTCGCACTTGCAGTTACCCCGTTTCAGTGGTTTTCTCCGACGCTGATGTAGCCCTTGCTATGTCCCGTTGTGTACTTCCTTACCGCGTGCCTGCGCGCCGCCTAGCATGTCTAGCTTTTCAATTTGCGCCGTTATGCTGCCCGAATGTAACCGACTATGTATGGATCTGTACGTCTTAATGACTACTTCTAGCATCTATTGCACTCTTTCAATAATGTCGAGTTACCTCATGTTTATTGTTAAACACTTGCATAAGCTATCGCTGAAATACCCCTGTTGGAATAGCAGGATGGCTGACAACAACCCGCCACCGCTGCCACCACCTGATTACATGGCAGCGATGATGCAACAGTTTGAACTCAACCGCCAGTTTATGACGGGAATTATGCAGCAATTCCCTCGTCCTGATGCTAATCAGCAGCAACCATCCATTACCTTACCAGAATTCATGAGGCTCAGTCCATCGTTTTTCCGCAACACAGTCAACCCACTGGATGCAGATGACTGGCTGCGTGATATCTCTCATGAGATGGAGTCTGCTAGTGTCGCCGAAATTAACTATGTCACTTTTGTGACATATCTTCTTAAGGGTCCCGCAGCCCAATGGTGGGCCACTCACCGACAGACTCTGCCGCCTGGTACTGTCGTCACTTGGGCAGAGTTCAAGATTGCTTTCCGTGCCCGCTACATTCCTCTAGCTATCATAGCTAGGAAGAAGGCTGAGTTCCGTAGCCTTGTCCAAGGAAACAAGACTGTGGAAGTCTATCAGCGCGAGTTTCTAGACTTATCTCGTTACGCTGAAGAGGACATTCCTACTGATGAACGCAGACAGGAGAAGTTTCGTGAAGGACTGCACCATGACATTCAGTTAGCCCTTCTTGTTCAAGATTACCCTGATTTCGCCACCTTGGTGAATAAGGCCAT
Organism: Thinopyrum elongatum; assembly: GCA_011799875.1. Taxonomy (NCBI): domain Eukaryota; kingdom Viridiplantae; phylum Streptophyta; class Magnoliopsida; order Poales; family Poaceae; genus Thinopyrum; species Thinopyrum elongatum. The sequence continues at coordinate 94,352,798 of CM022297.1, forward strand.
CATGGTTGAAACTGGACTTAAGAAGCACAAGGAAGCGTCCAGACGCACCCGTGAGTCGGGCTCATCTTCGGGCTCGTCTTCCCAGAAGCGACGCATCTGGTTCCCCAAAGGCATGTTCCGTTCAGCAGCTCCTGCGAACAGACCTTCTTATGCTGCACCACGTCTGCCACCTCCACCACCGAGACAGCCCCTGCCAGCTCCAGCACCTCGAGCTCCAGCACCTCGTCCTGACAGCGGACTATGCTTCAAGTGTGGCAAGCCAGGTCACCGTGCTAGAGACTGTTCTCAGAATCAGAATCAACTAGCTCTCCCTTCTGCTGGACGTGGAATTGGCCGTGGTATTTCTCAGCAGCGCAACAATAATGCCAGACCTTCTTATGGTCGTGGGCAGTACTACCACGTCAACATGTCTGAAGCTCCAGATCAACCAGATACTGTGATGGGTACACTTCTCGTTAATTCAGTACCAGCATCTGTTTTATTTGATTCAGGAGCATCGCATTCCTTCATGTCAGAACATTTTGCACGCATGCATGACATTAAATGCGAATACATGAACACACCCTTATTGGTACACACCCCCGCGGGTGGTTGCCGAACCTTTGCAGTTAGCTATAATGTTCCCGTTGAAATCGAAGAGTTGGAGTTCAGTGCGTCTCCCATTATTCTGAAATCGTCCAAGATTGACCTTATTCTGGGAATGGATTGGTTGAAGGCCCACTATGCCTCAATCAATTGTGCCACCAAAGTTGTTCACCTCTTGCACCCCTCGAATGAGATGGTGAATTACCATGCTCATATCACTCAGAACGCCGAGGCTCAAATTTATGCCTTGAATGCGTTGAATGCTTCTCCGCTCGATGGGATTGAGACTATCCCAGTTGTCTGTGACTTCCCGGATGTTTTTCCAGAAGAACTTCCAGGAATACCCCCTGCTAGAGCTGTCGAGTTCGTCATCGACTTGAAGCCTGGCACCACTCCTATTGCGAAGCGTCCTTACAAGATGCCTCCGCACCACCTCATCGAGCTTAAGGAGGAAATTGATAAATCTTTAAGGAAGGGTTTCATCCGCCCTAGTTCCTCTGCTTGGGGAGCACCTTCTCTCTTTGTTAAGAAGAAGGATGGAACTAACCGTTTGGTTCAAGATTATCGTCCTATCAACCAGGCAACCATTCAGAATAAATATCCACTTCCCCGGATCAACGATTTATATGACCAACTTGCTGGATCTTCGGTGTTTTCTAAACTCGACTTGAGGTTGGGTTATCACCAGATCCGTGTTCGCGAAGAGGATATTCCGAAGACTGCATTCGTTACTCGTTATGGCTCATACGAGTACACCGTCATGTCATTTGGTCTGACGAATGCTCCCGCTACCTTCTCCCGCTTAATGAATTATATATTCATGGACTACCTCGACAAATTCGTCGTAGTATATCTGGATGATATTCTGGTTTATTCGAAGAACAAAGAAGAACATGCTGAGCACCTTCGACTAGTTCTGGAGAGACTTCGAGAGCACCAATTATATGCCAAGTTCTCTAAATGCGAATTCTGGCTTCCTGAAGTGACCTACCTTGGACATGTGATTTCCAAGGACGGTATTGCCGTTAACCCGGAGCGTGTTCAGGCTATCCTTGACTGGACTCCTCCGAAGAATGCCAAGCAGGTCCGAAGCTTTCTCGGTCTAGCCAGCTATTGTCGCCGATTCGTCGAGAACTTCTCCAAGATTGCCAAGCCCCTGACTAATCTGCTCCACAAAGGCGTTAAGTTTGAGTGGACAGACAAGTGTCAGGAAAGTTTCCAAACCCTCAAGGACAAGCTCACTTCTGCTCCAGTGCTTGCTCCTCCTGATTCTCGCAAGGACTTTGTCATATATTGCGACGCCTCTCGTCAGGGATTAGGCTGCGTCCTAATGCAAGAGCGGAGAGTAATTGCATATGCTTCACGTCAATTGCGTCCACATGAAGAGAATTATCCAGTGCATGATCTTGAACTTGCAGCAGTGATGTATGCATTGAAGTTATGGCGACACTACCTTCTGGGTAATCGGTGTGAAATTTATACCGATCACCAAAGTCTGAAATACTTATTCACTCAACCGGATCTTAATCTCCGACAACAACGATGGTTAGAAGCTATTGCGGATTATGACTGCGGTATTTCTTATACCCCGGGCAAAGCTAATGTAATGGCCGATGCCCTGAGTCGCAAGTCATATTGCAACAACCTCATGGTTAGGCAAACTCAACCTCGTCTTCACGCAGAACTGACTCAACTGAATCTGCGAATTCTTCCCCAGGGTTCTCTTAATAACCTTGTGGTACAGCCAGACCTTCTGAAGGCTGTTAAAGAAGCGCAAGCCAAAGATGCTGAAATTGACTTGATGAAGAAGGAGCTTCACCTTGCTAAGTATCGGGATTTCTCAGTTGCTGAAGATGGTACATTATATTTCAGAGACCGCATCGTAGTACCTCGCTTCGAGCTGATGACTGACAAAGTCATGAAGGAGGCCCATGATACACCGCTGTCTATCCATCCGGGTAGTACCAAAATGTATCGAGATCTTCGTCAAAGGTACTGGTGGTCTAGGATGAAGCAGGATATTGCTCGTTATGTTGCCGAGTGTGACGTTTGTCGTCGCGTGAAGGCAGAACATCAGAAACCTGCTGGAATTCTGCAACCGCTCCCTATTCCTCTATGGAAGTGGGATAAAGTGCAAATGGACTTCATCACTGGTCTTCCCAAGTCTCAGAAGGGTCACGATGCTATTCTTGTCGTCGTTGACCAACTTTCCAAGGTTGCACACTTTCTGCCAGTTAAGGAGACTATTACTGCTAGTCAGTTAGCGGAGCTATATATCTCCAGAATTGTTTCACTCCATGGTATTCCCAAGGAAATCAGTTCAGACCGTGGCAGCATTTTCACTGGCCATTTCTGGGAAAGTTTCCAGAAAGCAATGGGAACTCATATTACCTGGAGTTCAGCTTATCATCCCCAATCTCAAGGCCAAGTTGAGCGCGTTAATCAAGTGCTTGAAGACATGCTTCGAGCCTGTGTTATATCCTTCGATAAGAAATGGGAGGAATCTCTCCCGTATGCCGAGTTCTCTTATAACAACAGTTATCAAGCCAGCTTAAAAATGGCCCCATTTGAGGTTCTTTATGGACGTAAATGTCGAACCCCTCTGAATTGGTCAGAAACTGGGGAACGACCTCTTGTTGGACCGGACATTATTCAGCATGCCGAAGAACAAGTCCGAATTGTCCGGGAGAATCTCAAAGCAGCTCAAGACCGTCAGAAGAGTAATTATGATCGCAAGCGATGGGGTGTGATCTATCAACCTGGTGATCAAGCTTATCTTCGTGTCACTCCAATGAAGGGCACCCGTCGTTTCGGAATCAAGGGCAAGCTAGCTCCTCGCTATATTGGTCCTTTCCGCATCGTGGCTAGACGTGGACAGGTGGCATATCAATTGGAATTGCCACCGCAATTCTCCCATATTCATGATGTCTTCCACGTGTCGCAACTCCGTAAGTGCTTCAAGGAATCCCCGCACCGTGCAGTGGATCATGAGATGCTCGAGCTACAAGATGATCTTTCCTATAAGGAGCATCCGATCCGCATCCTCGACGAAGCTGAGCGTCGTACTCGTCAGAAGACGACCAAGTTCCTAAAAGTGCAATGGTCGAATCATACTGAAGATGAAGCCACTTGGGAACGCGAGGATCATCTTCGGGAAAAATATCCCGGACTCTTTCCTTCTACCTCCTAAATTCTCGGGACGAGAATTTCTTTTAGTGGAGGAGAACTTGTAACACCCCTATGTAAGAGCCACCATGATCAGCTGTTAATAATGCCAAGTCATATCATATGCAGTGATTAAACATAGTGGTTAACCAAAGTAAATCAACTCCATTTTTAAAATCAACTTAAATTCATAAGTGAAATATAAGGTTGATCAAACTCTGCTGGAGAAATGTTATTTAATTAGCAAATAATCCAGTGGTCATGGCAAAATCATAACCAACATTTTTGGAATATGATTGATGAGTCAAACAAGATGAAACAGCACCCAAAGCAGCAATATTAATTCATTTAAAATCATTGCAGATTCAAATGAACTCCAAAACTGTCCAAACCACTTTTTGGTGAGAGCTAATATTGCATTGCAATATTTGGGCCAACTCCCACATTTTTCGAAAGTGCACAAGTGCCCTAAACATTTTGAAACAGAAAAGGATAAAAGAAAATGGAGAAGCTAAAACAGAAAATCAAAAGCGGGACACTGTGCACTGGGCCTTAGTGCACTGGGCCCCGAGTCGCGGCCCAGCAGGCCCACCTCGTCTCCCTCCTCCCCGTGTCGTCCCCGCCGTGGCCGCGCGCGCGCGCGCCAGTCGGCCGGCGACACCGCGGCGCCACCGACGCTACAGGGAGGAGGAGGAGATAAGGCCGGAGCCACTCGACCCCCTGGCTTCCCCTGGCATTCCCCATCTCTCTCCCTCGCTCGCTCTGCCTCCTTCCTCCTCAGATCCGAGGCGTCCGAGCGCCACCGCCGCCGTTCTCGTTCGTCCCCGCGGCCACCGAGCCCTGCCTGCCGCTCTGCCATGTCCTGCGCCATCGCCATGGACTGCCACGGCCTTGGGCGCCGTTGATTGGGGCCGAGGAGCTCCACGTTGCGCGGATCGAGCCGCGCCCCTCTTCTGCATCTCCGGCGCGGTTCCGGCGACCTCGACCCCTGCAGCTCCTAATCCTCACACGGGCCACCTTGCGCCGCTCGGTGAGCACTCTCCCTCTCTCTCTGGCCTCTCTGGTAGCCCGTCTGCACGCTGTAGCCGCGGCACCTCGGAGACCCGAAAGTCACCGCCGCCATTGCCGCTGCAGCCAAGCTCCCGAGCTGTTGCTAGCTCGTTTGACTCCTCCGGCGAGCTCCCTGTGAGCCGTAGGCCCCGCACAGCTAGCTAGTTAGGTCGCCCGCGCGCTAGGACGTCGAACCCGACGAGCTCGAGCTTCGGACGTCCGCCTCGCTCAACGCCGGCGACGTTCCGGCCACCTCCGAGCTCGGCTGTTGGCTCAGCTAGATGCGCGAGGACGCCAGCTTTCGAACGCACCCAAGCCCGGCTCGAACCGAGCCCTATAGCTCGATTCCGGCCAACTCCGGCGACGCGCCGCCGCGCGATTTGGTCGCCGGCGACCAGCCGCCGGCCCCGCTGACGTGGCACAGGCGGGGCCCACCCCTGGGTCACTGACCCGTGGGTCCCAGGGGCCCGGCCGGCCAGTTGACCAGTCAGCCTTGCTGACTGGACCGGCCCAGCCGCTGACAGGCGGGCCCCACCTTCCTGTTTAATTAGTTAAAACAAATTAGAAATAAAAATAAACTAATTAACCTAATGTCTCACTGACATGTGGGGTCCACCCCCCTAATTAATCCTGGTAATTAAACTAATTCACTGGATAAAGAAACAGAGGCTGACATGTGGGTCCCACTGGACCCACATGTCAGGTTTGACCGGTCAACCGTCCTGTTGACTTGCTGACGTCAGCAGCGCGTCATGCTGACGTCATAATTCATTTTCTGTTAAATAAAATAATTCCAGAAATTCAAATAATCTTTAAAAATTAATAACTTTTAAACCGTAGCTCGGATCGAAAAAGTTAAAACATGAAAGTTGCTCAGAACGACGAGACGAGTCTGATCGTGCCGTCTGTTTCTCCATCGGAACCTCCTACGTAGAAGAACTCGTAACTCCGGACCCGAATCCGGCAGATGAATAGTGCACACACGTCGGATATTAAATCCCAGAATAATTCTAAAAATAACTAAAATGACTTAGATGCATATTTAGGCAACCCTACACTGCATCATAGCATCACACGCACCGTGTTGCATTTGTTTGCATTATGTTTACCTGTTTCTTCCCCCTCTTCTCTCTCGGTAGCCCCCGACGTTGACGTAGCTCCCGAGGCAGATGCCACACAGGAGTACGACTACGTCCCCGACGATACTACTGAAGACCTTGCCCTTGCCCCCGAGCAAACAGGCAAGCACCCCCATTTTGAGCATTCCGATATCGCCTATTCTCTCCCCTCTTATGCTTGCATTAGATGATACTGCTGCTGTTACTATCCTACTCTGTTGCATAGCCTGTTTACTTGTAACCTACTTTTGATACATTCCTGTTATCCTAAACTGTTTAGCATAGGATGGGTAGAGACACGACAGAGACCCCCACTTGATCCCGACTGCCCTGCTGGACATCAGAAGACCCGATCATCGGGATTGAAGACTAGACCATGGCACCGCACATCACTTCCCCTTAGTTGCCGACACTGCTGGGTTACCATCGAGTGCCGAGGGTGATACCTCGTCAGCACTTCTGATGTTAACCTTGTAGGTTAGTTACTCGGTCGTGGTAAGCGAGGGTGATTCCTTCTACACCACCCCCGATAACGACGTCGTCGCGCAACCTCTCAAGTGTGGACCTCGAGGGTGATGCCTCCTTCGTTCACCTTGATGATAACATCGAGCGGGAATTCCATCAAGGGTGATTCCTCATGGTTCCCTTCGGTGTCAGACACACAGTTACCTTGGATATTATGACTTGCACTAAACTATGATACTAAAGACGGGTCGGCCCTGAGGGGTACCCGCGCGAGCTTAACGCGAAGTGATGTGGAGTCGGGTTGACCTGGATGGTGCCCGCGAGATAACTACGAGGCGTGGCCGGGCATTCTTAGCCCTTGCCGCAAGTCCTCGAGACGGGGCGACGGGGTCACATCGATCGTGAGTCTCTGCTCGTTTCCGCGCGCTCCTAATCCACTACGGTTTGGATATTTGATCCGAGGGGGCCTCTGGCCCGATAGCACTAACCATCACGTGGGCATAGTATGGGCGTTCTGCGTCGTACACATCAGCCGAAGCTTGTTTGACGTCAGTAAGGAGCGGCGCACGCCGAGTTGGACTGGTAACGCAACCGCGCTTGTATAAGGGGTTGCTAGGTCTGCTCTCGGTGGCCCCGTAACGTGCAGGAGTTCCCGGGGCGATGGCCCAAGACCCCTGGGGGCATAGGTTTAGTCCGGCGTGCTGACCTCTCTTATAAGCCTAGGTCGGGTTGCGGCGTGTTGCTTAGCCGAGGCCGGGCATGACCCAGAAAAGTATGTCCGGCCAGAGTTAAGTGAGCGTGGTGGGTAAGTTGGTGCACCCCTGCAGGGAAGAAACTTCTATCGATAGCCTGTCCTACGGTAACGGACACTCGGAGTTGTATCCCGATCGTTACAACTAGAATATGTGATGAGAATTGGATAGTACGGCTCTGGGATTGCTTTCTCGCAGGGAGTCGAGAAAGGATCTCAGGTCGAGGTTGATGATATTACTACTACTACTTTACATTATGTTCATCTGCTCTCTCCTGATGCTGCAAGACTGTCGAAGATTGTTGAAGATGCTAGTCTTCGATAGGACTAGGCTTTCCCCCCTCTACTCTGGCATTTCTGCAGCCCAGTCCACATATACAGCCATTCCTTTGACAATGATGCATATGTAGTGTAGATCCTTGCTTCCTGAGTACTTCGGATGAGTACTCACGTTTGCTTTATTTTCTTTTTCCCCCATTTTCCATTTGATGCCACCAGACGACGGAGCCCCTGAGCCAGAAGCCCCAGCCGACGACCAGTACTACTATCCGCCTGGCGAGTACTACTACTACGAGGAGCCGTTCGACGACCAGGAGTAGGATCGGAGGGTCCAGGGCAGGAGGCCTACGCCTTTCGATCGTAGTTTTTATTTTACCCCGCCTCTGTGAAGGCTTATCTCTCTCTCTCTATGTAATATATCTGTACTCAGATATCTAATGCTTCCGCTGACACTTGTATGCCATCGAGCTATGTATTCGAGCCCTCGAGGCCCTGGCTTGTAATATAAAGCTTGTATGATTTTATTTATTTTTAGAGTTGTGTTGTGATATCTTCAAGTGAGTCCTTAGGCTTGATCGTGCGCATTTGCGTGTATGATTAGTGCACGATTAAGCCGGGGTCGTCACATGCTCCTAAGCCACCAAGGGCTTTCCGTAGCCGCTCGGTGAGCTTCCAGCCTTCCTCTCCTACTCTTTGCGCTGCTCACCGTCGCCTGTAGCTAGCAGTCGATGACGCCGTGAGCTCGCCGCCGCAGAGTACCTCGCCGCCGTGACCTCAGTCACTGTCGTGCTCAGCCGAGCCCTGCCTCGAGCTCCTGGAGCTCGTACGAGTCCAGCAAGGCCTCCAGCACCTCTCCCCGTGCCTCCTAACCTGACTCCCGGCGAGGTCCCGAACGCGCTGCCGCCTTTGCTCGTCGCCGGCGTGATTCCGGCCATCCCCTGGTCCGGCAAGTGCCTCCACTCGACGCGCGAGTCTCCTAGCTTTCGAACGCGCCCAACCGCAGCTCGAACCGAGCCCCATAGCGCGAATCCGAGCAACTCCGGTGACGCGCCGCCGCGTTTTTGGTCGCCGGCGCAACTCCGGCGCCGGCCGCCGACGTGGCTGCCACGTGGGTCACCCTGGCTCACTGACTAGTGGGCCCAGGGGCCTAGTTGACCGCGCTGACCTGAGTCAACGCGCTGACGTGGCAGCACAGTGCCACTGACATGTGGGTCCCCCTCGTTCAATTAACCTAATTAAATATTTAATTAAATAAAATTAATTAGATTAGCCTAATGTCTCACTGACAAGTGGGGCCCGCCCCCTAATTAACCCTGTGGATTAAGTTAATTCACTGTTAAGATAAACAGAGACTGACATGTGGGTCCCACTGGACCCACATGTCATGTTTGACTGGTCAGCGACGCTGTTGACCGCTGACGTCACAGTGACGTCATGCTGACGTCATAATTCATTTTCTGATAAATAAATAAATTCCAGAAAATCCAAATAAACTTTGAAAATTAATAACTTTTAAACCGTAGCTCGGATCGAAAAAGTTAAAACATGAAAGTTGCTCAGAACGACGAGACGAGTCTGATCGTGCCGTCTGTTTCTTCATCGGAACCCCCTACGTAGAAGAACTCGTAACTCCAGACCCGTATCCGGCAGATGAATAGTGCACACACCCTGGTTATTAAATCCCAGAATAATTCTAAAAAAACCTAAAATGACTTAGATGCATAATTAGGCAACCCTGCACTGCATAGCATCACACGCACCGTATTGCATTTGTTTGCATTATGTTTACCTGTTTCTTCCGCCTCTTCTCTCTCGGTAGACCCCGACGTTGACGTAGCTCCCGAGGCAGACGCAGCTCAGGAGTACGACTACGTCCCCGACAACACCACCGACGACCTTGCCCTTGCCCCAGAGCAGACAGGCAAGCACCCCCATTTTGAGCATGCCTATATCGCCTATTCTCTTCTCTCTTATGCTTGCATTAGAACTGCTACTGCTACTGTTTTCCTATATCTGCTGCATAGCCTGATTATTGTACCCTGCGTTGCTACCTTTCTGGTTATCCTAGACTGATTAGTATAGGTTGGGTAGAGACACGACAGAGACCCCCACTTGATCCCGACTGCCCTGCTGGATATCAGAAGACCCGATCATCGGGATTGAAGACCAGACCCTGGCACCGCACATCACTTCCCCTTAGTTGCCGACACTGCTGGGTTACCGTCAAGTGCGGAGGGTGATACCTCGTCAGCACTTCTGATGATAACCTTGTAGGTTAGTTAATCGGTCGTGGTAAGCGAGGGTGATTCCTCCTACACCACCCCCGATAACGACGTCGTCGTGCAACACCTCAAGTGTGGACCTCGAGGGTGATTCCTCCTTCATTCACCTTGACGGTAACATCAGCGGGAATTCCATCGAGGGTGATTCCTAAGGGTTCCCCCTTGGTGTTGGACACACGGATACCATTGATACTGTGACTTGCACTGAACTTTGTTACTAAAGACGAGTCGGCCCTGAGGGGTACCCGCGCGAGCTTAATGCGAAGTGATGTGGAGTCTGGTTGACCTGGATGGTGCCCGCGAGATTAATACGAGGCGTGGCCGGGCATTCTTAACCCTTGCCGCAAGTCCTCGAGACGGGGCGATGGGGTCACATCGATCGTGAGTCTCTGCTCGTTTCCGCGCGCTCCTAAACCACTTAACGGTTTGGATATTTGATCCGAGGGGCCTCTGGCCCGATAGCACTAACCATCACGTGGGCATAGTATGGGCGTTCTGTGTCGTACACTTCAGCCGAAGCTTAATGGACGTCAGCGACTGATGCGGCACACGCTGGGTTGGACTGGGAACGCAACCGCGCTTGTATAAGGGGTTGCTAGGTCTGCTCACTGGCGGTGCACGTAACGTGCAGGAGTTCCCGGGGCGATGGCCCAAGACCCCTGGGGGCATAGGTTAGTCCGGCGTGCTGACCTCTCTGTTAAGTATTTGGTCGGGTTGCGGCGTGTTGCTTAGCCGAGGCCGGGCATGACCCAGTAAAGTGTGTCCGGCCAGAGTTAAGTGAGCGTGGTGGGTAAGTTGGTGCACCCCTGCAGGGAAGAAACTTCTATCGATAGCCTGTCCTACGGTAACGGACACTCGGAGTTGTATCCCGATCGGTACAACTAGAACATGTGATGAGAACTGGATAGTATGGCTCTGGGATTGCTTTCTCGCAGGGAGTCGAGAAAGGATCTCAGGTCGAGGTTGATGTTACTACTACTACTTTACATTATGTTCATCTGCTCTCTTCTATTGCTGCAAGACTGTCGAAGATTGTTGAAGATGCTAGTCTTCGATAGGACTAGGCTTTCCCCCTCTATTCTGGCATTTCTGCAGCCCAGTCCACATATACAGCCATTCCTTTGAAAATGTTGCATATGTAGTGTACCTACGCCTTTCGATCGTAGCTTTTTATTTTACCCCGCCTCTATGAAGGCTTATTTCTCTCTCTCTCTGTAATATATCTGTACTCAGATATCTGATGCTTCCGCTGACGCTTGTATGCCATCGAGCTATGTATTCGAGCCCTCGAGGCCCTGGCTTGTAATATAAAGCTTGTATGACTTTATTTATGTTTTAGAGTTGTGTTGTGATATCTTCAAGTGAGTCCTTAGGCTTGATCATGCGCATTTGCGTGTATGGTTAGTGCACGATTAAGCCGGGGTCGTCATAGGTTGGTATCAGAGCCGACTGCCTCTAGGAATCCCCCTTCCCAATTCCTTGGCCGAAGTTGAGTCTAGTGGTCAAAAACTGTTTTACTAACTTGGCTGTGTGGCTTACGGGCCCACGTCACCAACTGGGTGGTATTATGATCTTTTATTCCTCGCCTTTACTCTGGGATTCTAATCTCTCCTCTATTCGGGTTTAATAAAATTTACTAACACCGACATTTAGGTTCTCGTTAATTCTATCCACCCGGAGAGCAGGATTCAGTGCGATTTCCCTGACTTTGATCTGATTAGTTTGATAATCATTTTCCTTTCCATTGTTTTGTTTAACCTTTCTTTCTGAGATCGGTTATATTTCTCATTGTCTTATGACAACCCTGGACCTCTCTGTTTCAGATGGATCGACTGTTTCCACCGCGGCCTACGACCTAGCTTGCGCTTCGCACTTGGGCTCGTGATGCCCCTGGATTTCCAGCTGTTCTGATCGCCCTCCTGAGTAGACTGGGTTATCGCTGGTATCCCGAGTACATGGTCTACGAGGTTTACCGTGAGTTCAACCAGGAATAGTACTATGCTGAAGTTCGGATCTATGATCAGCAGAACGACTCGGACACTGAGTTACACCTTTTTCACGGAATAGGCGTGACGATTGAGATGGCAGTACATGATGCCGCCTACTCTGCTGTCGCACGTCTCCGAGGAGAGCACAATGCTAACTTGGATGATTCTGTGTTTCGGTACATTCCGTATGCACCTGTTGGAGATGCTACTGGATTTTACACAGCTATCTGTGCCCCGTACGAGTCTCGATGCTACGACCCGCAGATTCTGATCCAGTGCACTCAGGCTCTGGATCGCACTGTTCGGGCTCTTGCCGTCGAGTTGTTCGCCACTCGAGCACGCTACTACGAGGCTATGACACAGTTGCTACCAGCTGTTCGTGCAGGGATACATCCGGAGTATATTCTTTACCCACGCAGGACCGAGATGCCACCAGGTATTGATTGGCCTGCAGTGGGAGGTCACACGCCTGCACGTGGACCTCTTCTTACAGTTCGAGACCGGGTTCTGCATCAGAGTGCACATGGAGCACAGGATCCTGCCGCGACGAACATTCGTCGTCCGCACTTGCAGTTACCCCGTTTCAGTGGTTTTCTCCGACGCTGATGTAGCCTTTGCTATGTCACGTTGTGTACTTCCTTACCGCGTGCCTGCGTGCCGCCTAGTGTGTCTCTACCTTTTCAATTTGCGCCGTTATGCTGCCCGATTGTAACCGACTGTGTATGGATCTGTATGTCTTAATGACTACTTTTAGCATCTATTGCACTCTTTCAATAATGTCGAGTTACATCATGTTTATTGTTAAACACTTGCATAAGCTATTGCTGAAATACCCCTGTTGGAATAGCAGGATGGCTGACAACAACCCGCCACCGCCGCCACCACCTGATTACATGGCAGCGATGATGCAACAGTTTGAACTCAACCGCCAGTTTATGACGGGGATTATGCAGCAATTCCCTCGTCCTGATGCTAATCAGCAGCCACCATCCATTACCTTGCCAGAGTTCATGAGGCTCAGTCCATCATTTTTCCGCAACACAGTCAACCCACTAGATGCAGATTACTGGCTGCGTGACATCTCTCATGAGATGGAGTCTGCTAGTGTCGCCCAAGTCAACTATGTCACTTTTGCGACTTATCTTCTGAAGGGTCCCGCAGCCCAATGGTGGGCCACCCATCGACAGACTCTGCCGCCTGGTACTGTCGTCACTTGGGCAGAGTTCAAGATTGCTTTCCGAGCCCGCTACATTCCTCTAGCTGTCATAGCTAGGAAGAAGGCCGAGTTCCGTAGCCTTGTTCAAGGAAACAAGACTGTGGAACTCTATCAGCGTGAGTTTCTAGACTTATCTCGCTACGCTGAAGAGGACATTCCTACTGATGAACGCAGGCAAGAGAAGTTTCGTGAAGGACTACATCATGATATACAGTTGGCTCTCCTTGTCCAAGACTATCCTGATTTCGCCACCTTGGTGAATAAGGCTATTATGGTTGAAACTGGACTTAAGAGGCATAAAGAAGCGTCCAGACGCACCCAAGAAGCGGGCTCATCTTCGGGCTCGTCTTCCCAGAAGCGACGCATCTGGTTCCCTCAAGGCATGTTCCGTTCAGCAGCTCCTGCGAACAAGCCCTCTTATGCTGCACCACGCCTGCCACCTCCACCACCGAGGCAGCCTCTGCCAGCTCCAACACCTCGAGCTCCAGCACCTCGTCCTGACAGTGGACTATGCTTTAAGTGTGGCAAGCCAGGTCACCGTGCTAGAGATTGTTCTCAGAATCAGAATCAACTGGCTCTTCCTTCTGCTGGCCGTGGTATTCCTCAACAGCGCAGCAATAATGCCAGACCTTCTTATGGTCGTGGGCAGTACTACCACATCAACATGTCTGAAGCTCCAGATCAACCAGATACTGTGATGGGTACACTTCTCGCTAATTCAGTACCTGCATCTGTTTTATTTGATTCAGGAGCATCGCATTCATTTATGTCGGATAAATTCGCACTCATGCATGAAGTTAAATGTGATATGCTACCCCAAAAGATACGAGTAAATACTCTCGCGGGACACTGTCAAACCTCCTTGGTTAGCCCTGATGTTGTGATTAATATCGAAGGGTTAGAGTTCCGAGCATCCCCCATTATTCTCAACTCCTCTGGTATTGATCTTATTTTGGGAATGGATTGGTTGAAGGCCCACTATGCCTCAATCAACTGTGCCACTAAAGTGGTACACCTTCTACATCCATCGAACGAGATAGTGAACTATCAAGCTCACCTCACCCAGAACGCCGAGGCTCAAATTTATGCCTTGAACGCGTTGAATGCTTCTCCACTTGATGGGATCAAGAACATCCCAGTTGTCTGTGACTTCCAGGATGTTTTTCCAGAAGAACTTCCAGGAATACACCCTGCTAGGGCTGTCGAGTTCGTCATCGACTTGAAGCCTGGCACCACTCCTATTGCGAAGCGTCCCTACAAGATGCCTCCGCACCATCTTATTGAACTCAAGGAAGAAATTGATAAATCCTTGAGAAAGGGTTTCATTCGCCCCAGTTCCTCTGCATGGGGAGCACCTTCTCTCTTTGTTAAGAAGAAGGATGGAACTAACCGTTTGGTCCAAGATTATCGCCCCATCAACCAGGAAACTATCCAGAATAAATATCCGCTTCCCCGGATCAACGATTTATATGACCAACTCGCTGGATCTTCGGTGTTTTCTAAACTCGACTTGAGGTTGGGTTATCACCAGATCCGTGTCCGCGAAGAGGATATTCCGAAGACTGCATTCGTTACTCGTTATGGCTCTTACGAGTACATAGTCATGTCGTTTGGCTTAACAAACGCTCCAGCTACATTCTCCCGCCTAATGAATTACATATTCATGGATTACCTCGACAAATTCGTCGTGGTATATCTGGATGATATTCTGGTTTATTCGAAGAACAAAGAAGAACATGCTGAGCATCTTCGCCTTGTTCTGGAGAGACTTCGAGAGCACCAATTATATGCCAAGTACTCTAAGTGCGAATTCTGGCTTTCTGAGGTAACCTACCTTGGACATGTCATCTCCAAGGATGGTATCACAGTTAACCCGGAGCGCGTTCAGGCTATTCTTGACTGGACCCCTCCGAAGAATGTCAAGCAAGTCAGAAGTTTTCTCGGGCTTGCAAGTTATTGTCGCCGTTTCATCGAAAATTTCTCCAAGATTGCCAAGCCCCTGACTAATCTGCTCCACAAAGGCGTTAAGTTTGAGTGGACAAACAAATGTCAGGAAAGCTTCCAGACCCTCAAGGACAAGCTGACTTCTGCCCCAGTCCTTGCTCCTCCAGACTCTCGCAAAGATTTTGTGATCTTCTGCGACGCCTCTCGCCAAGGACTAGGTTGCGTCCTAATGCAAGAGCGAAGAGTAATTGCTTATGCTTCGCGACAACTGCGTCCACATGAAGAGAATTACCCAGTGCATGACCTCGAACTTGCTGCTGTCATTTATGCTTTGAAGCAGTGGCGTCATTACCTCCTTCCTTCCCCTCAGATCCATGCGAGTCCGAGCGCCATCGACGCCGCACTTCGCCATTTGCCGTGGCCACCGGCGGCCCCGCGCTCGCCCACCGTGCCGGCCAGCTCCGCCGTCGTCTTCCCCAACCCCTGGCGCCACTGGAAGGAGCCAGGGAGCCCGGCTACAAGCGAATCGAGCCGCCCCGCATCACTCTGCTTCCGGCGAGCTTCGTCGTCCCCGGCGCCGTCTGCTGCTCCTAAGCCACCAAGGGCTTTCCGTAGCCGCTCGGTGAGCTTCCAGCCTTCCTCTCCTACCCTTTGCGCTGCTCGCCGTCGCCTGTAGCTAGCAGCCGACGACGCCGTGAGCTCGCCGCCGCAGAGTACCTCGCCGCCGTGACCTCAGTCACTGTCATGCTCAGCCGAGCCCTGCCTCGAGCTCCTGGAGCTCGTACAAGTCTAGCAAGGCCTCCAGCACCTCTCCCCGTGCCTCCTAACCTGACTCCCGGCGAGGTCCCGAACGCGCTGCCGCCTTTGCTCGTCGCCGGCGTGATTCCGGCCATCCCCTGGTCCGGCAAGTGCCTCCACTCGACGCGCGAGTCTCCTAGCTTTCGAACGAGCCCAACCGCAGCTCGAACCGAGCCCCACAGCGCGAATCCGAGCAACTCCGGTGACGCGCCGCCGCGTTTTTGGTCGCCGGCGCAACTACGGTGCCGGCCGCCGACGTGGCTGCCACATGGGTCACCCTGGCTCACTGACCAGTGGGCCCAGGGGCCCAGTTGACCGCGCTGACCTGAGTCAACGCGCTGACGTGGCAGCACAGTGCCACTGACATGTGGGTCCCCCTCGTTCAATTAACCTAATTAAACATTTAATTAAATAAAATTAATTAGATTAGCCTAATGTCTCACTGACAAGTGGGGCCCACCCCCTAATTAACCCTGTGGATTAAGTTAATTCACTGTTAAGATAAACAGAGACTGACATGTGGGTCCCACTGGACCCACATGTCATGTTTGACTGGTCAGCGACGCTGTTGACCGCTGACGTCACAGTGACGTCATGCTGACGTCATAATTCATTTTCTGATAAATAAATAAATTCCAGAAAATCCAAATAAACTTTGAAAATTAATAACTTTTAAACCGTAGCTCGGATCGAAAAAGTTAAAACCTGAAAGTTGCTCCGAACGACGAGACGAGTTTGATCATGCCGTCTGTTTCTTCATCGGAACCCCCTACGTAGAAGAACTCGTAACTCCGGACCCGTATCCGGTAGATGAATAGTGCACACACCCTGGTTATTAAATCCCAGAATAATTCTAAAAATAACTAAAATGACTTAGATACATAATTAGGCAACCCTGCACTGCATCGTATTGCATTTGTTTGCATTATGTTTACCTGTTTCTTCCCCCTCTTCTCACTCGGTAGACCCCGACGTTGACGTAGCTCTCGAGGCAGACGCAGCTCAGGAGTACGACTACGTCCCCGACGACACCACCGGCGACCTTGCCCTTGCCCCAGAGCAGACAGGCAAGCACCCCCATTTTGAGCATGCCTATATCGCCTATTCTCTTCTCTCTTATGCTTGCATTAGAACTGCTACTACTACTGTTTTCCTATATCTGCTGCATAGCCTGATTATTGTACCCTGCCTTGCTACCTTTCTAGTTATCCTAGACTGATTAGTATAGGCTGGGTAGAGACACGACAGAGACCCCCACTTGATCCTGACTGCCCTGCTGGATATCAGAAGACCCGATCATCGGGATTGAAGACCAGACCCTGGCACCGCACATCACTTCCCCTTAGTTGCCGACACTGTTGGGTTACCGTCAAGTGCCGAGGGTGATACCTCGTCAGCACTTCTGATGATAACCTTGTAGGTTAGTTAATCGGTCGTGGTAAGCGAGGGTGATTCCTCCTACACCACCCCCGATAACGACGTCGTCGTGCAACACCTCAAGTGTGGACCTCGAGGGTGATTCCTCCTTCGTTCACCTTGACGGTAACATCAGCGGGAATTCCATCGAGGGTGATTCCTCAGGGTTCCCCCTTGGTGTTGGACACACGGATACCATTGATACTGTGACTTGCACTAAACTTTGTTACTAAAGACGGGTCGGCCCTGAGGGGTACCCACGCGAGCTTAATGCGAAGTGATGTGGGGTCGGGTTGACCTGGATGGTGCCCGCGAGATTAATACGAGGCGTGGCCGGGCATTCTTAGCCCTTGCCGCAAGTCCTCGAGACGGGGCGACGGGATCACATCGATCGTGAGTCTCTGCTCGTTTCCGCGCGCTCCTAAACCACTTAACGGTTTGGATATTTGATCCGAGGGGCCTCTGGCCCGATAGCACTAACCATCACGTGGGCATAGTATGGGCGTTCTGTGTCGTACACTTCAGCCGAAGCTTAATGGACGTCAGCGACTGATGCGGCACACGCTGGGTTGGACTGGGAACGCAACCGCGCTTGTATAAGGGGTTGCTAGGTCTGCTCACCGGCGGTGCACGTAACGTGCAGGAGTTCCCGGGGCGATGGCCCAAGACCCCTGGGGGCATAGGTTAGTCCGGCGTGCTGACCTCTCTGTTAAGTATTTGGTCGGGTTGCGGCGTGTTGCTTAGCCGAGGCCGGGCATGACCCAGTAATGTGTGTCCGGCCAGAGTTAAGCGAGCGTGGTGGGTAAGTTGGTGCACCCCTGCAGGGAAGAAACTTCTATCGATAGCCTGTCCTACGGTAACGGACACTCGGAGTTGTATCCCGATCGGTACAACTAGAACATGTGATGAGAACTGGATAGTACGACTCTGGGATTGCTTTCTCGCAGGGAGTCGAGAAAGGATCTCAGGTCGAGGTTGATGTTACTACTACTACTTTACATTATGTTCATCTGCTCTCTTCTATTGCTGCAAGACTGTCGAAGATTGTTGAAGATGCTAGTCTTCGATAGGACTAGGCTTTCCCCCTCTATTCTGGCATTTCTGCAGCCCAGTCCACATATACAGCCATTTCTTTGAAAATGTTGCATATGTAGTGTAGATCCTTGCTTGCTGAGTACTTCGGATGAGTACTCACGTTTGCTTTACTTTCTTTTTCCCCCATATTTCACTTGATGCCACCAGACGACGGAGCCCCTGAGCCAGACGCCCCAGCCGACGACCAGTACTACTACCCGCCTGGCGAGTACTACTACTACGAGGAGCCGACTGACGACCAGGAGTAGGATCGGAGGGTCCAGGGCAGGAGGCCTACGCCTTTCGATCGTAGCTTTTTATTTTACCCCGCCTCTGTGAAGGCTTATTTCTCTCTCTCTCTCTGTGATATATCTGTACTCAGATATCTGATGCTTCCGCTGACGCTTGTATGCCATCGAGCTATGTATTCGAGCCCTCGAGGCCCTGGCTTGTAATATAAAGCTTGTATGACTTTATTTATGTTTTAGAGTTGTGTTGTGATATCTTCAAGTGAGTCCTTAGGCTTGATCATGCGCATTTGCATGTATGGTTAGTGCACGATTAAGCCGGGGTCGTCACAGTCCTCCTCCTCGTCCTCCCTCTCCTCCTCCTCCTTCCTCTCCTCCGGCTCGCCGGCGATGGCCAGCGTCAAGCCCGAGCTTGTGGAGACGACGCCGCTCGGGCGGCGCACCCGCGGCAGCGCCCTCGTCATCAACGAGGACGGCCGTGGCTCCTCCTCCTCCTCCCGCCTCGTCAAGCCCAAGCCGGAGCCGGAGCCGGGCCTCGTCGCCGTGAAGAAAGAAAACGACGACATGGCCGCCGACGACGAGGCCGCCCTCAAGTGGGCGCGCGAGGACTACGTCCAGATGGAGATGGAGCGCCAGCGCCGCGCCCTCGAGGAGATCGCCACCCGGCGCCACGGCCGCGACGAGGGCGGCGTCGTCGTCCTCGACGATAGCGACGACGATGCACCACAGCCGCCGCCAACCAAGCCCGTCCGCCAAGGCGACGCAGGTCAGGGGTGCAGCAGGGACGGCGGCGTGAAGAAGGACGACGACGGCGGCGACGACGGCGGCTACGGTGCCTTCGGCGCGTTCTTCGGCCTGTAGGGGTGGCGGACGGCGGCGCCTAGTTTTTTTTAATGTTTTACTTATGTTTTTAAGCGTTTATGTACAAACATTAATGAAATCGCCTAGTTTGCCCGAAATGTGTCGTGTTTGGCCGAGTTTTCTATTTCAAATATTTCAAAAAAAGGCGTTTGGGGGCGACCTGGGGTCGGCGGTTGGGAAACCGACCGCCCCACACAGATTATTTCGCCGGCGCGCCCCCAGACGGTGATTTTGCAAGTCCCTTGGGGGCGGAACGGCTGGAGTTGCTCTAACACAAATTTGGGTGAGCAACTTCAAATGCATGCAGAGGTTCGGGTAGCCATCCATCATCTAAAAAAATCTTGGAAAAACAATCCCTTCTGCATAGTGTTGCATACATACACAAGAAAAAACCCACGTATACTCACGAGTGAACAGTAAGTTCGTAGAAGAAAATTACAAAATAAAACTATTCTCTTCTTGAATTAGAAAATAGAAAGGAAATTATTATAAATATTACACATATAATTTTTTTTCTACACAAGGCACAGAACTCACGTGTTTTCAGGAAGTTTTCAAGCACACAAACGTACCTAGGCATATTTATGTTTTGTCCTTTTGAAACTGTTTGGCATTTGAAATTGTTATTTATTTTTTGCGGGAAGCATTTGAAAATATTTTGTCTGCTTCAAAAGAAAAAACACAAGAGTTTGCTAACAGACAAGGAAAACCACCCTAATCAAGTTTGTCAATTTGGACGGCCGCGCTGCTCGGTGCTCGCCCTGGATGGATAGGCAATGGATGATAAAAGAGTGGCCATCTGAATCTCGGCAGTTGATCGTGCAATGACTCGAGCAGGGGCGGAGGACCCGGTAGGGAAAGGCAGGGCGGCCGCCCTACCATAGGCTGGCCATAGTGATGGTATCATAGCCGGTATTATGCACTCGAAAATAACAAATATACTAATGTGGCAAAGAATTAAAGAAGATAGAGAGGGTTAGAGTAACATAGGTAGATACCGTATCATGTTAAATGCGATGCTAATTTGTGTCATGCATGACAATAAATATGATCATCTATGGTACTTAGGGTTTAGGGCTAATTTGTGTACAAATCCGCCCAGCCGATGAGCGGGCTCACGGTTGCTTCCGGCGAACGCTTGCCTCACTCTTTTTTCACTTTCTTTGCTTTCCTCCTTGTCCGTTATCACTTTGGTCTTCTCTCTGTACACATTCTCCCAGCTTACGAATAGACAAAGACCAGCATTTGTTGGGTCTTTCAAAAAAAAAAAATATGGTGCCACCTTCCACCACAATCCACAAACCAAGATGGAGAAGAGCGTGAGGTCCGGCCGGTCATAGCAGCAGCAGCCGGTGGGCCGGCCGTGTCAGTGGCAGCGAAGGCAAGCCCGTCGCGTCGTTCCGGTCAATCGACTCCGCCGCGTCCAGCTGCTCGTCTCTCTCTCGGTCGACACGTACTACAAGCTAGAGCCTAGCTAGAGATGGCTCGGCTGGTTTCCGTTTCCGGCAAAGCATCCACCAGGGACGCGCACCGTCGAGCCCAGCATGGACGCAAAAATGGCAAAAGGTCAGGCGAGGCACCACGCGGCCACCCTTACCTCTCCGTCGGCGAGGCACCACGCGGCCACCCTTACGTCTCCGTTGGCGATGCAACCTTTAGAGCAACTGCAACACGCCGACCCAAACAGACAACGGATTTATCCGCTTTTTGTTCGTTTGGATCGGCCCGACAGACACCAACATCCGCTTCCGTATTTGGGTCGGCGCGGTCACCCAACGCTGGCCTGACCTATTTTAACGACGCGCAAAATAATAATAATACAGGCATTTCGAAAATAAAATCAAACATTAATTACACATTAAAAGCCGGCCACGAAGGCCGGCGAGAGTCCACGCGTCCACATTTGCATTAATGAAAATTAAAAACAAACTAAACTACGAGGCGGCCCGCTGCCCTAGGCGTCGTCGGCGTCGTCCTCGGGGTCCGTGAGGTCGATGAGCGTCGGCGTAGGGCCGGCCCAGGGGAACGCCGTGTTCCAGGCGGCGGCGATGTCGGGCGCTGGCTATGCTGCCGCGGGGGGCTGTGCCGCCGCCTGTGCCGCCGTGGCCTAGCGCGCCTCCTCCTCGGCCTCGCGCTGCTCGTACTCGGCGTCGCGCTCGAGCATCTCGAGGTATTCGCCGTGGCGGCGCTCCTCGGCCAGCCGACGCTGGCGCCATTGTTCGAGTGTGACGACCCCGGCTTAATCGTGCACTAATCATACACGCAAATGCGCACGATCAAGCCTAAGGACTCACTTGAAGATATCACAACACAACTCTAAAACATAAATAAAGTCATACAAGCTTAATATTACAATCCAGGGCCTCGAGGGCTCGAATACATAGCTCGATGGCATACAAGCGTCAGCGGAAGCATTAGATATCTGGGTACAGATATATTACATAGAGAGAATTAGGCCTTCACAGAGGCGGGGTAAAATAAAATACTACGATCGAAAGGCGTAGGCCTCCTGCCCTGGACCCTCCGATCCTACTCCTGGTCGTCGAACGGCTCCTCGTAGTAGTAGTACTCTCCAGGCGGATAGTAGTACTGGTCGTCGGCTGGGGCTTCTGGCTCAGGGACTCCGACGTCTGGTGGCATCAAATGGAATATGGGGGAAAAAGAAAATAAAGCAAACGTGAGTACTCATCCGAAGTACTCAGCAAGCAAGGATCTACACTACATATGCATCATTGTCAAAGGAATGGCTGTATATGTGGACTGGGCTGCAGAAATGCCAGAGTAGAGGGGGAAAGCCTAGTCCTATCGAAGACTAGCATCTTCAACAATCTTCGACAGTCTTGCAGCATCAGGAGAGAGCAGATGAACATAATGTAAAGTAGTAGTAGTAATATCATCAACCTCGACCTGAGATCCTTTCTCGACTCCCTGCGAGAAAGCAATTCCAGAGCCGTACTATCCAGTTCTCATATCAAGTTCTAGTTGTACCGATCGGGATACAACTCCGAGTGTCCGTTACCGTAGGACAGGCTATCGATAGAAGTTTCTTCCCTGCAGGGGTGCACCAACTTACCCACCACGCTCGCTTAACTCTGGCCGGACACACTTTTCTGGGTCATGCCCGGCCTCGGCTAAGCAACACGCCGCAACCCGACCTAGGCTTATAAGAGAGGTCAGCACGCCGGACTAAACCTATGCCCCCAGGGGTCTTGGGCCATCGCCCCGGGAACTCCTGCACGTTACGGGGCCACCGAGAGCAGACCTAGCAACCCCTTATACAAGCGCGGTTGCGTTACCAGTCCAACTCGGCGTGCGCCGCTCCTTACTGACGTCCAACAAGCTTCGGCTGATGTGTACGACGCAGAACGCCCATACTATGCCCACGTGATGGTTAGTGCTATCGGGCCAGAGGCCCCTCGGATCAAATATCCAAACCGTAGTGGATTAGGAGCGCGCGGAAACGAGCAGAGACTCACGATCGATGTGACCCCGTCACCCCGTCTCGAGGACTTGCGGCAAGGGCTAAGAATGCCCGGCCACGCCTCGTAGTTATCTCGCGGGCACCATCCAGGTCAACCCGACTCCACATCACTTCGCGTTAAGCTCGCGCGGGTACCCCTCAGGGTCGACCCGTCTTTAGTATCATAGTTTAGTGCAAGTCATAATATCCAAGGTAACTGTGTGTCTGACACCGAAGGGAACCCTGAGGAATCACCCTCGATGGAATTCCCGCTCGATGTTATCATCAAGGTGAACGAAGGAGGAATCACCCTCGAGGTCCACCTTGAGGAGTTGCGCGACGACGTCGTTATCGGGGGTGGTGTAGGAGGAATCACCCTCGCTTACCACGACCGAGTAACTAACCTACAAGGTTAACATCAGAAGTGCTGACGAGGTATCACCCTCGGCACTCGATGGTAACCCAGCAGTGTCGGCAACTAAGGGGAAGTGAGGTGCGGTGCCAGGGTCTAGTCTTCAATCCCGATGGTCGGGTCTTCTGATGTCCAGCAGGGCAGTCGGGATCAAGGGGGGTCTCTGTCGTGTCTCTACCCAGCCTATACTAAGCAGTCTAGGATAACCGGTAAGGTAGCAAGGCAGGTTACAATAAACAGACTATGCAACAGATATAGGAAACAGTAGCAAGCAGCAGTTCTAATGCAAGCATAAGAGAGAAGAGAGTAGGCGATATAGGCATGCTCAAAATGGGGGTGCTTGCCTGTTTGCTCGGGGGCAAGGGCAAGGTCGTCAGGGATGTCGTCGGCGACGTAGTCGTACTCCGGAGCGGCGTCTGCCTCGGGAGCTACGTCAACGTCGGGGTCTACCGAGAGAGAAGAGGGGGAAGAAACAGGTAAACATAATGCAAACAAATGCAATACGGTGCGTGTGATGCTATGATGCAGTGCAGGGTTGCCTAAATATGCATCTAAGTCATTTTAGTTATTTTTAGAATTAATCTGGGATTTAATATCCGACGTGTGTGCACTATTCATCTACCGGATTCGGGTCCGGAGTTACGAGTTCTTCTATGTAGGGGGTTCCGATGGAGAAACAGACGGCACGATCAGATTCGGCTCGTCGTTCTGAGCAACTTTCATGTTTTAACTTTTTCGATCCGAGCTACGGTTTAAAAGTTATTAATTTTCAAAGATTATATGAATTTCTGAAATTTATTTATTTACAGAAAATGAATTATGATGTCAGCATGACGTCATTGTGACGTCAGCGGTCAACAGCGCTGCTGACCAGTCAAATATGACATGTGGGTCCAGTGGGACCCACATGTCAGCCTCTCTTTAGGCTAATCAGTGGATTAATTTAATTACCAGGGTTAATTAGGGGGTGGACCCCACATGTCAGTGAGACATTAGGTTAATCTAATTAGTTTCTCTTTAATTAAATCTTTAATTAGGTTAATTAGTCGCGGGGCCCACCTGTCAGTGGCATTGCGCCGCCACGTCAGCGCATTGACCACGGTCAGCATGGTCAGCGGGGCCCGTGGGACCCACTGGCAGTGACCCAGGGGTGTCCCACGTGGCGGCCACGTCGGCGGCCGGCGCCGGAGTTGCGCCGGCGACCAAAATCGCGGCGGCGCGGCTCGGACGCCCGTCGGGTTTCGCCCACAGGCCACCAAAACGGCCGGGGCTGGTCGCGTTCGAACGAGGGAAAGGCGCCGCGTCGATCTAAAGCATGAGCGCGAGCTAAAACGGCCGGAAACGAGCGCTAGGTCGTCGCCGGCGGACGCCGGAATCGGGCATCGGTGGATTTAGGGCTACAACGCTCGGGGAGGCGCGCTAGTGATCGCGTTGGACTCGCACGAGCTCCAGGAGCTCGATGCTGGGTCCGGACGAGCACGACGGCGTCTGTGGCCGCGGCGGCGAAGTGCACAGCGGCGAGCAGAGCTCGGCAACGACGGCAGCTGGCTATAAGGCGCTAGGGGACCAACGAGGAGCAGCAGGGAGAGGAGAGGCTCACTGTGCGGCACCCACGTAGGCCCTCGACAGTTTTGTAGCAGCAGAAGGCCGGCGTCGGAGGCGAAAAAGACGACGGCGACCGTAGTTGAGGACGAAGGGGATCCGGTGGTTCCGTGCTCCCCAGCTCCAGCTGAGGCCTCCAGTAGATGAGGAAGACGACGGCGGAGCTGGCCGGCACGGTGGACGAGCACGGGGTCGCCGGTGGCCACGGCAAATGGCGAAGTGCGGCGAGGAGAGCCAGGGGAGAAGCCGGGCCTCGACCTTATCCTCTCGGGTGGTTGCGGCGTCGGTGGCCGTCGGCGTGTCGCCACCCGGCTGGCGCTGGCGCGCGCGGCCAGGGGCGCGCCGACACGCACGAGGAGGGAGGTGAGGTGGGCCGCTGTTGGACTGGGCCGCACACTGTGCACTTAGGCCCAGCCAACAGTAGCGTTTTACTTTTTTTCTTATTTCTCTTCTCCCTTTTCTTTTATCCCTTTTTCTGTTTCAAAATGATTAGGCCACTTGTGCTCTTTTGAAAAATGTGAATGTTGGCCCAAATATTGCAATGCAATATTATCTCTCATCAAAAAGTGGTTTGGGCAGATTTGGAGTTCATTTGAATCTGTAATGATTTTAAATGAATTAATATTGCTGTTTTGGGTGCTGTTTCATCTTGTTTGAGTTACTTGTCCAACTCCAAATATTTTGATATTGGTTTTAGCAATGTTCCTGGATTATTTGCCATTTAATGAACATTTTCCCAACAGAGTTTGACCAACTTTATAATCCACTTTTGAATTTAAGTTGATGTTCAGATGTGAATTTGAATTGGATCATTAACCCATATGACTTGGCACTGCAAATGACCATGACTTGGCAGTTTTAACAGAGTGTCACAGAGCTTATTACAAGGGGGTGTTACATCGAGGTACGCCGCCTCCTGCGCCGGCGTCGCCCTCATCCAGACCGGTGGCCCGCTGACCCACTCGGGCACTACTCCCGTCCAGGAGTAGCGCTCGAAGGGGGCCGGCTCCGGCTCGGCTATGGCCAGGGACGGGGGGCCACCGGCGGCACGACGCAGTCGCCCGCCGCGGAGAGTGCCATGGCCTCCGCCATGGCCGCCTGGTACGCCGCCTCCTCTTCCTCCAGCTCCGCCACCCTGCGCCGCTAGTCCTCCTCGCTCTCCGCAATGGCCGCCTGGTAGGCGCCCTCCGCCTCCTGGTCCTCATCGCGGACGACGAGCGGTGGCAGTGGCATGCTGCGGTCGACGTCGCGGACGCCGCGTCGCCTCGCCTCCTCGTGCTCGAAGGCGAACCAACGAGCCCAGTTGGGCGAGTCGAAAGCGTACGCGGCGTCGGCGTGCTGCTCCGGCGTCAGCAGCGCCCGCCGGCGCCGCACCTCCTCCGTGTGCGTCCTGGTCGACCGCGGCGCCGCCGGCACTGGGATCCTTTCCGGATCCAGATGCCAGTTGTGCGGCAGGGTGGCGTCAGGGTACGGGAGAGGCACGCGGTGCTGCCGGTGCCACTCCGCCTGGTGCAGTGGCACGCTGATGCGCTGCCTCGGCCGGGGAGCTCGCGCCGGCGGATGCGGGGGGCAGGAGGAAGGGGATGGGTGGCGGAGGCCTTGCCCTTGGCTTTGCTCCTGCCGGCGCCGGAGAAGAGCCCCATCTGGCTAGGCTAGGGTGGCTAGGGTTGCTGCCGACGGGGGAGCAGAGGGTGACGAGATGGGGACGGGGGCTTCTGGAAGCGGATGAGGACGGCCCCGCCGCACGCTCGGCTTAAAAAAGGACGACCGCCATCACTGACGCGTGGGCCCGTGGTCATAAATTAAGCTGACCAGGCTGACCGCGGGTAGTTGGACGGCCGCAAGGTGGGGACGCGGCGGACACCGAGTAGGCGCGCGTGGCGTCCGTTCCGCGTCCGCGCCAACGCATTTCGGCCGCAAATGGATCGGCGCGGACGCGATTTGGATTTGGGTCGGCGCGTTGGGCCTTTTGTTTTGTCCGCGCCGACCCAAACGAACGCAGCCGGACGAAATGGGTCGCCCCATTGGAGTTGCTCTTGATGGCCGCCTACAGCTACTTGCACTAGGTAGTAGTAGGAGGAGAGTAGCGAGTACGTGCTTGCTTGCTTTCGTGGTCATGGCCCCATGCACGCAGCTGATCGTCTCAACTGAAAGCAAAGTGTGAAACGCGCGGCCAAGGTCTATTCCTCAAAAGTGTAAATCTCCAAGCACCTCTATTCCGGTGCTAGAAACGAACAGATGCCGCCCATGGTCTACCTGATCTGAAAGCAAAGTGACTAGTGAGCGTGAAATGTGGGACGAATGGCGTGCAGTGGAGCGTGAAACTCTCACGACCATACGTACGTCGTTCTCCGTGTTTTAGTCTAAACAGACCGTATATACACCCCCGTCTTCCTCCAGCCGGTCACATGAGAAAAGATGTTTTAGACATGCATGCGCTAGAGAGTTCACGAAACGGATACTCCCTGCAAAGAAATATAAGAGCGTTAAGAGCATCTTAAACAGGCGTGCGGTTTTAGCAGCGCGCTTGAAAGATCACATTGTTTACGTGCGCACAGTCGAAACGGGCGCTCCAGCAGACGCGCAAAAAACACGCGCGCGGTATAGTTGGTTCAGCACGCGGAGCAAAACGGCATCGCGCACCGCTTATTTCGTGCGCCTGTTCCCACGCGCTGGAAAGACCATCACCTGCGACCCACTGCCGCCAACCTCCCCGGCCACACCGGAAGAATGTTATGGAAGCTATTGTGAAGGTAAGAAAGGAAGCGAACGAGGTGAGGATGATGGCAAGGAGCCAAGGTGCGGCGGCCGAGGAGAGGAGGTTGGCGGCCGAGGAGAGGAGGGTGGCGGCGGAGGAGAGGAAGGTGGCATTGGAGGAGAAGAAATTGGCCATGGAGAAGCGATCTAGATTATTGGAATGTGAGAAGTACTTGTTCTTCATGGACACATCTAACCTCGATGATAAGCAAAAGGAGTACGTCAATCTTTCCCGTGAAGAAGTCTTGGTCCAAAAAATAGCCATGGCCATGGGAGGCATGGGTGGCTTCAGAGCTACCATGGGAGGCATGGGTGGCATGGGTGACTTCGGAGCTACCTTGGGCGGCATGGGAGGCATGGGTGGCTTCGGAGCTACCATGGGAGACATGGGTGACTTCGGAGCTACCATGGGAGGCATGGGAGGCATGAATTTTGGGTCTCTCATGAGAGGCATGGGAGCACCTCTGGATGAAATGGATGGAAGCATGTCTTCCGGTGTGCCTCACATACCTTCGCATCATGCCGTTGGAGATTTTGCGAACACCATCCGAGCTCCCGATAATGATGCGACGCGCGACAATGAAGAGAAGTAGGAAGAATCGTCTTCGGATGAGGAGGAAGAATCGGAGGAAGAAGAGGACGATGATGATGTGGCATGATTGTTGATATACCATTTGTTTTGTGTGAACTTTTATATGTCATAAACTTTGGTTAGGTGATTTTGAACTATGATGTGCAATTGAACTATGCTATGTCTTCATTTTACATATTTATTTAACCACTGCAAGTGATACGCTGTTCTAACCGGAAAAACTCCAGTTCTATTTGGCTGCGATGCAACGAAGCCATCGAAAGCTTGATAGTGATTAGGAATTGCAATATCCTTCGAACATCCACATGGTAAAAAATAGCTTCAAGCAGTGTCTCATCCCGTGTGCTAGTTGAAGGGTCAATTAATTCACCCACCGTGGGCAGAATTGTTTGCCCCTTCTGTGTGATCACCTTCAAATTTGGACTAGCGGGTATCCACCGGCCATTCCAGATATTGACCTCCTCTCCGGTTCCTATTCTCCAAATATACCCGCTTTTAAAAGTTTCTAATCCCTTCAAAATACTTTGTCAAGTAAGGGATGCCCCATTCTTCGATGTGGCATCAAGTAAGCTCTCGTTGGGATAATATTTAGCTTTTAATACCCTTGCCATGAAAGAATCCGGGTCAGTTATGAGTCTCCAACTCTGTTTCGCGAATAAAACTAAGTTGAAAGAGTAGAGATCATGGAATCCCATACCTCCTTCACTCTTCGGAATACAAAGCTTCCACCATGCCATCCAGTGCATCTTCCTATGTTTTTCATCATCACCCCACCAAACTGAGGAATAAAATCTGTGATTTCTTTGCAGAACCCCTTGGGTATACTAAACACATATTTTCTATACCTAATAATAATAGAAGATGGTGCATTTCTCTGGTTTTTTGGTCCGTTCACCCATATAATTATTTTTGAGATTTTTTTCCATGCGAGGTGGTACTAAATATTTTACGCCTCTGTCCTTCCACTTCTACGTCAATCTTATGTTTGGTTTGTGCATCGCTGCACTTTCGATAGCTGCCTGGGCCTGAGCCCATCAAACCTATCAGCTGGCTCGGCTCCATTGGGGCCTGGCAACCCAGGAGTGTCGGCAATAAAATAGGAAACATTGTGAGGTATCGAACTCAAGGCCAGATCCTATTCGGCGCCTTCAGCGCCGGATACAGGCAAACTGGCCAACTGGCGCACACCCCTATCTCCGCCTTGGGCCGGCCCACTTTCATTCATTCTTTCTATTCTAGAAAAGTTCAAAAAAGATGCGGCACACGAGTGTCGAACTCGAGATCTCCAGGAAACCAATGTACCGCACTGACCAACAGTGCCACGTTACCACTTGTGACAAATATAGGTAGGTATGGTTTTCTTGTTAGTAAAAAATCGCAGTGGTTTCACTGTTTTTATTTTTCGGTTTTTGTTTTGGGCGGTTTTTCTTCTGTTTTTCTCTTTCTTTTTATTTTTTTCTTTTATTTTTCAAAATTCGTTAACCTTTTTCAAAAATCATGAACTTTTCTTAAATCTGCGAACTATTTTTTAAATTTGTGAACTTTTTCAAAACACGTGGACTATTTCTTCCAAATTGTGAATTTTTCCTCAAATTAGATGAACGTTTTTTCAAAATGAATGAACTTTTTTCCAACTCGATGAACTTTTTTCCAAAATCGGTGAACTTTTTTGAAAATCAGTGAACTTTTTTCAGAATCGATGAACTTTTTTCAAAAGTGATGAACTATTTTTCGAAACCGATGAACTTTTTTTCAGAATCGATGAACTTTTTTCAAAACCGATGAACTTTTTCGAAATTGATGAACTTTTTTTTCAAATTTGTGAACTTTTTTCTAAATTTGATGAACTTTTTTTTTTATAAAATTCAACTTTTCCAAAATAGATTCGGAAATCTAAGTGGTACTAAATAGCACGGCTGCGATGGTTCTTAAAGTGTTTGTATTGTTATCAACCAGTAGCGTTCTGAAGGTGTAGTGGTTAGCTGAACGTTCGCTGCAACTTTGCCGCGTGAGTTCGAGTCTTGGTACTCGCGTTTTTTGCTTGTTTTTTTGTCAAACAGTTTACTGCGCTGTGTATGGGCCGGCCCACTAGTCGTTTCTGTGGGCGCCGGTTGGCTTCTGCGGTGCCAAAGGCGCTGAGGAGGAGGTCTCGAACTCAAGACCCGTAGTCCAGTCCGAAAGGGTACAAACCTGCCGAGCTACTCATTGTTGTGTGTTCAACAAGAAATATGTTCACTTAATAAATAGTACCACCTCGCTAACTTATACCCCACCCAAGCAATTTATATACTTCTATGATATATTTCAGTAAGCCGCCTTAAGGATTAAAGTATATGATCAAGAGTGGGTCCATTTGCTTATAAAATATGAGCACATGAAGGAAAGAAATTAAAAGAAGACCAAGAAGAAAATAACTAAAAGAAGAAATAACTGCCTCTATGGTTGCATGGGCCGGATGAGCAATAGAGAGAAATTAATGCCGACCCATGATAAGGGATAAATCGACCAATTTATCGCCATATCGGCTGATTTATCGGCCAATTTATCTTATCAGTCAGGCACCGGTAAGCGATAAATTGGCCGATTTATCGGAATATCGGAAGATATCTTGAACAGTGCACACAGAAAGGGGAGGAATTAAAAGAATTGAGGGGATATGAGAGCATGGTTAATGATATAGCCAAGAGCCGGCTATATGGGGTTGTCATGTCAATTATAGATAACCTAATATCACACCCATACAATAGTTAGTCATACTAATATGCACTACCATTAATACATGGCCCACACATTTCTCTCACAAACGTTGTTGGGGCTTGTGCTACAGCCGGTTGTAAGCTTGTAGCCCCTTCTCTTCTCTCTCCTCTCTTCTCTCCTCCAACTAGGCACAAATCTGACGTGGAAGCTCTTATAGCCCGCGTTCTTTAACGTTACATAATTTTGAGTGAGCTCAAGGTCCAGGTGTGAAAACTCTAGTTACGACCTTTGTTGGTTGAACCTGGCAATTGTGTCGTTCACGGGATGTTCCCTTGTTGAAGGCATTGCATGGAGTTTACCAGACTCTATTCCATGATGAACACCCATCATCTTGCCTCAGTGCTTTGGTCAAGCGACGACGTCGCTCGTGCATCGTTTCCTTCTTTGAGGCGTCGTTGTTGAAGTACCTATCATGTAACCCGGGGTTGCCATCCTTGAAGGTTGTTGTTTGCCGCCACTACTAGGAAAACCCTTACCAGTAGCGCTGGTTTTTTTGCTATTAGTAGCGCGGGCATGCGCGCTACTGCTATGGCGCTACAGCTATTTTTTAGCAGTAGCGCTTGTTTGGCCCAGCGCTACTGGTATCTAAAGCTAGCTGTAGCGCGCTTCCCCCCAGCGCTACTGATAATTATCTACAGCGTGTGGAACTAGCCAGCGCTACTGTTACTGGAGTGCTACTGGTAATCTTTACCCCCATGCCACTGCTAACTTTTGTATTTTTTTTTTGCATTTTGGCTCTGTACACAATTAAACAGATCCACCGTTTATACAATAACATGCATATTCATTGAAAAGCAAGTAAGTCATCGATGAGCCAAAGTTATTAGAAGTCTCGACATGTCTCAAGTATCTCATCATCATCAATCATGGTCGAACACATGTCTCGAAATAGCGTTACAAGTCATTACAAGTTCTCAATACATGCAACTACATGGTCACATACTCACGTTTCATCATCTATGTAGACTATGATATGACCGCATAGAAGATAAGAGCGATCACGATGATCAAAAGTGGTATTATGTAGTAGTTTTTGCAGCGGCGCTGGTTCTGAATCCCCTGTTGTGCTATGAATCTCAAGTAACTAGCTTCGGCTTCCGCTCTGCTATCAAACCCTTTATGGCTTCCGCCGGAGAAGCCAGAGACTTGGGCCTGACACTCTGGCCACTCATCATACACACCCGGAACATGCCCTACTTACACGGCATACCACTTCCTCGCCATCGTTGATCTATACACCTGTCAGAGATGCACACACACACACACACACACACACACACACACACACACACACATATATATATATATATATATCATGAAGCGAATTCAACGAAACAGTTATGAAATAGAAGCAACATATATAGTAAACATAGTTAACAAATTTCATCGTACCGAAAGTAATTGACTAGAGCGCGGCACCATACATCTAATAGTTTCGTCGTACTGAGAGATTCGAAGTTTCGTCGTACAGAAAGTAACAAGTAACTAAACAGACATATTGTTTTTAAGCAGTGCACTCTTCCCATCTGTCCATATCCGGAAGGATGGACCCAAGCTTAGTGAAAGGCGTCATGTCCTGACGTTGTAGGGCAATGCGGGTTCGGACGTCAGCTCGCGATATTGGGCCGCAGTAGAACATCCCATTCTCTTCGAGGACATCTTTCATGATGATGGACGCAATTTCCTGCTGGATCCGGTAGAAATCATTTCGAAGTTGATTATCCGGCACGGCTCCAAAGGCTTCGGCCCATCTCTGGATATGGGTATCGGATGAAGATTTCATGCAAAGTGATTGCACATCCCTTCTGTACTCCATCATTAGATGGATGACGTAGAATCCATCATTCTCACTTCTTGCCGGGTGCTGGATGCAACAGAAGTCAGTCTTGTGGCCGAAACAAAGCCCGGCCTTATTTGTTTTTTTGCATTGGATGTAGCCACCCCGCATGCTGAAGCCCAGCATAGCTCTGTCCAGAACATACTTTATGTGTGTGTAATCTTTCTTCTGTATGTTCTTCGACGGGTCCAAATATAGAGCGCGGGAGTAACGCGGGTAAAGAACGATGAGAACGGCACGACACCCCCCGCTGCGCAAAATACACGATCAAGTTAGCCTCCATGCGTGCAAAGTAACTATTGAAATGCACGTATGTGTTATAGTGCTATCCGCGGATGACTTACCTGGGATGATAAGGTAGGAGAATCGTTTCTTTGTCCTTATTGCTGACCAAGAATTCTTCGATGTACTGACTCGCATATTGACGGTTGGCGTCGTTGATTGACAAGAAGCCCTCATGCATGTAGTATGGGTCCGCGACCGCAAGACCGGTGACTTGCTCTCTCCTGACGATGTAGTTCATGTGCAGCGCATACAGGCGGACGAACGTAAAATCGAGTGTCCTCATTTGAAACATCTGGAAGATGTAATCAAACCTCAGGAAGAAGAGGTCCGCGGGGCATGTGTGTACGTACATCTTGCAACTGCTCGGCACATGAACCGTATAAAGTGGGTATCCTGGATCATCCGAGGCGAGGAGGCTTCTCTCTGTCGAAAGCACATGGTCATGGAGTCTCCTGAGATCCCCTGTTATGGCAGCTAGTGCATTCGCCGGTACCATTGGCTCTCCCGCGACATGGATTAATGGCGCATGTTTCATCGGTACACTGTCAACCTTGGTCAAAGGCGGCTGGCTGCTAGAACCAACATTGCCAGCTTTATTGGATTTTCTCGCCGTCGGTCTCTTCCTCTGCTTCTTCTTAGTGCGCTCAGGTGCTGGTGGGTCTGTCAGACCCTCCCTGAGCACCACCCCTAGTGTTGTCGGGCTCAGCATTGGACGACTCTGGCTAATTAGTTGAGCTTGGGTGGAACCGGCATCTGGAGGCGTGTCCTGGGAGGATTGCATGAACAAAGACTTCTTGCACTCCCGAGGACGTTCCGGCTCTGGTACATGCATCTCATATTCATATGGTTGACTCATTGTTACTTCGTTGTCATAGCCGGTATTGATATACTGGAGAGGGTCATTGGCGTCCTCCATGTCATGATCCATATCCTCTTCCATGGGGCAGATGGCATCATCTGCCGGAACGGTTGGCCCTCCTTCCTGAGGTCCCGTTGGTGTGCTCCCGGCCACCTCGACACGAAGAAGATTTTTCGGCCACAGGATCGGCCAATTTTTGCATTGGCCAAGCTGCGTGGGGGTCTCGTCATCCTCTCCATCAGTTTGTATCGGACAAGGGAAACCCTCGTAGCCCGCTTTCACACTCTCCACGGAGACCCTTAAGGCGTTATCAGGCATCTGCCAGCGGTGGAACAATCGATCCTTGGGCTTCACTATAGTACCCTTCCCCACATCCACCAACCCGCCCTTCATGTGGTAAAGGAGGGTGCACGGAGTGGAGTCAGCCTACAAAGACATATACGTGCGGCGTCAGAGATCCAAAAAGAACGGCAACTGAAGATTAATTAATTAGTTGAGTTGATGAAGGTGCGACGCGTATTTACCGTGAGGGCTTCGAGCTCAGCCAATGTCGACGGCCCGACATTCAAGCCAGAGATGGACCTAGGGCTGCTGTGAGAGCTGGGTGCAGGAGCAGGTGCTGGAGGAGGTGCAGGTGCGGTTGCCATACTAGGTACGGGTATGGGTGCGGTGTTGATTGAGTTGCTCCCGGTGAAGCTGGGCATGGGAAAATCACTTGGTGGCGCGTTTGGATTTTGTTGCGCCCATGTGACCATAGTTGGAATCAAGCTTGTAAAGGCAGCCACCATATCATCTCTACAGGCAGCGATTATCTCAGCTTTGGTCTCAGCTTTTGCTTTCTGCATCGCCCGCGCCACCTTCTTGTCGATAGTCACTTGACTGAACTTCTTTCTCTGTCTTTTGGCCTCGGGGTCCTCATTATAATAGTACTTCCACGTGGCGCCATCCCCGGCGCCGTGCACACGTCCATATTGTGGCCGCTGGCCGGGCGGGTGTCCCATAATTATGTTCATGGCCCGGTTGAAAGGAGTGTCCCACTTGTACTTCGCCGACGACTGAGTCGACTGAGTCGATGAGTCGCTTTCGTCCGCAAGCTTGTGTTGCTCTCTCTGCAAAATGGACCGTGAATCATTTATGAATGCGACTAGAATGTAGTAGACTTCATTGATTAGAAGCTAATATGTAAGGTGGTAAAAGGATAATTACCAGTAATCTCATGAATTTCCTAGTCGGCCCGTCGGTGAAAAAAATCTTTTTTTTGGGGTCCCACGAGAATCGGGCCCTGATGAAGTCGTGCTCCTGTTGGTCGGTGAACTCAGCCAATGGGTCTGGGATCCCCTGACGTTCACGTTCTGCGTCCTCCTTAGCCCACACGGGCCTCTTTCCCGTGTAACCACGACTTCCAAGGTGGTGGTTCCCCATGTTCTTTGCCTGCAGCTGCTTGCCTCTCTCCGACCTGGCCTTGGCAGCTTCTTCATTGCAAGTCTCCTTGAACTTTTCAAAGTCCTCTATCGTAATTTTCGGATTGTCTGCAACAATCTCGGCGTAGGTTTCATGGTCTACTTCAATCGCCTTTTTCACCCTAGTTTTCCAAGTGCTCAATGCATTGCTGAACTTCCCTAGGGCTTTGTTGTTGATTTTTTTTCATGGCATCATCATCCCATGGGTCGACATCGTCATTCCGACCGGGGAACAGGAATCTTGTGTGCAACCTAGTTAGGAGCAGCTTCTTCAAATTTTCATTCTTCCGTATTTTCGTGGTGTTGATGTTAGCTGTATCCCGTAGGATGCATGCTAGTTGGTTGCCGTAACACGCTGCCACTTCCCGCGGCTCTATTGGCTCGAACTCGCCAGGGTGCACCGCCGTGACCACCAGTCTTCCGATGCCGAGCTCATTTCGGCGTCGTGTCCTCTTTTCTTTCTTTCCCTCACTGGCTTGGGAGGTCCCACCTTCCGTGCTGTAGTTAGGAACATCATCAGCGCCAGTCTCAGTGCCGGTGTCATTGGTGGCATCAGTGTCGGCGCCGGCGCCACCACCGTCGTCATTCGTCATGACAAAGGGGTCCTGACACCCAGCTTGCTGTCTCTCCTGATCCGCCAGAAAGTCGAGGTAGGCGTGTGCTCGACCTAATTGGGACTGAGAACCTCCGGCCTCATCGGTGTCGGTCATGTTTCCTAGGGTTCAATGTCGTAGTCGTTTAATTATCGAGCTTTATATAATAAAGTGAATAATGAAAAAAAAGTGACCTTTGTTTTGCCGAAAATGTCGTTTCATTCCCGTCGCGACAAATCTCGAGCACTCGATATGTCTAACTTTCTAGCACAAGTCATGCCGAAATTCACAGAAAATTTTGGCATGACCTTTGCTAGAAAGTGCACATATGGAGCGCCTGAAATTTGCCGGAATGGAAATGAATCAACATTTCCGGCAAAACATAGGTCACTTAGCAATCGGTTTCCGGCAAAACAAGTGTGAGCATGAGCATACTCATCTGCATGTCAAGTGATGTGTGTCATCACACATGCATGCTATATATTGCTCATCATTCTCTGTTTAGAAACAAGCACAGACATAGTAGCAGCAACATAAGCTAATTAAAAATCCTGATTTAAAAATCTAAACTAAACTACCATTAAAAATTCTCATTTTCATCATTTTCTACAGTGCTGCAAAAGTGATAATCAACAGCTCTGGCATTCTAACACCACACATTTGGCTCCAGCATTTAATATGATTTTTCATGTGCTTTGATATAATAAACAGTACTAAAATTTTCAGTCCACACATTCTGAAAATATCTCCTAAGAGGAACTTATAGATTGGCAACATAATACAGCAACTGCAACTTCCTACTAAACACCTCCTAAGAGGCCACTAGAGCCAGTAATCAAGCTATCATCCAAGGCAACATCATGAAAACAGTAAATGGACAGGAATGGAGCTGATTACAATCCAATTGCGGGTCTTGGACATGAAAATTGAGGACATATGTTCCTATTCCGCCGTCGGTGGCCTATGCTAGAGAAAGCTGTTGCTGCTTGCCACAATGGCACAATCAGACATTGGGGCACATAGTCATAGGAAAGGAGGGGGTGGCTCACCGCGCGTCGGGGTCAGGGTCGCCGGGGCTGAGGGGGTGGCGTCGGGGTCAGGGCTCGCCGAGGCTGAGGGGGTGGCGTCGGGGGTTGAGGACGTCGGCGTCCTGGTCGGGGTCGCCGGGGCTGAGGGCGTCCTTCTCCTCCTCGCTGAGTCCTGTCGATCTGCAGAGACCAATCCTGGTCAGAGAGAGGGAGAGAGAGAGAGAGAGAGAGAGGGAGAGAGAGACCTGCCGTCAGAGAGAAGATGGCGCCGGTGGTGGGGACTGCACGGGGGAGCGGCGAAACGGGGGGAGGGGCCGGCCGGGGGCGCCACAGGGGGAGGGGGTGACGGGCGGCCGGTGGCACGGGGGGAGGGGTCGGCTGCGGCGCGCGTCGACGGCGGCGTGGGCGGGTGCGGCGTCGGCGGTGGAGTGAGCTGAGAAAGGGGATCGGATCGAGCGAGAGTGAGAGAGAGGAAAGAGATGGGTGCAGTGCTCTGTATAGGCAACTTAGCTATAGCACGTCTTGGCAAAACGCGCTATAGCTAAGTTAGCTATAGCGCTTGCCAAGCCAAAAGGCGCTACTGCTAACTTTTCCTTTTTCTTTTTTATTTTTCTTTTTCTTTTTCTTTTTCATATTCCACAAACTTCCTTCCTTTTTATTTTATTTTTATTTCTCTTTTTATTTTTATTATTCTTTTTCTTTTTCTTTTTTATTTTTCTTTTTTTTCTTTTTCTTTTTCTTTTTCATATTCCACAAACTTCCTTCCTTTTTCTTTTTATTTTTCTTTCATTTCATTTTCCACAACTTATTAGTTCCTTTTTCTTTTTCTTTCATTTCATTTTGTAAAACTTCCTTTCTTTTTCTTTTTCTTTTTCTTTCATTTGCATTTTTCTTTTTCTTATCTTTCTTTTGCACTTTCCTTCCTTTAATTTGGTCTCTCGTTGTAGCAATACCACTGTTACCCTCCGGATAATAATTAGTATAATATATATTACATCATTTGACCGCTAACGCCGGTATACAAAATAGACACACACAAAATTTGTGGATTAGTTTGTCAGCTTGGGCGACGACGACGCTTCAGACTGATCTTCTTCCCTCTTTTGTTCGTTGTCGAATAATTGAGCCCATGGTCGTGACTTTTCCTTCTCCAGGGATTACGATCTTTCATAGGTAATGTAGTCTTCATTCTTCTTTTGACGTATGTTTCATCGTCATCAGCATCATCTTCCCTCATCGGATCACCGTACTGGTCGTAGTCTTCCTCGTTGGCGACTCCATCCATTCCGGCGATGCTCCTTTTGCTTCTCCTCACGACAACACGGCTGGGATTGATCGGATCAGTTATGAAGAAACATTGTGTCACGTGTTTAGCGTGTACCCATGGCTCATTTTTGGCGATGGCGTTGACGGTTCCGCTATCGGAGTCGGGTATACACATGGTAGTGAAATGTCGGTTTTCTCTCTGTACATTCTTAGCCCATCTGACATGGAACATCGTCGCGCTATGCAATCCAGAGTAGTTAAGCTCCCATATCTCTTCGACCCTTCCGTAATATCTTTCAATTACATTCCCGGTCATGGCTTCCATCGTCACCCCTGAGTTTTGGTCATCACTGTTTATATCTTTCTCCTCCGTGTAGAACGTGTATCCGTTGATATCGTATGCTTGATAAGTCGCGAGGTTGGTCGAGGGGCCATGTGCTAAGGCGTATATGAGCGTTCCG
This sequence comes from Thinopyrum elongatum, assembly GCA_011799875.1. Lineage (NCBI taxonomy): Eukaryota > Viridiplantae > Streptophyta > Magnoliopsida > Poales > Poaceae > Thinopyrum > Thinopyrum elongatum. The sequence continues at coordinate 94,391,407 of CM022297.1, forward strand.
TTCGGACAACCCTCTTCCGGGGGATTAGCCAGAACTCGCTCTTTGAACCAACGCAAGAAAGTGGAGTTGTGCTCTCTAATAACTTCAGCGTCCGTCCTGTGCACCCCACGGTCACGGTACTTCTCTGCAATGGTCGCTTTGTGCAGTGTCACGAAATCTTCTAGCACATCTAGGTGTTGTAGCACTACTAAGTTTGCCCTGTCAAGGTCGTTTTGTTGGCCCGAGCGTAACACATTCACATCCCTATGACCGTTGGTGTGACCTTCGCCTTCGAGCCTTCCACAGTGCTTGTTGACGGGCAAACCAACAACAGGGTCTCCGGTGCCTACTAGATAACTCTCACAGAAAGAGATGCACTCTTTGGTCAGATATCCCTGGGCTATGCTTCCATCTGGATGGGACATGTTACGAACGAATCCTTTGATGACCCCATTCATCCTCTCGAACGGCATCATGCTGTGCAGGAATGTCGGCCCTAGGTCGATGATGTCGTCCATGATGTGGACACATAGATGCACCATGACATCAAAGAACGCGGGCGGGAAGTACATCTCTAGCTCATTCAGTATGACAACGATCTCTTCCTGTAGCCTATGGAGTTGCTTCACACTGATCGACTTTCAAGAGATAGCATCAAAAAGTGGCATAGGTCAGTAAGCGGCTCACGCACATGTGTGTCCATAATCCCTCTAAGTGCAACCGGGAGTAACTGCGTCATCATCACATGACAGTCGTGAGACTTCATCCCACTGAAGCTTTTTTTCTTAGTGTCCAGATATCTGCTTATCTTCCCACAGTATCCGGAACTAACTTTGATTCCGGCAAGGCACTTGAACAATTGATCAACCTCCTTCGGATCTAAGGTGAAGCAAGAGGGGGGGCAATATTGTTCTTCCTTCTTGTTTACTTTTTTGCCCCTATCTTCCGTCTCCGTCCCCGTCTCGGTCTCCTCTGACGACCTTTTACCGGGCATTTGGAGATCTTTCCTGATATTCAAAAATTCCAAGTCTTTTCTTGCCTTCGGCCCATCCTTGGTCCTCTCCGGCATGTTCATCAATGTTCCAAGCAAACTCTCAAGGATATTTTTTGTGATATGCATTTGATCAAGGCTATGAGGCGTGTCGAGTATGGGCCAGTATTCCAAGTCCCAGAAAACAGATCTCGTCTTCCATACCTTCAGCAGGGGCTCCGGCGCCTTTTTCTTCGTCTTTCCCGGCGAGGGGCACTCTTCCCAGCTCTTCAATAACTCATATATTTCTGCACTGCTACGCTTACGTGGAGGACCTCGATGCTCAGCCTTACCATTGAATAGATCTCCACGCTTTCTCCACGGGACATCCTTCTCGAGCCATCTTCGATGCCCCATGTACACGATTTTCGAAGACCCGCCATCTTTCGATAGCTGCAGAGAAGTTGTATCATCCATGCACCTCGTGCATCCGCAATATCCGTGGCACACCTGGCCGGAGAGATAGCCATAACCGAGATAGTCCTGCACCATCGTGATCAGCGCGGCTCTCATGTAGAAATACTCTCCTTTGCTTGCATCCCATGTCTTGGCCGGCGTTGTCCATAAGGTCTGTAGCTCCTCTTTCAGTAACCCGAGATACAGATTTATATCATTTCCCGGTTGTCTCGGCCCTTGAATAAGCATAGCCATGTGTATGTATTTTTCCTTCATGCACAACCAGGGGGGAGGTTGTACATCCATACAAACACGGGCCATGTGCTATGATTGGTGTTCTGGTTGCCAAATGGATTCATGCCATCACTACTAGCACCAAGCACGATGTTCCTTGGATCATTTGCGAAAAAATCAAATTCAGCATTTAATGCTCTCCACTAGCTAGCATCTGCGAGGTGTCTCAGCTTCGGCTCATCTCCGTCATCTGGCTTCACCCTCTCCGTGTGCCAGCGCATAAGCTTTGCTTCCTTAGGATCTACGAAATACCGCTGTAGACGCGGAGTGATCGGAAAGTACCATACAACTTTCTGTGGAGCTTTCTTTCCGGCCTTTTTATATCGTGAAGCATTGCACTTTGGACAGATGGTTTTTTCCGCATGCTCGTTCCGATATATGATGCAATCATTGATGCATGTGTGATATCTAATGTGTGGCAGATCAAGAGGGCACACGATTTTCTTTTCCTCCTCGACACTAGTAGGACACAGGCTTCCTGCGGGAAGAACCTTCTTTAGATACTTCAGAAGCTCATCCAGGCTTGTATCTGTCCATTTTTTTTCCTTCGTCTTTAGAAGTTCTAGTGTGAAACTCAAGCGGGTCACCTCGGGATTGCAACCATCATACAAAGGAGTCATCGAGTCTACCTCCAGTTGCGCCAGTTTGGCCTCCTCTCTAGAAGCAGCTCTGTCGCTAGTCGTCTTCTTGCGAAGCAGGTCTCGAACATGCGGGTCCCGCATGGCTGAACTTAGTAGCGACGAAGACGGCGGCGTGTCCGCGTCTTCTCCGCCTTGAACTGCCTCTTCGCCATCGACATTTCCGAGGCCGTCTTCCTCTTCGGGCACATAATCGGTCATCTCTTCGTCTGGTGGCCCCATGTCGTTATTTCCTGCCCCGTCGACATCCTTATCATCATCATCTTCACTTATCCACCGAGTATGGCCATGCATGAAACCATGCATGAGCAGGTGCGCCTTGAATGTGCCACCCTCAAAGGGGTCGAGCCTGACTATTCCTTTGCATTTTCGACACGGACATCAAACATCCTTCAGTCTTTTTTCATACATGTCGTCCACAGCGGATTGCCAGTATCTTTCCACCATCCTTCCATTGACCTTCATGATCACCTGCACGCGGAGCAAATATTATAACCACGTATATATGCATGCATGGATCAAATTCATACAAAAATTCGGCATGACCTTCCCTAAACATAGGACATATTGAGTTTGCCTGAAATTCGCCGAAACGGAATTGAATCGACATTTCGGCAAAACATAGGCAACTCATGTCACCCACATTATTTCATCAAATACACAATGTAGGCAACTCAAATTATGCCACACACAATTCGGTATATTCTCATATCGCCCATATATATATAGTTTCGGTCCTATCCACACAAACACTTTTTTTTGCTCACCTATGTGTCGGGAGGGATATCGAGCACCTTTCTTCTTAGTTACCTAGTAGCTCTAGATATATATATATATATATATATATATAGCTCTAACTAGCTAGCTAGCTCCCTAGGGAGAGAGAGAGCTAGGGAGAGAGTGGGAGGAGAGGGAGAGAGGAGAAGAAGGGAAGCATTAATGGAAGGGGGGGTGGAGGGCAAAGAAGAGGGGGAGGGAGGGCATTAATGGAGGGGGGTGGTGGTGGAGGGGCAAAGAAAGAGGGGGGGTGGTGGAGGGCAAAGAAGAGGGGATGGGAGGGCTCTAATGGAGGGTGTGGTGGAGGGGCAAAGAAGTGGGGGGTGGTGGAAGGGCCAAAGAAGAGAAGAAGGGAGGGCTCTAATGGAGGGGTGGTGGAGGGGGAGCATTGGAACAAGCAAGGTGCAAGGAAAGGGGGAGAAAGGAAGGGGGAGAGGAAGAAGAAAGGAGAGGAAGGAGGGGGAAAGGTGGTAGGTGGCTACGCTACTGCTATGAGTGCCAGCCAAAATATCTACTGGTAAGTAAAACTAGCTATAGCGCTTGTACAGAAACCACGCTACTGGTATAAGTTTACCCATAGAAGAAATAGCAGTAGCGCGTCTAGGTGCATAGGCGCTACAGCTATTTTACTAACAGTAGCGCTGGTTAGACAACAAACGCTGCTAATAGTTTTTGGTCGGGTGGTGTGCTGTGGCAAACTTACCAGTAGCGTGGCCTCCAGAAACCCACGCTGCTGCTATGTTGTACCAGTAGCGCTCTTTATAACAGACGCTACTGGTAATTATCAGTAGTGTAGGGTCCAGAACACACGCTACTGGTAAACTTCTATGTATAAGCCTTTTCCTAGTAGTGCGCAGTCGTTCTGTTGGTTGATTTTTTGTAGTTATTTGCTTGTGTGAATCCTCAATCTCTTGAGTAATGCTTGAGTCATATTGCTGCAGAGGCTGTGTGGTCACACTCAAACATAGTAACTCTGATAACTTAGGACATGTATAGTTGTTCTATTTTAGAGCATCTCCAACAGATGCACAATAATAGTTGCCGTCCCCAAAAAACTATCATTTGGGTTCTTTTGAAGAAAATCAGCTCCAACAGATCCCCTATAGGTATGTGGTGCCTAAAACATTTTACATCAAACGCAAAATTTCACTACAAGCGAGAGCATTTCCAAAAGATGACAAAAGATTTGGTTCCCCAAAAATAATTTTAGGTGAAGAAAGAGAAGGTATTTGGGCATAATAATAGTTTTTTTTCTTTTCTTGATGCTCTAAAACTGAAGCCCTAAAAATTTGTCATTCTTAGTCTACCACTCAAATTTGAGCATATGCAATTTTAGAAAATAATATCAAACTCGTTTCAATTAAACACAAATAGTACTTAATTATTAATTCATCATTCCGCAACCTCAAATTCAGCACAATTATTCATCAAACATGACAAAAATTAAGATCATCACAAATGACATGACACGTATAGTTAGAACTGGTGGCGTTGTTGCCCATTCCACATCCATCACTCCTCGATGAGATATTGTTGAAGATCTTCATGAGTCTCCACATCTCGAATTTCATGATGAACCTCAAGAAAGCTTCAAATTTTGTCATCTCTTCTACACGGACGGTGGTGGCGTGTGTAATATGGAGCTATGCATGTATGCACATGTTTGTACTTGGCTCCATCCACTTATAAAAACATTCAAAATGGATTAGTTATCTTAACATAGAACTATGTGTTTGTATGTTTAAGTAGCATACATACTAGTGGTGAATCCAGGCTGCCTGAGAACGTTTTAGCCCTATTGTAGATTTCATCACTTTCCATTACTCTCTTGTTCTTTAATACTTTTCTTGTGTACTTTGATTTCAAGTCACACCCCCTTGCAATATTTACACTTCCGTATCACTTTTGCTTTGAACCACAATTAAATCACATGCACATTCTGGTAAAGCCTTACGAAAAGACCATTTCCCGTGCGCCATTTAGGAAAAGGCTACAACTAAATCATATGCAATTGCCGGACATCATGCTGCCGTTCTCGAAGTCCTACACTTGATTCTTCCTGCTCCAGCAGTTGTGTGGTGCGGCTAACATGCACTAGCCAGCAGCAGGAGACGATAGTGGTGGCAGTGAAAAGGGGATCCAGCTCAGGTGAGGATGATTCAGGAGCGCGAAATGATTTTTATTCTTTCCGTGGCAACAACCGTGGACCTCCCAGTTCAACAAGGTTTTTTTCGCTTCATTGCACGAATGATCCATATTGCTTAACATATGCATAGTGGATCACTGGGAAGCGCTAGTAGAAAACATGGCTTTTGGTTCAGGCCAGAAAAGGGCATTAATCTCGGTTCTTCTATGAACCGGGACCATTGGGTGCATCAGTCCCGGTTCGTGAGGCCAGGGCGCCGGCCGGGCCTCGGGGGCCATTGGTCCCGGTTCGTCTGACCCTTTGGTCCCGGTTCCAGACACGAACCGGGACCAAAGGGCCTCGCTCCTGGCGCTGCCCTTTAGTCCCGGTTGGTGGCTGGAACCGGGACTAAAGAGCAAGCTTCTATCTCGGTTCTAGCCACCAACCGGGACTAAAGAGATGCCTATATATACGCTCGCCCCTGCCCGCTCACTCCTCTGTTTTTTGGCCATGTGGGAGGTGTGTGCATGCGCTGCTCTGTCTCCCTTCTATGCATGCACATAAGGTGTTCGATGAAATGCCCGAGCCACACTTAAGCTTTCTCCTCTCCAAGCTCGACCTCCAAGCTCCATTTTCCTCAAGATTTGTCTAGGTTTGGCGGTCCGTCCCGTCCCATCCCCATCCTCACTGCCATCGATCGCCCGCGCCGATCTCGTCGCCGGCACCACCGTGGTGAGCCTCTTGTTCTTATCTTCTTTCTAAAAGAAAAAAAATCTTACTTGTATGATTTAGATAGATACTTGTATAATTTTCTTACTTTTATTATTGTTTGTTATTATATAGTGCCATGGTTTTGGTATCCGCCCCCGTCGGCCCACGTCCTGTCTATGATTCGGATGTGGTATATTATCTTTTATAACTATTTGTTTCATTTAGTGTTTATGACAATTATGCCGACCAACGTGACATAGATGTTTTTATCTAGGAGGTATGTGAACCGGAAATTCCAACCAACCCTCTTGTCGAGAGGTTAAATTTAGTTGAAAAAGAAAACAATTACTAGAAGAAAAAAGTGAAAAGAATTGAGGAGGAGAAGATGGAATTGGAGTTGCATGTTGCGGATGTCGTCGATGATCACAAGATCAAGATGGATGAAATGCGCTTGAAGATTAGAAAGATTAAAAAATATGCCATTGATACTGAGGCTTGGTATCATTATGCCGTTGGATCAATTGTTACCTTAGTTGCGATTATGATCGCATTTGTTGTTGCATTGAAATGTTTTACATAGTTTCAATGTATGTTTTAATTAGATGCTCTAGAGAGCTATATGTTGTTCAATGAGAACTATGTACGAACTTTACGTATTTATTTTTTCAGTAATAACATTTGATCACTATTGTACTTTGGTTTTAATGTGATGATGAACTTGTATTAATTTGGTCACTTCTCTATTCATGATGTTCTGTAATGGTTTTTAATACACTTAATTATATAATGCATGCAGATGAACCGGCAATGGATGTACGGTGACAGACGCACCTCCGAGTACATTGAGGGCCTGCATAATTTTCTCGAAGTGGCTGAGGCAAACAAGCATAATGGTTTTATGTATTGTCCATGCCCTATCTGTGGGAATACGAAGGATTACTCTGACTCGAAAACCCTCCACGTCCACCTGCTTGAGAAGGGTTTCATGCCACACTATAATGTTTGGACCAAGCACGGAGAAAGAGGGGTTATGATGGAAGACAACGAAGAAGAAGAGGATGATGACAACTATCCGCCCCCTGAATACGATTATACTGCAACGGGGGAAGCTGAAGATCAAGAGGAACCAGACGATGTGCCCGATGATGATCTTCGCCGGGTCATTGTTGATGCAAAGAGACAATGGCAAAGTGAAAGGGAGAAGTTGAAGTTCGATCGCATGTTAGAGGACCAAAAAAAAGGGTTGTACCCAAATTGCGAAGATGACAACACAAAGCTTGGTACCACACTGGAATTGCTGCAATGGAAGGCAGACAATGGTGTATCTGACAACGGATTTGGGAAGCTACTGAAAATATTGAAGAAGAAGCTTCCAAAGGATAACGAATTGCCCGACAGTACGTACGAAGCAAAGAAGGTTCTATGCCCTCTAGGATTGGAGGTGCAGAAGATACATGCATGCCCTAATGACTGCATCCTCTACCGCGGTGAGAACGAGGAATTGAACGCATGCCCGGTATGTGGTGCATTGCGGTATAAGATCAGACGAGATGATCCTGGTGATGTTGAGGGCGAGCGCCCTAGGAAGAGGGTTCCTGCCAAGGTGATGTGGTATGCTCCTATAATACCACGGTTGAAACGTCTGTTCAGAAACAAAGAGCATGCCAAGTTGATGCGATGGCACAAAGAGGACCGTAAGAAAGACGGGAAGTTGAGAGCACCCGCTGACGGGTCGCAGTGGAGAAAATTCGAGAGAAGGTGGGGGGACTTTGCAGGTGACGCAAGGAACGTATGGTTTGGTTTAAGCGCACATGGCATTAATCCATTTGGGGAGCAGAGCAGCAATCATAGCACCTGGCCGTGACTCTATGTATCTATAACCTTCCTCCTTGGTTGTGCATGAAGCGGAAGTTCATTATGATGTCAGTGCTCATCCAAGGCCCTAAGCAACCCGACAACGACATTGATGTGTACCTAAGGCCATTAGTTGAAGAACTTTTATAGCTGTGGAATGGAAAAGGTGTACGTGTGTGGAATGAGCACAAACAACAGGAATTTGACCTACATGCGTTGCTGTTTGTAACCATCAATGATTGACCTACTCTCAGTAACCTTTCAGGACAGACAAACAAGGGATACCACGCATGCATGCACTGTTTAGATGACACCAAAAGTATATATTTGGACAAATGCAGGAAGAATGTGTACCTGGGACATCGTCAATTTTTTCCGACCAACCATCAATGTCGAAAGAAAGGCAAGCATTTCAAAGGTGAGGTAGATCACCGGAAGAAGTCCGCCCTCCGTACTGGTGATCACATACTTGATATGGTCAATGATTTACATGTAATCTTTGGAAAGGGTCCTGGCGGACTATCTGTTCCGAATGACGCTGAGGGACACGCACCCATGTGGAAGAAGAAATCTATATTTTGGGACCTACCCTATTGGAAAGACCTAGAGGTCCGTTCTGCAATCGACGTGATGCACGTGACGAAGAATCTTTGCGTGAACCTGCTAGGCTTCTTGGGCGTGTATGGGAAGACAAAAGATACACCGGAGGCAAAGGAGGACCAGCAACGTGTGCACGAAAAATATGGCATGCATCCAAAGCAGTATCAAGGTCCTGCCAGCTACGCTCTTACCAAAGAAGAGAAGGAAATCTTTTTGAATGCCTGCTTAGTATGAAGGTCCCGTCTGGCTTCTCGTCCAATATAAAGGGAATAATAAATATCCCAGAGAAAAAGTTCCACAACCTAAAGTCTCATGACTGCCACATGATTATGACGCAACTACTTTCGGTTGCATTGAGGGGGCTTCTACCGGAAAACGTTCGATTAGCCATTGTGAAGCTATGTGCATTCCTCAATGCAATCTCTCAGAAGGTAATCGATCCAGAAATCCTACCAAGGTTAAAGAATGATTTGGTGCAATGTCTTGTCAGTTTCGAGCTGGTGTTCCCACCATCCTTCTTCAATATCATGACGCACGTCCTGGTTCATCTAGTCGACGAGATTGCCATTCTGGGCCCTGTATTTCTACACAATATGTTCCCCTTTGAGAGGTTCATGGGAGTCTTAAAGAAATATGTTCGTAACCGTGCTAGGCCAGTAGGAAGCATCTCCACGGGCCATCAAACAGAGGAGGTCATTGGGTTTTGTGTTGACTTCATTCCTGACCTCAAGCCGATTGGTCTCCCTCAATCGCGGTATGAGGGGAGACTGACTGGAAAAGGCACGCTAGGAGCAGACTCAATAATATGTAGGGACGAGCATTCTTGGGGTCAAGCACACTACACAGTTCTACAGAATTCTACCTTGGTGACCCGTATGTCAATGAACACAAGAATATTCTGCGCTCCAAACACCCGGAGCAGTGTGACGATTGGATTACATGTGAACACATCAGGACTTTAGGAAGTTGGTTGCAAACACATCTCATGGGTGACAAGATTGTTGGAGATGAGTTGTACTCGTTGGCCAGGGGACCATCTTCGACTGTATTGACTTACAAAGGGTACGAGATAAATGGGAATACATTTTACACGATCGCCCAAGATCAAAAGAGCACCAACCAAAACAGTGGTGTCCGCTTTAATGCAGCAACCAACAGGGGAAAAGACACATATTATGGTTACATAGTGGACATATGGGAACTTGACTATGGACATGATTTTAAGGTCCCTTTGTTTCGGTGCAAATGGGTCAATCTGTCAGGAGGCGGGTACAGGTAGACCCGTAGTACGGAATGACAACAGTGGATCTCAACAATCTTGGGTACACAGACGAACCATTCGTCCTAGCCAATGATGTGGCGCAGGTTTTCTATGTGAAGGACATGTCTACCAAACCGAGAAAAAGATAAGATAAGGAAGCGAATACATCATACGATGAGCCAAAGCGCCACATAGTTCTTTCAGGGAAAAGAGACATCGTGGGAGTGGAGGGGAAGACAGACATGTCTGAAGATTATGAAAAGTTTCATGAAATTCCTCCCTTTAAAGTGAAGGCTGACCCAAGCACCCTGTTAAACAATGAAGATTATCCATGGTTACGGCGCAATAAGCAAGGGACACACGCGAAGAAAAAGTGAAGACTTTCTCTCCAGAACTATTCTGATGATGGCTTTTATCTAGAATATCACTGCAGTTACATGTCAAGAAAAGAAATCCCTTTTGTAACAGATGAGTTTTCGTCCGAAACCCTGATACTTCGAAAGAGATTGTCCATTTTGTACACAAAGTGCATCCAGTTTTTGCCGTAACCCTCTCATTTTTTTAGCACATGCTATGTGGGTGAAATAATGATACCATGCCAACTTTCAACCTTTTCAGAGTTCATTTGTAGAGCTTTTCAATTTCAGGGTCATTTAGCTAAAAAAATCAGTAAATGCATGAAAAATAGCAAATGAAGTCAGAAAGGGTTGAAAATTGATGATGTGGCTTTGAATGGTGCATGTTGAACGCACAAAAAGTTTGGAGTTGAAATAAATTAAAAAAATGAAATCCCTTTGTAACAGATGAGTTTTCGTCCGAAACCCTGATACTTCGAAAGAGATTGTCCATTTTGTACACAAAGTGCATCCAGTTTTTGCAGTAACCCTCTCAACTTTTTAGCACATGCTATGTGGGTGAAATGATGATACCATGCCAACTTTCAACCTTTTCAGAGTTTATTTGTAGTGCTTTTCAAAAGAATGAACTAAAAAGTTTTTATAAAACTCTAATAACAAAAAGAATGAACTAAAAAGCTTCTATAAAACTCTAATAGCAAAAAGAATGAACTAAAAAGAATCAATTAACAAGCACGTAATATGGGTTACTGATCAATAAAAAACAAAACATAATATTCTCAATAGCAAAAAGAATAAACTAAAAAGCTTTTATAAACCTCTAGTTATTATCAAAATAATATTAACAAAGTATTTTTTGTTAAAAACTTTAATAGCAAAAAGAATTTTCATAAAGTATTTTATGTTAAAAACTTTAATAGCAAACTAAAATGACATAAAAATAAAAAATATTATCAAAATAATATTAACTTAAAATTATATAAAATTTATGCAACTAAAATTATCAAAGTATTTTTTGTTAAAAACTTTAATAGCAAAAAGAATTTTCATAAAGTATTTTATGTTAAAAACTTTAATTGCAAACTAAAATGACATAAAGAAATAAAAAAATGCCGCCTACTGGGCCACCACGGCCTGCATACGACTAGAAACCCATCTGTACATGGGCCAGGATGCAGGCCCGCGGGCCCAACAGGCCCAACATGGCAATGACAAAGTTTAGGCAAGCACTGCCTGCATTAGAGAGGAGCTCGAAAGCTCAGCCGCAGCGCGCCTTATAAACCAGTCCTGCCCTCTCTCAACTAGTGAGGTGGGACTAAACTCCCACCACACCGCTGTGCCAGGCTATTGGTCCCGGTTGGTGACTCGAACCGGGACGAAAGGGTGGCATTGGTCCCGGTTTGGGCCACCAACCGAGACCAATGCCACCCTTTAGTCCCGGTTCGTTCCACCAACTGGGACTAAAGGTCTCTGCTTCCCGCCCTTTGGGCTGCTGAAAATAGACCTTTAGTCCCGGTTGGTGCCACCAACCGGGACCAATGCTTTGTGTATATAAGCAACACTTAGGAATTTTTCAGATTTCATCTGCAGTTGCCCCCGACGACGCTGAGCACATCGATGCCGCCAGGCTGCCCGAGCTCGCCGTCGATGCCCTCGCCAATGCCCTTACCGATGCCCTCGACGCCCTCTGCCCCGACGCGCGCCCTGCCCCGACGCCGGCGCCGCTTCCCACGCCCCTGCCCTGCCTCGATGCCGCTGTGCCACTGCCCCTGCCACGACGCCGCCCCCAGCTATGAGCCCCCCTTCCCCCGCGCCCCTGCCCTGCCCCGACGCCGCCGCCCCAGCTGCTCTGCTTGCCGCGCACGCCGCCCCTGCTCATCTTTTTTTTCATAGATTTTTTTGTCCATTGATGTATGTATGGATGGTGTATGTATGTATATGCAGATGTATGGATGATGCATGGATGTATGCATTTTTTTTTGTTCATAGAATTTTATTTGTCCATTGATGTATGCTCATGATTTTTTTTGTACATAGAATTTTTTTTTTCATAGAAATTTTTGTTCATATTAAGTTTGCTAAATCAGGGAGAGCAACTTTGCTAAAACTCATATTAAGTTTGAATATACGACCTCGATAACTTCGACATGAGGGGGGGGGTCGTTAAAACATAACCCCGATAACTTCGACATGAGGGGAGGGCGGGGGTCATTAAAACATAACCTCGAAAACTTCGACACGAGGGGGAGGGCGGGGGTCGTTAAAACATAACCCAGATAACTTCGACATGAGGGGAGGGGGGTCGTTAAAATATAACCCCGATAACTTCAACATGAGAGGGAGGGCGGGGGTCGTTAAAACATAACCCCGATAACTTCGACATGAGGGTAGGGGCGGGGGTCGTTAAAAAACATAACCCTGATAACTTCGACATGAGGGGGGGTCGGGGGTCGTTTAAAACATAACCCCGATAACTTCGACATGAGGGGGCGGTCGTTAAAACATAACCCCGATAACTTCGACATGAGGGGGCGGGTCGTTAAAACATAACCCGATAATTCGACATGAGGGGGGGGGGGGCGGGGATCGTTAAACAATAACCCCGATACCTTCGACATGAGGGTGGGGGTCGTTAAAACATAACCCCGATAACTTCGACATGAGGGGGGGTCGTTAAAAACATAACCCCGATAACTTCGACATGAGGGGGGGGGGGGGGGGGGGGGGGCGGGGGTTGTTAAAACATAACCCCAATAACTTTTACATGAGGGGGGGGCGGGGGTCGTTAAAACATAACCCTGATAACTTTGACATGAGGGGGTGGTCGTTAAAACATAACCCCGATAAGGGGGGAGGAGTCCTCGACGATGTTTGCCACGAATCCATTGCTCATATGCATATGATTCCTTGTTGTGATATTAAGTCCATGTTTGCCACTAATCCATCTCTCATGTTTGTATATTGCCATGTTGTAATATTTGCAGAAACTATGGACAGAGACTTGGAACAAGAAGAGTTGTTGGGGGATATAATCCACGACGGAGGTGATCCCTTGTTGTTTCTCAACGACACCGATGGTCAGGAAGGAGAGGATGACGGCTCCGGTGATCCAACAATGGAGGAGGAAGGAGATTATGACGGCTCCGGTGATCGAATGACGGAGGAAGGAGATCATGATCATGGCTCCGGTGACCAAACGGGGGAGGGAGCCTTAACTGCTGCAAAGTCCGGCGAGGTATATATATATATATATATTAATTAAGCCTATGCTGACTTGATGCATTAATTGTTTTGGTATGTACATATATTAATGCTTCTTTCTTCTTTTAGCCCTCCGGATCGAGCCAAACTTCCGTAAGGAGACGAGGCCCGAAGAAAAGGTTGCGCCAGGATGAAAGGTTCACGATCACAGAAGTCGCGAAAGATGGCCAACCGATTGCTCCCAAGCGGACCAAGGATGCATTTGTACATCAGTGCGGAGTTGTTGTTAGGGACAGCGTCCCGATCAGCATCCAACAATGGAATAAGAAGAAGGACCCTGAAGTTTCTTATGTCTAAGATAGACTGAAAGATGATCTTTGGACCTCGCTGATGACAAATTTCAGCCTACCGCTAGAGGAGGATCCGAATAACCCAGTTATAGAGTGAAAGGTCAAGGCGTTTGCTCTTAAGAAGATGGCAGCACTATTCAACTACTGGAAGAAAGAGTTGAACAAAAAGTTTGTCGAGAAAAACGAGACTCCAGAATTCATCGGTCGATATGAGAAGATAAGAGATCACTAGCCCGCATTTGTGGCCTACAAGAAATCGGACAAGGGTATGCAAAGGTCAGTGACAAACAAGCAAAATGCTGCAAAGAAGCTGTATCACCATACCACGGGGTCAGGTGCCTAGAGCAAAGCCCGGCCGTTGTGGGACAAAGCTGAGCAAGACCTGCTTGCTAAAGGGGTCCAACCAGCGACATTGCACTGGCCAGATCGGGCAAGGACTTGGTTCTTCGGGGTTGGGGGAACTTTGGACCCAGAATCAGGGAAGTGTCGTCGGACGAACGATCAACTTGCAATACCCATCAAGAAGCTTGAGACAGCACTCAAGGCAGCGCAGGAAGGGATGTTCATTCCTAACAGAGAGAAGGACGAGCTGACAGAGGCCCTCGGGAATCTTGAACACCCTGGACGAACACGAGGCACAACAGGCTCCATTCCGTGGGTGCATGGGTTTCCCGACAGCGATGGTTATAGAAGCCTAGAGAGAAAGAAGAAAGAGGAAGCAAGCGAAATGCAGAAGCTCAGTGCAAGATTAGCGAAACTAGAGGAACTTGAGAGCCAGCGAGCTACCGGCCAACCATCTCAGCGGCACGAAGATCCTTCCTTCGACGCTGCCCCAGAAGCTACCACACCATCTCAGCGGAGAAGCAGCATGGCTTCCACGGAGCTCGTTCAGCCTGATTTCACGGCTCCTCGCTACCCCGTGGATAGTATCACGGAGGCTGAACATTGTGTGCTAATGACGAAATGCCAGAACCTGACCTTGAAGGCGGTGGTTGGCTCTGTTGTACCTCCTCGAGCTGAGGGAACTTTCCATTGCCGTCCGATTCCACATGGCTATGCTATTGTGACGGTGGATGAAATAATGGAGGGATTTGAGGAGCTAGAGCTTGACTACCCTACAGGTGAAGGGGACATTCATCTGAAAAATGCTTTAAGGAGTACCTGTCTATGGAAAAAGGAGTACATCAAGCTTCCAAACTGGACGCCTCAGCAGACTCAGCCGGTTGAGGCCCCTCAGCAGACTCCTCACAGTCCAGCTCAGCCGTCTGATCAGGTGCCTGAGTCGTCTCCGGCGCGTCAGCGGACTCCTCCTCCTCCGGCGCATCAGCGCACTCCGCCTCCTCCTCCGCCTCCTCCTGCGCGTCAGCGGACTCTGCCTCCTCAACAACGGCGAAAGAGAGACGCCGCCGCTCCGGCGGCTAGCAGTACAAGAGGCGGGAAGAAATTCAAATCTGGTCCAAGCCTCAAGGCTCTTCCAAAGTTACCATATGAGAGGACTGACGAGGAAACCGATGACATCGTGGAGGCCGAAGTGCAGACCCATTTTGAACGGAAACCTCCACCTCCGAAGGAAACGGTAGATCCGGTGAAAGCGAAGCGCACTCTGGATGCCCTCAAGCGACCACCACCGTCTCCGCCGCAATCAAACTATGATCGCTGTATTGGAATAACATATGGTGAAGTGCGGCGGTCGGGAAGTACTACCAGTGCTGCAAGGCTAGCAAAACGAAGAAGTGGGAAAAAAATCCCCAGCTCGGCGAACAGGAGAAGCAATCGTGCCCCCGCTCAAGGTGTCTAGCGATATCGCTAATCATCCGGGGCTACTGCCCGGTACCAATCTTGGTGATTACGTGGGCGATGATGTAAAGTTTAAGACGTTAGAGGCAGTAGAGATCTTTAGATACGAGCACGGGAAGCCTCTCGTCAAACCTAATCATCCTCCTCTAACAACGATGATGCGAAGATTGCACGAGTGGTACTTGGAAAGCTGCAGGAAGAATGGGACCTATAGTTTGATGCTGAGAATTAAAGATGAGCACGACCTCATTGGAGTTGAGGTGATGCCTGTTGAATTCATGGAATTATTTCAGTTATTCAATCAACAAGCCCTCGACAAACAACTCATGACTTGCTACTGTCTGTAAGTATTACTTCTGTAATTAAGTCTCTAGCTCAGCTCGTTCATTGCATGTATATATAATTATCCTCACTATATTATGCAGATTGAAGATCGTCGAATGCAAGAAAAGACAAATCTATGACATTGGGTTCATTAGCCCAAATACCGTAAATGAATGGTCGGTAAAAAACAGAGTCGAAGATACTTAGAAAAACTTGCTACAATCGTTCCTTCGACATCAAAACAAAGGGAAAATACTCTTTCCTTACAACTTCAAGTGAGTGTTACTGTCTTGTGCATATTCGGTTTCGCTTACTCGAGGTTAAGTAATGTAATTGATGAGTTATGCGTGCGCAAGTTCCACTTTATTCTACTCGAGGTTAAGCTTGACGGGGCAGTAGTAACTGTCTTAGACTCGAGACATAAAGATCCCAAGGATTATGAGGACATGATTGCAATGCTCCAGAAGTAAGTTCAATCATTATCGCACCATATCAGCAACTTTCGTTCATTTCCTGATATCAAGTAATCATTTTCTTTGCCTGGCAGGGTTTGGAAAAAGTTCACCGGAATGGTTCCGGGTCTGAGGAACGAGCTGCGATTTACACACCCCAAAGTAAGTAGTACTAGCTAGTTCCGCGCATCTCTCATTGATTCTAGTTTCATCAATACCATTGTCATGCTTGATTATCAGTTTGATTGAACTCTATTCTCGTAAAGTGCTTGTTGCAGGCACCCGGGACTCATTTATGTGGATACTACGTTTGCGAGTTCATGCACCACTCGGTCTCTGAGCGGGGCTACTCTGACAAACAATTTGAAGTACGTAAACAATATTCACAATTTTATTTTATTACCATCAATTGTGTTGAGTTTCATTCATATATATGTATTGACCCCCTTCTTTAAATTATATGTGGCAGATGCGGGATGAACTCCTACCACATGATCGCATACGAGCAATTCAAGAGGAATTGGCGGGATTCTTTCTTGACCACGTCATACATAAAGACGGAGAATACCATGTGGAAATTCAAGCTGATTTTTTGGTAGATGATGTCAGGGATCGTAAGAGATGTTATATTGTATATATGTAGTAGCGTCGGATAGATATACGAAAACTTGTTGTTCGACCAAGCACGAAGAAAGAGAGGTCACTTCTCTCTATATATGTTCATGATCACGATGTTGTGTAATTAATGGTTCCTTCATTTGCTTACTAGCTAGCGTCGAGTTCTCTCTGTATGTAGTAGCTACCATCGACCAAGCACAGAGAAAGAGAGGTCACTTCTCTCTATATGTAGTAGCTATAGCTAACACAATATGAAACACCTAAATTAACCCTCCAAAACCCCTAAACCCCCCCTTTAAAAAAAACAAAAACCCCAGTGCCTGGGAGCTGCTGACGCGTGGCTGCCTTTTAGTCCCGGTCGGTGTTACCAACCGGGACTAAAGGTCCTCCTCCCTGGGCGCCCAACAGCGGCCACGTGGAGCTCCTTTGGTCCTGGTTCGTAAGCAAACCGGGACTAAATGTTTTGGGCATTAGTCCTGACAGTTTTGTCCCGGTTCCAGAACCGGGACTAGTAACCTGTTTTCTACTAGTGAAGTCAGAGCATGAGGATTTATGTAGAGGTGGCTGAGGTGATTAGTCATAGCTGCATTTAGGATAGACTGTAGGAGATCAGCAGCTAAGACAAACAGAGGAGGGGATAGGGGGTCCCCCTGTCTGACCCCCTCCTGCAGTGAAAAACCTTTCCAGCTACCCCATTGAGCAGAATAGAAGATGCCCCAGAGTTGAAAATCTTTTCCATCCACATTAGCCATTTTTCTCCAAAACCTCTTGCTTTCAGAATCTCTAGAATAGTGGAGTGCTCAGTAAGATCAAAGGCCTTCTCAAAGTCTAGCTTTAGGATTAGAATTTGCTTCATTGACATGTGGCATTGATGCACATACTCAAAGGCCCGTGCTAGGCAATCTTGAATTGTTCTGCTCTTGATGAAGCCATATTGATTAGGGTGTACTAGCTGCGAGATAACTCTCTGAAGTCTGTTTGCTAGCAGCTTAGTAATAATTTTAATAGAGCAATTTAAGAGGGATATGGTCCTGAAGTCATTTGCATTCAGAGGGGTGTCTTTCTTTAGAATGAGAGTGATGAAAGAGGCATTGATGCTACCCTGATGGCATTTTCCTTGGTGGAAGTCTTCAATGAGCCTGTAAAAAATTTTTGGAATGATGTTCCAGCAAGTTTTGATGAAAGCTCCATTAAAGCCATCAGGTCTAGGAGCCTTGTCAGTGGGGATCTCCCTGATCACTGCATTCCTCTTTAGTGAAAGGGGCCTCTAAGCTCTGCAAGTTATCTTTTTTGTGAAGCAATGAGTGCAGATTTAGCAGGTTGCTAGTTTCTTTAGTTTGTCCCAAGCTCTCTTTGAAGGCTTCTCTGAGAATATTGGCTTTGGCTTGGTGTTTGGTAAACTCATTTCCAGACTCATATTGCATAATAGAAATGTGGTTTTATCTGTATTTACTAGTTGCCTTGGCCTAAACGAACTTGGAGTTTTCAACTCTAAATTATTAATAGAACTACTGTTGTATTTGAACATTTGAATTACTCTAGACTATATATGCGGCTATTTGAGCGTGTGGACTTTAAAAGAAAATTTTTGGGCCGGAGGTATGCGGATAGCTTTGGATGGCCGGCTCCCTTATCCGTGTCTCCGGACTGGTCCCCCTATCCGCGGACGGATGCGGTGTTCATTTTGCGGGTCAGCGTTGGAGATGCTCGAGAAAAAGTGAAGAAAAAAAATAAAGGACACAATACGGGCCCCTGTGTCAGCGACCATTGCACGAACCGTGCACTCATGATGCAGACAGATATCACCTCGTAAAGGTTGGACCCTGATAAGTACCACACGTGTGGCACGAAGCAATTCCACCCTGACGTTTTTTGATGGCAAGTTTAGTTATCTGAGGATGGCAACTTTAGTTGTGAAGTTTGACAATTTTCTGTTTGGATGGCAAGTTTCAGTTTTTTTTGGGGAATTTTCTTTTCGGATGGCAATTTTAGTTGTAAAAAAACGTCAGGGCGGTGTTACTTCGTGCCACATGTGTGGCACTTATCATTTAGGCTTTTGCAACTAAAATTGCCATAAAAAAAACCAAAAAAACTGAAACTTGCCATCCAAACAAAAAATTGTCATGCTTTACAACTAAAGTTAATATCTCCGGACAACTAAAGTTGCCATAGAAAGACGTCAAGACGGGATTGCACATATGACCCTATCAGGGTCCTTCTTCTTCCCATGTCGAAGAAAAGGAACAAAATGACGGTTTCTGCAAAATTTAAGCTTAAACAGTTGTACTAGCTGCTACCCAGCACTCCCACTCACCGTCTCACAAACCCTCACACATATATAATCCCAAGCATGCATATCCGGTGCAGTGATAATCACACATAAACTTACGACGCTACAGTGATAATCAGACATAAACTTAGGACTACAGCAACTTACTACTACTAATCTACTGAACTAGTTAAGTCAAATCTTCTTCACGTTGCTATCACCGTGGAGTCGTGGACAGGATGCAGCTAGCTAGGCAGAGTTGCTGCAATCTGCTTCGTCTCAGACGGGCTGCAGCAGCTCCACGCCGGTGTGAGGGCCGCTCGTACTCAGTCGAGGTGAACCTTGTCGACGACCTCGTGGTGGTGGTTTTTGCACACCATGTAGACCACCGGCTGCGCCACCAGCGTCAACAGCACGACCGCGCACAGAGCCACCGCCATCGCCACCCCGGCGGCCACCTGGAACCCGAGGCCGAGGTCCAGCGCGTCGTCCACCACCAGAGCCGGGAAAGCCACCAGCACGGCGAAGAGGCAACCATCGAGCGCGACGAAGACGCCGGCAGCCGCCCAGAACTTGCCGGCGAGGAGCGCGCGGCTCTTGCGCAGGGCGGCGAAGAGCACGGCGTCCTCGAGCAGGGACACCACGCAGGCCAGCTGGCACACCACGGCGAGGTAGGCCGCGCCGGCGAGGCACGCGGCCCATCCCAGCAGCCGCATCGGCAGCATGGTCTTCTCCGGAGCGCCGAGCGGCTCCTGTGGCTGGAACAAGGCGGCGACGAAGAGGGAGGTGCAGACCACGAGGAAGGGGACCGCGGTGAGGAGGAACGTGCAGAGGAGCCGCGCGAGCGGGACCGTGGGGAACCCCCTGAGGACGCGATAGGCGGCGCGGAGGTCGCCCCCGGTGCAGTAGAGGGAGGTGACGCAGAAGACGTAGGCGGCGGTGCAGAGGAGCACGAGCGCGAGGACAGCGCCGATGGAGACGGCCACAGAGAGGAAGAAGGCGAGCCGGTCCGTGACGAGGCGGAGGAGGCTGGGGCCGTCGTGGTGGAGGTCGGAGAGGACGCGGATGGCGGCGGAGTTGGCGAGCAAGAGCGCGGAGAGCAGCGGGGGACCCAGGTTGACGAAGTTGGGGAGCATGGCGCGGCGGATCAGACGGCAGGTCTCCCGGCAGACGCCGGCCAGGCCGAGGCCCCCGAGAGCCTGCTGGTCGGGTGCCCAGTCCATCGATCGCCGAGTACGAAGGGTGGTCGTGGTGGTTTGGAGAAGGAAAGTGAGCTACTGCTACTGCTACTGAAGGGAAGAGGACGAGCAGACTGGGAGGAGCAGAGGAAGGGGAATGTACATCGAAATGCTCGCCTGTTGCCTGTTGGTGGCTGCTGCTTTTTTTTTTTTTTTTTTTTTGCGGGGGATTGGAGAGAGAGTTCACGGGCGAGTGCATTGGGATTTAGGGTGTGTTTGGTTAGTGGCCTGGGGGTACCTGCCTGGAAAAATAAGGTGCCTGGTTTGAGCCTGGTACGTTCGGTGCTCCCTGCCTGGTGAGGCGAGCCTGGACTAGGGCTGTTTTGTTTTTTGCCTGGCCTGGGAAAGTATTAAACGATTACTAGTATTATAATATACCTAAAAGGACAGCAAGTCTCAGGGAAACGCAGCTGATTAGTACCAGGCAGCCAGCCAGGCGTCCCTTTTTGAGCGCTTGGTCCAGGCTAAGTAGCATGCCTGGGTTATATACCAGGCTAAGTAAGCTGTCACATCAAGGGGCCAGGCTAGCACTCATTTCTCCAGGGCAGCAACCAAACACCACCCAGGCACACTTCAGGCAAGCTCCAGGCCAGGCGTGGTACACTGTGGACACGATCCAAACTGATTATAGAAACATGGAATTATGTGGCTTTATTCACCCACGCGAGCACAAGGCGCTCCCAGTGGTTTCCTCATCTAGCTAGTCTATCGTCCCAGAGCCTCTGCTGCATGCACCGGAATTGAATGGCATGGGCTCATGGGCACATGGGAGGGAGCGCACCATAAAGCTTGCCTCTGCGACGCGCCCCATAAATAAAGCTTTGCTCCGGAATGGAAACATGCATCTTTGATTCTTATGGAAACGCACCACCACACTTACACGAGAGATGCATGCATACACCAGTACACCACCATGATACACACCCACACTTCCGCGAGCATCGATCACCAATCTGTCTTTTTTTTTTTCAGATGGAAGAGAGGCCGCCCTCTCTAGAAATCAAGGAACCTAATCCACGTAAATGGAATGGAGAATCCCTCGGTCTAATTAAACAGGCCGCAATTAATGGCCAGTGTAGGTTGGTGTAGTAGGGAAAAAGAAAGGGAGCTGCTAAAGCTCAGTCGACTGAGACTTTTGACGAGTCAAGTCATTAGATGTTTTGTTTGCTTGAAGATTCGCGTTGGGTGTTGGATGTCATGGTTTCGGTCTGTCTACGTACTGGGCCTTTTTTTTATTTGAGAGGCTGGCAGCGGCAGTGTTTGCCTTTTCACTACATGGGCTGTTGCTAATTAACTTGCATTCCGATTGTACCTTGTGATCCTTTCTTTTGTCCTCTTCTGTTTTTATTTTCTCATAGGTCTTCCATGTAAAACTTTGTATTTACCCGTCAAAAAAATGTAAACTTTGTAATTTCTTTCTTCCTCTATTTTTTTATTGGGCTTGTGTGCGCCGTGTATGTAGAGAAGAAGGAAGTTACTGGGGCTCACTGTGTATACACGTGTACTTGTCTAGAGTTTTCTCCTTCTTTTAATCTCTTTTTTTGTATTTTCCATATTTCAGTACTTTTTTTATTTTTTATTTCTTCTTTTGTCAATATGGAACTATTAAAATTTTGAAGAACATACATTTTGACACGAATTACCAATTTTTATTCTCACATGTTGTTGTCCTAATTTTTTATTCTAAGATGGTGTTACCATTTCAACATGGACTTTTGTTTTATTTGCTTTATTCGTATCTTTCCTTTTTTATCATTTTTACTTTGTTTCGTTCATGTATTACCCAAAAATACATTTTTCACCATGTTTATATGCTCTGTTTTTTCACTATGTCGGGTTGAAGAGAAGTAGTTGTTGTATGGGTCAGGTATATGCTTGACAGGGGGTGTTTTATGATTTAACTTATGTTTGTAAACTTTTTAATTTTCTTATTTCCAATCCATGCGGAAAAAACAACCAAAGTCGAAATAGAAGGAATATACATTTTTAGAGTTTTTTTCCATGAAATTGCCGCGCCCAGTTGCACTTCTTGGTCCCGACGCGCAACTGCAAGCATCCTAATCTGCATGCACCTGCAAAAGGTATAACACGACCGCCAATAGGAGGTGCGATGTTTGGGAGCGGTACCAGTCTGTAGGGGGTGTTTTTCATTATGATGTTTTTGTATCGGGATTGCTAAAACTCAGTCAATTGAGTTTTAACAAAGTTTCAATCGGCACTCTCACCGTTGGACGTTTCATGGTTCAAGATTCACGCAGCTGGTTGTCTTGTGTTTGAATCGGCCTGTTAAGGCACACGACCAATACGTCTTTCTTTCCTATGATAGTATTACTTTATGTGCAATGGGCTGGGCTTGACTTGTTGGGGGCGGGTCTTTTCATTTTGGTTGGGCTTTTTTCCTTTTGTTTTTGTGGACTGCATTTTTTCTTCTGCTTTTGTTGTTTCTTTTATTTTCTTGTAACTGTTGTTTAACGTTTTTATCTGTGTTCCTTGTGACGTTGTTTTTTCAATTTGTATCTTCACCTTTTTCTTGTTTTATTATTATTTTTAAAACATTTTTCATTGCTAATGTTACACCCGACTGCAACTGCATGTCTTCAACGCGACTTGTAATTCTATGGTGTTTTGTCAAGAGGGGGCAGTTGCATGTCTGCCACTAGGCACGCAACTGCAAGTGTTGCCCGTCACTGCAACTCTATTCTGTTTTATCGAAACGGGCAATTGCATATCCGTCACTAGGCATGCAACTGCAAGTGTCGACCCGGCTGCAACTGCATGTCTTCAACGCGACTGCAACTCTATGGTGCTTTGTCGAGGGGGGGCAGTTTGCATGTCTGTCATTAGGCACGCAACTACAAGTGTCTCCCCCTCCTGCAACTCGGTGATGTTTTGTCGGGAGTGGAAGTTGCATGTCTGTCACTAGGCATGCAACTGCAATTATCGCCCCCGACTGCAATTGCATGTCTTCAACGCGACTTCAACTTTGTGGTGTTTTTTCGGGCAGGGGCAGTTGCATCTCTGCCACTAGGCACGCAACAGCATCACCCCCGTCTGTAACTCTATGGTGTTTTGTCGGGAGAGCAGTTGCATGTGTGCCACTAGCATGCATCTTCAAGTGTCGCCCCCGGCTGCAACTACATGTCTTCAATACGACTACAACTCTACTGTGTTTTCTCAAGAGTGACAGTTGCATATCTGCCACTAGGCACGCAACTACAATTGTCGCCCTCGACAACAACTACATGTCTTCAACGCGACTACAACTCTATGGTGTTTTGTCAAGAGAGACAGTTGCATGTCTGCCACTAGGCATGCAACTGCAGGTGTCACCCCTTACTGTAACTCAGTCGTGTTTTGTCGGGAGCGGCAATTGCATGTCTGTCACTAGGCATGCAACTGCAAGTGTCACCCCCGACTGCAACTGCATGTCTTCAACGCGACTGCAACTCTTAGTGTTCGTTGGGGAGAGGCACCGTTGTATGTTTGTTACTAGACATGCAACTATAAGTGTCGCCCCAAACTACAACTCTGTATTGGTTTTGTCGTGAGAAAGGGGCAATTGCATATCTGTCACTAGACACGCAACTGCAAATGCAATCATTTTTCATGTTTTTTTTTCTTTGCTAATTGTACGATTGTTGCTACTTTTTTGGTTTTTAATTTTATATTAAACAATAAGTTTTTTAAAGTTTGAAATATTGCCATCTGGTTGCATAATCGCCCTTGACTTTAACTTCATGTGTTTAACGCGACCGAAATTTAGTGTTGTTTTTTTCTTCTTTTAGTTTTTATTTTATACTGCTTTTTAAATTTTTTATACTGCAATGCAACGGCGTATACTTCACCCCGCATGCAACCGCAAGTGGCATAACACTGTGCGCAACAAGACGCTGCCGGGGGGAGGGGGGGGCGGCTCGGTAGGTGTGTTTTATTATTAATTTTTTATCTTTGTTTTAATTGTTTTTATCCAATGCTTGTGCATGCATCAGACAGACGGAGGTAACTACACGTCGGTCATATGTGTGCAACAAAATTATTATTTTTTGTCAATATCTTTTCTTGTGTTCAAATCCTTGTATTTTTCCATGAATGAAAAATGACAATAAGCCGCATGCCCATAAAAAAAATTACAAGCACTGTACGACATATACAAGGATTTTACGGCAAAAACAATTACTGAAAAAGGCTTTCGCCCCGCTTTATAAATAAAGCAAACCACCACCACAGCCAACGGATACAAAAAAGTTCACACCCACACACACAGAGTACGAACAAGACAAGTAGTACGGGGTTCTGCTGAGGGCACAGCTCAACAAGCCAAAACAAAAACAATGCGGGCAAGCCGCAGCACGACGAGATCTAATCCGGCTCTGGAGGTGGCGGAGGAAGCGGCGGCGTCAAGCGAATAGCCAATGCACGCAGATCAACAATGATGGTGTTGATGGCGTCGTGATCCTGGGGGCGGCTAAACGGCCACCAAAACTGCAAGTAACCACGCATTTTGAAAATAGCGTCAGTCGCACGCCGAAGGGGAACACGTTGAATTACAAGCTTATTGCGAACCGTCCACAACATCCACGCAAGGACCCCAATCGCCAGCCACCTAATGCAATGATTTGAACACAAAAAAGCTGCCTCACGCGTTCAGGTTGTACTATTTTTTTTTTGGAATTGTTGAGGTTGTGGCTGGATAGCAGAACACACATATGTGTGGTCGTGCAACCCAAGCACATGGAAGAGAGAAAAATCTGGCAACAAAAGCAACGTTCACAGGGAAAAGGTGAGAAAAGCCCAGTAGAAGTACAAAGACAGCCCATAACGGATAAAAACAAACAAACAGTTTCTGAAACAAAACAGGTCCGGTTTGTATATATGCTGACATCATCAGTCGACCGAGACTTCGCGATCTAGACAGACTACTCTAGGTAGCATCAGAAACCAACTCGTCTTGTGCACTTCATATTGTTGACACCACCTTTACCTACTGGAGCATGCATATTTCCGTGTAACCTACATGCTCGTTTAATAGTGCAATTTTTAGAAACGTGGCCTGGGATGTGCACCTATGCGCGCGCGAGTTTACTACTTAAGTGAATAGCACATAGACTGGTCGAGCTAGTTTCTGTACCGGCCAACCGCGTCCTGCCCTTCTCACCATCTTGAGTCAACGTATGATTGTTTGAAACAGAAACTCACTACTACTGATAATGCCGGTGAGTAGCGCATACTGCGAGCGACCGGAGAGGTAGAGAGGCGTGATGGAAGGTGTCCAAACGCTGAAGCGGTTGATGATCGAGGAGGACGGAGCACGCGTCGATATGCAAATATCGGACCGGACAACTAGCGTGTGCTTATCTTTCGTGCCACTGCAGAACGAGGTCCATGCCGTTCTAGCCATGGACACACGATTTTTTCCCTTTCGAATCCACATACATATTTTTTAAAGTATTTTAAAGAATCAAACAATTCCCAAAATAGCCGAGTATATTCTACTCATATATGAATTTTCTCGAGGTAACGAAGATGTGACAAATGGAACAAATGCACGTATCCCTTCATTTTTATTTACTGCACATATAAATAGCTTTGCCTACAGTCAAAATTTATAAACTTTCATCAAGTTTGTAGAAACTGTATTAACATATACTTCACCAAATGAATACTACTAGATTCATCATTGAACATATATTTGCATCATATAGATGTCTTAGTGTAAATGTTTTTATCTTTTTTACAAACTTGATCAAACTTTATAAAATTTGACTTCAGTCAAAACTAATATACGGAGTAAATAAAAACATAGGGAGTTTAATAAGCTCAACAATTATACTAGCTCACAGCGCCACACACAAACATGCATATACAAGAATCAAACACGTACACATGATTGTTCGCAAAAAAAAAAAAACACGTACACATGATGTGCCATAATCGGATTCGGATGAGATGTACAATATCATACGATTAATACATTCAAACTTTGATGAAGCTAGCTACCGCACTTACTAATTGTCTCAAAACATAGGATAGGTAGTACGGAGTACTTCTAATTGTCTCTCAAATCCAAGAATGAACAGAGGAGTAGTACTGCCGGCTGTTGTGTCTGGGGGCCGGGGCCGGGGACTCACTGGACTATGCAGTTGTAGTGACCTGCGGCGCCATCTTCGCCGGCTGCAGCTCCACGCCATTGTCGCCGTCGACGGCGAGCCGCTCGTACTCTCCGACGTAGTTGAGGTGGACCTTGTCAACGACCTCGTGGTGGTGGTTCTTGCAGACCAGGTACACCACGGGCTGCGCCACCAGCGTGACGACGAGCACCGCCCACAGAGCGACTGTCATCCCAACTCCCGCAGCCAGCAGGAAAGCGAGACGCAGCCCCAGCGCGTCGTCCACCGCCACCACTAGAGGCGTGTAGGCCATCAGCAGAGCCATGATGCAGCCGTCGAGCGTGAGGAAGATGGTCGGCGCCGGCCAGAACTTGCAGGCGAGGAGCGCGCGGCTCCTGCGTATGGCGGTGAAGAGCCAGGCGTCCTCGAGGAGGGAGATCACGCAGGCCAGCTGGCAGACGACGGCGACGTACCCGGCGCCGGCAAGGCACGCGGCCCCGCCCATCAGCAGCGGCAGGATGAGCCCGCGCGGAGCGTCCAGCTGCTGGAGCGCGATGCAGGCTTGGGCGCCGGCGTAGAATGTGATCAGTAGAGGGATTGCGAGGAAGAAGGAGGTGCGATTAAGCCGCCTGAACGGGTCGGTTGGGAGGGCGTCGAGGCCGCGATTGGCGGCGTCGAAATCGCCACCGGTGCAATAGAGAGAGGCGACCAGGAAGACGTAGGCGTAGGTGCAGAAGAGCGTGAGCACGTAGCAGAGACCGAAGTAGAGGAGCTTGAAGAGTAATAAGGCGGCCCAGTACGCGGCGAGGCGGAGGAGGCTGTCTTGGTTGGAGTCGACGCGGGAGCTAAGGACGTCATTGGCGCAGGGCAAGATCAGGGAGAGCACCATAAGGGGACCTAAGCAGGAGGAATTGAAGATGGTGGCGCAGAGGACTCGGGTGACCTCGCGGCAGATGCTGGCAAGCCCGAGGCCACCCAGATCCTGCTGCTCTGCTACCCAGTCCATCGATCGAACAAGGTGGTGATGGACTGATGGTGGTGGTGCTGGTGGGGAAAGATGCGAGTACGGAAGGCAAGAGAGGTCGAGCGCACACTCAGACGGTGAAAGTAAGAAGGGGACTATTTAACAGGCGCCACGTCGCGTGGAGTGGAGATATCCTCCATGGTGAGAAATTTCCAAAGCTTTTTTTTTTGCGGGGTAGAAATTTCCAAAGCTTTAGATCATCTACAGCCGGGTCTCTCATACCCGTTTCAAGCGCCGGGCAGGCCGTCTGATCAGTGACCAGTCACAAAAGATCGATCCAATCGAATCTCTCGAACTGCGAACAAATGCTCGGGCTGACCGGCACCCCTCGCATCCAGCCCAAATATAGGACGGATATAGGGCGGCCCGCGCCACCCGGGCGCGTCCGCCTGATAGGACCGGCCCACCACGGACCCCAAAAAAAACCTCAATCCGGGCGGCGAGCTCAAACCCGAGCTCACTCTCTCCCTCTATCGCTCCGTCCACTCCTCTCCCTCTCCGGTCCCGATCCACTAGTGCAGAATCAGCCTTTAGTCCCGGTTCGTAAGGGCCTTTAGTGCGGGTTCACCAACCGGTACTAAAGAGTGGGGACTAAAGCCCCCCCTTTAGTCCTGGTTCGTCACGGCCCGGGACCAAAGGCCCATCACGTGGCACGAGCCCGCGCCGGGGGCTGAGGGACCTTTTGTGACGCCCGGATAGTTAAGCTACAGTAACCCTCTGCTAATGATGCCACGTCACTTCGATTACTGTTGCTAATCTCGCGTTAGTTCGAAACCGATTCAAATTCAAGTTCAAAATCAAGCAAACAATAAAAGTTTTCAAATATTAAAATTGAAATGTTCGGAGTGAACCAAATATTGCATAGGTAATTATGGTGGATAAACCACACCTTTATAAAATATTTAAATACTATAAGATGAATAAAACAGTAGCAAAAACAAATAATTAAATGCCTTTTGTGTTTTATAAAATCTTTAACTGTTTTATTCTGGGGTAAAACTTTTTGTGGCGGTGAGTTAAATGGTATTACTAATTTAGGGATCATTTTAAATATTAGGTGAATCTATAATAAAAGGAAACTAAGAGAAAACAAAAAAGAAATAAAATAAATGAAAGAAAAACTAAAACAAACAAAAAAATAAAAACAGCAACCCCCTCCCCCACTGGGCCAGTCGGCCCAGCTGGCCTCTGCAGCAGGCCGGCCCACCTGGCCCCAACCAACCGGCCGGCCCCATAGAGGGGAAGGCAGTCCAACAACTCCGTCTCTGACAGACCGCCGGAGGCAGGGGGGGCGTCGCCCCCCCGAGGAACCCTAATCAGTTCCGGAGGTAGATGCCCCCCGGCCGCTTCTCCTCCCCTCGCTCCCCCCCCACTCCCCCTCGATTGGATCTGGATCGGGAGGAGGCCGATCCCCTCGCCCCTCCACCCCCACGCCGACGCTGGCGCCCGGAGCTTCCCCGCCGACCGCCGGACGTGCTCTTCCCTACCCTCCTCCGCCCTCCGCCTCCTCTTTCGCCGCATCGTCCCCGTCTCCCCACCTCGAGCACCGCTGCCCCGTGCCCTACGCTCCTCGTGAGGCCCCCGGCCTCCTCTTCTCCACCTTCACCGTCGTCCGTCCCGTCGCGCCGTCCCGTGTCATCGAACACCGTCACGGCCATCGCACAGCACACGCCTCCGCCTCTCCTCCTTCCCCTTTTCCCGCTCGTCGACCGCGGCCGCGCGCGCCACGCGCGCACCCCTCTGCCGCTCCCCCGCGCAGTCCTGCTCGACGTCCGCACCCTCCCCGCGCCCGCGCTCGCATGCGGCTCCGACGGTCCCCATTGCTGCTCTCGCCGCGGCGACCTCACCTTCGTGCGCGCCCCGCATGGCCTCATCCCCCCCCCCCCTCTCCCCCCCCACTCTGCCGCTCCGCCCAGTTTCGCTCTGCCAGGGCACCCGCTCGTCGTCTGCACGCGCCCTGGCCGTGCCGCTCGCTCCGGCCTCGCCTTCCCTCTCCGTGCGCCGCTCCGGACATCCCCGCCTCCTCTGCACACCGCCCGCAGCCACCACCGCGGCTGCCCTGGCCACTGACCTCGTCGCGCCGCCTTGCTCCGACTACGGCCGTGACCGCCGGCGCCAGCCCGCAGCGCCCGCTCGGGCAGTGCCCGAACCGCGCCTGGCGCCCTCGCGCCCGCTCCCGTTCACGCACCCGCGCCCAAACCCGCTAGGCCTCCCTAGGGCCTATGACAAACGGGCCCAGCCCCAGAACGTTTTTGTAAAAATAAATAAATAAATAAAAATAAAAATGAATTAATAAAATTAATTATTAATTAATTAATTAACTAATGAATTAATTAAGCTAATTAATCTTGTTTAATTAATCTAATTAACTAGTTAGTTTAATTAAACAGTAATTAGTTTAGCTAAATCCTAATTAACCTAAACAGTGTATGACAGGTGGGTCCCACTGGACCCACACATCAGTTTGACCAGTCAACACCTCTGTTGACTGCTGACGTCATGCTAATGATGTCAGCATGCACTGTTCTGGTTAATGTTGAATTAAATTAATTAAATAAATTCTAAAAATGATTAAATCTTTTAAAACTAATATAAAATAAACCGTAGCTCGGATGGAAAAACTTTGTACATGAAAGTTGCTCAGAACGACGAGACGATTCCGGATATGCAACCCGTTCATCCGCTACACATCCCTAGCATAGCAAACACGCAACTTTCCCCCTCCGGTTCATCTGTCCGAAAACGCGAAACACCGGGGATACTTTCCCGGATGTTTCCCCCTTCGCCGGTATCACCCCCTACCACGTTAGGGCACACCTAGCGCCGTTAAATGTCATGTCATGCATCGTTATGCATATGTTTGCATTATATTTATTGTTTCTTCCCCCTCTTCTCTCTGGTAGACTCCGAGACTGCCGGCGACCCCCAGTACGACTACAACGTTGACGACCCGTCCTTCTCTGCCGAGCTTCCAGGCAAGCCCCCCCCCCCCTTGATCAACCCGATATCGCCTATTCCTTCTCTCTACTGCTTGCATTAGAGTAGTGTAGCATGTTACTGCTTTCGGTTAATCCTATTCTGCTGCATAGCCTGTCTTTGCTACTACTGTTGATACCTTACCTGCAATCCTAAATGCTTAGTATAGGTTGCTAGAATTACATCAGTGGCCCTACACTCTTGTCCGTCTGCCATGCTATACTACTGGACCGTGATCACTTCGGGAGGTGATCACGGGTACATATACTATATATTTTTACATTACCTATGTTACTGTTCGGAGATGGGGGCTGAAGGGGCAGGTGGTTCCATCCAGGTAGTGGTGGGCCTGGGTTCCCGACGGCCCCCGAGTGTTACTTTGTGGCGGAGCGACAGGGCAGGTTGTGACCACCTAGGAGACAGGTGGGCCTGTTCCCTAGTCGGCGTCCGCGGTTATATCAATTAACATGCTTAACGAGATTGGGTATTTGATCTGAGTCTGGCTACGAGCCTATACGCGCTAACCACCACGCGGGAACAGTTATGGGTACTCGACGTCGTGGTATCAGCCGAAGCCTCCTAGACGTCAGTGACTGAGCGGCGCGCGCCGGGTTGGACCGCGTAACGCAACTTCCTTTGTAATGGAGGTTGCTAGGTCTGCTCTCCGGCCGCCCACGCAACGCGCAGGTGTGCAATGGGCGATGGGCCCAGACCCCTGCGCGCATAGGATTTAGACCGGCGTGCTGACCTCTCTGTTAGGCCTAGGTAGGGCTGCGACGTGTTGATCTTCCGAGGCCGGGTATGACCCAGGAAAGTGTGCCCGGCCAGAGGGATCGAGCGTGTTGGGTAATGTGGTGCACCCCTGCAGGGAAGTTTATCTATTCGAATAGCCGTGTCCCTCGGTAAAAGGACGACCCGGAGTTGTACCTCGACCTTATGACAACTAGAACCGGATACTTAATAAAACACACCCTTTCAAGTGCTAGATACAACCCGGTGATCGCTCTCTCACAGGGCGATGAGGAGAGGATCGTCGGGTAGGTTTATGCTATGCGATGCTACTTGGTGAACTTACCATCTACTCTCTTCTACATGCTGCAAGATGGAGGCTGCCAGAAGTGTAGTCTTTGACAGGATTAGATATCCCCCCTCTTATTCTGGCTTTCTACAGTTCAGTCCACTGATATGGCCCTTTACACATATACCCATGCATATGTAGTGTAGCTCCTTGCTTGCGAGTACTTTGGATGAGTACTCACGGTTGCTTTGCTCCCCCCTTTTCCCCCTTTCTTTTCTTTCTGGTTGTCACAACCAGATGTTGGAGTTCAGGAGCCAGACGCCACCGTCGACGACGACCCCTACTACTCTAGAGGTGCCTACTACTACGTGCAGGCTGTCGACGACGACCAGGAGTAGTTTAGGAGGATCCCAGGCAGGAGGCCTGCGCCTCTTTTGATATGTATCCCAGTTTGTGCTAGCCATCTTATGGCAACTTGTTTAACTTATGTCTGTACTCAGATATTGTTGCTTCCGGTGACTCGTCTATGATCGAGCACTTGTATTCGAGCCCTCGAGGCCCCTGGCTTGTATTATGATGCTTGTATGACTTATTTTACTTTTAGAGTTGTTTGTGATATCTTCCCGTGAGTCTCTGATCTTGATCGTACACGTTTGCGTGTATGATTAGTGTACGATTGAATCGTAGGCGTCACAAGTTGGTATCAGAGCCGACTGCCTGTAGGAACCCCCCTTCCACACTCCTTGGCCGAAGTCAAGTCTAGACATTGCAAAACTTTTACTAACATGGCTGTGTGTCTTACGGGCCCACGTCGCCATTGGGTGGTATTAGGATCTTTTATTCCTCGTCTATACTCTGGGACTCTGATCTCTCTTCTATTCGGGTTAAAATGAATTTACTAACTCAAACATTAGGATCTCGTGATTACATCCACCCGGAGAGCCCCTTATTACAGATGATCGCCTGCTTCACCAGTAGGTTTCGAAGATGCTATTCGATGATTTCCCGAGACACCTATGTCCACCGCCTTTGCAAATTCCCTACCGCTGTTATATACTTATGGATAACTACATACACTTGCCATTCATACATTCAGTCCCGTTGATCTTGTTATTACAAGATGCCCCGAACTGCTCTTTATTGTTCCGACAATCCTTTGAGCTTACTGCCTTGCAGACCTTGCCTCATGAATACCCCCTACGGATAATTCCTCGCACTTACCGAGTATCCGTTCTTCCCCCTTTTGTTCATATGATTCACAAGATACATTGAAATACTATTCGATCACCCGAAAATCCGTAGCAGCTTATTGCTCTGCAAATACTTGTCTGCTTGCATTATGGATGCTTCCCATACGACTGGCAATATTCATTAGTATCCTTTGACACCGTCATTTTGTTCTTATTGATTCAACATAAGTGCGAATGCACGCATTCATTAGTTGATCCTTTTAAAATTATCTTTCTGGCTCAGACGTCATTCTGAACATGAGCTGGTTCTCGCCCAATCTAATTGCCGTCGATCATACCCTTAGGTCTATTCAAGTTACCCATCCTTGATCAGAGCGTCTGCTTCTGATCCTTCGTATTGGAATTCATATTTCCTTTATTATCTAAGCATCAAATTATTCGGATGTTCTATAATCTGATGCCTTTGCCTTCCTTCTTCATCTGGTTGTGTGCCGATGCTCACATCAGCTCCGCTAGGGACATCCGATCCTTCGTCGGATTATTAATCGACAGTATCCTTCATAATTAACCGCCTTGTGAATTCTTCCCTGATACATAAATGCCTTTGGTAAATTGTATCCCCTCCTTTTGTCAAACATGCTCTGCTTTCGAGCTTGTGTTAAATACTCCTGAAGATTATGTTATAAGCCCCCAAGATGCCCTGTGGGATGAACATATACCTTCTCTAAACCGTATGAACCCAAAAGTTATACGGGTTGTACCCTACTGGCGTTTCTTCGGATAAATTTTCAACTCTACAACTTCTTCGAAGACGAGAAGTAAATGAAAGGTTATGTATCGAAGAAGTGGGAGTCGACCTTGAACCTTTGTGTTCATGCCCATGGACCCGATGTGGAACTTATCATGAAAGCTTCTTGCAAGAATATTTAATCATTTGAATAATTCCTCCGGTGTCACTAAATTGGAGCCCTTGCAGCTATGGTTCCGACCATGCTAACTTTATTTAATATATTTCTGAAAGGAAACCATTCCAGTGCCTCGTCTATTTTTGACAAGGTTAAAGTATCTGCTATAGCAGGTCAACGACCCAGTTCAACTTCTATCATGTTCTACCTTCGAGTTTTACCCCATGGTATCTCGAGGATATCATGCCTTTGCACGGCATCTTACTAACTTGTTGAAGTAATAACTTTCCTGGTCGTAATCACTCTACGGGTTCTAGGTTGCCATCAACCGAGGACACCGTTTAGTAAATCAAATCCGCTCTAAAATTCAAATACCCCTAGTAATTGTTACTGGGAAATTTAAACTCAGTCATGTCGTCCTAGACCATCGGCTACACCCTTATCTTGCTATCTTTGATTGTGCTACCTCGACCTTCTTCGGTGCACAAATTCTTCAGAGTGCGAGCACGACTTACGTCGAGCTTTCAACATGATGCTTCTTGTTCTGAAAGGCAACTTTGATTCTGAGCTTGCATCTTACTTGTTGTTCCTATGACTTTCACGTCGTCATTCCCTGCTTGACGCCGTCGCTGTTTGATTGCGTCCTCTTGAAACCTCCCGGCAAATGTGTCGGATCACCTTCAACACTTTGACTTCTTTCGAGATGTCAACTGTGTTCATGTTGAGGAATACCCTCCTTGCCCTCGATGCTTTTTGTTATCATCGACAACACCCTGAACTTCTTTTCATCGCGAGCTTGTCCGTGTTATGGATGCAACTTGCTATCCTGTTTGCATTATATTCTACCTTGAAGTATTACTGTCCTTTATGCCGAGTATGTTGTGAGGATTGCTTCACCTCTTTGAAAATTCTTGTCATAGTGATACTTCTCACCGTCACCATTCTTTCTTGGTCCCCGTGTTGATTCTAACCGGGATACCATCTAACAAGCAGTGCTGCTTGGATTCGGTACCTCTGGCAACCCTATTGCTTTGAATGTTAACGATCGACAGTTCGTTCTTAGACTGTTGATTATTGAATCGTCACTCTAACATTGATCTTGCTGCCTAAGGTCGTATTTCAGTCACACCTTTCAACTAATGATTAATGGTGTATGTTTTCTTCGGGCATACAACATTATATCATTTGAATTGTCAAATGTCGTCTCCTTGTTCACATAATTGTGGAAATCCATCCTTGTGGAATTCTCGATGAATTGTCGCTGAGTCCATCAGCCACCTCCTCATCCTCTCCTTGGTTTAATGATGAACTATTGTTTCGAGAACCCGCTCCTATAGTTCATTTCCCGAGAATCTTACAATGTCATCTCGACAATTTGTGTTGCACCTTTTCTTCCCGGGCATCCTGAGTCTGAGGTATCCTGACACCAATCAGATCTGAATCTCGGTCAGACATAATGTTTGGAACATAATTCCCGGAGTTATAATATTGGTCCTTTGATGACCCGGTTAGGTGATGTCATGCCTAGCACACCTGGCTAGAGGACTTATTAATATAGTTTCTTTCTTTTGCAAGAATAGCCATTCTTCCAGGAGGAAATTGTAAGACTTATTCTTGATTTGTTCTTGATGGATCCCTTGTGTATCCAAAGCCTGACCTTTATCTGATAACCCTGTCGATGCTATCTCGAAGCATAACTATGGTACTCCGTACATCCTTAAGAACATTTGTGGCCCAATGCTAAATGTTTCTTGAACAGTTACCCAAACACCGTTGTATGGGTGCATATCATGATTCTTCTTACTCCTATTAACTAAATGGCCATGCCTTTGATCTCCGACACGTATATCATGCCCCGCTTAACCTTGGGAAGGATATACTCCTATTTACTTGTGTTTAAACACATTTTCCTTTCCATTGTTCTGTTTAACCTGATAATCACATTTTCCTTTCCATTGTTTTGTTTAACCTTTCTTGTGATCTATATGATCTAAGCAGTAATATTTTCCTGCTTATGCAAACACCTCGGTGTACAACTCTGCCAGTAAGACCCTGTTCCTATTGTTGATGACATTTCAGTAGCCACCGATGGACGAGAACTTTGCCTATTGGTCCGCCTCGTTCAACAAGCAGGAAAATGGTTCTCTTCGTCCCTCGCCCTTGGTACCGACGTTGTTGCCGACATAACTGACATGCTACCCTCTGACATGCCTTGCTATCATGATCGTGCAAGATGTCACCGCTCCTCCTACTTTTAAACCACATGGTGGGCCCATAACCCATAGTTCCACAGGATCAAAACCCGACTCTCCTGTACACCCCTGTTGCCAAAGTTATTCCTCGCGCTTGATTTCGTATGTAATTCACGGGCCACCTTCCTAGTGATCTATTCTGGTATCAGA
The DNA here is from genome assembly GCA_011799875.1 of Thinopyrum elongatum. Classification (NCBI taxonomy): domain Eukaryota; kingdom Viridiplantae; phylum Streptophyta; class Magnoliopsida; order Poales; family Poaceae; genus Thinopyrum; species Thinopyrum elongatum. Next base: position 94,427,299 of record CM022297.1, read on the forward strand.
CACAATGCTTATTCCCTTTGTTCTAAACCCCTTTCACACTTCGCTTCAGGCAACGAACGATTACCTGCCCGATCGAAACTTCTCATGGTACCTTCTTACTTTGCTCTCGAAATTTTCTTCAGTTTCAATTCGAGAGTTACTTCTCGCCACCTTCCCTGGTGTTATCTACCAGATAAGCGACCTTCTAGAGGCCAGTTCTTCTGAAGACACCCATTATCCTTTTTCGTAAGTACGATAGAACCCCCGAAGAAAGGATGACGACTTCATCATGATGCCCTGAAACAGAGAAATGAAGACATCAACATAATGGATCGACCTCTTCGAGAAGAGCAACCAAGACCGAGGACACCCGTTAGAATTTCGTAACCAGAACTTTCCCCCTTACTCCCCTCTTAAATCTCGGGACGAGATTTCTTGTAGTGGAGGAGAATTGTGACGCCCCGATAGTTAAGCTACAGTAACCCTCTGCTAATGATGCCACGTCACTTCGATTACTGTTGCTAATCTCGCGTTAGTTCGAAACCGATTCAAATTCAAGTTCAAAATCAAGCAAACAATAAACGTTTTCAAATATTAAAACTGAAATGTTCGGAGTGAACCAAATATTGCATAGGTAATTATGGTGGACAAACCACACCTTTATAAAATATTTAAATACTATAAGATGAATAAAACAGTAGCAAAAACAAATAATTAAATGCCTTTTGTGTTTTATAAAATCTTTAACTGTTTTATTCTGGGGTAAAACTTTTTGTGGCGGTGAGTTAAATGGTATTACTAATTTACGGATCATTTTAAATATTAGGTGAATCTATAATAAAAGGAAACTAAGAGAAAACAGAAAAGAAATAAAATAAATGAAAGAAAAACTAAAACAAACAAAAAATCAAACAGGAACCCCCCCCCCCCCACTCGCCAGTCGGCCCAGCTGCCTCTGCAGCAGGCCGGCCCACCTGGCCCCAACCAACCCCGCCCACTCCCTCTCCATAAACCCCCCCAACCCTAGCCTTTTCTCCCCCATCCCCCACTGCTCTCCCCCCCACCCCCCCTCGATTGCATCTGGATCGGGAGGAGGCCGATCCCCTCGCCCCTCCACCCCCGACGCCGACGCCGACGCCCGGAGCTTCCCCGCCGGACTGCCTCCTCCTCCTCACCGGCCTACCTCCTCTTCGCCGCATCGTCCCCGTCTCCCCACCTCGAGCACCGCTGCCCCGTGCCCTACGCTCCCTCGGTGAGGCCCCCGGCCTCCTGTTCTCTCACCGTCACCGTCGTCCGTCCCGTCGCGCCGTCCGGGTCATCGAACACCGTCACGGCCATCGCACAGCACCGCCTCCGCCCTCCTCCTCCTTCCCCTGTTCCCGCTCGTCGACCACGGCCACGCGCGCGCCCACGGCCGCGCGCGCACGCGCGCACCCCTCTGCCGCTCCCCGCGCGCAGTCCTGCTCGACGTCCCGCACCCTCGCGACCCCGTGCTCGCATGCGGCCTCGACGGTTCCCGTTGCTGTTCTCTGCCGGCGACCTCGCCTTCGTGCGCGCCCGCGCATGGCCTCATCCCCCCTCGCTGCCGCTCCGTCCAGTTTCGCTCTGCCATGGCACCCGCTCGCCGTCCGCACGCGCCCTGGCCGTGCCGCTCGCTCCGGCCTTGCCTTCCCTCTCCGTGCGCCGCTCCGGCCATCCCCGCCTCCTCTGCACACCGCCCGCAGCCACCACCGCGGCTGCCCTGGCCACTGACCTCGCCGCGCCGCCTTGCTCCGACTACGGCCGTGACCGCCGGCGCCAGCCCGCAGCGCCCGCTCGGGCAGTGCCCGAACCGCGCCTGGCGCCCTCGCGCCCGCTCCTGGCGCCCGCTCCCGTTCGCGCACCCGCGCCCAAACCCGCTAGGCCTCCCTAGGGCCTATGACAAACGGGCCCAGCCCCAGAACGTTTTTGTAAAAATAAATAAATAAATAAAAATAAAAATGAATTAATAAAATTAATTATTAATTAATTAATTAACTAATGAATTAATTAAGTTAATTAATCATGTTTAATTAATCTAATTAACTAGTTAGTTTAATTAAACAGTAATTAGTTTAGCTAAATCCTAATTAACCTAAACAGTGTATGACAGGTTGGTCCCACTGGACCCACACGTCAGTTTGACCAGTCAACACCTCTGTTGACTGCTGACGTCATGCTGATGATGTCAGCATGCACTGTTCTGGTTAATGTTGAATTAAATTAATTAAATAAATTCTAAAAATGATTAAATCTTTTAAAATTAATATAAAATAAACCGTAGCTCGGATGGAAAAACTTTGTACATGAAAGTTGCTCAGAACGACGAGACGATTCCGGATTCGCAGCCCGTTCATCCGCTACACATCCCTAGCATAGCAAACACGCAACTTTCCCCTTCCGGTTCATCTGTCCGAAAACGCGAAACACTGGGATACTTTCCCGGATGTTTCCCCCTTCGCCGGTATCACCCCCTACCGCGTTAGGGCACACCTAGCGCCGTTAAATGTCATGTCATGCATCGTTTTGCATATGTTTGCATTATATTTATTGTTTCTTCCCCCTCTTCTCTCTGGTAGACTCCGAGACTGCCGGCGACCCCCAGTACGACTACAGCGTTGACGACCCGTCCTTCTCTGCCGAGCTTCCAGGCAAGCCCCCCCTTGATCAACCCGATATCACCTATTCCTTCTCTCTACTGCTTGCATTAGAGTAGTGTAGCATGTTACTGCTTTCGGTTAATCCTATTCTGCTGCATAGCCTGTCTTTGCTACTACTGTTGATACCTTACCTGCAATCCTAAATGCTTAGTATAGGTTGCTAGAATTACATCAGTGGCCCTACACTCTTGTCCGTCTGCCATGCTATACTACTGGGCCGTGATCACTTCGGGAGGTGATCACGGGTACATATACTATATACTTTTACATTACCTATGTTACTGTTCGGAGATGGGGGCTGAAGGGGCAGGTGGTTCCATCCAGGTAGTGGTGGGCCTGGGTTCCCGACGGCCCCCGAGTGTTACTTTGTGGCGGAGCGACAGGGCAGGTTGTGACCACCTAGGAGACAGGTGGGCCTGTTCCCTAGTCGGCGTCCGCGGTTATATCAATTAACACGCTTAACGAGATTGGGTATTTGATCTGAGTCTGGCTACGAGCCTATACGCGCTAACCACCACGCGGGAACAGTTATGGGTACTCGACGTCGTGGTATCAGCCGAAGCCTCCTAGACGTCAGCGACTGAGCGGCGCGCGCCGGGTTGGACCGCGTAACGCAACTTCCTTTGTAATGGAGGTTGCTAGGTCTGCTCTCCGGCCGCCCACGCAACGTGCAGGTGTGCAATGGGCGATGGGCCCAGACCCCTGCGCGCATAGGATTTAGACCGGCGTGCTGACCTCTCTGTTAGGCCTAGGTAGGGCTGCGACGTGTTGATCTTCCGAGGCCGGGTATGACCCAGGAAAGTGTGCCCGGCCATAGGGATCGAGCGTGTTGGGTAATGTGGTGCACCCCTGCAGGGAAGTTTATCTATTCGAATAGCCGTGTCCCTCGGTAAAAGGACGACCCAGAGTTGTACCTCGACCTGATGACAACTAGAACCGGATACGTAATAAAACACACCCTTTCAAGTGCCAGATACAACCCAGTGATCGCTCTCTCACAGGGCGACGAGGAGACGATCGTCGGGTAGGTTTATGCTATGCGATGCTACTTGGTGAACTTACCATCTACTCTCTTCTACATGCTGCAAGATGGAGGCTGCCAGAAGCGTAGTCTTCGACAGGATTAGATATCCCCCCTCTTATTCTGGCTTTCTGCAGTTCAGTCCACTGATATGGCCCTTTACACATATACCCATGCATATGTAGTGTAGCTCCTTGCTTGCGAGTACTTTGGATGAGTACTCACGGTTGCTTTGCTCCCCCCTTTTCCCCCTTTCTTTTCTTTCTGGTTGTCACAACCAGATGTTGGAGTTCAGGAGCCAGACGCCACCGTCGATGACGACCCCTACTACTCTGGAGGTGCCTACTACTACGTGCAGGCTGTCGACGACGACCAGGAGTAGTTTAGGAGGATCCCAGGCAGGAGGTCTGCGCCTCTTTCGATATGTATCACAGTTTGTGCTAGCCATCTTATGGCAACTTGTTTAACTTATGTCTGTACTCAGATATTGTTGCTTCCGCTGACTCGTCTATGATCGAGCACTTGTATTCGAGCCCTCGAGGCCCCTGGCTTGTATTATGATGCTTGTATGACTTATTTTACTTTTAGAGTTGTGTTGTGATATCTTCCCGTGAGTCCCTGATCTTGATCGTACACGTTTGCGTGTATGATTAGTGTACGATTGAATCGGGGGCGTCACACCTTTAGTTCCGGTTGGTGACACCAACCGGGACTAGAGGTTCAGAGAGTTTAGGGTTTTAGGATTTATGATTTATGGTTTATTTTTCTTTTTCATTTTATGTTTTCCATTTAATTGTTTTTCATTTCAAACATATTTTACGCTACTGCAGTCGTGTTCCACTGCTACTATATACTGTACACGTCATATATATAATAGAATTTCTCGTACGACCAATCATATATCATATATAGAATTTCTCGTACGACCATGCATACACACATATATATACAATTTGGTACTACAATTTGCATACCCTTACATGCAGGTATTAGGTATAATGGTATTCTCCTTAGGGATCTATGACTTGGTCAAGCAAAAATCCCGCAATTTCTTCTTGAGGTGCTCGTATACGGTTCGTTGGTAGGAGCTTATCCCACATCTCTTGCATCTTTATTAAAAAAGAAGATCAATCTGAATATATTATTTGTGTGTATATATATTAGATCATGATAAAAAGAATTATGAATTGTGTTTACGTACGTCAAGATTACTTCCAGTTTTGCTCCTTTCGGTCATAAAGCGAATGTTCTCGTAAACGTAGTATGCACATAAATTATTCCCGGCACCTGCCTCATGCACTTTACAAGAATATAATTCAATCAGATAATAATTAATCAGGCATGATAATGGTATTGAAACTAGAATTAAAGAAATGTACGGACGTAGCTAGTACTACTTAATTACCTTGGGTCGCACCCATTTCAGCTGTTGTTTCCATTCACCTTTAACCTGTTTGATGAAATTTTGCCAAGCCCTACCCGCCGGCAAAGAAAATGAATAAAGGAGTTATTAATTAGTCGATATCAGGAAATGAACTAATAAGGCCGACATAGTGCGATAATGATTGAAATTACCCGTCGATCATCCCCCTCATGATTGTGTAATCATTAGTGTCTTTAAGTAGTGAGTCCAGTACTTGAACTTTTCCCTCGCCAACTTCAATATTTAGCAGGATCCAATGAAAACTGCATGCGCACACGTTTGTATAATTAAGCGGGCATGTGCATAACTCATCAACTACACTTATTAACATCTAGTAAGCAAAAACAGAATTTGTAGTACAAGAAAGTAACACTCACCGAAGTTGTAAGGAAGTAGTATTTCTGGTTGGGTATTTAGTCGCTTCAAAAACTCTAGCAAGCTTCTCTCTGTGTCTTTTCTCGACGTCTCACGTGACCATGTCTCTTCATTAATGGTATTTGGGTCAATGAACCCAATGCCATAGCGTCCTTCTCTTTTCATTTCATACATCTTCATTCTGCATAATACCACAAAAAAGAATATAGTGAGGATAATTACAGGTAATGAACGAGCACAACTAGAAACTTAAATTACAGAAAGAAATCACTTACAGACAATAGCAACTGACGATAGATTTGTCGAGTGTGTCTTGACTGAATAACTGAAAAAGTTCTTGAAGTTCAACCCACAGATCGTTTTCATGGAAGTAATGCTCTTCCTTGACTTTCACCATGAGGGACTCTCGCCCGGTCTTTACTTCTCTCAGGTACCACTCATGCAATTCGTACATTCTCGTTGAGAGAAGCGGGATCTGCTCAGGCCTGACCATAGGTTGGCCGCGAACATATTTCCATGCTACTTCGTCATCTGTAATCCCGGGGATAGGCTCGATCTCTAGGAGTTGATAAACAGTGACACCGACCTCTTCAACCATCCTTCTATGCTCGTCGGTTATTACCAGCTGATCGGCGGTACTCACATGTTGTTGTACAATGAGCAGGGGGATCGATTGCACTGCCTGTTCTCCCAACTGGGGGACAGTTTTCTCGCATTTTTTACCTGCTGCTTGGCTTGAGCTCGAGTTCGACTCCTTTTTTTGTGCATGATATGACTTCTTAATAGAGCGCTCATAGTCTGAGTCCCTTCTCTTCACAGCCGGTTGAGCATTATCAATAAAGTGTTGTATGACTTCCTCAGGTATGATCTCCTTTGGCGGGGGCTGTTTCGATGCAAAATGGGCCTGAACTTCGGCATGCACTATGGCATTGTTTTCCTCGTCAGTCAAGTCGTAAGGCAACTTTGGAAGAGCCTTGAGGCTTGGACCATATCTGAATTTCTTGCCTGTTGTACCGCTAGCCGCCGTATCTGCGGCGCCTCTCTTCCGCTGTTGCTGAGGCGACGGAGCCCGCTGAGGCGGCGGAGACGGCTGACGCTGTGCCGGACTTGGAGGAGGAGTCGGCTAACGCGGTGCCGGACTTGGAGGAGGAGGAGTCGGTTGACGTGGTGGCAGACTTGGAGGAGGAGGAGGAGTCGGCTGACGCGGTGGCGGACTTGGAGGAGGAGCCGGCTGACGCGGCGGACTTGGAGGAGGAGTCGGTGGTCTTGGAAAGACGATGCAATCCTTTCTCCATAGAATGATACGACGTATGGCCTCTCCCAATGTGCGCTCCTCGTCACCTCCATGAATGTCAAGCTCTAGCTCGTTATATCCCGACATCACTTCATCCACCCCGACACGAGCATAGCCAGCTGGAATCGGATTGCCATGAAAGGTTGCTTCAGGGGGATTTGTTAAAGCATAGCCGTCCGCCACCTTCATTGATATGTTCTTCACCTTAATGTGTAGCTCACAAGGTGTCGTACGTTGGATATCATCCACGGGGTATCTAGCCAGCAGTGCATCATCGACCGGGGTGGAACCCACGCTGCTTCTCGGCATAGATGGGACGGTGCTATCCAATGCTGGATCTGCTTGCTGCTGCGGCTGAGATGCCCTTTCCTGGCTAAGTGAGTCGATCTGCTCCTGCTGCCGCCTGAAAGCGCGTTCCAACTCCGCGTACTTTGATTCTACCTGTTGAAGGCGGTCTGCTTCCTGCTTCCTCTGCTCCTCCTCCAGCTTCCTCTTCTGCTCCTCCTGCTGCTTCTTTCTTGCACGGCTTCTGTAGTCGGCGTTCCAATCCGCAAACCCCTCAAACCACGGAACAACGCCTTTGCCTTGTGTTTGTCCCGGGTGTACAGGATTCTTCAGGGCGCGCATAAGCTCGTCGTTCTCTCTGTTGGGCGTGAACGCCCCCGTTCGAACCTCTTATATTGCAACAAGTAAAGCGTCGGAGGCTTATTTAAGAATTGCCCGCTCCATAACCAGCCCTGTCTCTGGGTCCAGCTTCCCCCCATGCGCATAAAACCAAGTCCTGCACCCGGGGGGCCAACTCAATGTAACTGGAGTGACCCCTGCAGCAATCATCTCTTGCTCAGCGAGATCCCACTTAGGCCGGGCGACCTGGTAGCCACCTGGCCCCAGCCGATGGTGCCACTTCTTTTTCGCAGCATTAATCTTGTTCATTCTCGACCTTCCTGAGCTGCTTCCGATTCCTTGAACTTCACGAAAGCGTCCAAGCGATCTCTTACATTCACCAGTGCTCCCTTGAATTCTGGAGTCTGCTTTCCGTCTTGGACGTACGCGACCCATATTTTTTTTATTGTGGTTGTTGAATGCTGTCGCCATCTTCTTAAGAGCACTCTTCCTGACTATCTCCCATTGTGCATCTGTGAAATGATCTGGTAGGGTGAAATGTGACATGAGCGATTCCCAAAGCAGATCTTTTGCTCTTTCGGAGACAAAAGTAACTCCTTGCTCTCCCTTTGCTGGCTTATTCCATTCTTGAACGAAGATCGGGATTTGATCCCTGACAATAAATCCGCATTGACAAGTAAACTTGTCCGCATTCTTCTTAGGTTCAAGCGGTTCGCCAGTTGTTTTGATGGCATCGATGTTGTACCTTACGCCATCCTGCAACTTTTTGGCCGGGCCTCGTACTGCCCTGCTTGTAGAAGATTTGCTCGATTCGGAGGGCTAAAAGAAGAAAGATCGATTCGTTAATATATATATATATATATAGCCGGTCTATTCTGCTAATATTAGCAGAATAGTTATTCTGCTAACACTTACGAACTGCACGCTCAACGCGAGGGCACTGCACTTTCTGTAGCAAAGGTACTGCAATACATAGAATAGTGAACTTCGCGTCGGAAAAAACTGCATGTGGTGTTTTTTCGATACTGTTTTCGCTTTAGTTTTTTAACCGTTTATCGGAACGAGGCGTATAATATACCGTTGAAAAGCTATGGTTTAGGCGCAACTTCGCCATGTTGAACACTTTTTGAGATTTCTCGCGGTTTAAGAGCAGTTTTGAAAACGGTGGGCGCCCAACGAGTGGCAGCGAGCGTATTTTTGCGTTTTTTCGCAAACCGCTTATCGGAATGAAGCAAATGATACACCGTTAGAAAGATATCGTCGATGTGCATCTTTTTCATATCTATTACTTTCTCTAATTCGTTAAGGTTTAAAAGCAGTTTCAAATTTACTAAATCGCGGAATTCTGTTTTTCAAATTTGTTCAATTTTTGGTACTGTTTTCGCTCCAGTTTTTTAACCGTTTGTCGAAACGAGGCGTGTAATATACCATTGAAAAGGTATGGACGAGGCGCAACTTTCATATGTTGAAATGCTTTTGAGATTCCTTACGGTTTTAAGTTAATTTTGAAAATCGTGCGGCGGACGACGAGTGGCTGCGGCCGTTTTTTCGTAATTTTTTTCAAACCGCTCGTCGGAATGATCCAAACGATACGCCGTTGGAAAGATATCGTCGAAACGCAACTTTTTCATGTAGAACGCTCTCTTTAATTCCTTACGGTTTAAGAGTAGTTTTGAAATTACCAAAATACGGACGCTCTGTTTTTCACGACGCCAAAATCGATGTGTGTACTGCATCAGACAGAAGAACGCACTGCTTCAAACTGGAAACCGCACTGCATCAGACAATCAAGTGAACTTCATGATTTTTTTTGTCGGGAGTAAATTTTCTCACACGAGTTTTTGTTGCTGTTTTTTTATTTTATTTTATGAAAGAGAGTGGACCGCGGAGACAAGGGCAAGTGAACCTGACATAGATCGAAGTGAACTTGTTGTCTTCTTTTTGTAAATTCATCTAAAGTACATGGTTGACGTTAGTGAGATGCATCGTGTTTTTCTCCTTTTCCTAACTTTCTCTATTAAGGATTTCTGGGCTGCATGGACTGGACGATTGGATTGCATTAATTTCAATTTGCTTTGTGTTCACTGCACGCAAACAACATTGTGAACCGCAGGGAGAGGGACGGTTTCAGGGGGGATAAGCAAAATGAATTGCATGCTCGAGCAAAAACAAGCATTCTTTTTGTTTTTGATCTTGTCAAACATGTCTTTTTATCTCTGCTCTTTTTAGAACCACATACGCCGCTAATCCGTACTGTGAGGACGTCCCAAGCGAACTGCAGAGTGTAGACATCGGGGGACAACCACAAAAAATTCAGACGCCTTGAATTTTCGCACAACAAATATAGAAGTCAACATGCCGTATCGTGGACCACACAAGAGATATCAGTGTACTGCACGCCATGCACACCCGATCAACGCCGCCGTGTGGTCGCTGCACTGCAGTAACTCACACCACAGACTGCATGTATCCAGGCGAACTACAGGATAACAAAATCTACTATTGCGGATGAGATGGGGGGCAGGAACCTGCTGGTGCTGAACCTTAGCGGCGGCACAGGGGGCACACAACAAATTACATCACACGACAGCACACAAAAATGCAAACAGTTAACTGCACGCACAAGCTGGCCAAACCGCACGCCCACGCCTGAGCTCCATGCCGCTCTGCCGAGCTGCACTCTCGTCACCGGCCGAACTGCAAACCACTGAAACTGCAAAACAGACACAAGAAGTGATAAGGGGTAGCGTGCAAAAAATGCAAACAGTGAGAAACGACCCTGACCCTCTTGCTGACAGAATGAGAGACGACCACGGGGGCGCTGGATCCCTGGAGACGACGAGGAGAGGGACGCCTCAACCAAATTTCATGCCGTCGGCTTGCGCACTGCACGCACACGCTTGGTGTACTGCAAGTGCGTGCCACAACCAAACTTCAGGCTGTCGCCTTGCGCACTGCATGCCGTCGGCTTGCGCACTGCACGCGCACGCGGTGTACTGCAAGTGCGTCCCACAACCAAACTTCAGGCTGTCGCCTTGCGCACTGCACGCCCACGCCTGGCATACTACAAATGCGTGCAACAACCAAACTTCATGCCGTCGGGGAGAGGAGGTGAGGTGGTCGACTCTACCCTGTCTGTACTGCTGTGGCGATGGCATCGACAGCAACCAAAACGAACTGAAGGCCGTCGCCGGTGAACTCCATGTTGTGGAAGGAGAGAGCTGCGAGGGGGTGCTCTGGTGAACCTCCGGTGATGTGTGCGAGCAGCAGCGAAAACACTAGCGATTTGGGTACTGCACCAACGATCCAACCGACCTGCAACGAAGAGCAACCTGCACTGCTCGCCGTCAGCGGAGAACAATAGTGAAGAATTTGTTCTGGGCATCTTTTTGTTTGTACCTGCTGGCACGCCATGGGAAGGGGACTACCGGAGTCCAGGGAGGGGGGAGGGATCCCGTGTGGGTGAGCGCCACGGACCCGTCCACGCTGGGAGGTGCGGGGTCGCGTGGCTGGAAGAGGGAGCCGAGCTTGACGGATCCAGGGGTTCCTCGCTCCACCACGGACGAGAGGAAGCCGAGATGAGGAGCGCGGCGGCGGGTCGTGTCGCGGAGTCACAGTGGCGGGTCTGGGATGCGGCGGCGGGACCTCCTGAGCGTCGGTGTTGCTGGCGGAGGCGGATCCGGCGAGGAAGATAGGGGATCCAGAGCATGGCCGCGCGGGAGCTCCCCTGTCGCCCGATCCAGAGCAGCCCGACAGTGACGGCTGAGGCACCGCGCGGTGGATCCTCGCCGGATCTGGGGTCGGGACAGGGGGATCGAGGAAGACACATGGAGCGCGGCCGCGCGCGGCACCTCTTGCACCAGGAGGAAGAAGGCAGGGGCGCTCCGGCGTTGGGAGGAAGGAGGCTAGGGGCCTAGAGGCAACAGAGTGGGTGCCGCGGCCCGCGGGCTCCAGTGTGGAAGGTGGAGAGGATCAAGGGGGGGGGGGGGGGGGGGGGGGGGGGGGGGGAGTCATGTGGTGCCGGTGGAGGTTGGGAGTAGGGAGGGAGGCTAGGAGATGAAGCGACGGTGGGAGGGAGGAGAGGGTGGCTGGCTAGCTGGGGAAGGCAGGTTGGGCGGCGCCGACAAGCTCGTGATCCAGATCGGGAGAGGAGAGAGCAGGGAGGTAGGTGGGAGGAAGAAGGTGGTTAACCGGGGGTGGGTTTCGTGCGTGGTAGAAGGTGGGGCGGGTTTAGGGCAACTACAGTTTTCTGGGGGTTTGTGTGCGGTGTAACACCCCTGTGTATTAGTCATTGTGATTAACTGCTAATAATGCCAAGTCATATCATTTGCAGTGCTTAGTCATAGTGGTTAACCAAAATAATTCAAACTCTATTCTGGAAATCAACTCAACTTCAAAAGTGCAAAATCAACTTACTCAAACACTATGGGAAAAATGTTCACTAAATAGAAAATATTTCAGAAGCACTCATAAAAATATAAACAATGATAGTTGAATTAGCTAAATGACTCAAACCACATGAAACAGCACCAAAACAGAATTATTTAATCCATTTATAATTAAATCAAATTCAAATAAAATTCTACTTTGCCCAAACCAAGTTTTTGGTGAAAGGAAATATTGCATTGTAATATTGGGGACAACTCTCATATTTTACAAAAATGCAAAAGTGACCTAACTATTTCAAAACAGAAAGGAAATAAAAGAAAATAGAAAACTGAAATAGAAAAATAAAACGAGGCACTGTGCACTGGGCCTAAGTGCACAGTGCCCCGACCACGGCCCATCTGGCCCATTCCCTCCTCTCCCTCCTGCGTGTCGCCGTGTCCATGGCCGAGCGCCCGCACGCCGGTGAGGCGTCGACACGCCGATGCTCCACCGATGCTACAGGGCAGCGGAGGAGATAAGGACGAGGCCATGCTTCCCCCTGGCCTCCCCACGTCATTCTTCCCCTTTCCCAGCTCGCTCCGTCGCCTCCCCTTCTTCTTAGATCTGGCGACCGAGCGCCAGCGCCGCCATGCCTTGCTGCTAGCCGCGGCAACCGTCGTCCCTGCGTCGCCTCCTCGTGTCCATCAGCTCCGACGTCGACTGCTGCGTCGACTGGCGTCACTTGGAGGAGTCGGGACCCCCTGCACCGAGCGCATCGACCTCGTCTTCTTCCTCGCATCGCCGGCGAACCCCTTCATCTCCGGCGACCTCTGCTGCTCCAAATCTGTCACGGGCCTACGTGTGAGCCGCGCGGTGAGCTCCTCCGCCCTCTGCTCCTCCTCGTTACTTCCCTAGAGCACCGTAGCTAGCTCGCCTGCTTGCCGTGCTCCGCCGTCCGCTGTCGCCGTCGCCGCCGTAGCTCCCGCGGTTGTCATGGCCGTCCGAGCATGCCATCGTGCTCGGGGCACCCTGGGAGTGCGGCCTGGTCCGTTTTTCTGCTCGCACTCGCGTTGCTTCGCCATCCCCGACGTGCATCCGAGAACGCCGCCGCCCCCGCTCGTTGCCAGCGTCGATTCTGGCCATTTACGGCAAGGCCACCGCCACCATTCGACGCGACTCGGTCGACTCGTTCGAACGAGCCTAGCCACGCGCCAAACGGCGCTCTGTAGCGCGTTTCCGACGAGCGCCCGAGCGCCTCCGCCTTGTTTTTGGTCGCCGGCGTTCAGTCGCCGGCCGGCGCCGACGTGGCTGCCACGTGGGTCACCCTGGCTCACTGACCAGTGGGCCCCGGGGCCCCAGTTGACCGTGCTGACCGGTCAACAGGCTGACGTGGCCGTGCTGAGTCACTGACATACGGGCCCCACTTCGTTTAAACATTTTTAAATAAATAAATTTGTTAATTAAAACGTTAACTAAATTGTTTAGTCTAATCACTCACTGACTACCGGGGCCCACCCGCTAACTAACCTAGCTAGTTAAGCTAACCCCTCTGTTAGTGCCACTGTCACTGACATGTGGGTCCCACTGGACCCACATGTCAGATTTGACCAAGTCAGCGTCACTATTGACTGCTGACATCACCTCTGTGTCATGCTGATGTCACACAACCACTGTTCTGGATAATGTTGAATTAATTAATAAAAATAATCCAGAAATCACTAAATCTTTGAAAATTAATAACTTTTAAACCGTAGCTCAGATCGAAAAACTTAAAACATGAAAATTGGTCAGAACGACGAGACGAATTTGATCGTGACGTCTGTTTCCATGTCAGAACCCCCTACGTAGGAGAACTCGTAACTTTGAGCCCGATTCCGGTAGATGAATAGTGCATAATCACCGAAAAATAAATCCCACCTTAATCCTATAACAACTAAAATGACTTAGACATACTTCAGGCAACCCTGCACTGCATCCTAGTCATGACATGTTCTGTGTTGCATCGTTAGCTGTGTATTTATATGTTTCTTCCCCCTTTTCTCTCTCGGTAGACCCCGACGTCGACGTAGCTCCCGAGGCTGACGCTGCTCAGGAGTCCGACGACACAGTTGCCGACCTTGCCCTTGCCGTCGAGCAGACAGGCAAGCACCCCCTTTTTGAGCATTCCGATATCGCCCATTCTCTTCTCTCTTATGCTTGCATTAGAATCTGCTGTTGTTACTGTATCCTATATCTGCTGCATAGCCTGTTCAATTGTAACCTGCTGTTGATGCTTACCTGTTATCCTAAAATGTTTAGAATAGGTTGGGTAGAGACCATCAGAGACCTCACTTATCCCGACTGCCCCGCTGGATGATCAGAAGACCCGAGCAACGGGATCGAAGACCAGGCCCCCACACCGCACGACACTTCCCTTACTTGCTCGACACTACTGGGTTACTATCAAGTGCCGAGGGTGATACCTCGTCAGCACTTCTGATGATAACCTTGTAGGTTAGTTAATCGGTCGTGGTCAGTGAGGGTGATTCCTCCTACACCACCCCCGAAACCGACACTGTCATGCAACTCCTCAAGAGTGGACCTCGAGGGTGATTCCTCTTACGTTCACCTTGACGGTAATGTCAGGTGGGGATCAAACGAGGGTGATGCCTCGGATTCCTTCTTGATGCGGTAGCCACACGGATGACTTACATTACTGATATTACTATTCTTACTGGATAAAGACGGGTCGGCCCTGAGGGGTACCCGCGTGAGCTTAATAGCGAGTGATGTGGAGTCGGGTGGACCTGGATGGTGCCCGAGGGTTGAACACGAGGCATGGCCGGGCATTCCTCGCCCTTGCCGCAAGTCCTCAAGACGGGGCGACGGGGTCACATCTTTCGTGAGTCTCTGCTCGTTTCCGCACTACCAACACACTAACGGTTTGGATATTTGATCCGAGGGGCCTCTGGCCTGATAGCACTAACCATCACGTGGGCATAGTATGGGCGTTCTGCGTCGTATACTTTAGCCGAAGCTTAATGGACGTCAGCGACTCAGCGGCGCGCGCCGAGTTGGACTGGTTACGCAACTGCGCTTGTATTACGGGGTTGCTAGGTCTGCTCTCGGCCGCCCTCGCAACGTGCAGTAGTTCCCGGGGCGATGGCCCAAGACCCCTGGGGGCATAGGTTTAGTCTGGCATGCTGACCTCTCTGTTAAGTATTTGGTCGGGTTGCGGCGTATCATTTGGCCGAGGCCGGGCATGACCCAGAAAAGTGTGTCCGGCCGGAGTTAATCGAGCGTGGTGGGTAAGTTGGTGCACCCCTACAGGGAAGAAAACATCTATCGATAGCCTGTCCTACGGTAATGGACACTCGGAGTTGTATCCCGATCGGTACAACTAGAACTTGAGATGATAACTGGATAGTATGGCTCTGGGATTGCTTTCTCGCAGGGAGTCGAGGAAGAATCTCTGGGCAAGGTTGATGATACTACTACTACTACTTTACATTATGTTATCTGCACTCTTCTAATGCTGCAAGACCGATGAAGATGTTTGAAGATGCTAGTGTTCGATAGGACTAGGCTTTTCCCCTTCTACTCTGGCATTTCTGCAGCCCAGTCCACATATACAGCCCCCTTTGAAAATGTTGCATATGTAGTGTAGATCCTTGCTTGCTGAGTACTTTGGATGAGTACTCACGTTTGCTTTATTTTCTTTTTCTCCCCATATCCATTTGACGCCACCAGATGACGGAGCCCCTGAGATAGCTGCCCCCGTCGACGACTACGGCTACTACTACTACCCTCCAGGCGAGTACTACTACGAGGAGCCGACCGACGACCAGGAGTAGGATTCGGAGGGTCCCAGGCAGGAGGCCTGCGCCTTTCGATCGTAGTATTTTATTTTGCCCCGCCTTCATAAAGGCTTATCTCTATTTCTGTAATATATCTGTACCCAGATATCTGATGCTTCCGCTGACACTTGTATGCCATCGAGCTATGTATTCGAGCCCTTGAGGCCCTGGCTAGTAATATAAAGCTTGTATGAATTTATTTATGTTTTAGAGTTGTGTTGTGATATCCTCAAGTGAGTCCTTAGGCTTGATCGTGTGCATTTGCGTGTATGGTTAGTGCACGATTAAGCCGGGGTCGTCACGCATCCGGTTATAATGGACTATAAGTGCTCAAGTGTTAGCAGAATAAGCTAGGTGTTATTAGAATAAGACTCTTAAGGGGTGTTATCATAATAGACCCACCCTATATATATATATATACATATATAGGGCTGGACTATTCTGTCACTAGTAACAGAATAATATTCTGTTACCCCCCAGCCATATAAGGGCGCGACGCGCCTACACCGTCCCCGACCCAGGCCGAACCCAACCCACCTCCTTCCGCCGGAGGCAGCCATCGTGGGCGAGCAAGCGACAGCGTCAGCCGGAGCGAGGGAGCCCGCGGCGCCGTGACTGGCCGCCGACGGATCCACCGCCGCCATCCCCTTCCTCGCTGGCAAAGCAATGATGGGGCCGTGATCCCCGCCTCCTGCCTCCCTCCCTCGCCGGGGCTCCTTCGCTGGGGCCGTGATCCTCGCCTCCCGCCTCCCCCCTCGCCGGAGTTCCTTCGCCGGGCCGTGATCCTCGCCTCCCGCCTTCCCCCTCGCCGGAGCTCCTTCGACGGTGCCGTGATCCCCGCCTCCCGCCTCCCCCTCGCCGGAGCTCCTTCGACCGATCCGTGATCTGCGCCACCAGCCGCTGCCTCCCCGGACCTCGTCGCCGGAGCTCCACCACAAGCTGGAGCGCCATCATCTCCCCAAGCTCCTTGCCTGCATCAATGGCGCCGCCTTCCAAGATTATGCCAGTACGCCGCCAACGAGAGGAAGAAGAAGACATCAGATCCAAGAACATGCCACTGCAAGTGATGTCTGCTTCCCACACTAATTTTCCTCCAAGTTGAATCTGCCTGATTGCTACTGAAGCACAAACGATCAGTTCAAAAAAATGTTTTTATATCTGGGTTTGCCTGAAGAAAAATATCACGTTTGTGTCAGTTCATCAGTTCATCAGTCCTGCTATGCAAAAGATTCAATTTTAAAATTGCACACACTATGCTCTGCCTACATGTTACACTATTAGATTCATCAGTACTACATGTGTGCTGCATCAGTGACACATGTTCCTATGATGCAAAAGCTGATAGTACATTGCAAATGCTTGCATCAGTTTATTACACCCCTGCCACTTGATGCACAATTTGGATGTCGAGGTTACTGTCAGTACCTCTAATATGTTAGCTTCAGTTTAATTCAAAAAACATAAACTTATGCATCAGTCCAAGTAGCTACTACGCTTTATATAAGGTTCAGCTACCATTGCCTAGTTGTATGTTGTTATTTCTAATAGTACATGTCGTGTAGTTGCGTCAGTTCGAACGAGTAAAAGGCTGTTGTTAAAAAAATATACACTTGGTGCACAGTAAGTTCAATGATACAAAAACTAGGAGTACTTCTAATGTAGATGCATAAGTTCTAGATGAAAAAAAGAGAAGACATGCATCAGTTATATATATATATGCATACTGTTCCGAAGTTCAATGTTCAGTTTACAAGCAGTGCACCAAATGTTTATGCATCAGTTTTAGGGAAAAGGATAAAAAACTGTGCATAACAGATGCATCAGTGCTAAAATCAGTACATCAGTGTTGAACATGCCCATTCATCAGTTCGACTGAAACTACATCAGATACAAAATACACAACAAAGTTTAATAACGCCCAGCGATGCAAGTTCAACTTTGTACGTTACCTTCAGTGCATGACATGTTACCCATATCATGTATGCGAGAAAATGCAGAAAATATTAATCCCAAAACTGTTGAATGTCATTGCAGAAACATGCAAGGCGGCACACGCAGGGAGGGTATGATGAGCCAAGCAGATATGAGGCACCGCCTGGTTGGGTCACACCAGAAATAGCACCTGGATACTTCAACAATACAAGCAGATTTCAAGCTACACCAGAATCATCAGAAGCACGGACTGGTTCTTCTATGCAGCAAACACCGATATCTAGTAATACAAGCTTTGACACTGCTGGGGTGCAACAAGGTCAACAATGTCCCCAACAACAAATATTTTCCTTCCCTAGCGCATGCAGAAAGGCAAGGACACACAAGCTTCCACCAGTCGCTCCATCAGCATCAATCATCCGTGCTGCAAAAGCAGTTGCGACGGGAAGACCAGGCCAAAGAGACAGGAATGTTCGCCACTCTAGCAGGGTGCAAAGTAGAAGATATGAGCCATATAGACAGGAGCAACCTCACAACGAATCTGAGGGAAGACGGCCGTACAATGAGAGACGGAGAGCTTCATCAACATTGCTCCCTCCAAGAGATGCATTGCTGCATGTGCCGAGGGTGACACCACCCGCGCCCGTACACCAAGGTGAACAGCAAACACCGGAGGCAGCACAGAGCTATACACATGTAAGTATCCATTCATAAAAAACATACAAGCACAGTCCATACCCTAGTACTGTGACCACCCCATCTAACATTTTCATCACTCTGTTTTTGTTTGCTCATTGTTGCGTGCAGCCACCTAACATTGAAGCTTACGTTTTGCCAAGGCTAGAGATGCGCTTTGAAACTTTCAAAGAAGCAAAGAACTTCTACAACGTCTATACAAAGCACGCGGGTTTTGCTGTCAGGGAAGGCTCCAAGGTAAACACCAGAGTCTACCTTTATTGCACGTGCTATGGAGTCTATGAATCGAAGGTGTCAGAAGAAAATAGACAGCGGAACAAGACCACAGCCAGGACTAACTGCAGGGCTAAAATGAGGCTGAAGAGGGAAAAGGATGGAACACTTGTCGTAAAAGAGATAGTCTGGGAACACAACCACAGGCTACAGCTCTCCCCCCAAATGCTTGTCTTCTTGCACTCCCACAAAAACTTTGACAAAACAATCTTGGAGTACGTCAAGTACCTGCAGTTCAAAGGCATTGAACAAGCGCAAATCATGAGCATACTGGGCGGCGATGACCCCGGTAGCTACTTCCTCGAAATGAATGCCAAAGACCTGATTAACATGTAAGTACAAACTTGTTCTCCTCCCAGAAACCCCCTCCGTCTTTTTTCCTCTGTCAGTACAAACATATTATGCAACGCATGACCTGATGCCAGTTCAACATGCATTTTTGAATGACTGTTCACTTTTAATATGCAGCAAAGCAAAGAATTCAAGGATGGATGATGTCCTAAAGACTATCAACTTCTTTAGGGAGATGAAAGCGATAAACAAGGAATTCTTCTGCGACATACAACTTGATGAGTCCGACAGAGTGAAGAACATATTCTGGGCGAACGCAAGTTGCCGAGGGGCATATCAAGACTTTGGTGACTGCGTAACGTTTGACACCACATATAAGACCAACAAGTACCATATGCCACTTGGGGTGTTTGTGGGTACTAACAACCACTTACAGACTACATTCTTTGCTTTCGCCCTGATAAGAGATGAGGATGCAGATTCATTCAGATGGCTCTTCAAAACATTTTTAAGGTGCATGAGAGGGAAGGCTCCTACATGCATCCTCACAGGTACAACCGCCAAACCCCCCCCCCCCCCCCCACCCCCAAAAAAGGGAAAATAACACAGTAAAATTGTTGTGTCAGTTCTAATTGTATATATGCACTACCATCTGCTGACCACTCCACGTCTCTTTTCTCATTACCAGACCAGTGCCCGGCAATGGCTTTGGCAATCCCAGATGCTTTCAGGGGCACAGTACACAAGCTATGCCGCTGGCACATTATGAAGAAGTACAGGGAACACCTCGCATACCTGTACAACCTCCACAAAGACTTTAAGGATGAATTCACAGCAATGCTCAACTGGCCCCTCATGCTAACTGAGTTTGAGGCTGCCTGGAAAGCACTCATGGATAAGTACAACCTCCATGATGATGCCACGATGGTGGCAATGTGGAACAAGCGCGAGAAATGGATATCAGCTTACTTCAAAGAAATTTTCTGTGCCAAAATGACGTCCACACAACGGAGTGAGAGCATGAACTATGTGCTCAAGAAGAACTTCGTAAGTGAGAGACAAAACCTGCACCGGTTTGTCAGCCAGGTAAACTCCTGTGTCAAAACCAGGAGGCAGACAGAGAACCAGGAGACAATGGGTAACCGGGTATAGCTCTATCACCTGTCGTAAGACAAAATAACGTGCTTACTAAAGTAAATCTTTCTTAGTTAGATAAGTTTTTGCTGCGAGAAAACTAATAATTTGTTCATCACTCTTGCTTGCGCAGAAGGAACAAAACACGCTGACCTTCTATGGGTTTGACACTCAGATGGCAAAGCTTTACTCATGAGCTGTGTACAGCGAGATCAGAAAAAGGCTAAAACTGAGCACCCTCTTCACGGTGACAGAGACGGAAGAGCCCACAAAGTACCTTGTGCGCTACAACAAACCGCAAAAACTGTTTGCGTGGTCTCAGCACGCGTTCCAGGTGGTTGCAGACCCCGTGGGAGAAATATTTGACTGTGAGTGCAAGCTGTGGGACCACACAGGTGAGGACTAAAAAAAGATGTTACATACTGTAGTACTTATTTTTGCAAAGTTTTTGTTCGAATGAAATGACAGAAAACATGCACCTCTTCCAAAAAAAAACAGGTATTTTCTGCCTGCATGTCCTGTGCATGATGCAGACAATTAAGGCTGATAGCGTTCCAGAGAAATACATCCTCAGGAGATACACCAAACGCCCGAACATACAGCCAACATTCAACAGAAATGACTTGAGGACAGTAGCATCACACAAGGCCTCCCAATACTGCATTGAAAGCGCACTGTTGCAACTGAACATGAGAGTGCACAGAAAAAGATTGAGAAGCCAAGAGCAAATGGCGAGGTCACGGGCCGTGATGGAAAGGCTTGAACAAGAACTCGACGCCAGGCATTCTGCTGAAAACGAAGATGTCGCGGACAACAAAGCCATTGAGTAGGATATCGCTACAATCTTATTCGAGATGAACCATCTGGGAACTATTGACCCATACGACAACGAGGAAGAGGAGCAACAGCAACCAGAGCTTGCCCATGTGCACACTCAAGAGCAGCAACATGCTCACGTGCAAGATCATGAGCTTGACGGTGCTGTAGGCGAATGACATGACAACAGGACATCCTACCAGCAGCAGCAGGAAAGGGTAATTAAACCTCCCATATTCTCAAACACAAAGGGGAGGAAGAGTAAGACGCAAGCAGCGAAAGCAGCAGCCAAAAAGCCGCCATGCCCCATCAGACGCGTGGAATTTGGCCCGGACGGCAAACCTCTCGGGATAAGGGCATGCGGATTCTGCAACGTGGTGACCAATCATAATTACCGCACATGCCCACACCGCACATATGCCAGTGTCAACAAGCAAAAGCTGCGGAAGCAGATTGGAGCCGCCCAGGTTTCTACCAATGGAGACAACACACGTAACAGCTACACTTGCAGCAAGTGTGGGGGGACTGACGGACATAATGCCCGCACATGCAAAGTGGGCAAGGAGGTCAGTGGCGCTGAACAGAAACAGGGCAAGGTCCAGAGTTCCAAGAAATCAAAAGAAGAGGATGAAGAAGAAGAGTTTGACGAGAATGACGACCAATTATATGAAGACAATGAAGATGACAGTATTGGGGACGAGGAAACTGAAAATGACGATGAAGCTGCCAAGGCTCAAGCAGGAAAGGACGCCAACAAGGGACAACATTCGGGGCCAGTTAGAAGGAGCTCAAGACTGAAGAATCCATAGCGGTTATGCTGCTGCATCAACTCAAAAATAAGCTTGTACTCTCGGTTGCCTCGGTACACAATGAGGAATCATATCAGAAACACTGTCGTTACCAAAACTTATTTAGCTTTATCATCGATTTCTCGATCAGTACTATATTTAAGATATAATTTGTGATTTGTGCCCGCTGGACCATTGACATTATTATGTAAACCATTTGATAAACCTTTTGAATGTAGTCACAAATATATTTGAAAAAATTCATCTAGATTTATGTAACGTCAACACTACTGTCGACCAGTAACTCAGCAAAAATTTGTTAAAGAAAATTTAAACTCTTATAGTACATCAGTACTGATAATTCTCACTCGTCAGTTCAAGGCAGAGTAACCAAACACACCCGTACTGATAATTCTCAAAAAACATCATTTCAAAACAAGCTATGACTGGTTCTGCCAGTCCTAGTTCAGAAAGTCCATCAGTACATAAAAATAATTACCTAAAGCAAACAGAAAAAATTGAAAGTCCAAATATAATAAACCTGTACTGATGAAAAACTAATTTATCTGTAAAAAATACTTTCAAAGATAATGTTGATATAAACAATCCTTTCAAAAAACAAAAATTGTTTTAAAAGATTAGCATGACACACATAGTCTGAACTTGTATTTGGTAAGTTCAATTACACTTCAATCACCAGTCCAAGTACCCACAGTAGAGGAGTACAAAGCGCCATCATCACCGACCTTGACACGTGCAAGTGGGATAAGCAGCTGATAAGTACAGCTTGACAAGACGGATCCGTGCGAGAGTAAAAAACCCTGAGTATAAGACTTGAGTGTAAAAACAAGACTTAACCTCCACACTGAAAAACATCACAAAGTACATGTCACTTAAACAGTACAAAATGCCATCATCACCGACCCTGAGACGTGCAAGTGGGATAAGCAGCTGATAAGTACAGCTTGACAAGACTAGTCAGTGCGACCAGTAAATACCCTGGCAAAGAAATTGGTTGGACGGTTGGTTCTTCCAGGCCACCGCCCGCGCCACCCAATGGACCGTTGCCACGAGGGTCTGCAATGGCGACCCCACGACCACTACCCCCACGACCGGGACGAACCGCCTCCCCCACGTCCCAAACCACGCCCTCAAAAAGCCCCAAATCGACTCCATCCCTGCCACATCTCCAAGAACCACCATTGACGCTTCCATCTCCACTACAAACAACCCACAAACATCTCTCTTCCGAGCCCATAGTCGCCGAAGGAGGGCAATGGCGGAGGAACCGTCTGCCAAGCGTCATCGTGGCGAGACGTCCGACCAGAGCAGCAACCTCGACGACGTTCACGTCCCCGACGAGAAGCGCGAGTACACCCGAACCATCACAGGGGTTGAGCTCCACGGCAAGGAGACGCTGGAGATCGTCTGCACCAGCGAACCAGACAAGGCCGACGAGATGATTAGCAGGCTCTGGAGGAAGGCTGGCGGCTCGTATCCTAGGTTCATCGGCGTTGATGTGGAGTACACCAGGGAAGACGAACCTCCGCAGAGAGCAGCAGTTCTGCAGTTGTGCGTGGAGGAACTCTGCCTGGTGTACCACATCACAGCGGCAACAAAATGGTGAACCATCCTACTCATTTGCCCTATTTGGTTCATCTGTTTAATTAGTACTGTATCCTCAAAATTTCATTAAACTTGTTTCCCAACTAGATGTACTAGTGTAGTTTGTGAAAGTGGATGCACTACTGCACTTTCTGAAGTAGATGCACTATAATGTATTTTGAACCTGATGCACTGGATTACTATTTGAAAATCTTGCAGAAGATTAATTTCTGAACTTGATGTACTAGTGTAGTTTCTGATATTGATCCAACAGTGTAGTTTCTGAACTCGATGTATTAAAAAGATGTTTCTGAACTTGATGTAGTGAAGTAGTTTGTGAACTTGGTATGGTGTTATTTTCATCAGCAAAAAAACTAAGAACTTGGTGAAGCACTGGTATGTGTTGTTCTATTCAACAAAAGTAAACTAAACTAGTACTAAAGCAGCACATACATCATTGACTCAAACTGTATATATTCCAAAAAGAAAAATAACATGGTGTACTTGAATTTAATTTTAGAACTTTGTTTACTAGTTTCTGAAGTACATTCATCCATTAATTATACTATATAAGCATCTACTTCATGGATTCATCACTTGTAAAACAAAAAAAACTGAAGAATTCAAACATCAAAATAATACTAATCTTCAATATGTCTCTCCCCTTGCAGGCCCAGGCACCTCAACGACATGGTGAAGCATGAGAAGTTGTTCACATTTGCCGGTTTCAGCATTAAATGTGACAAAGAGAAGCTGAAGATGTCTGGTTTGGAGATCAACCCCAACAAGTACATCGACATTCAGCACAACTGGAGAGTTCCATACACCGAAAAAGAGTACGACTCCTTGGCTGATGTTGCAGCCAGCGTCATCCACCCATTCTACAAAGACATGAAGAAGAAGACCGACAGGAAGGAAGACCATAAACTGTGGGGGATCAGCCCGCTGCCAAATTACCTCATCGAGTACGCAGCGATAGATGCGTACGCCACCTACAAGTCATGGAAGATAATCGACAACATCACAACAGGATGGGAAATTTCAAAAGACCAGGAGGCTAACCACTACTACCACTGCCACTATGCGGGATGAATAGACATCAAAGTCTGCCTTCGTGTTGCTTGCGCTTGTGCTTGCCTTTTATCTTGTTGTTTCAAATTCGTAGTTTGCTCTTGTTAGATTAAACCAGTTTGCTTATGTCTTGTATGTCAGGGTTGAACCAGCCTGCTTATGTCGTGTGTGTCAAGGTTGAACAAGTTTGGTTATGTCATCAAGTACATCGTTCGCTTATGTCATTGAACAAGTTTGCTAGCTTCCTATTTTGTTTATCCATCACTTGAAGTTGAAGTAGGTTGTGAATGAAACTTTGTGGCTGCTATGCAGCACTAGTCATGGAGCAACAAAATCACACAGGGATATTTTCACAAAAACAGTGGCAGACTAAGGACAACAGCAAGTAGTATCCTTCGACACTTAGTACAGCTTAGTCCTGTACGGTAGTACTATCACACTAAAAATCAGTTTTTAGTTTCAGAAGAGCACTAAAAAGACTAAGTGGCAGCTGAGGACAACATTCAGTACTAACAGCATCATGCTTATAGTCGTTAGAAAATTACTAAGTACTGCAACAGGAAAAGCCAAGAACCATCAGTACGCATTTCATAGTCGCTAGCATACTAGGAGTGAAAGTACTGGTACACTTGAACACACAGTACATCCATTCTACGAAAATAAAAAGGAACGGGAAGCCTCAGTTCGCATTCCCTAAAACCATTATCAGCAACAACTCGTAATGCACTTGAAAAAAAGTGTTTCAGTTCAACTAGTGTATAAGACTTCAGTGCAAAAATAAAACTTAACCAAAACAAATCCCCGAGAAAACATACACGAGTGAAACAGCTGTTCAATCACATTCTCATCATGGAAAAAAGTTTGTAAAACGTTGTGCCACACTTAAAAACATCACAAAATATACTGGTTATTACATAGTTGACAAGACATCCAAACACTACGTACAAAGCCTACAATGCTTTCAAGACATAAATCACACAAGTATCCCATCCACTACGCAAATTATAACCATTTCTTCTATGCACCAGGAGCCAAAGCCTGAACCTCCTTGGGAAGCTCCGTCACCAGAAGCTGGTTATTCCGGTTGAACACAACTGTATAGAAATTCTCAGCATTCCAATCAACAATACGTGGCTGCAAAACAATAAAACAAATTATCAAAAATCATGACACATAAAAAAAGAAATAGACAATCAACCAAACACAGAAAGTGAAAGCTGAACTAGAATCCACATCATTATTTCGAATGTTCTCAATGATCTTTTCACCATCATAGGTTCCCGCATACTTCAGAGTATAATGGCCACATTCATTCGTCCCTTGAAATGGAACCTTGACAAACGCTGGTTTCTTTGCTAAAACCTCCCATTTGGGCTGCTTGCTCGCATTATACTGAGCATCACCATACACAGCCTTCATTACTTGGACCAATCTAGAGATCTGTAAAAAAAGAAAAGAAACCAGACATTTCAGGTCTCGGAAAAGCAGAAACAAGAGGCAGAAAAATTAATCTAGTACAGATAATAAATATCACTCACAATCTTCTCGCAGTCTTTGTGATAGGTGTTCTTTGAAGGACGATGGTTCTTCCCATAAGGTAAAGGGTCAAGGATGTCAACAGTACTTCGGTACCGATTCATGACATATAAGGAAAAGTGCGACACTTGCAAACCCTTTGATAAAACCATAGGTTTGAATAGAGGCATCATGACCTAAAAACAAATGACCAAAAAGATATATTAAATATTCAAAATAAAAAACCAGCATCACAGCAAACAAAAAAAACCAAAAATCAGCTAGTAGATCTCACAAGGTCGGCACTAAGCAAGTCTTCCCCATCTTGAACATAGCTATTGAAATCTCTCGCTGCACTCTCCACATTAAAATCTTTACCTTCATCACCATAAAACGAACAGTCAAGCACAACCTACAAAAATCCAAAAAGAAATAGACAGGGGAAAAGGATCAACAAGGAAAATATTTTAAAAACTCGTAAAACAACGGGCAAGATCCTTCACAGAAACAAAACGATCTGATTCATTATCGTGATGAAATATGGACTCAGCAAGATCCTTTTTCCAGATGCAAAATCAACATTTCTTTCGGGATATAGCTTCCAATCATCAATGAGGAAGTCCATTACATCACCCTCTATCAGTTGTCCAGGTGCAAAAACTTCGCAGATGTGTTTGCCAGTGAAGGTAGTTACGCTATCATCGGGCTGAGGTATCATTGAGAACACAGTCCTGCAGCACACACAAGAACAAAAAACAGGTGAAGCAAGATAAGGCATTCATAGCAGTTCAAGTTATATAAAAATGAGTAGTTCAGGTCATATTTATCTAGCAGTTCGAAACAACAGAAGAAAACAAGAGGAAACATAATGAGAGATACTCACTCGGCATACTTCTCACGTCCTTCATCACCAAGCAACAGATTATACAACTTGCGAGCCTTGTCCAGGTGAAGGAATTTATGAGGGTGAAGCTGCTGCACAGGGGAGCAAAACTTTATAAGAGCTCTGGGTGCACGCTTCGTGCTTGTAACATTGCCCGACTTCAAAGCAGGATCCTTCCTAGCAACACCAACTCTATGGCCCACTATTCCAGCAAGGGGAGATAAACCCTTGGCAGCAGCGCTCCTGGTGACTCTTCCCATGCCAGCAATCTTGTCAAACGCATCATCATCACTGTCTATCAATTGCACAATGGGATTCTTGGGTGTAGAGGGGCTCTCTGCACAAGCAGCCGTAGAACCTTTGAGAGCTCCCAATCGCCCCTTCATAGCACCAGATCTTGTCTTTTCGGGTGAACGCCCCTGGCTCAAATCAACAGCTACACGCTCGAGCTCCGAGAACTGGCTGCCAAAGATCCTGTAGTCATGCTCACCAAGATCCAGCCACTCACCTGCAAATAAAAAAGAGAAGGAGCGCAAAAAGGGTAAGTTCAAATACAGAATTCATGACAATACTAGTCAAGAAGTACAAGCTGGAAACAAATACAAAAGGTCATGCATACGTACAGGGTTCGATGCCAAACAAACCCCGGAAGTCAACATCAAACACATCGCAAGTCGCGCAGGTATACAGCAAAGTCTTTCTAATGTCAAGAATGTCTTCGTGGCTGTAATCCAACATTTCAATCACACCATCCTCCCGGCAATGATAGGTCTTGCAGTTTTGTAGCATAAAGAAGCCACAATCATGCCTGTTAACAAAAGAAAACACAAAAGGGTACATCACAAATTTGAAATACAGTTATACAACCAAAAATTGGAAAACCACGCATTCCAGAAACAAAAACAACTAATAAAAATCATTAAAAACGAACACTCACGTGTTTTGCTGCTGTGGCACACGCACAAACTCGCAAGAGAAACCATCAACTTGTGTCGGCGAGAACGGTTTGGCCCTGTCTACGCTGAACTTCCTCCAAAGCTTCTTTATATTATCTGTCATAGTCCTTAAGAATCTAACTGCATCACTCCAAGTTTCATCGCGGAGTGAATCAAGACACTCGAAACGACGGAACCTCAAATTCAGAACAATCAAGCACCAACGCCTAGATTCTTCAGTAGGCTTCATGGCAGCCATAATTGACGGCGGATCAAAAGTAGGGAAAAGAAGCTGACAAAAAAATCGCAGAGGAAAAATGAATTTAACAAATCATAATGAAACAAAATATTCAGCCTCCAAAACAATAAATAAAAGAGGGAAATTGAAATTCAGAAGTCCAAACAAATTAGATAATCATAAGTTCTAATTGAGTAAGCAACTCAGTACAAAAAATAAATGCTACTCAAGTTTACATCCACCGCCCAAACTTGCAACAAACATATCAGTTCAATTTCCTTGCGATAATAAGTGCAGCTTCAAAAAAGAAGCACACATCATTCATAAGTACAGGGGGAAAAAGCAGGCTACTCAAGTTCATTCCCACCCCCCAAACTTGCAAGAAAACATGACAGTTCTAGTTCATGAGTACAATAAGTTCAAGTTGACCTACTTGGTCAAAACCATCAGCCCCTGATCTCGTGAACCACTGTAGCACATTGGCATCAATATTTCCATCACGGATCTTGGTCTGTTGTACAAAAAGAACAACAACAGTTAGAAAATTGCCAAAATAACTTATCATCCGATGTAGAAAGCAAAATACTGACCGTCACCCATCTGGGAACTATCAACTTGTCAGTGTCTCGGTACTTCTGACGTAGAGAATATAAAACAACGTCAGCACTGTCTGAGTTGAGCATGCTAGTGGGGACAAACGCTTTAGCAACAGAACCAACACTGGCATCGCATTCCCTATTTTGAAACATCGGCTTTTCACTAGGAAAACACAAAGATGACATGAATTAAAACTACTGCAATGACAACAATAGTCATATGAGAGAAAGAAAAAGAGACAAAAATGATACGGGCAAAATCCCAAACTAACCGTTTCCCACAGTTCATGCGCAACCTCGTAACAGCGAAGAAAAACAAATCAACCTTAGCAACATTAGCACCTTCTGCTTGCAGAAAAAAAGAAAAAAAATAATAAGTTCAAGCACTACAAGTGAACATGCCCAAATTTCCATAACTGAGAAGTACGCCTCATTTACAAGTCCTTACCTGCACTTTCAGGGTTTGACGACGGAAGATCTTCTGACGACAGCAATATGCCTGCGCTTTCAGGGTTTGACGATGGAACATCTTGCGACGACAGCAATATAGCTGCGCTTCCAGGGTCTGAAGACAGAAAATCCTGGGACGACAGGAGCGCTTCCTGCATCAAGGGGCCAGAAGAAATCGACAGAATTAAATCATCATCCTCAGGTGGCACCTCCTCCACGCTAGACACGTCGGCGTCTTCCAATGCATCACCATAATCAAGACCTCCATGAGGGAAATTTTCAGGCGGCAAATCTTCAGAATCAGAACCATTATCATTCTCAGCAATACCAACACCAGAAGATTTGCCATCAAGTATGCTGGCAACACCAGAAGATTTGCCATCAAGTATGCTGGCAGCACCAACATTCTCGTCAGCAACTTTGCCACCAACATCGCGCCCACTGCTCAATGGAAAAGAACAAGCATCTGCCCCAACAATAACGGCCGCCTCACGCTCAACATCAGCCATCTGAAAAATAACAATAAAAAAACCAGCAAGAGGTGTACATGCTAACTCTTACAAAAAACAGCAGCGAAAGCTGCATATAAAAATTAATGCAAGCACAGAAAAACAAACCTTAGCAGCATCCACAGCAACATCATCGATGCTGCTGCTGCTAACATTTAAAGGAACATCACCGATGGTCGAACAAGGCTCATCACCAACAACAGGATCAACAACAGGATCCTGATTCATAGTAATAAAGCAAAAACAATGCTCTTATTAGCAACAACACAAAAAAATTTAAACTACACTAACAAAGGTAGATATCACCTACAATTATTAACGGTGCGGGATAGAAAAATTAACATGTAAGGCACAGTGGTGCGCATGAAAATTCAAGAATCTATATAAACATAATAAAAAATAAAAATAACCTTGCTCTTATAAGTAGATGGATCATTAACTCCACAGTCAACATCAGCTTCAACACCATCAATGCTCTCCTGCATTAAAAAAACAAATGAACATCAGCAAGTTGAATTACAATACTGACAGCAGAACAACATAGTAAAAAATGCAAACATCAAGGACTGACTCACCTCAACAGGGGACTCCAAACCAACATCATTCGTATGGTGGTCAGAAACAGTAGCCTCAGTACCATCACCAGCCCTGCTGGCAGTGGCAGCAGCCTCATCCTGCTCAATCTGCCTCATAACAACATTGGCACCTTCTTCATATGACTTGCAGCGAGAGTCTGACATAGTTTTGAAACGCTTCATGTTGTTCAACAGACGAACTGAGCTCTGAATTAGTTGAGCAGCACCATCGCGCATATCACTAATTAACATTCTCTCCATCTCAATATAGTCCACTGCTTCCTCAGCATTAAATTGATGACCGTCAGGGAGGATACCATTGATACAGCTCAGACGCTCAACTGTAGTTGGGACCTTTTCCAGCTCAGAACGCACATTAATAAAAATATGCTCAGCGCGCTCCAACGCAGAAACAGCTACATCAATACCAAAACCCTGCCTCTGTGAAGTACTAGCCTTGCTAGGGCCAGGGGGAACATAGCCAACACCCTCAACACTACGACCATTTCTCAACTCATCGTGCAGAGATGAAATCTTGGGAACCTGAGACGGCATCTCCAGGACTGGCCGTTTATACACCTGAAAAAGACAACTTCCTCTTGAGTTTTCCACTACGAACAAGGGAAAAAAGAGTTAATTAATCGATGCAACACACAGGGAAAAATAAACATTATATTAACAGATTTAAATCCACAGTACTAACGAGCTTTCACTGTCAGTGCCAATTTGTTAGTATTTACAAACAGGTCAGTTGAACAAGAGATTCAGTTCAAACACACATGACACAACTGTACTAAAAATCATACATAAACCTCACAAAGCTTAAGAACTGACAAAATCTAAACATATAACTCTGCAGTACACATATTCACTCCAGAAAAAACAGCTATACCTAAAAAATAAAAGATCTGCAACACACGAGAGAAATAAAACTCACCGGAAGCTTCCCAAACACCCAAGTCCTTGGATCTGCATTGCCTCTTCTTATCAAATCTGCATCAGCTAGATCGGAAAGCTTGTCCTGATCCATGTAACATATGCGGGGGACTCGCATGTCAGAATCCGGAATCTTGCCATGGATAAGGCAGTCAAGGTACATTAATACAGGCCCTATAGCACAGCCTGTGATTTCCTTCCCAAGGGTAACACCATCTTGGTACCTGACAACAGCCCTTCTAAGCTCATCAACCATCAGCTGGCAATAATCCATATTAGCCATGTCCTCAATGACAAGATCCGCAAACATTGCTGCCTCTCTGGAAACACGAGTGGCGGCACTAGGCAACACAACTTTCATAAACACAATAATGAAGAACACTTTTAGAGCAAGGTCATCTTTGCTAGGATCCTTGACAAGCACCTTGAGCTTATCCCTCAAATCCTTCGTCTTGATATCTTTGTTCCTGCTAATGTCAAGCTCCGATCTTAACTTCTTCAGAGCGTCATCATATCCGTCCTCTGACGGCGTTGGTGCAGAACGACCACCACGAGGGAACCCAAATAGTTGTTGTATACCATCGCTAGTGATGCGAAGCTTCTTATTCGCCCCACCCATGTCAAGAGTCATCGTATTAGGATCTGTCTTCAGGTACAATACTCCCATCAGAGGGCGGAAATGTTAGATTTCACCTTCCATTGGAAGATAGAACCAAAACCAGCTGCATGAACCCTAACAACATGGCGACTCTCAAGCAAACGAGCATAAGCATCAATCTCTCTCAAAGAACATCGCACAGTTATATTCAATTGATGTGAGTCACCTTCATCCAAAGCAACTTTTCCGTCATTGCCTCTCACCGGCTTGACCGGACTCATAACGCTAACAGGCTGTAAATGAAAATAAAGAAGACACAGCTTAATTCAATGAATATAAAAAACAAAACAAACATATGAAGCCGACAAGGAAAAAAAAGAGTGCACAAGTTCAACTATAAAAACAACATCAGTACCACCCTCAATTGATGCAAACAATGACCAGGCCTCACCTGGCTAACATACCAGCCCAGTCACAATTAAATCATTGCAAGTACAACTAGTAAGTCACATACAGTACAAACACGTATCCCAGAACAAAAATATTGTTTTTACAAATATAATTAAGTCTGGTGTGCATGACTAATACTAATAAACACAAAAAATCACTACCATACTTCAGCAAAGACTAAAAGCAAAGGAATAAAAAAAAACCACTAACTACAAAATTTCAAATACTAAAAAGAAAAAAACACGTATGACTGCATATTCATCTTCAGAATTAACTTCAATATCATCTCCTTCAAATGCAGGATCTTCAGCTTCGACACGGGCACGCTTCTTCACACCTTTGTTCACCTTCGCAGGAGGAACTTTACGCTTCTTATTTTCCTTCAACAAAGAGCGCTTCGGATCAGGAGACGAAGAAGGCTTCTTATTTGACAAAACTCGTGGGCTCCGGCGAACAGGGGAGCCACCAAGTGTGCTTGGACCAATCTTCACAGCAACACTATCTCCATCAGCTATGATATTACCAGGTTGGGAACCAGCTTTCACACGTGGGCTACGCCTCTGTGTGCCATCAGGATTTGGATCTGCCATCTTTCTCTTCAAAACAGCTTTCTTTTCCTTAACTGCATCACGAGGAAACACTTGTGTCAAGCGAGTCTGCAATAGGTTTGTCTTGACAGGCATGTCAGTTCCATGAGATCCAGCATCAACAGTTGCACAGGGCGCGTCACCACCTTCATCACCTCCACCTTTAGCAGCTTGAGCAACATCCTCAGCGCTTCGTTGCACACAAGCAGCCTTTTGACGTCGTTCCAACTCCTTTCTCCTCTGGAAATCACACTTTTTCTTTCTTTTCCTTTCGTCCTCCAGCTGTAACTGCATAGGAACATCCTCAGCCTGAGTAACAGGCTCAGTGCCATCAACACTCTGTGACTGAGTAACAGACAACTGCAAGCTCCCATCACCACCACCAAAATTAAGAGAATAAATTCCATCATTAATATCTTTCACAACATCAGCAATGTCCTCAGCAGCAGCATGGCTATCATTAACTGCATAAACCAATAACATAAGCACACACATATAAAATTAAAACACAATTAACACTGCAGAGACAAATAAAATAAGGCGCATAGCATCAGACACAAACAAAAGGAACAACTCATGTAACTAAACACATTTATGTATGCAAGGCTGTTAAAAAAAGAGCAAATATAAGGGAAACACTAGCAACACTCGCAAGTTCTTCTAGAGGATTTGGTATCTCAAAAATAACATTCACAAGATCTTGAAAGTGTTCTGATTTGTCAGAATCAGGAGGCACCGGCACTCCAACATCTGCAACAACATCATAATCAGCAAAAAAGGAAAAAAAAGAAAAGTACATGAACAAGCAATCAGTTCAACTATATGAACACTACAAGTGCAACCAATAAAATAATATAACCCCACCACTCGCACACCGAACTTCAAAATGTCAGCTCTTTCAACATCATAGTAGTCCTTCTCAGACTGATACAAACTATTCAGATGCCAGTACAACAGTTCAAACTACACATGGTAATCAGTACTCCAACCTGTGTGCAGGTTACATCGACCTAAAAACTAGACATACCACACATTAACAACTATAAAAATCCATACAACTTGTAATGTCCATATGACAAAACCTATACAACTAAAAACCTATTAAGCACCAGATCTGATAAAACATCATCAGCAGAAAACACACAAAAAAAAGGTTTCAGCACAACGAAATACCTGCATTCAACTTGTCTGGACTGGATGATGTACCCATTGAGATCTACAGATCTAAAATCTGCTGAACCAGAACTGCAAGACACATGACCAAAAATTAGGGTTCTTACCTATTTCAGAAACGAAGGAAGAAAAACAAAGCAAAACTCTTACCAGCAAAAACAAACTCCACCACCGAATCCAGTATCAGACACGCGAGCCGCTCATTCAAGAGCAAACGAACCCTAGCGAATCAAGCTTGAGACAGCACGAGAGCAACAACTTACAAATACAGGAAAAATCTATACAGAAGGGGACGCAAGGGGAGTCGAGGGCAGAGCAAAGGAACCAACAAAGCACACAGACCTTCACCCTGGAGTTCAACCCGCCGGCCGACGCTCCCGCGGCGAAACAGAGGAAGCAGCTTGTATGCGAGAAGAGGAGAGGAGGGGAACGAAGAAGGAAGCTATTTGTGGAGGGGAGGGGAGGGGAACGGGGGAGAGCGGAGGTTAAAAGGTGAGTGGCAGAAAACCGACGGCTAAAGCCCACGATCGTGGAAGAAAAAGAAAGAGGGGAAAGCCCACTATCTCAGGGCAGTTACTAAAAATAATAGCAAAAATTAAATACAATAACAAAAAAAATTAATATACAGGGAGAAAATGAATGGCTAAAGTACAAATAAGACATCATAACAGTACAATAAAAAATCTAAAAAAGTACAATTGAAATACCTTACATAGACTAAACAAAATTAAGTACAATATTTCTCAAAAATCAAGTACAATATTTCTCAAAATTAAGTCCCGACCCCCCCTCCACCCCCCCGGCTCGGCCTCGCGCTAACGCGGCAGTGCACTCGTTTGACAGGCGCTGTGCGGTTATTCTGTCCCCCCCCCACGCACCCACACCCCCTAAGATAGATAATGGGGCAAGTCATGTTACGGACTCGCCTCCGCATGCGACCCCGCGGCACGTCGCGTCGCGCCTGCTATGCTCGTCTTGGCTCGGCCTCGCGAGATGGGGAGGAGGGGTCCCGACCACCCCTCCCCCTCGGGCTCGGCTCGCGCTAACCGCGGCAGTGTCGTTCTTTTACAGCGCTGTGTCGTTTTCTCGCGCCCCCCCCCATGCACCCAAACCCCCCTAAAAAGATAAATAATGGGGCAAGTCGATCAAGGAAGATGTGTTATTAACAACTATGCCCCCTGTGCGTGCAGTTTTCCCCTAAAAGATAGATATGGGGCAAGTCATGTTACGGACTCGCCTCCGCATGCGACCCGCGGCACGCCGCATCGTCGCCTTCTATGGCTCGTTCCTGGCTCGGCCTCGCCGGTGATGGGGGGGGAGTTCCGACCCCCCGTCCTCCCCGGCTCGGCCTCGTGCTAACGCGGCAGTGCGCTCATTTGACACGCCAGTGCGGTTATTCTGTTTCCCCCCCCACGCACCCACACCCCCTAAAAATAGATAATGGGGCAAGTCCATACAAGGAAGATGTGTCATACACTATGCCCCTCATGTGGTGCTGGTTTCCCCCCTAAAAAGATAGATAATGGGGCAAGTCATGTTACGGACTAGCCTCCGCATGCGACGCCGCGGCACGCCGCGTCGTCGCCTGCTACGGCTCGTTCCTGTCTCGCCTCGCCGGATGGGAGGTGTCCCGACCCCCCCCCCCCGGCTCGGCCTCGCGCTAACACGCAGTCGCTCGTTTGACAGGCGCAGTGCGGTTATTCTATTTCACACCCCCCCCCCACGCACCCACACCCCCTAAAAAGATAGATAATGGGGGCAAGTCCATACAAGTAAATGAGTCAGTACAACTATGCCCTCGGTGCGGTGCGGTTTTCCCCCTAAAAGAGATAAGTGGCAAGTCATGTTACGGACTCGCCTCCCAATGCGACGCCGCGGCACGCCGCGTTGTTGCCTGCTACGACACGTTCCTGGCTCGGCCTCCGCCGGGATGGGGGAGGGGGTCCCCTCCCCCCTGGCTCGGCCCTCGCGCTAACGCGACAGTGCGCTCGTGTTGACAGGCGCAGTGCGTTATTCTGCCCCCCCCCCCCTCACCCAACCCCTAAAAGATAGATAATGGGGGCAATTCCATACAAGGAAGATGTGTCAGTACAACTATGCCCTCGGTGCGGTGCTGTCTTTCCCCTAAAAAGATAGATAATGGGGGCAAGTCCATACAGGAAGATGTGTCAGTACAACTATGCCCCTCGGTGCGGTGCTGGTTTTTCCCCCTAAAAGATAGATATGGGGCAAGTCATGTTACAAGACTCGCCTCCGCATGCGACGCCGCGCAACCCCCGTCGTCGCCTTCTAACGGCTCGTTCCTTGGCTCGCCCGCTGGGATGGGGGAGGGGGCGTCCCGATCCCCCCTCCCCCCAGCTCGCCTCGCGCTAACGTGGCAGTGCGCTCGTTTGACAGGCGTAGTCGTTTATTCTGTTCCCCCCCCCCCCCCCCCCACGCACCCACACCCCCTAAAATAGTTATAATGGGGGCAGTCCATACAAGGAAGATGTTCGTACAACTATGCCCCTCGGTGGGCGTGCTGGTTCCCCCTAAAAAGATAGATAATGGGGGCAAGTCCATACAAGAAGATGTGTCAGTACAACTATGCCCCTTGGTACGGTTGCTGGTTTTCCCCTAAAAAGATAGATATGGGGCAAGTCATGTTACGACTCGCCTCCGCATGCGACGCCGCGGCACGCGCGTCGTCGCCTGCTACGGCTCGTTCCTGGCTCGGCCTTGCCGGGATGGGGGAGGGGGGTCCCGACCCCCCCCCCCGGGCTCGGCCTCCGCTAACGCGCAGTGCTCTCGTTTGACAGGCGTATGGCGGTTATTCTAATCCCCCCCCCCACGCACCCACACCCCTAAAAGATAGATAATGGGGGCAAGTCCATACAAGGAAGATGTGTCAGTACAACTATGCCCCTCGGTGCGTGCTGGTTTTCCCCTAAGAAGATAGATAATGGGGGCAAGTCCAAACAAGGAATGTTGCAGTACAACTATCCCCTCGGTGCGATGCTGGTTTTTCCCCTAAAAAGATAAATAATGGTGGCAAGTCATGATCCGGACTCGCCTCCGCATGCGACGCCGCGGCACGCCGCGTCGTCGCCTGCTACGCTCGTTCCTGGCTCGGCCTCGCCAGGATGGGGGAGGGGGGTCCTGACCCTTCCTCCCCCTGGCTCGGCCTCCCTAACGCGGCAGTGCGCTCGTTTGACAGGCGCAGTGCGGTTATTCTGTTCCCCCCCCACGCACCCACACCCCCTAAGATAGATAATGGGGGCAAGTCCATACAAGGAAGATGTGTCAGTACAACTATGCCCCTCGGTGCGGTGCTGGTTTTTCCCCTAAAAAGATAGATAATGGGGCAAGTCATGTTACGGACTCGCCTCCGCATGCGACGCCGCGGCACGCCGTGTCGTCACCTGCTACGGCTCGTTCCTGGCTCGGCCTTGCCGGGATGGGGGACGGGGGGTCGGTGCACTCACTTGACAGGTGCAGTGCGGTTATTCTGTTTCCCACCCCCCATGCACACACACCCACTAAAAAAAGATGTTCTTCAGTCCATACAAAAAAATGTGTCAGTACGACTATGCCACTCGGTGCGGTCCTATATATCTCACCCAGATGTTCATAAAAAACCCAAAAAAAATGCTGATAAAAATGAGAACAAAGAGAAAGCGAGGGAAACACACTATAAAAAAGATGTCTGTTCAAGCAGAGGAGAACATTCAGTACTAAAAAAATACTTATATTAGGCAAAAAAATCATAAAAAACTGGAAGGAAAAAATGCTAAGAATCAAAAATATTGACCGCCCAAGGGACAGGCCGGCCCATCGCAGGTGGGTACTAGGACTCAAGCCAACAGCGAAACCACCAGCGAATCCATTGTAAACCAGACTGCGAGGGCCAACCGACCAGGGCCCACAGGTCATGACAAAGAGCGAGCATCGTGTATAAGCACTCAGGTTAGTATTCAGAGGAGTTCGACCAGTAGCACTTGGCAGCGCTTATAAACAGGCCGAGAGCCCCCACGCTTAGCGAGTTGGGACTAAACCCAGAGCACACGCACAGCCAGCAGTCCTCAAAATCGCCCGCGCGGGCCATTTGGGCCGGAAAAGGGCCCAATAGCCTCCCTCATCTCCAAACACCCCACCCATAAGGCCCGTTGAATAAAGCAGAGCGTGGGGCAAAGAAATATAAACTACAACAAAAATGTTCGCAAACTGAATATAGAAAAGTTCAAACACATGTTTGTTGTAAAAAATAAAAAAATTTAAACAAAAAAATACTTTTTTTTTGAAAATTAAACGTAGAAGATTGTAATAAAAATTTCAGAAACAAATTTTTAAAAAGTTCAACTACTAAAATTCATAAGGTTCAAGTAAAATTAGTAATGTGCAGCAAAGATTAAATTCTTTTTATTTAAAAAAATACCAGAACTATCACTATTCAACTAAAAAAATAAATTGTGCTCTAAATTCCTGTCAATAGTAAGAAAAAATGCTCTACAACAAACGAATGCGGTTGGCCATTGACATCCAAAATAGTTCAGTACTATCATTAACAGCATGCAAGTTCAACAAACTCAAAACCCAAGGGGTCCTACATCCATCATCAGCGTATATTTTTCGTGTGCGAGCTATGTACATGAAAATATCCCAGTAAAAACAAAGGATGCGCATCAGTTCAACTATAATTGTTCCAATTCAAATTAAAAAAAAAACAGTTGTGCTTGAGCCAAAATAGGAAGCATTACATAAATAAAAATAGCACATACAATAACATACGAACAAATTGTTCCAAACCATCTGGTAATAACATAGA
The DNA here is from genome assembly GCA_011799875.1 of Thinopyrum elongatum. Classification (NCBI taxonomy): domain Eukaryota; kingdom Viridiplantae; phylum Streptophyta; class Magnoliopsida; order Poales; family Poaceae; genus Thinopyrum; species Thinopyrum elongatum. The sequence continues at coordinate 94,465,752 of CM022297.1, forward strand.
ATTCAACCATCTCACATGCATTGTTTTAAAGAAAAATACTGCAACATAATCAAACGCACACAAAATCTCACAACCAGCGTCATTTGCCACATTTAAACCTACAGCACATAAATTCTGAACGTCAGAGAGTCATCTTCCCTAGAGAACATAACCATAACCACATCTCCATCCTCAATTCCAGACTCTGCCACAAACTCCTTCCACCCAGTAGTTAGGTTGATGCAACCATCAAAGTCGATGTGGTAGGCAACTTCCATCAACTGATACCCGTTTTTGTCTGAAGTCTCCATCTTCAGTATCCCCGAACTAGGAGGAACAATCCTGATTCTGGGTGACATTTTCTGCAAATGGGCATGGGAGTAGAAAATAAAGTGAACACCTGACATAACTGAATATTTGCACAGATCTAGGAACTGTTGCATAACAAAGTGAAAAAAAATATCTAAACCAAAACAAAAACACCAAACTAACTAGTCATATGTCCTAACTAAACTGAAGAAATATACATATCAATACCCCTACAGTAAAACATCTGACAAAAACAGAACAAGGATTATACAAAAATGGATAAATACTGTTAAGTAATGAACAAATACACACACAAATCCCTACTGTTAACTTCTGACAAAACCAAATAAAAATTATAGACAAACTATTGATAAAAATAAACTACAGATTCAGTCCATGGGATTGAAAATGAGACCTACAAAAGAAGAAAACAAAAAAAATAGAAACACATACCCATGATTCCTCCAAGTCCCCAGCCGTCAAGCGACAAACATAGGAAGCACGAAACCCATGGTTGCTGTATAGCAGCGACAAAAGTTGCCCACGGCGCTGACTCTCGGTGAGCTCCAAACCAGATTCGTACACACAGCCGTCAGCTATGCGCACCATCTTTGCGAGACACCCGCATGAACAATCCTCCATGGGAAACACAGGAAAAGGGAAGAAAACAACAGAGAGAAGAGGGAGGAACCTAGATCTGATTCTGGAAGAAGGAAGAAAAAGGAGGGGGAGACTAAGCCACACACCACACATAGATGGATAGAATTTATAGCCAGGAAGACTCGCAGATTATAAAAATAATAAATAGGCAGGTGGGTAGCCAGCTGGTAGAAAATAGTTATTATACAAGTCATACAACATTGACCGCAAAACAGTTCAACTTCAGATAAAGCAGTAGTTCAATAATAATTGTTGGACATCACATACGGCAGCAGTTCAAAGTGCACGTACCAAACATATGTAGATAAAACAACTCATTCAGAGGTAGACAGTTGAATTCATTTAGTCATTCAACCATCTGCTCCCTCACAACACAATCTTAAAAACATAAAAATTCAGTACTTCAGTCGTAACGATCAAAGAAACGACGCCATTTGGCCCTGGTGGATGGATGTGGAGCCGTGGCTGCTCTCACCCTAGCCCAACTGATGATCTGTATATGGTTCCTTCCCCTGCCCTCTGGGAAAAGTAGCTCCAGTTCATTGGAGTTGCAAGTATCCATCACCTCGCGGGCAAGGCGTCTGTTGAACTCTGCCTCCACTTCCTCCTAGGCAGCACGTCGTGCCCTTTGCCTGCGCCTGCGCCTCCTCCTCCTCCTCTGCTCTGCTACTGCAGCCCTCACATTAACGGCATCTCCCTCCTCCTCTGTGACCTCTCCCAGCTCAGGATCCATCTGGCTTTTCTTTGGTGGCAGCTAGTGGAATGAAAGTGACAGAGGGCAGGGGCTTTATTTCCAAAGTGCAGATGGTTGGGTAGGCATCCAGTAGAAACTACTTACTCCGATGTTAACGCACAGTAATACAACTTTGAGACGCAGCAGTCCAACTACACATACGGCAGCCATTCAAACAACACTGAAAAACACGCAACTTAATTACACAGTTTGACCAGATTACAAGAAATCGTAGGCTACAGTCAGCCACCATACACCACCTCCGCCAACGACCAAATCACATGGGAATCCGGGGTAGAAACAACTCAAGAAGCAAAATTGACAACACAAACATATTCATACAATCCTCAACTACCTCCCTGCAACGCCAATTCGAGAATAAAACATCAGAAAAAGAAGAACACATTTGCATGGCGGCCATGGCCAACGGCCAAGAACACCAAACTTCTAATCAGAAATTACAGTGAAAGAATCTCCAAAAACTCTAACACACCGGTCATTCTCACATCCCAATAACACATAAAACAACAAAGCGGACGTAAAATCGATGGCTACGAACACCACGGTAAACACAAACGCCCGCAACACCTCCGCCGCCAAATGCCCACGCCGTCACCTCCGGTGACTTGAGATCGGAAAACACGACCAGGTCAGCGCACGCACATGCGGAACCCCATACATGTCTCCTCTGGCAATGAATGGCCCGCAGCACCGCGCCGGAGAACCCCCGGAAGCTCCCCGTTGAATCCCCTATTTCCGTTCGTCGAAGACAAAGGAAGATCAGTTCAGGTGGCAAACCGTGTCAGTCCAACCTGTCAACTTCGTCAGTTCAAGTAGGGTAACAGAATAATATTCTGTTACGCAAAACAGAATAGCCCAGATGTATATATATATATAAATCAATTAATACATGTAATGATCACCAGATGCCTTATATAAATATACCTCGCCGGTCTTTGTTATTTGAAGAACGTTTCCTTCGTCATCATTATTGTGGCCTTCATCTATTCGTTCGTCTTCAACAAATATCATACCCTCACCAGAATTGTTCAGATAATGCAAGCCGTCATCTTCAGGTTCATTCTCCTCTGGGCTCGGGGAGCGTATCATGTCGAACAGGGTCTCTTCTCCGTCTCTGCCGGTATTATCCATAGCTTATATTAACTAATCCACAAGAAAGATGAAACAATTTAGTATTCAAATTAGAATGCAATCGATAAGGAAAAACTGAATCATATATAGTAGATAATATGCATCTCGAATAATATCACTAATACATCTCGAATAATCCAGATAATATGCATCATCGAATATAATCTCGAATACATCATCTCGAATTATCGAATAATATAATCTCGAATACATCGTCTCGAATATTATCGAATATAATCTCGTATACATCATCTCGAATATTATCGATTATAATCTCGAATACATCTCGAATATTATCATATATATAACATCACTAGCTAATGCAAATCGAATATTATCGAAGAATCTAGTTCACTCGCGGTTCCTGAGGCGCGGGCGGTGGACACCCAAAGAGAAGGAACCATCACAGGACCATAGCTCGGGTGAGATCCCTGAAGAACCTGCCAGGTATTGGAGAACCTAACGTCCAACGCAACCATGTAGCGACGGACGTGCTCGTCCTCCTCCCTGACACGGCGACGTACCACCTCCGCGGGGGCCGGCTGCCTCCGCACCAAAAGTGGCCCAGGCGACTGCCACCAAAGAAGCTCCGTGTCGACAACGGGAGCCCGGTTCCTCACCAAGCTGCGCACCCCTGAAGGTAGCACCTCCCAGTGCCAGTCTGGCGGAGCCCAGTCTCGGACATGGCACCTCTGAAGTAGGACGTCGTCGCCAACGAGACGACGACGACGATGCGGGCCGGGCATCGTCGACGTCGAGAACAAATTCTATGCAAATTTAACATTTTTTAAATGCTTGATTATGATTTTTGTAATTCTTTTTCACTTGATTTTGCAAATACATGACAAACTTTTGCAAATACAACATTAAAATATGCAACTTTTTTCTATGCAATTTTTTTCTATGCTTGGTCAAAATTCCTCAAATGTTTTCGATACATTGTATACATACGTATGTACTAATTGCTATACATTGGATCAAATGTCAAAATTCCTCAATTTTTTTCTATACATTGTATACATACATATATATACTAATTTCTACACATTTGATCAAAATGTCAAAATTCCTCAAAATTTCTATACATACATATATACTAATTAATTCCTCAAATGTCAAAATTCCTTAACTTTTTTCTACACATTGTATATACATACATAGTATAACTAATTAAGCATATCTAATCATCTAGTGAAAAAAAATCGCCGAAGAGGATGGGGCGGCGAGCTCACAGCGGGGGCCGGCAGGGGGAGGAGGGCGCGGGCGGCGTGGGCGGCGCGTTGGGGCAGGCGGCGCGGCGAGGAGCTCGGGGAGGAGGGCGCGGGCGACGTCGGGGCTCGGGGAGGAGGGCGCGTCCGGCGTCGGGGATCCAGGAGGAGGCGCGGGCGGCCGGCGTCGAGGACGGGGGCAGCGACGAGCTCCGGCGTCGGGGGAGGCGAGACGGTGTCGGGGCAGGCACGTACGGCGGCAGCCTGGCGGCGCGGCGACGATCTCCTCTGTAGTGGTCAAAGAAGCAAAGAAAGTGTGAAAATTTCAAGTGTTGTATATATATATGCGGAGACCTTTAGTCCCGGTTGGAGCCACCAACCGGGACTAAAGGTGAATTTTGGCCAGGCTAAGCGGCGGGAAGCCAGTCCTTTAGTCCCGGTTGGTGGCTCCAACCGCGACTAAAGGGGGGGGGGGTCTTTAGTCCCGGTTGGAGCCACCAACCAGGACTAAAGGCCTGGCTTCTTGTGTTGAATGTTTAGTCCGACCTCGTTAGTTGAGAGGAGCTCGCAGTGGTTTATAAGCCCCGCCGCGGCTACCGTGTCGAGCTCCTCTCTAAGCAGGCCTTTGTGGGACTATTGAACTTGTGCTGCCCTGTGGGGCCTACTGGGCTGTGCGGGCCTGCGTCCTGGCCCAACTAGAGGTTGGGTTTCTAGTCGTATGCAGGCCGTGGCGGCCCAGTAGGTGGGCTTTTTTGTAATTTATTTATTTTTCAGTTTTTTTTGTTTTCTGCTTTATTTATTTTCTTTTGTTTCTTAGTTGTTTCTTGCATTATTTAGAGTTTCTGAGTGAATCTTTTTGCTTTAGGTCAAAAAAATTATAAACTTTCTGTTAGTGCGAGTAGTTTTCAAATTTGGATAGTTTAAATTTGAATTATTTGAAATTTGTGTGAATCACTAGTTTGTGAATAACTTTACTTTAAAAATAGATTTTTCAGTGATTCTTTTTTCTGCTGTTTAATATTAGTGTTTTTTATCATTATATTCAATTTGGTAATTCTTAGGTTATTTAAAAAAATGAAATGCCTTTGTAACAGATGAGTTTTCGTCCGAAACCCTGATACTTCGAAAGAGATTGTCCATTTTGTACACGAAGTGCATCCAGTTTTTGCCGTAACCCTCTCAACTTTTTAGCACATACTATGTGGGTGAAATGATGATGTCATGCCAACTTTCAACCTTTTCAGAGTTCATTTGTAGTGCTTTTCAATTTCAGGGTCATTTAGCTAAAAAAATGAGTAAATGTATGAAAAATAGCAAATGAAGTCAGAAAGGGTTGAAAATTGATGATGTGGCTTTGAGTGGTGCATACTGAACGCATAAAAAGTCTGGAGTTGAAATAAGTTAAAAAAATGAAATGCCTTTGTAACAGATGAGTTTTCGTCCGAAACCCTGATTCTTCGAAAGAGATTGTCCATTTTGTACACGAAGTGCATCCAGTTTTTGCCGTAACCCTCTCAACTTTTTAGCACATGATATGTGGGTGAAATGATGATGCCATGCCAACTTTCAATCTTTTCAGAGTTCATTTGTAGTTCTTTTCAATTTTAGGGTCATTTAGCTCAAAAAAAATCTGTAAATGCATGAAAAATAGCAAATGAAGTTAGAAAGGGTTCAAAATTGATGACGTGGCTTGGAATGGTGCATACTAAATGCACAAAAAGTTTGGAGTTGAAATAAGTTAAAAAAATGAAATGGCTTTGTAACAGATGAGTTTTCGTCCGAAACCCTAATACTTCGAAAGAGATTGTCCATTTTGTACACGAAGTGCATCCAGTTTTTGCCGTAACTCTCTCAACTTTTTAGCACATGCTATGTGGGTGAAATGATGATGCCATGCCAAGTTTCAACCTTTTCAGAGTTCATTTGTAGTGCTTTTCAATTTCAGGGTCATTTAGCTAAAAAAAATTAGTAAACGCATGAAAAATAGCAAATGAAGTCAGAAAGGGTTGAAAATTGATGACGTGGCTTTGAATGGTGCATACTTAATGCACAAAAAGTCTGGAGTTGAAATAAGTTAAAAAAATGAAATGCCTTTGTAACAGATGAGTTTTCGTCCGAAACCCTCATACTTCGAAAGAGATTGTCCATTTTGTACACGAAGTGCTTCCAGTTTTTGCCGTAACCCTCTCAACTTTTTAGCACATGCTATGTGGGTGAAATGATGATGCCATGCCAACTTTCAACCTTTTCAGAGTTCATTTGTAGTGCTTTTCAATTTTAGGGTGAAAAAAAAATCAGTAAATGCATGAAAAATAGCAAATGAAGTCCTACATAATGCATGAAATAATTTGTTTGGACATAATATTTCTTCGCGTTTCAAATGCCAAAACACATAAGTACCCTAACTATTACAAAGATTCACTAAGGTTTGTCTGAAGTGGGACTTTCCAGATATATAAGTCCGGTCACATCACAGAGTGGGATCTTGGGGTATAAAACTTTTTTTTCGCGTGTCCCCCTCTGCGCCGTAACCATGGACAATCTTCATCATTTAACGGGATGCCCGGGTCAATATTCACTCTGAAGGGAGCAATTTCATGAAACTTTTCATAATCTTCTAACATGTCTGTCTTGTCCTCCACTCCCACGATGTTTCTTTTCCGTGAAAGAATTATGTGGCACTTTGGCTCATCGTATGATGTATTCGCTTCCTTATCTTTTCTTTTTCTCGGCTTGGTAGACATTTCCTTCACATAGAAAACCTGTGCCACATCATTGGCTAGGACGAATGGTTCGTCTGCGTACCCAAGTTTGTTGAGATCCACTGTTGTCATTCCGTACTGCGGGTCTTCCTTTACCCCGCCTCCTGTCAGATTGACCCATTTGCACCGAAACAAAGGGACCTTCAGGTCACGTCCATAGTCAAGTTCCCATATCTCCTCTATGTAACCATAATATGTGTCCTTTGGCCTATTGGTGTTTGCTGCATCAAAGCGGACACCACTGTTTTGGTTGGTGCTCTTTTTATCTTGGGCGATCGTGTAAAATGTATTCCCATTTATCTCGTACCCTTTGAAAGTCAATATAGTCGAAGATGGTAACTGGGACAGCAAGTACAGCTCATCTGCAACAGTGTCGTCATGCATGAGACGTGTCTGCAACCAACCGGCGAAAGTCCCCGTTTGTTCACGTGTAATCCAGTCATCAGACTGCTCCGGGTGTTTGGAGCGTAGAATATTCTTGTGTTCCTTGACATACGGAGCTACCAAGGCAGAATTTTGTAGAACTGTGTAGTGTGCTTGCGCCCAAGAATGCCCGTCCTTACATATTACCGGGTCCCTTCCTAGTGTGCCTTTTCCACCCAGTCTGCCCTCATGCCGCGATTCAGGAACACCAATCGGCTTAAGGTCAGGAATAAAGTCAACACAAAACTCAATGACCTCCTCTGTTTCATGGCCCTTGGAGATGCTTCCTTCTGGCCTAGCACAATTATGAACATATTTCTTTAAGACTCCCATGAACCTCTCAAAGGGGAACATATTGTGTAGAAATACAGGACCCAGAATTAGAATCTCGTCGACTAGGTGAACTAGGACGTGCGTCATGATATTGAAGAAGGATGGTGGGAACACCAACTCGAAACTGACAAGACATTGCACCAAATCATTCTATAACCTTGGCAGGATTTCTGGATCGATTACCTTCCGAGAGATTGCATTGAGGAATGCACATAGCTTCACAATGGCTAATCGAATGTTGTCCGGTATAAACCCCCTCAATGCAACCGAAAGCAGTTGCGTCATAATCACGTGGCAGTCATGAGACTTTAGGTTCTGGAACTTTTTCTCTGCCATATTTATTATTCCCTTTATATTCGACGAGAAGCCAGACGGGACCTTCATACTGAGCAGGCATTCAAAAAGATTTCCTTCTCTTCTTTGGTAAGAGCGTAGCTGGCATGACCCTGATAGTGCTTTGGATGCATGCCGTCTTTTCCGTGCATACGTTGCTGGTCCTCCCGTGCCTCCGGTGTATCTTTTGTCTTCCCATACACGCCCAAGAAGCCTAGCAGGTTCATGCAAAGATTCTTTGTCACGTGCATCACGTCGATTGCAGAGCGGACCTCTAGGTCTTTCCAATAGGGTAGGTCCCAATATATAGATTTCTTCTTCCACATGGGTGCGCGTCCGTCAGCGTCATTCGGAATAGATTGTCTGCCAGGACCCTTTCCAAAGATTACTTTTAAATCCTTGACCATATCAAGTATATCATCACCAGTACGGTGGCAAGGCTTCTTTCGGTGATCTGCCTCACCTTTGAAATGCTTGCCTTTCTTTCTTAAGAGATGCTTGATCGGAAGAAATCGACGATGTCCCAGGTACACATTCTTCTTACATTTATCCAAATATATACTGTCGGTATCATCTAAACAGTGCGTGCATGCGTGGTATCCCTTGTTTGTCTGTCCTGAAAGGTTACTGAGAGCAGGCCAATCATTGATGGTTACAAATAGCAACGCATGTAGGTCAAATTCCTCCTGATTGTGCTCATCCCATGCACGTACACCTTTTTCATTCTACAGCTGTAAAAGTTCTTCAACTAATGGCCTTAGGTACACATCAATGTCGTTGCCAGGTTGCTTAGGGCCTTGGATGAGCACTGGCATCATAATGAACTTCCACTTCATGCACAACCAAGGAGGAAGGTTATAGATACATAGAGTCACATGCCAGGTGCTATGATTGCTGCTCTGCTCCCCAAAAGGATTAATGCCATCTGCACTTAAACCAAACCATACGTTCCTTGCGTCATCTGCAAAGTCCCCCCACTTTCTCTTGATTTTTCTCCACTGCGACCCGTCAGCGGGTACTCTGAACTTCCCGCCTTTCTTACGATCTTCTTTGTGCCATCGCATCAACTTGGCATGCTCTTTGTTTTGGAACAAACGTTTCAACCGTGGTATTATAGGAGCATCCCACATCACCTTGGTAGGAATCTTTTCCTGGGGCGCTCGCCCTCAACATCACCAGGGTCATCGCGGCTGATCTTATAGCGCAATGCACCGCATATCGGGCATGCATTCAAATCCTCGTACTCACCGCGGTAGATGATGCAGTCATTAGGGCATGCATGTATCTTCTGCACCTCTAATCCTAGAGGACAGACAACCTTCTTTGCTTCGTACGTACTGTCGGGTAATTCGTTGTCCTTTGGAAGCATCTTCTTCAACATTATCAGCAACTTTTCAAATCCCTTGTCAGATACACCATTCTCTGCCTTCCATTGCAGCAATTCCATTGTGGTGCCCAGCTTTTTCTTGTCATCTTCGCAATTTGGGGACAACAATTTCTTGTGATCCTCTAACATGCGCTGCAACTTCTTCTTCTCCTTTTCACTTCCGCAGTTTCTCTTTGCATCGGCAATGGCCCGACCAAAATCATCAGAAGGCTCATCTGATGCCTCTTCTTCAGCTTCTTCCCCCATTGCCGGCTCAACATCTTCCCCCATTGTTGTACCATCGTATTCAGGGAACCCATGGCCAGGATAGCTGTCATCATCCTCTTCTTCTTCATTCTCTTCCATTAGCACCCCTCTTTCTCCGTGCTTGGTCCAACAGTTATAGCCGAGCATGAAACCGGACGTAAACAGGTGGATGTGAATGGTTCTTGAGTTAGAGTAATTTTGATCATTATTATAGACAGCACATGGATAATACATAAAACCATCCGGCCGCTTTTTTGCCTCAGCCGCAAGCAGAAAAGTATGCACGCCATTAATGAACTAGGGAGAGCATCGGTCATCGTACATCCATTGCCGGCTCATCTTTATTACACAACACCGAAAAGACCAAATTAATACAAGTTCATACATAAAGTTCATACACACTTATTCTCATAAAACAACATACAAACTCTCTAGCTAAAGCATTTAAATGCAACAACAAATACTATCAAGATCGCAATTAAGGTAACAATTGATCCAACAGCATAATGATACCAAGCCTCATTATTAACGGCATATTTTCTAATCTTTCTAATCTTCAAGCGCATTGCATCCATCTTGATCTTGTGATCATCGACGACATCGGCAACAAACAACTCCAGTTTCATCTTCTCTTCTTCAATTCTTTTCAATTTTTCTTTCAAATACTTGTTTTCTTTTTCAACTAAATTTAACTTCTCGACAAGAGGGTCAGTTGCAATTTCCGGTTCACATACCTCCTAGATAAAAATATCTATGTCAACTTGATGGGCATAATTATCATAAACACGAAATGCAACAAATAGTTATAAAAGAGAATATACCACATCCGAATCATAAACCGGACGAGGGCCGATGGGGACGGATATCAAAACCATGCCACTATGTATAACAAACAACGTACGGGTAAGAAAATTATACAAGTAACTATCTAAATCACACAAACATGATTTTTTTTATAAAAAGGATAAGAACAAGAGTCTCACCAAGGTGGTGCCGGCGACGGGACGGTGAGGGCGATTGACGGTGGTTAGGACGGGGACGGGAAGGCACTAAGTAAACCACACCTACATATGCAAACTAAGAAGTTATTTTGAGCTCAAATTGCATATAAATCAAATAAACTACCACATATAATTACTCCCAAACTAAAACCCACAAATCACTATACTTATCAAGCATTGCAAGAGCTAATCTAGCAATGAGAGATGAAAGGACAAAGTTGTTAACCTTTGTAAACACTTGGATGGATGGGGTGCCTTCAAATCTTGACAAATTTTGGCAAAAATGGAGGCGAGCTCGAGCAAGAGGGGAAGAAAACAGAGAGGAGGGGAAAAACAGAGAGCTTCAGCTCGGGCTGGATGAAGCACTATATATAGTGATCTCTTTAGTCCCGGTTGGTTATACAAACCGGGACTAAAGGTGCACCTCTAGTCCCGGTTTGTGTCACGAACCGGGACTAAATGTGCTCGTGGGGCCCCAGCCTGACACCAGCCTGCCACCACCCTTTAGTCCTGGTTCGTGTCACGAACTATTACTAGAGGTTCAACACGAACCGGGACTAATGATGCCCGCCCCCTAGCCATTGGAATCGGGACTAATGGTCACATTAGTACCGGTCCGTTTCCAAACCGGGACTAATGGGGCTCACGTAAAGTCGTTTTTCTACTAGTGATCCCAGGCCCGGGCTCAGAATTGGATATTCGGAATAAATAATCCTTAAAAATAGAGTTGTCTGGATGATAATCTACACAGATGATATATAAATTTTAACGCATGGAGCACGATTACATTCTTTTAGGGGTAAAGCTAAACTTTATTGATAAAAAACAACATGAAGTGGAATACCAAGTGGATCGTGGGGTTGGAACCACACATGGCGCCCCTGGTCCAAAGAATTCGAGAATTTAGCTAGAATATCTGCATCTTTATTCGTTGCTCGGCCTTCAAGCGAGAAAATACAATTAAAATTTACCGCTCGTTGCTTGATCTCTCTGATTATACATGCATTGCTGCTGCTCATGCCCTTGTCTATATCACTGATCACCTATTTTGAGCCGGAGGCAACCACAAAATTCTGGAGCAGGAGATCTTCAACTAGTGATAAGGCCTCACGACATGCAATCGCCTCCATAGTTGCAACGTCAGTGACTCCATAGATGACCACAGCCGAGCTGCCCAGAAACATACCACCGGCGTCTCAGCATACTACCGTAGCCGAGCCCCCCGTGCCAGCTCTAGGCACGCTAGCATCAACACGGATCTTCGCAAATCCCGACAGTGGTGCTTTTGACCTTTGAGCTGCGTTCCTTGCTGAAACCTGGTTCATTGCTCCTCTCGTTGGAACTAGTTCTAGCTCTGCTATGAATCTGTTAATAAACTGGTGAGTGGTGAAAGGTATCTAATAGATTTCCTCATGGATCGCTTGTCACCTTGCCCACCAAATTACCCACAATGTCACCGCCTGCTTCCCAAACGAATCATGTGAGAGCGAGTCAATCATAGAGAACAACCATTGCTTTGCACTAGGCTCCGTTGTTTCGCACAAATGCTCTGCAAGATCACCATCAACAAGTGCCTAAATGCACCTTGCCCTAGTACATTTAAGGAGAGAATGCCTCCAAGAATGCGGCACAAGGTGGAGATTTCATTGTCGCCGGTGGCAGCACTCCGTACCGTTGCAAGATATGAGGTGGTGAATTCCTCGCTTTTTTGCGGTGGTGTGTGCGGTCATGGCCGGATGTGAGCACTCCATGTGTCGCATGTCCATCTGTTCCTTTTTCTCCTTCCAACATCTAGCCCCACAGGGTGTACCCCTCGCTCTTCCGGCGAAGCTACAAAGCCATCAACGACGTCCAAGCCAAGACCAACCATGCATGCTACCCCAACTCCAACAACATCGACGCCGCTCGAGGCCGACGAGGCAAGATGGTGCAGGCGGGCGTGGCCGCAAGAAAGGACTCGTTATTGATGACGCGTGTACCACTTCATGCATGGACTCTGCCGCCGCCACACACACACATCACCACCATGCATGGAGAACGCAAAGTGAAGGCCGAAGACGAAAAATTGCGCAACTTAATCGAAGGTGTCTCACAGCACTATCTGTGGGAGTAAATAACGGGGGCTTTCCGAGACGTCCGAGAACCAGGAGACCACAGTCGCTTGATCACTTGGTCGTGCCAGCAGGCCTCACATTTTCTTTTCTTTTCTTCTTTTTGTATTTGTGTACTCTGTACACTGGCAGGCCTGCAACATTTTGTTCCCCGGTGCATGGGAGACATTTATACAACATATCTCAATCTTTTTGTATGGGTGTTTCTTCCTTCATGTCAAACACGGCCATCCAACTGTATCCCCCAAATGTCCCCCGTTTCAAACACGCCATTCAAACGAAATGTATCGAGTTCGATATAATAAGTGCAAAAATAGGCTAGAGGCCGGTGAAGCCAGTGTGAATGCGACGAGGTTTCTCAACGTGAATGCGGGTTTTGGAAAGGGAGAGGAGCGGACGGAGCGAGAGAGGAGAGTGGGCTTAGAGCTAGGGTTTGAAGGGGGGGAGGGGGGGCAAATTGGGGTTTTTGTGGGGACGACGTGGGTCGGTGGTGGGCTGGGCTGAAATAGCGGACGCGCCCGGGCCACCCCATATCTGCCCTACATTTGGGCTGGATATGAGGGCTGACGAACAGCCCGAGCGTTTGAGGCCGGTTTGAGGGTTCGGATGGGTTGGTTTTTTTTTTTGACCGGTCCGCCTACCCCGGCGTTTAAGATGGGTTTTAGGTGCCTGGTTGTACATGCTCTAAAATTTCTACAGACACTGGGACGGGCGTTGGCCATCCAACTATGTCCCCCATTTCAAACACAACATTCAAATGAAATGTAACGAGTTTGATAAAATATATGCAAAAATAGGCAGGAAGCCAGTGAAGCCAATGTGAATGCAACGAGGTTTCTCAACGCAGACAAGTTTTTTGGCATGGGTCAGAGGTGTGAAGTCAACGGTCCGACCCAATTTGATGATCCGAGCATTTGCAGGCGTCTTAGTGACCCGTGTTGGAGATGCGCTAAGAAGCACAACCCCATCATTCTACTGCATATCCTTTTGTATTTAGCTGATCGGATAACATGAGCCATGAAAGAACCTAATTTTCTTGACACACTTAAAAGCCCAAATCCACTTAAAAGGAGCCGAGGCATGTATGTGCTGAAAAAGGAGCTTATAGAATCTACCAGAAAAGTAAACATCTGTATTAAAAAAACATCTGAATTCCAGATGAAGGCCCAAGAGCCATTACCAGAGATGCTTAGAGGGAGAGTGGGCACAATTTACCTAGCTCGGCTTGCTTCTCTCCAGCCTCTGTTTTGCTCCCGCGGGCGGCCCGGGGGCGAACCCTAGCCGCCACCGCACCACCCATCGCCGGTCCCTCCTCCCCACGCCGCCGCCGGCGGGTGTTGCCGGGCTAAGCCCACGCGGCTCGGCGGCGGCGGGGCACTCTCCTCCTACTGGGACAGGGCGGCGCGGGCCTCTTCAGTTCCGCTGGATGCTTGACCGAATGCGCGTGCTGGCGCGTGTGCTTGCGCTCGAGGCGGCGCGACGAGGTGGCGTAGGCAGTGCAACATGGCGCGGGGCGCGGGGCGCGGCTGCGTGTGTCCTTGGTGGAGGGAGGGCACTTCTTCGTCCTGCTTGGCGGCCGGCGGCGGCGTCCCGGTGGCCTGGGCGTGGATCCGGTGGTTGGCTCCTCTAACAGCGTCTCCCGGTGTCCTGTGGCACAGATCCGGTGGCCAGGGGGCCGTGCGTGCTGCGGCGTCTCCGGGCGCGTTGTGGCTGCGCTCCCTGCCTCGGCGATTAGATCCAGCCGGCCTGGATGGGGAGGTGTGGCAGCCCTCCCGTCCCTGCTCGCAGTCTACGCGTTGGCGTGCGTCTGCAGGCAGCAGGATGTTGTGCTTGGATCTGGCTCATCCAGGATTGGCTGTTGGTGGTGCTGCTTTCCGGCGGAGCAGTGATGGCGAGTGCGATGGTGGTCCCTATGTGGCGTTGGTGCGATTGCTGAGCAGGGGTGCACGGATCAGCGGAGGTGCTGGTTGACATTGGTCGCCTGCGTGGGTGTGGAGGTTTTGCCGCTCCGGGCGAAAGCTTGGCCGGTTCTTGCTGGCCGGCGGCGGCGGCGCCTGTGGGTGTCGCTATCTTTCTTGGAGGCGCTGTCAAGGAGTTTGGTGCTCCCTCCACTCTCGGTTCAAGATCTTCGGGCGAAAGTCAAGATCCTTCTGTTGGATCAGGCGGTGGCGTCGTTTTCCCTCTTGGGGGCGCCGTCTTCGAGATCTTGGTCCCTTTTGTGCTTCTGGTAGGCTGGACATGCATGACATCGCGGTCGGCAGGTGCCCGACTGGCGGTGTGGGAGGTTGGTGTGGCGTTGCGACTGGTGCGGCAACGACGATGGTGGCAAGCGGAGCCGGGTCGCGACTTGTCCTTCTGATATCGATGGTCCGGTGCGTCAATGGGGGTGCCTATGCTGGTTTCTTGCTGTGACAGAGAAGTTGGTGCTGCGGGCGGCGAGGCCACTGCGGCAACGATGAATCCATGAGGGGGGTTTCAGCGGGTGGTGCTCTCCGGAGGTTGTGTTGGACTAGGTTGATGCTAGGCTTGCAGCTTTCTCTTCTGAAGCTCTTCAGCAAAATCGGAGCTGCCATGTCCTCAACGCCTTGGTCGACTGTTTGGCGTTGCTTTGTTGTTCGGTGCATCCGCTCAACGGTTGGTAAGTCTGCGCTTGTCGAGGTGAAGTCGAAGTCGTCTGATCAGATGGGATGATGATGGCGATGACGCTCTCGGTCGGTGTCGACGAGCCGGCTTGTGTCGGTGGCTATGTGCTGTGATCTTGTTTGTGGCCAGGTCCTCCGAGTGTGGCTTGTAATCTAGGTTTTGGCCCGGTTTTCCTTAAATTAACCGGGCAACTCTCTTCTTCTTAATCAATGAAAATGGCAAATCTTTTGCCTCGTTTAAAAAAAAGATGCTTAGAGCATCTCCAGCCGTTCGACACCCCCAGGGGCTGAAATAGCGCCTCCTGGGGGCCGACCGGCGGCAAAATCGGTGTGGTGGCAGTATGGTTCCCACCCGCCGACCCAAGTTGGCCCTAGATGCTGGTTTTTGAAAATCGAATTCAGCTAAAGTTCGTAAAAACGACATAAATTTGGATGAAATTCAGGCGGTTTTCATTGATATTTGGACAAATTAAAAGACATAATTAAAAAAATAAAAAACTACGCCGCCGCCGACCGACCCGAGCCTTCTACATGCCGAGGAGCTTGTAGAAGGCGGTGGAGTCGCCGCCGCCGTCGTCATCATCGCCGCCTCGTAGGCCGCCGTCCTTGTTGCACCCTTGTCCTGGGTCGCCAAGACGGACGGGGTTGGACGTCGGCACCTCCTCGTCGCCCTCGTCGAGGACGATGATGCCTCCCTCATCGCGGCCGCGGCGACGAGCGGCGATTTCCTCCAGGGCGCAGCGCTGGCGCTCCATTTCCTCCCGCACGTAATCGTCCCGCACTCATTTTAGGCCGGTCTTGAGGTCGGTGGCCATGGCGGCGTCCTCCTCCTTCACGATGACGCGCTCCTCCGGCTCCTTCGGCCTGACCAGGCGAAGATGGCCGCTGGGGGAGGGGAAGGTTGGCGGCGGCGGCCCTCGCTTATGACGAGGCTGCCGCCGCGGCTGCACCGGCTCTCCGGCGTCTCTTGGGGCTCGGCCTTGACGTGGGCGAGCGGCGTCATGCGCCGGAGGAGTGGGAGCCGGAGGAGGAGGAAGACGCGCCCACCATTCGCCTCAACAGCCACGAGCTGCCGCTCCGGCGCGAGAACGACGGTGCCGCTGCCCGGTACTCCATCCGCGGCGAGTTGCCGCCCTCGATGTGCTCGAGGATGGCCTCGAGAGTGCGACCGGGGATACCCATCATTGACGCCGGCCCTCGGAGTTGTGGCGCCCGCGGGGTGCCGGAGCGCCGTTCGTGGACGCGAGTTGGTCGGCGTGGCGGCGCTCGAAGTACACCGTCCACAGATTGTGGCTGTCGGGGGCGTACCTCGGCTGCTGCCGCGCGTTCTCCGGCAAAAACGACCGGATCCGCGCGACCTCGGCGCGCCGTTCAGCACTAGAGGATGGCGGTGGCACTGGGACTCCGCCGACGCTAAGCCTCCATGAGCCCGGCAACCGCATGTCGGGTGGCGTCGGGTAGGTCGCCTCGTAGAGGAGGCGAGCCTTCGCCTCATGCAGGTGGCGGCGTGTGACGCCCCCGATTCAATCATACACTAATCATACACGCAAATGTGTACGATCAAGATTAAGGACGCACGGGAAGATATACACAACTCTAGACACAAATAAAATAATACAAGCTTTATATTCACTGGTACAGCGAGGTGCTATACAAATGGTTTTTAACTCCTTTCCGCGACAGCGTTCTGAACCGTCGCCTAGTGAGTGACTGCGATAGGGGGGGTCCTTCCCACACGACACAGAAATCGTCGGGGATAGGCTCTCCTGGTACACACGCTCGGCAAAATGAGGTCGTATGTGACGGGCGAGCGATCAAATACGGTTATACGTACAGTTGTGCGAAAAAAATATATAATTATACAGGCCAAATCGTTTCCGGTCGTAAGTACATCCCACACAGTCAGTTCCGGCTAAACGTTTCCGTTCGTATGTATATTCCACACAGTCAATCCAAGGAATACATTTCCGTTAGTATGTATATCCCACACAGTTAATCTAGGAAGTACATTTCCGTTCGTATATACATCCAACACAGTCACTCCAAGGAAAACGTTTCCGTTCGCAGGTACATCACACACAATTTTTTCCATTAAATCGTTTGTGATAACGTTGCCATTGCACACGATATTAACAATTTTATCATTTGCGTTATTGAATGCATCACACATGGTGCGTAGAAGAAACTGTGTGGCAAAGGCTGTCCATCACACACACTTTTTATGTGGTAAACGTTTGCGCAAGGTGGCCTAACGCAAATAGTTTTCAAGAGGATGTCGTGTGTGATAGTTCATTGATCCAACACGGTTTATTCCTAGAAAGTGTGTGCATTGCCTGAGGTCACCGCCCACGGTGTTTTCTCAATGACCGTTTGCAATAGAAAAACCCAATTAGCAGGCTAATTGGCCATTAGCAGGCTAATTGTCCTATTATTAATAATCCATTTATTAATCTAACTGACATTTCATATTAAGCACACAATATATTTCATTTTCATATTAAGGAAGCAGTATTTCATAATTGAAATACGTCAGAGTACAACATCATATAGCTTCGACACTCAGCTACCCCATTACACAACTGCACCAGCACCAAGTTTCACATGCAATATCTATAACCTTTCAAAATTAGCATCATAGACGGTACATAGACAGATGGATCTCATCTGGAAAACTGCTGAAGCGGAAGGCGAATATTGAGCCTTCATTGATGTTGAAGGTCTTTGCAACTTTAGGCCAGTGCTTGTCCATCCTTCGTCCTCTTCAGGAACACTTCAATATTGAACCGTGGGTGTTGTATGAATACCTTCCTCGCCTCCTGACCATACAGGTGGTTTGAGAGGTAATCATCAGTGAACTGCTTTGGAAAGGCCTGAAAACAAGGATATGCATAAATATCTTCTCTAGATTTGAAATGGCGCAAAGGAATTAAAAAGGCAAGGTATAACAGTTAGTACCATCCCGTAGTGAACTGATGTCTTCTTCATTTTGCAGACAAAGATCTTGTTGTTTTTTGTGGCTAATTTCTTTATCGTAACAATCTTTCTGAGTTTCTTGACTTGACTGATATTCATGGACAACTCATTTCCACATATGCAAAAAGGGTCAAACAGTGGGTCAAAACCTCTGACAGCAGGACCTACATGTGCAAGACCAAATTGTTAAAAACCTAATATTTAAAAACAAGAAGTGGAAAGGTGTGTTATTAACTGCAACATGCCTAATATTTAAAAACAAGCAAACGTAGTCATTCAAACTTGTATTGTGCAGGTCTAAGTACACTAGTTATTGGCCCTGTTTGGATCCATGGGTTAGAGTTAGTTTGAGCTAGTTTGGGGTCAAATAGCCCTAAAGTATCCAAACATGAGGGCTAGTTTGAGCTAGTTGCGTCAAACCCACCCAAAACAACTATCCCACCCAAGAGGTGCTGATTTGGGCTAGTTCTCGTAGTGCATTTATTGTCAATCTAACACTGTCATCCAAACACCTCTTTGACTAGAGTTAGTTCAGGGTTAGTCATTGTTTAGTATCATTGTTATTTAGAAAACGTAGGATAGCGCAGGATTTATTCTACCTTGACTTGTACTCCAAGATAACCATGTACTCCTACATGTATGCCCACGAGGCTCAAGCAATACAATCAACTATTCCACCAATCTCTCTCTCTCCCTTTTAACTGTCATGAGCTAGAAACTAACTCTAACCTCTAGCTAAGTTAGAGTATCCAAACAGTGCCAATGTTAAATCAAATGGAAAGGCGTGTTCAATACTCCCTCCGGTCCTTTTTACTCTGCATATAAGAATTGTCTGAAGTCAAACTTCATAAAGTTTGACCTTATTTATATGAAAAAATATCAACATCTACCATGCTAAAGTTATACTCCCTCCGTCCGAAAAAACTTGTCCCTCAAATGGATGTATCTAGCATCAAGATACATCCATTTGAGGAACAAGCTTGGGACAAGCTTTTTCGGACGGAGGGAGTACAATATGAAAATTTAAGTCATGACACATGTACTGATATTTATTTCATATTGTGAATGTTGGTATTTTGTTCTATAAAGTTGGTCAAACTTTACGAGGCTTGACTTTAGACAAATCTTATATGCGCACTAAAAAGATTCGGATGGAGTACAATATGCTTAACAGCAACCAAATATAGTCATTCATAGAGCTATTGTTAAATTTGGTATTGATGAATTGAACTGCATAGTTCATACTAGCACATATAGAACATCACACTGTTAATAGCTGAAATAAACAAGACATACTACGAACAACCAAAGATGGCAATTGAAATTGGACATATGCTCACTACAAACAACCGAACAACTATAAACTATAGAAATAAACAAGGCGTAATGCAAACAATCAAATATAGCAATAAATACTGGACACACTACAAAAAAAAAGACACATCCGTGACATTTTGGCCCGAACAAATTTTTTTTCTGTCATGCTTATGACACTTCTATGACGATAATTGTGACGAAACCCGGTATTATCATAGATGTGGTGGGCTCCTACTTCTATGACAAAAAATCATGATAGAAAATGGGCTTTTCGTCCTGGGCGGGCCGGGGACGCACCTGCATGACATTCTTTGGGCCATCCATGACGGAAAAAATCGTGGAAGAAGCGAGGGCGAGGAAAATTTTGGGGAGTTCCCGGTTACGGTGGGTGGTCGGGGCCGAGCGATGCACGGAGGTTTGCGCGCTTCTCTCGTACACGTATGCGCGTGTGTGCGAGGCGTTGGGCTCTAACAGAACCCGAGTGAGGCATTGGGCTCTAACCGAACCCGAGCGATTGCACTAACTACGTTACTGAACCCCGATCGATCCCTTGGCTGTTAACTGAACCTGAGCGATTCCTTCGCTACTGCTGCTAACTGAAGCCGATCGAAGCTGCCTCTTGATGAACTGTCCCCAGTGGGGGTTGGATGAACAGTTCCCGGTGGGGGTTGGATGAACAGGACCCCGTGGTAGTAGAGGCCGTTACTACTGGATGAACAGGACCCCGATCGAGGAGGTGGGGGTGGATGAACAGTAGCCGGTGGAGGGACCCCGTGGAGGGCTGGTTGAACAGGACCCCGTGGAGGGCTGGTTGAATAGTACCCGGTGGAGTCTGGATGAACAGGACCCTGTAGATGAACAGTAGCTAGTGGAGGCAGGAGAAAGTCCACGGTGGATGAACAGTAGCAGGTGGAGGCTGGAGGAAGTCGACGGTGGATGAACAGTAGCCCGTGGAGTCCCGTTTTGCGGTACGCCACACCCCTCCCGATGAACAAGACCCCTGTTTCGACCGTAGCACTCCAACACAAGTCCGTTTCCTCCGTTTTGTGATACGCCACACCCCTCCTGATCAACAGGACCCCGTTTCGACCGTAGGCACTCGAATAGAAGTCCATTTCCTCCATTTTGCGGTACGCCAGATCCTTCCCGATGAACAGGACCCCGTTTCGACCGTACGTGGCCAAACAGAAAGGCCATTTCCTCCGTTCTGCGGTAAGCCAGACCTCGTTTCGGCTGTTCCGTCCAAGCCGGTTGGCTCCCGATGAAGACGACGCCATTGCTGCCGTCCGTTGCCTCTCCATGTACACGAGCCCTGGCCGTATGTATGCGCGAGTAGGCGTTCGAGACCCCGCCCGTATGTACGTACATGGCCATATTTTTGCGATCGGGCTGTATGTACGTGTACACAGTTTAGAAGGGACTGCCTGAACTGCTACGTCGGGGGCTCTACTACTACACGTGCCGCTGCTTGCTCGGCCACGGTTCATCGTTGCAGAGAGACCGATCGACCAGTATGTACGTACATGTTCGCGACCAGAATGACAACGCTACGTACGCTTCGACCAGGTGGGGCCTAGCTGTCAGGGAGGATAAGGAGGCACTTCCTTGCGTGCGATGTTATAGATGGTGGGTCCGAGCTGTCAGGGGGAGGATTCAATTTTTTTCGCGCCTAATATGGAGGCACTTCCTTGCGTCCGAAGATATAGCTGGTGGGTCCCAGCTGTCAGGGGGAAACATTTTTTTTTTGCAAAATACGGCCCTTCCGGTAGGTCCCCGCTGTCAGGTGGAGGAATCATTATTTTGCGCGTAATAAGGAGGCACTTCCTTGCTGCGGCCCTGGACCCAGCTGTCAGCCTTTCCACGTACAGTCCTCTTCCGATGTAAGTCGTTCCTTTACCACGTTGATCATGCCGCGGCGAGAGCACCAAGGCGGTGGATGACGGCCAGGCCTAGGAAGGGAATGACCCAGAGCCGGGGAAGACTCGACAGTTGTTTCCCACGCGGAGGGGAGTAGAGGGTTTACTGGTTGGGCTGCAGTGTGAGGCTGCCGTCGCTGGAGAATAACAGGAGGTCTGGGTGAGTACAGGGATGGCCAGGCCAGCGATGGGAGTAGGGTGGGGCGGTGAGGCCTGCGCGACAGCAGAGCCGGCCACGGGAGGCAGGAGCAAGCGGCACGACTAGCGCTGGTTTGGGCGGGTGGAGCAAGAAGACCAGAGGTTGAAGAAGCACTACGGCCGTTGGATGGACATCGTACGGTCACTGGAGCTAGAATCGTTCATATTGACTAAGTTGACAAAGACCTCCGTCCGCGTCAACTTAGTAGGCCCACAAGTCAGCCTCCAACTATGGTGGGTCCTAGATAGTAGGGGGAGTATTCATTTTTTTGTGTGTAATAAGGTGGCACTTCCTTGCGTGCGAAGATATAGCTGGTGGGTCCGAGCTGTCAGCGGGATTAATGTTTTTTTTGCAAAATACAGAGGCCCTTCCGGTGGGTCCCTGCTGTCAGGTGGAGGAATCATTATTTTGCGTGTAATAAGGAGGCACTTCCTTGTAGCGTGCGGTCGTGGACCCAGCTCTCAGCCTCTCCACGTACAGTCCTCTTCTGATGGATGTCGTTCGTTGACCACGTTGACCACGCCGCGCCGAGAGCACCAGGGCGGTGGATGATGGCAAGGCCTAGGAAGGGAACAACCCGAAGACTCGGCAGTGGTTGCCCACGCGGTGGGGAGTACGAGGGTTTACTGGTTCGGCTGCCGTCGCCGAAAATAACAGGAGGTGTGGGTGAGTAGAGGAATGGCCTGGCCAGTGATGGAGTAGGGTGGGGCGGTGCAGCCTGTGCGGCAGCACAGCCAGCCATGAGAGGCAGGAGCAGGCAGTCCCACCGGCGCTGGTTTGGGCGGCTGGAGCAAGAAGATCAGATATTGAAGAAGCAGCACGGCCGTTGGATTAACATCCAACGGTCACTGCTGCTAGAATCGTTTGTGGACTAAGTTGACAAAGCCTTTTGTACACGTCAACCTAGTAGACCCACAAGTCAGCCTCCAAATCTATCTCAAACAGCACACAGCCCGAAATTTCTAGCCAGATTCAAATTAATTTAAAAACTAAACATACCTTAATTTAAATCCAATGAAATTTTACCTGCACAAAAACAATGAAATTTAAAATATCAAAATCCGAAAGAAAAAAGTATTTTGGAACTAATTGCCTGTTTGCTGTATTTTTTCATTTTACAACCCATTTCTTATTACTTATAGCCCATTTCTTATTACTTATAGCCCATTTTCTGGGTAAGCCCGAATGCATCCCTCCTCGTCTTGAAAGATTTCCGGCCCAGCAGGGCGTAGAAAAGCAAGTAGGCCTACGTTAGTTATTCTGCAAAAAACAAAATAGCTGGTCTAGCCATTTTTAGAAAGGAAAAAAAAACTGGGCTGGTCATGTGGTAGACATATGAAATAAAAGCCTGGGCTAGACGGGTCACAGCTCCCGCACAACCCAGTTGATACCCTTCTCCATCCCGAAAACAAAAAAAAAGAAAATACTGCTCGCGCTGCTGGGGCCCGGGTGTCTGCCGCTCCTTGTGCAGTTATCTCGCTTATTAACTACGTTGATAGTGGCGTGCGACCCAGATGCCAGGAAACCATCAGGAGGAACCCTTTTTTTTCTTGTAATAAAGGAGGCACTTGCTTGCCTACTGCCATGATCTTGGTGGGTCCCTACTGTCATCCTCACCATGTACAATCATCTCCTTATTCCTCTCGGTTGTTAACCATGTTTACAACACCAGAGGGCGGCGCCGCGGTGAGCGAACCAAGGCGGAGGACGATGGTGACGCCTCCGACGGGAACGAACAGGAGCCGGGGAAGATGCGCAGAGTTTTAGGGTGCGATGTGGCCACAATGCATGCACGGCAGCACAGCTAGCCGTGGGAGGCGGGAGCAGGCGGTCCTGCCAGCGCTGGCTTGGCTTTAGCGGCTGGAGGAAGAAGAGACTGAAGAAACACGACAGACGTTGAATGTCAATCCAACGGTCAAGGTTGGCACAATCGTTTGTTGACTAAGCCGACACCAAGTAGCATACTTTTTTATATATAGGAAGAAAAGAAAAACTGGGCTCGTTCGCCAGATAACATTCCCGAAACTACGACCGTTTGATATTGCGTCGCAACTAAAACTGCGAGGAAAATGCGTTCGTTTGCCGTCCTCCTCCCAGGGAACGTTCGCCACATAAGTGACTAGCACCCTTGGTATTCAACCGAGAGGTCTTGGGTTCGAGTCCCAGGAACCCTCAATTTTCTCCTCCTTCCTTCCTTGCAAAAAGAAAAGAAAATCAAAGACTTGAGAAGGCGTACAGAACAAGCTAGTGTACCAGTAAAGAGACGTTACTTAGTTTTAGAAAAAAGAGAGACGTGCTCCTGTAGCTGGTTCGAATCCAAACCTAGACTATGACTATATATGGTGCTATGCTACTCTACAAGTAATGAAACTAACATATCCAACGTTCACTTCTCCTCTTCTCTACTTACTCTGCTTAGCATCAGAAGCTTTGGCCGCAGCAACCATGTCCGCTGGCGGCTCGTCCACCTGCTCTTCAGCAGGTAACAACCAGATATGCGCCAAGTTGCCACCCCGTACCATCGCCTGTGGGTCTCATCACACCCCCGCCGGCACACGCACCGCAGCCGATTGCTCATCGCAACCCGCTGCCGTTGGTGTGGTGCCACTGCTGCAAATCACGCAGTGTCATCCGTCGCGTCTCAACCACAATCCTCAACCCTGGCCGAGCCTTCTACAAATGCCCGAATCATGGGGTAATAATATGTTTAAGTGTTGTTCCATTGCTTTCAGTTGCTTTTTTTTAATAGTTTGGTTGATGATCTTCCAATTTGATTCGTGCAGAAAAGGGAAGATTCGTGTGATTTGTATTTCTGGGAAGTTGCTGATGTGGGGGAATGGAACTACGCTGATTATTTGGTTAGCCGAGGAATCCCAATACCAGCAGGATGGGGTGTTGGACAAGTAACTGAAGGAACGTCAGAAGAGGAAGATGCAGAGCAGAAGGTTAAAGATGCAGTTCCTCTGATCATGGCCAAGCAACAGCTGCTGAACGGCCTTGACATCAATGAGGAGATGAAAGAGCTTGTGAAGATAATGGGCAAAATTGATGTGCTCTGTAGGATGATTGTCTCTTTATTTGCAGTGTATGTAGCACTCATGATGTATTCAGTGGCTATGACATGAGCACTTTGCTGAAACTAGTAATGAATGAAACCTGTTTAGCAGGCTGGGCGTAGTGTTGTGAACATCTAATGATTTCTATTAACGGAAATCGGGGGGTATCCCCTTTTGCTCATAAATAAATAAATAGCAGATGCCCTTTTGCTAATAAATAAATAAATTAGCAGAGGCCCTGTCGGGTCAGCTTCGTTCCCATTCGAAGACGTAGAGCAAATTGCAGTCCAACAGCAAACTATGTCATCAAATGCAAGTTTCACAGCCAAATCTGAGTACAACTAAACAATAATGTCATCATGTTTTAGTCGTCATACAATCACAAAACAGAAATTAACATACAGAATAAGTGATGTTCTCACAGCAAAATACTAAACAACAACTTCATCAGGTTCCAGTTGTCATAGCAAACACAATTTCACCTAGTAGATAAAAAGTCGTCTTCTGATAGGCAAATACGACAAAAGCAATCTAATCATCATCCGCAGCAGCAGCGTCAACATCTTCGCCATGTGTATCAGTCTGAATTGTAATTCCCCCCCAGTGTCATCTTCTTCTTCGTCCTCAATGTCCTCGAACGTTGGCGTCTTATTGATCAACTCTCGTATGTCCACAGCCCAACAGGCAATCTTTTCACCAGCATCATTGACGTGATGGTTCTCAAAGATATTTGGAACATTTGTGGAATCTTCTACATCAGGAGCAGTGTAAGAATCATCTTGTTGTGCAACTTCATTAAATGAATTCCTCTGCTCAAACCTTTGCAATACTCTCTAGTCATCACTACGTGCATATTAGTCTTCCAAGAAAAATATCTGTGTTGCTTGATTTGCCAAAATAAAAGGCTCGTCGGTCTGGTACGCCGCCTTGACATTGATGGATTGGAAATAATCACCAGCTCTGGGTTTTGCGATCCTGGAAAACATGTTATACCAACGACAGCACAACAGAACCACACACCGATGAACCTCGAAACTGGAGATATACTGCAACTGAACAATGTCTGTT
The DNA here is from genome assembly GCA_011799875.1 of Thinopyrum elongatum. Lineage (NCBI taxonomy): Eukaryota > Viridiplantae > Streptophyta > Magnoliopsida > Poales > Poaceae > Thinopyrum > Thinopyrum elongatum. Next base: position 94,491,560 of record CM022297.1, read on the forward strand.
ATGTTAGCATACATTTCAGCTGTCTCTTCGCCGTACTTATCCGTGCTCATGATGGCACTGTTTTGTGTCTTCCTGCCTTTGTCGCGTGCAAGGGTGTTGTAGAGCACATCTCCAACAACGCAAGATTCATAATGTCTTACCCGAGTATCAGGACCCATTGCTAGTGCGTAAAGGGCATCATTAACTGCCTGCCCATCCTCCCGCATCTTCTTAACCTATGGTTAGAAAATAGACAAGCTGATCATCTTATGTACTTAATATATTAAAAAAACTGACTGTGCAATTCAAAAGCTTACATGGCTCTTGAACCATTTCGCAAATCCTGCCATAACTAGTTTGCCAATGTTTCTTGGATTTTGCGGTAGTTACTCCTTTTTGTAGATGCTGCACAACATAGTGATCGCGTCAAACATCTAAATATATAAGAATGTGCTGCATGTTTAGTAGATTACGATGTATAAGTTGCAGTACTTAGCACTTGCTCAATATAAGGTAGAATCCCAGGACAGTTATTTAACACATACCAAACCATTTTGTCCGAATCTTTAGGTTTGTCGTCTTGTCGACTCTTCCCTGTAACTCGAACAGAACAATCAAAAACATTGAGCTCGGGATTGTCTTCACCCACCTCTTTGCTAAGCTGATCAGCTGTTTCAATGTATTTTGTGCAGAATGTCAACGCTTCTGTAGCAATGTAGACCTCTGCAATGGAACCCTCAGGTCTAGCTCTGTTCCTAACATAGCCCTTGAAAGTGCCTAGCCGCCTTTCAATAGGGTACATCCAGCCATACTGTACTGGACCTCTAAGTAGTGCCTCATCAGGTAGATGAACAGCCAAATGCACCATCACATCAAAGAAGGCTGGAGGATATATCTTCTCAAGGTCGCATAGGATAGTTGGTATCTTGTCTCTAAGATGCTCCAAAGCATCTATCCTGATATTTCTACTGTAGAGTTCCCTGAAGAATTGTCCCAACTCTACAACTGCTCTGTATAAGTCAGGGCGGCCCAATCCTCTAAGGATAACAGGTAAAACCCTTTGAAGTAGGACGTGGCAGTCATGAGTTTTCAACCCTTGTACCTTGTTTCCATCTGCACTGACTCTCCTTTCAGGGTTGGAAGCAAATCCATGTGGGAATCTCACATGTGACAGGACCTTGCAGAATTCTTTTCTTTTTACCTTGTCCAAGACGTACACAGCTGGTGCCATATCCCGTGGTTTACCTTCATCTTCCACCTGCAAATCCTTTCTGATACCCAGGTGTGTCAAATCAATCCTAGATTTTAAGGTATCTTTCGCCTTGCCTTCAATATTAAGAAGTGTGCCGATAATGCTGTCACATATACTTTTCTCAATGTGCATCACATCAAGATTATGCCGCAGATCCAAATCTTTCCAATACTCCAAGTCCCACAAAGTGGACCTGTGGGTAAACAATAATCTCTCTTCTGCCCTGCCACGCTTCCTTTTCCTGCTACCATTATCAGGATGGTTTCCTGGTGTAATATGCCTGACCTTCTCTAATTCCACTTGCAACTCATCGCCGGTGAGCCTCTTTGGCGCATCACGGTTTTCATGCTTTGCATTGAACACATGTCTTCGGTATTTTGTAGGACACGGCTTGTGCTTGGCAAGGAAACGATGGTGTCCAATGTAACAGATCTTGCTAAGTATTGCGTATGACAGCGGATTCTTGTCACAGCGAACACATGCATTGTAACCATGTGTCGTTCACCCCGACATAGTGCCCAAAGCCGGATAATCATGGATGCACCAAATTATAACAGCACGCAGAAAGAAATCAGATGGTGGGCTGCTATATAGGTCTCGAGTGAGAACACCCCTCCATAGCTGTTGAAGTTCCTCCACAAGAGGCTCCATGAATAAATCAAAATCCTTTCCAGGACTTTTTGGACCTTGGATGAGCAAGGCCATCATGTAGCTTGATTCTTTGGTGCAGACATTTGGAGGCATGTTGTAAGGGATAACAAGCACTGGCCACATGCTATATGTGGTGCTTTGGTGGCCAAATGGGTTAAATCCATCTATAGCTAAGCCAAGTCTAATGTTTCTTGGGTCAGCAGCAAACTTTTTGTGTTCTTGATTGAAGCTTTTCCAGTCACTACCATGAGATGGATGGCTCATTACATTCTGATCTCTATACTCCTGGTTCCTAGAATGCCACAGTACATACTCTCTTGTTTCAGCACCATGAAACAACCTCTGCAATCTTCGAATAATTGGAAAATGTCTCCGAACATTATGAGGAATCCTCTTCACAACATCGCCATCTTTCCATCTTGATGATTTGCATTTTGGGCATTCACTTAAGTTGGCATAATCCTTCCGGAACAGAACACAATTATTCTTACAAACATGGATCATATCATATCCAATTCCAACTGCGCGAAGGAAATTCTTCATTTTACTGTAGGTGTGTGGCAGCTCAGACGCATCTGGGAAAGATTTGCAGAAAGCAGCCAACATCGCATCGAATGATTTGTTGGTCATCTGCTCAGATGTCTTCACCTGAAGAAAGGTGACCATAGCTGAGAATACTGACAGCTTATTTCCTGGGGTGACAGCCACGTTGCATTGTTCCAACATGCGGGCCCACCATTTTTCTTCTGCAGGTGAAAGTTCACGAAATGCGTGAGCATTTCGTAGCATTATTTCAATGTTGGTCAAACTCACTGGCTCCGCCACCACCTCCTCCTCCTCCTCTTCCACCTGAGCATCAGGCAGATCAAGATGGTGATCTGCTGCTTCCACATAGTCAGTAACATTGATGTTCACAGCTTCACCATGATGAACCCACCTAGTATATGTGATCGACATCCCATACAAGTGTAGATGATTTTGCACAGTTGACTGATGTCTTGTAACTGAATTCATACAACTGCTACACGGGCAGAGCACATCTGATTTCGTACCACCGTACTCAGCTCTGATAAAGTTCATGAAGTTTTCAACCCCCTCGACATATGCAGCAGAGAATCTTCGAGCAGAAGTTATCCAAGTCCTGTCCATCTGTTAGACATACAAATTAGTTCTTCTACTAGATATTATAGGAAAAACATATATGCTTTTTTATGAAGTCCAGAAAAAAATACCTAGGTCGATGTCTAAAGCTATGGCAAGATATTTGGACAAGCAGATCTAAGTAACGAAATATATGTAAAGCTAATTCAACAAACATATTTGAGTGCTAAATTATGGCAGGCTATTTCAGCAGTCAATGAGGCCGAGCACATAGTCATCGAAGGCCATCTCAGCAACAAAGATTGAGTATAAAACGGTGTAGAGCTATTTCACCTAACAGATTGGCTTCTAGACCATGGCAATCTACGTCACAATAAATATATGGCAGGATATTTTAGCAACTAATCGGGCGTGGCATGCCATCTCAGCTAAGCAGATTGAGTGCAGAACAGGGAAAGGAAGCTTCTTAAGCAGAGCATATTGGCTGTAAACTATTTCGGCAAACAGTGAGATTAACAGCGTCTATCAGCTAACATTCAGTGCTACTCCGACATGCATGGGGCCTCAGTCTAGAATACGTGTACCGTGGGAGAAGCTGCCGCCGTGCGTCTCCACAAGAACGTCGCTAGCAGTGGCGGCGCGGCTAGAGGACGACAGTCTACGTGAGCGTACTGTGGGAGCGAGAGGATCACCGTGCGTCCCCTCGACGAACCACGGCGCCGACGTATCGGTGCGGCGTGGAGGGCGGCTCTGGTGGAGCGAATGGAGTGGAGGGGGCCGCGGGGGAGGGGTGTTTGGGGAATATTATTGGCTAGTTGGCCAAAGGGTGGTTGAATTTGGGATATGGGGGGAATTTTTGGGGGGAATTTTCGCATGGTGGGCGGGGGAGTTTGGCGCATGGTCGGTTTCCCCAAGTGCGGTCCCACGTGTCAGTGAAGAGGCAAGCTGAAGCGCGTTCCGTTTGCGTGAGCCGTGTGCAGGACCGGCCATGTGAGGGGTGCAATGCGACCGCGACAGGCGTGCTGTGAGTGTACCGCCTTTTTTCCTTTTAAACTTGGTGCTTCACGCGATCCATCGATACTACTACTAGTAATCCGGTAATCCCGACTAAAACGGCGCGGCCGGGTCTTTTCCCGCGCGATATGCTGGGAGGTTGGCTTAGTTGGTTTTTTAGGATGAGTAATGCTACACCTATGTAATCCCAGTTACATAATTAACGTAATGTGAAACGTGTGGGCTGTAGATTGGAGATTGGGGGGAGGGAGGGGCCCACCACCATGAAAATGAGGGGGAGAGAGAGAGGCAATTTACGTTAACCTTTTTGTAGGTTCCCGTAGATGTAGAAAGATGTGAAATGCGTGAATGTGTAGTGGACGTACTATTGGAGTGCCTAAGATAAATTGTGTATGTAGACCCTATGTGTTTATTTACTTCGCATGTTAGCTTTGTCTCGAGTCAAACCTTCTAAGTTTATACGCAAAAAAATGAATCATCATTGCATATATTTTCATACTCCTACAATATATCTTACTATTATTGTGAAAGTTCATATACACCGGACGAGATTCATGCAAACACGGCAGATTTTCATTACATTTCGAACTTTTATAGGACAGAAAAATAAAAGAAACCTGACCCTAAACCTATTCTACGGCGGCGACCGACGTCCTCCATCTGCCATCTCCATGTACGGGGGCGGGGTTCAAGACCTGTGAAGTGAAGGTGCGGTCTCCGGCGAGGAAGAGTAGAACACGGGAGACGGATCGGCCAGTTGGCACACCATGCCCTGCCGCCTCCCATGCCCTACTCATCCTTAGAGGAGTCCCCGACCTCGGCGGTGCCGGTGGACGTGAGGTCGATGATGATGGACGTGGATGGTCCGTCGCTTCACCTGCCACATGCGCCACCGAACGTTGGATGGCGGCAAGTAGGACGCGTGGCCGACGGTGCTCCCGTCGTCGGCTGCCAGCGTGGCCACCGCTTGTGCGGTCGCGTCCGCGTCCGGCTACGCCGCTATTGCGTTGCGAGCGGTGACTTGAGCGAGGGCGGCGACCTCGAGCTTCATCCCCGAAGACAAGCTCTCCCGCAGAGCGTTCACGCTCACGGTCATGGTGGATGTGGTGCCAGGTAGCAGGAGGATGCGCTATGGTGTGGAGTTTAGCTGGGCGTTGCCTCTTTAAGTAGCGCATTCCGGTGAGGCTAAGCATCCGGGTGCGTCATTAAGTCGTCGGAGTTGGTTCCTCGGGCACGGAGCCTCTTAATGACGATATACGGATGGACGACATGAATGCGGGCAGCTGGCGCCGGCTGGGAACGCACCGCGCGACGGCGCGAGATGAGGGTTTTTGGTGTGCCAGGGTAGTCAGCTGCGGTCATGGCAACGTTGGAGATGCCCTTTGCTCACATGCGATCCCCACATGTCATTGAAAAAGCAAGATGCCCCGGCATGGTCTCAGGTCCAGGGGATGCAGTTGGCCGCACTAGACCACTCCGAGGACGCGTCGCGACGCGCGCGCACTTCGGCACCCCGTGCATCCTTGATGAGCCGGGTGTTGATCTGCTGGTCATGCCACAGCGCTAACGTCACCCTCGACACCCTGAAGCCGAGCGTGTCCAGCGACGATGAGCGTGTCGCTCACCGCGGTCGCCGTGTCCAGAGGCGGTGCGGGAGCAGTGATGCGGCTTGCAGCTACGTCGGTATTTCCCCAAAGAGGAAGGGATGATGCAACACAGCGGCGGTAGGTATTTCCCTCAGTGATGAAACCAAGGTTATCGAACTAGTAGGAGAACCAAGCAACACTACGTAAACAGCACCTGCACACAAATAACAAATACTCGCAACCCAACGTGTAAAAGGGGTTGTCAATCCCTTTCGGGCAACGGCGCCAAAAATTGGCAAACAGACGTGAGAGAGTAGTAAATATTGATAGATCGAACGCCAAATAAAATAAAGTGCAGCAAGGTATTTTTGTATTTTTGGTTTAATAGATCTGAAAATAAAAGTTGCAAATAAAGAAAAGAGTGAATAGCAAAACAGATCTTGAAAGCAAATATATTGGAAAAGAGACCCGGGGCCGTAGGTTTCACTAGTGGCTTCTCTCAAGAAAAATAGCAAATGGTGGGTAAACAAATTACTATTGGGCAATTGATAAAACTTCAAATAATCATGACGATATCCAAGCAATGATCATTATATAGGCATCACGTCCAAGATTAGTAGACCGACTCCTGCCTACATCTACTACTATTACTCCACACATCGACCGCTATCCAGCATGCATCTAGTGTATTAAGTTCATGGAGAAACGGAGTAATGCAATAAGAACGATGACATGATGTAGACAAGATCTATTTATGTAGAAATAGACCCCATCGTTTTATCCTTAGTAGCAATGATACATACGTGTTGGTTCCCCTTCTGTCACTGGGATCAAGCACTGTAAGATCGAACCCACTACAAAGCACCTCTTCCCATTGCAAGATAAATAGATCGAGTTGGCCAAACAAAACCCAAATATCGGAGAAGAAATATGAGGCTATAAGCAATCATGCATATAAGAGATCAAAGAAGACTCAAATAACTTTCATGGATAAAAAGATAGATCTGATCATAAACTCAAAGTTCATCGGATCCCAACAAACACACCGCAAAAAGGGTTACATCATATGGATCTCCAAGAGACCATTGTATTGAGAATCAAACGAGAGAGAGAAAGACATCTAGCTAGTAACTACGAACCTGTAGGTCTACAAAGAACTACTCATGCATCATCGGAGAGGCACCAATGGAAATGGTGAACCCCTCCATGATGGTGTCTAGATTGGATCTGGTGGTTCTGGACTCTGTGGCGGCTGGAATTGATTTTTGTCGACTCTCCTAGGGTTTCTGGAATATTGGGGTATTTATAGAGCAAAGAGGCGGTTTGGGGGGCACCCGAGGTGGGCACAACCCACCAGGGCACCCCCCAGGCGCGCCCTGGTGGGTTGTGCTCCCCTCGGAGCACCCCCCCAGGCACTTCTCCGGCCCACTGGATGTCTTCTGGTCCAAAAAAATCCACAAAAACTTTTGCTGCATTTGGACTCCGTTTGGTATTGATTTCCTGCGATGTAGAAAACATGCAAAAAACAGCAACTGGCACTTGGCACTATGTCAATAGGTTAGTGCCAAAAAATGATATAGAATGACTATAAAATGATTGTAAAACATCCAAGAATGATAATATAACAGCATGGAACAATCAAAAATTATAGATGCGTTGGAGACGTATCAGCATCCCCAAGCTTAATTCCTGCTCGTCCTCGAGTAGGTAAATGATAAAAACAGAATTTTTGATGTGGAATGCTGCCTAACATGTCATATCATATTCTTTCTTTTATAGCATGGACATTTGGACTTTTATATGGTTCAAAGCAATAGTCTAGTTTTGACATGATGACTTAAATACTCAAGCATATCAACAAGCAACTATGTCTTTCAAAATATCAACGCTAAAATAAGTTATCCCTTGCCCATCATGCTCAACCATTGATCCATTCATGAAACACACTCGAATATTAACTACACCCAATGCTCAAGTACGATCATAGTGCCTCCTAGTTGGTGCTTTTAGAGAAGATGGAGAATCAAATTAAAATTAAAAATTGCATAAAGTAAAGAAAGGCTCTTTGCAGAGGGAAGTAGGGATTTGTAGAGGTGCCAGAGCTCAAAGCGAAAAACTTGAAGATAAAAACATTTTGGGAGGTGTGCTTTTCCCACCAACGAAAATGACTTAGAGTTCCCAACACTTTCAATGCTAGATATTACATAGGCGGTTCCCAAACAGAAAATAAAGTTTATTCCTTTTTCCACCATTTCTTTCACTTTCCATGGCTAGCCGTATCCACGGGTGCCATCCATACCAACACTTTCCAAGGAATTTATTATTTGACAACATAAAGTAAATTCATTTTTTCATTTCAGGACTGGGCATCCCTAATACATTTGCCTTCCTCTCGTGCAATGACAAGTGAATAAACACTCATCATGAGAATAACACATCTAGCATGGAAAATATTAGCCACCCCTCACCGCCTCGCGAGCGGTACGAACACACAAAAGAGAAGTTTATTTTGAAAATTAGAGATGGCACATACAAATTTGCTTAGAACAGCAAAAGAATACCGCATATAGGTAGATATAGTGGACTCATGTGGCAAAACTGGTTTAAAGGGTTTTGGATGCACAAGTAGTGATCATACTTAGTGCAAAATGAAGGCTAGCAAAAGATTGAGAAGCGACCAACCAAAAAAACGATTTATCTCATAAGCGAGCATTAAGCATAATTAACACCGAATAATGCATCACAAGTAGGATATAATTTCATTGCATGACTATTGACTTTCATGCTTGCATAGGGAATCACAAACCTTAACACCAATATTCTTACTAAAGCACAATTACTCATCAACATAACTCACATATCACATCATCATATCTCAAAACTATTACAAGGAATCAAGTTTATTTTGTCCAATGATCTTCATGAAAGTTTTTACTATATCCTTCTTGGATATCTATCACTTTGGAATAATTTTCTTGTGTTGCTTTTGATAAGCTCAAACAAATATAAGTGAAGATCATGAGCATAATACTTCTTTCTCTCAAATTAATTTAAGTGAAGCAAGAGAGAATTTCTTAAAAAAATTACTAACTCTCAAATAAATCTAAGTGAAGCATGAGAGCATTTCTTCAAAAATACTAAAGCACGCCGTGCTAAAAAAGATATAAGTGAAGCACTAGAGCAAATCCATAGCTCATAAAAAATTTAAGTGAAGCATAGAGAGCAATTCTAACTAGTCATGGCATAATTTTGGCTCTCTCAAATAGGTGTGTTCAGCAAGAATTCATAACTTAGAACATAAAGAAAAACAAGCAAAGACTCAAATCATACAAGACGCTCCAAGCAAAACTCATAGTATGTCACGAATAAAAATATAGCTTCGAGTAAAATACCGATGGTCGTTAGAAGAAAGAGGGGATGCCACTCAGGGCATCCCCAAGCTTAGTTGCTTGCTTCTCTTTGGATAATAGCTTGGGATGCCATGGGCATCCCCAAGCTTAGGCTCTTCTTACTCCTTATTCCTTTATCCATCGTAAGATAACCCAAAACTTGAAAACTTCAATCACACAAAACTCACCAAAACCTTCGTGAGATCCGTTAGTATAAGAAAGCAAATCACTACTATAAGTACTGTAGCAAACCAATTCATATTTTATTCTTGCATTATATCTACTGTATTCCAACTTTTCTATGGCAAAAACTCATCAAAGAAAACCATAGAATCATCAAAACAAGCACACAACGCAAAGAAAACAGAATCTGTCAAAAACAGAACAGTCTGTAGAAATCTGAATATTTCGAATACTTATGAAACTCCAAAAATTCTGAAAAATTTGGACAACAGAGGAAATTTGTATGTAAATCTTGAGTAAAAAAATTCAGAATTTTAAGTCTCTGATGTGAATTTTAAATTGTTTTTTACTGGACGCAAAAGTTTCTGTTTTCCAACAAGATCAAATCAACTATCACCCAACATAATCCTAAAGGCTTTACTTGGCACAAACACTAATTAAAACACAAAAAACACAATTATAACAGTAGCATAATTTTGCAAACACTCAAGAACAGAAAGCAAAAATAAAAAATAATTTTTATTCATTGGGTTGCCTCCCAACAAGCGCTATTGTTTCACGCCCCTTGCTAGGCATAAAGCAAGGATCTAAGTTTTGTCATCTTTGGTTCGAGATCCATAAAATGCCCTCATGATTGATTCATATGGAGGCATAATTCTTGTTCTAGGGAAGTGTTCCATACCCTTCCTTAGTGGAAATTAAAATTTAATATTGCCTTCTTTCATATCAATCACGGCACCAATAGTGCGTAAAAACGGTCTACCAAGAATAATTGGACAAGACGAATTACAATCAATATCAAGAACAATAAAATCTATGGGCATATCATTCCTATTTGCAAGAATAAGAACATCATTAATCCTTCCCATAGGCTTTTTAATAGTAGAATCCGCCAAGTTCAAATTTAAAGAGCATTCTTCAATATCGGTAAAACCAAGCACATCACATAAAGATTTCGGAATTGTAGAAACACTAGTACCCAAGTCACATAAAGTAAAACACTCATAATTTTTAATCTTGACTTTGATAGTAGGTTCCCACTCATCATGTAATTTTCTAGGAATTGAAACTCCTAATTCCAATTTTTCTTCCAAAGCTTTCATCATAGCATCAACAATATGTTTAGTAAAGGCTTTATTTTGTTCATAAGCATGGGGTGAATTTATCATGGATTGCAACAAAGAAATACAATCAATCAAAGAGAAGCTATCATAATTAAAGTCTTTGTAATCCAAAATAGTGGGCACATCACTAGTTAAAGTCTTGACCTCTTCAAACCCACTTTTATCAAAATTTTCAACAAGATTTTCACCCTCCAAATTATCGGGACGCCTTCTAACTAAAGTTGACTCTTCTCCAGTCCCTTTTTCATCAATCTTAATTTTACTAAACAAGGAATCAATAGAAGATACACCAATCATTTTAAGATCTTCATCACTTTTATCTTCTAACGAGATTGGTTTAGTGGCCATTTGATTTACTAGGGTAGCTTGTGCATCGGATATTTTTCCTAGCAAACTTTCAGCAAAAGCATATTTAGATTGGAGATTGCAAACTTCCTTGCTAATATCATCAAGTTGTTTTGTTATAGCATCTAGCACAACGGAGTGCTCCATAAGTTCTTCGGTAAAATACTTATTATGCTCAAATTGTGTAGTCATATATTCCTTAGTACTTTTCTCAATTTCAAGCAAAATATTGGGGTAAGGAACATCATAATATTTTCTTTGAGGCATCATGACTAAGCAAACAAGAACGCACCCAAAAACAGATCCGGCAAGAAAACGGCGAACTAAAAAGAGGGCGAATAAAACAGCAAATTTTTGTGAAGTGGGGGAGAGGAAAATGAGAGGCAAATGGCAAATAATGTAAATTGCGAGGAGATGAGATTTGTGATTAGGAACCTCGTATATGTTGAAGATCCTCCCCAGCAACAGCGCCAGAAATTCCTTTTGATGCGGCTTGAAGCTACGTCGGTATTTCCCCAAAGAGGAAGGGATGATGCCGTACAGCGGCGGTAGGTATTTCCCTCAGTGATGAAACCAATGTTATCGAACCAGTAGGAGAACCAAGCAACACTATGTAAACAACACCTGCACACAAATAACAAATACTCGCAACCCGACGTGTAAAAGGGGTTGTCAATCCCTTTCGGGCAACGGCGCCAAAAATTGGCAAACGGACGTGAGAGAGTAGTAAATATTGATAGATTGAACGCCAAATAAAATAAAGTGCAGCAAGGTATTTTTGTATTTTTGGTTTAATAGATCTGAAAATAAAAGTTGCAAATAAAGAAAAGAGCGAATAGCAAAACAGATCTTGAAAGCAAATATATTGGAAAAGAGACCCGGGGGCCGTAGGTTTCACTAGTGGCTTCTCTCGAGAAAAATAGCAAACGGTGGGTGAACAAATTACTGTTGGGCAAGTGATAAAACTTCAAATAATCATGACGATATCCAGGCAATGATCATTATATATGCATCACGTCCAAGATTAGTAGACCGACTCCTGCCTGCATCTACTACTATTACTCCACACATCGACCGCTATCCAGCATGCATCTAGTGTATTAAGTTCATGGAGAAATGGAGTAAGGCAATAAGAACGATGACATGATGTAGACAAGATCTATTTATGTAGAAATAGACCCCATCGTTTTATCCTTAGTAGCAACGATACATACGTGTCGGTTCCCCTTCTGTCACTGGGATCAAGCACCGTAAGATCGAACCCACTACAAAGCACCTCTTCCCATTGCAAGATAAATAGATCAAGTTGGCCAAACAAAACCCAAATATCGGAGAAGAAATACGAGGCTATAAGCAGTCATGCATATAAGCGATCAAAGAAGACTCAAATAACTTTCATGGATAAAAAGATAGATCTGATCATAAACTCAAGGTTCATCGGATCCCAACAAACACACCGCAAAAAGAGTTACATCATATGGATCTCCAAGAGACCATTGTATTGAGAATCAAACGAGAGAGAGAAAGCCATCTAGCTAGTAACTACAGACCCGTAGGTCTACAAAGAACTACTCACGCATCATCGGAGAGGCACCAATGGAAGGGGTTAACCCCTCCATGATGGCGTCTAGATTGGATCTGGTGGTTCTGGACTCTGCTGCGGCTGGAATTGATTTTCATCAACTCTCCTAGGGTTTCTGGAATATTAGGGTATTTATAGAGCAAAGAGGTGGTTCGGTGGGCACCCGAGGTGGGCACAACCCACCAGGGCGCGCCTGGGCCTCCAAGCGTGCCCTGGTGGGTTGTGCTCCCCTTGGAGCACCCCCCAGGCGCTTCTCCGGCCCACTGGATGTCTTCTTGTCCAAAAAAATCCACAAAAAGTTTCGCTGCGTTTGGACTCCGTTTGGTATTGATTTCCTGCGATGTAAAAAACATGCAAAAAACAGCAACTGGCACTTGGCACTATGTCAATAGGTTAGTACCAAAAAATGATATAAAATGACTATAAAATGATTGTAAAACATCCAAGAATGATAATATAACAGCATGGAACAATAAAAAATTATAGATAGGTTGGAGACGTATCAAGCTGCGCCACGTTGCTGGCCCCCACGACCCACATGAATGGTTACCGGTGGCGAGGAGGTTGTGGGCCAGCTCCTCCATTGGACTAGTCTGCACCACATCATCTCGATAGGTGTGCCCCACATGTCGGTTTCCCTGTTTTCCCGGCCAAATTTGAGCGTCAGTGCTTCGCGTTATGCATTAGGCGTAGAACAAGTGGTTTTTGTGCCCTGGTTCAAATGTGGTATAGTACCAAGTTGTGACCCTAGCCCCAAGTGTGGTGGTTTTGGGTACAGTACCACCCTTTTCCTTTTCAACTTGTGAAGTGTAAGACTTGATTAAGTAGCCGGATGGTGTACTAATTTAGGTGTCTGACTGTTTGAAGGAATAATTGAGGTGTGCCCGGTCCGTGCCCGCATTTAGGGGTCCAACTTACCATGTTCGGGCAGTAGTAACTATACTAGACCCTGCGTACTCCCTCTGTTTTTATTTACTCCGCATTTTAGCTTTGCTCAAAGTCAAACTTTGTAAACTTTGACAAAGTTTATAGACAAAAATAATAACATATACAATAACAAATCAATAGCATTAGATTCATTATTGAATATACTTTCACATCATATAGATTTGCTATTGTAAATGTTCATATTTTTTCTATAAATTTGGTCAAATTTTATGAAGTTTGACTTCAGTCAAACCTAATATGCAGAGTAAATAAAAACAGAGGGAGTATCTTACTCCGTGACCAAGACGGAAGGGAAAACGAGACAACTTAATGTTTATTTGAGCCATTCAAGTATAATCATGTGGCGTTGCTTATTTCTCATTCCTCTCCAACCCTCTTCTCCATCGATCATGCCGCCCTCCGGTCGAGTCCATCCTCCCGCATTCCTCATTTGAACATTCCGCCGAGTGTCATTTGCATGTGGGCATAGACCATGCTTGTATTTCCAATGTTGTAATTTGTCCGACATGCATACAGATAAACAGTTCGTTTAAAGTTTCACTTTGCCTCCACTACGTGCCGCTTGCCATCTTAGTTTTGACATCCCATTCGGTTCATGCCCCGACACATCTTGACGAGATTGATTGATTTTGAGAGATCAAGTGCGTGTCGTGCAAGGAGATAAAGGTTTGGTGTGTTTCTATGATAGAAATGACCCGGGGGGGGGGGTCTGTGTCTGCGCGTCGGTCATGTACCATCTAGCTAGATCGATTGAAAGAGGACTAGGGTGGGTCCGGAGATCGATCGATCTAGAGAGGGGCGGAGAGGATGAATGTATGCTTAAAAAAAGATAGATGAAAGGCTTGGTTACAATTAATGCATGGTAGAGTGACCTAGGAGTGTGTCGAAGAGTGACCTGACGATGAGCGAGATACAATCCCGATACCTCGGGAGATCAATTAGGTTTGACAAGCACAAAGAGGAAGAGAGGTGGTATGTGTGTGTGTGCGTGCGCGCGCGCGCGCGAGAGAGAGAGAGAGAGAGAGGGAGGGAGGGAGGGAGGGAGAGAGAGACCTCGAGATGAAACCGAGAGAGAACGAGTGGGTGTATGTGTGATACCTAAGGCGGATTCAAAATTTTGAACCGGTGATCATAGCATCAGCAAATCATATATAAAGGGTATTCAATGTTCGTTTCGCTTTTGAACGTACAATATACTCCCTCCGATCCTTTCTAGTTTACATATAAGTTTTATGTGTAGTCAAAGTATCTCTACTTTGATCAAACTTACAGAAAAAAGTATCAACATTCAACAACGCCCAATAATATTGTTAGATTCGTACGTACTCCTAGATTTGTATTCAAACAGAAATGGTTTCCAATTTGTTTTCAAACACATGAATGCTTGTTCTCGCGCATGCTCTTCCTACTAGGATTTCGCCACGTATAGCCAGTCCAATAGTAACCTTTTTAAGCTCCCTGTACAATAGTAGTATAAGTAGTAGTACTAGTGGAGTACTGACAACATCTGCAGTAGAGTATGCAGTGCTCATAGTACTAGTAGTATACTCCCTCCGTTTTTATTTACTCCGCATATTAGAGTTGACTGAAGTCAAACTTTGTAAAGTTTGACCATATTTATGGAAATGAATATAAATATTTAGCATAACAAATCTATATGATGTGGAAGTACATTCAACATATTAGAGTACTAGTAACACTCGACCTCTCTCTCTCTCTCTCTCTCTCTCTCTCTCTCTTCTAGTAGTATAAATGACGCGGGCGGGGGAGGGGGAGGGACGTCGGTTTGCTCTCAACCGCGATCCCACAAGCGAGCGAAAACGCAGGACGAAGCGTGTTCCATTCGGTGAGCGACGTGGAGGGTCCAGCGTGCCCGGGGTGCAACGCGAACGCGACAAGAGTGATGTACACCGTCCGTTTCTTATGAACTTGCATACTTTGAGTACTCCTTTTTTTAACACAGTACAGATGCAAGCGCTCATACATGCGCGCATACACTCACCCCTATGAACGCACACACGCACACCCTACCCCTATGAGCACCTTCGAGAGACTGAGCCGTCACACCTCTATCTCTACTCTCGGTGATGATGGTGTACCTGCCATCTTGCAATATAGACCGTACGATCTATATCTGATGGATAGAAAGCAAACTATGGCAATTTTGCAAAAGGATACCCGCACCTCTATCATTCATCCTCATCTCCCACAACTTCATTGTTGAGTAATTAAAAAAGGAAGCCTCTAGAACATTCTGGCATGGTGGCTGCTGCCGGCGTCGTCCATCCCCATGCCTCCGCTAAGTCCGACCACCAATCACCACCGTGCCCCACTCCTCCTCACCTTATCTCCCATATTTCTCGAGATATCATTTTTCGATGAAATTCTCGAGATACCATTTTTCGATGAAATTCTCGAGATATCATAAAAAATGCATCATGATGTTTCGTGCAATGCACAGGCATCTTGCTAGTCATCTTGAGATTTACGAAGTCACCGCCTCGTCGTCGACAGGAACGGTGGGGAGGTCCGGACGTCTGCCACGTGAAACTCCGAAACTTTGGTCACATCCCAACCCACAATTCTCCAGGCTCCAGCCGTCCGGCTTTGCAAAGTCCGCACAGTCAAAACCGATTGACCGGTCGTCACCAGAAGCACTATTCACACCAGAACCTTCGCTGCTCAACCTACGCCAGCTACTTGCCGGCCGGTCACCACTGCCCCAAAACCACACCTCCTCTCCAGCCCATTCCCCCACCTTTCGATCCCCTAGCCCGCATCAACCGTCCCCTAGTTCACCGGAAAGCCATGGTGCGCCGCAAGATCACGTACTACAAGAAGTTGACACCGGAGCGCCGCGCAGAAATCGTGGCGGCGGTCGGCGCCACAGACCTCCATTCCCAAGCTCGCTTTGCTGCTGGCCAATCCCCGAGTTCTCTGGAGCCAAGCTCCGAGGAGGAGGAAGCCGATCCAATGTTCATGGCGGAGGTCGTGGCGCAGAAGTCCCCCGATGCGTATGAGACAATGGACGTCGACTTCTTGCCGGCGTCCGGGTCCCCCATGGTGCAGGCGGACTAGCGGTTCAACCTGGCGATCCTAAAGGAGGACCGGGAGGCGGAGGCTCAACTCAACGCGGAGCGTGCAGATGCCGCTGCCATCGAGGCCCTCCTAGAGGCGGAACCGGATGTCGTGGATGTGAACCGGGCGGCGGAGGCTGAACTTGTCGTGGAGCGCGCGGATGCCGCTGCCATCGAGGCCCTCCTGCAGGCGGAACCAGACGTCCTGGACTTGAATCGGGCGGCGGAGGCTCAACTCGACGCGGAGCACGCGGATGCCGCTGCCATCGAGGCCCTCCTGCAGGCGGAACCGGACGTCCTGGACTTGAACCGGGCGGCGGAGGCACAACTCGACGCGGAGCGCGCGGATGCCGCTGCCATCGAGGCCCTCCTGCAGGCAGATTCAAACGTCGTGGACGTGAACCGGGCAGTGCTCGCATCCGTGTAGAGCGCCCGCACGCTCCGCGTGAACGAGTAGCTGGAGGCCGAGGACAACCACGGTGCGTAGACACATGTCGGCAGCTACGGCTGGTTCGCGCCGGCAGCCAAAGACGACGAGGCCGTCTTGTTCCGCGAGCAGTGATAGTTTTTCTTTATGTTATTGTTTTTAGGGATCTTTTGCTGTGTAAAAACATATATTTATGCAAGTCACCTGACTTTCATCATTTGGGTCAGTCAACCATTTCAGGCGGTTGGATAAATATCCTACGTCTCCTAACCCTTCTTCTTCCTCACCTCTTCTTCTTCCCCAATAGACCACCGCACGGGCTGTACGGATCTTCGCCAACATGCGGTTGGATAAACATACTGTATGAACGAAAATTATGTGTCAGCGGTAGGATGGCTGAGTTTGGTTTGATCACATGCGGTAGCACGTGTCAGTGAGGGTGCGTTCCCTTGGTTGGGTTTGCGGCGTGCAGGAGCGACTGTGTGAGGGTGCGGTGCGACCGCGACAGCCGTGCGCAAGTGTACCTCCTTTTCATTTTGAAAACTTTAGGCAAGCTTGGCAAAAATGTGTGGCGAAGTATGGCAATGCAAGGCCAAGACCCAAACAGGATACAAGTACGTACGTACTACTTTTGTTAAAAAGAAAGGCGGGGTTTTCCTTCGCGGGATTGATCGATACAAATCCTCATTTGACGTGTCAATTAATGCGTATTTTTTTCTCCAACGCCCAAAGAGCTAACCATCTCACTCCTCATTGCTTGATTAATGCAGCGCCATGCAAACCAACCTTCTCACTTTCGCATGCATGCAAGGTTATATTAATGTCCTTGGTTGCTAGTACGAGGCAAACCCCATCAATTTTGCCTCGATTAGTGTTAGTGGCCTTCTGCAAATTGTAATTTTGATACTGGCCTTGTATACAAAAAAAAATGGAGGTAGTAACTATTTGACTTCCTTCCCCATTGCGGTGACGTCGACGATATCTCGAAGGTTGTGGCTTTGGCGAAGTGCGTTCGACGGAGCACACCATTGAGGGAGACCACGGTAAGTCATTCGCAAGTGCCACCTACAAGCCGAGACAACCGCCTTCTTTGCATCCAGGAAGTCCGTTGAACCAAAGGACGCGTAAATGTACTAGTACTACACAATAGCGTCGTCCGTCCAGCTTAGTGCAGTAAGGTGGTTTCTCGAAGAAGACGATGGAGAAGCGGAGTCAGCGAAGAGTGAAATGATAGTTGCTTTGTCCGTGCTTTGTGATTTGACGCCTCACTGCTTTTTGATTTGTGATAGAAGGGACAGGGGAGTAGACTCTATGCTCTATACCGTACATGCGTCCAAGCATGGGAGAAAGAGGAGAGAGGTTGCATTTTTCTATTCCTTCAATCAATCAATTAGGGAGCTTCGGTTCCATCTTTTTGGCTTTGGCAGCACCCTCCACAATGGTTCCCATCGATGCCAAAAGCTATTTTCACATTTGGCTACACATTGTGGATGCCCTTAACCGTACCACTTGGTTTTGCTCCTGTGTGCTATCTATACAAATCTCGATTATATTGATCTAAAAAATTATAGTATCAAGATTAGTAAAAAGGAGGTGATTTTGCCGTGCGGAAGGCGGGGGAGGATTCTTATTTTTAGAGGACGTTGGCCTGGCGGTTTGCTAACATGCGGTCCCATGTGTCAGTACTTTACCAAGCAGATCCGCGTCCCACATGAGGCAGAACAACGGCAGAAGCAACACGTGGTTAACTTGAAGAAGCTGAGGGAGAAGCAGATTCAATGACGAGTGAAATGATGGTTGCTTCGTCCCTCCAACTTCTTTTTTTAGCATTACTTCGTCCCTCCAACTTAACTGCGGGAAAGGTGCAGCTTTGTGATTTGACGCCTCATTGCTCATTACTACGCCGGCGCCGTGACTGGGGTGCTTCACCCCTGCTGCTCTGCACTGTTATTTTGGTATGGCATGTGGACCCGGTTGCTTGATGTCCCACATGTCGGCGAAAGAGACTAGAACATTTATAAAAGCGAGCGCTCCACTCTTACGGCGGAGGAGTACACGACACGGCGGCCCAGTGAACTGTTACTTGTACTGTAGTACTGCTATAGTTTTGCTGTTTCGCACGATCCATCGATACAAACCCGATTAAACAGGCAAGGGCGGGATTTTTCCCGCACGGTAGATGATACTAGCCATACATTTCAAAGGCAATTTTAATGTATGCAAACTGAATAATTAAGTAACAATATGATATCTAGTAAAACTAAAAACACATATGATTTATTGTGTTAGAGTGTAGTAGTAGTGTTGTATTGCATAGTTGTTAGATGTAACATGCGAGAACGTGTAGAGATGTACTTTTGGAGGACCTACAGAGAGAAATTGGGCATAAAGTGGATTAAAATATTTGTATTCGTCTTCATAGCATTTGTAACTCATATCTACAGTTTGTATAGTAGACGTGAATGCTTGTTCGCTCTTACGAAATCAGTACAACAATAATGGGGTGGCATGCGCCAATTTAGGCACTGGCATGTTGGCCTACTCGGCTCCACAGAGAGAGCGAGGGAAGAAATAAATACATGGGCGGTCAGTGTATTTCAAGCGAAAAGCATAATACGGTCACCGGACTTCAGAATACGCTCATTACGGTCACTATATACATTTTGCGGTGATCATACGTTCACTTGCTCACCGTTCAGCATCGGATTGCACTCTGTTGACCGGCCAAATAATCTGCATGGCACTATGTTGACTGGTTAAATTGATCACGTTCCTTGTGGGTCCCACCTGTCAGTTCGCATAGGAAAAAGGTAAGATAAACACAAATTTATGCAGGAGCGACAAGACTCCAACCCGTGTGCGGGAACCACCTGGTTGTGTATGTGTCTATCAGGGCCTGATGTGTGCGCATGCACGTGTAGGTTGAGCACTTGAGCGTGAGAGTGTGTGTTGGTCGTGTGGTGTGTGCATGCATGCGTGCGTGTGTGCGACTGTGCGTGTGAGTGTTGCGTGCGTGCGTGGCTACGTGTGTACGTGTGAGTGTTGCGTGCGTGCGTGGCTGCATGTGTATGTGTGTGTTGCATGCATGTAGTTCGTGTGCATGCGTGCGTGTGTGTATAATCACCACACCAGCTCCTGTGTGTTAAAACAGACGGCTCAGCATACCAATACAAGGCCACCTTGTCCGTTGTGCCCGCGGTCATGACTTCGAACCACCGTCCAATATTTTTTTATCGTTTGTTTTCATTCTTATACACGCCGACAGGTGGGCCCAATAGTAGTGAGATAATGTGATGCAACACTAGAGGTGCCAGGTGGAGCGTTTAACTGGTCAACTAGTCATGTCTTGAGCAAATACAGAGCTGTACGGAGAGCCCGTGACTGTATAATAACCAGAAAACGTAAATGGTGACCGTAATGAGTGGATTCTGAAGTCCAATGTACGTATCGTGCTTTCGCTTCAAATACAATGATCGTCACTGTATATATCGCGAGAGAAAGATGAAACACGCGTGAATGTGCTGGTGGCGTACTTTTAGAGGACCTGGAGATAGTTTGTGTGCGTACGTGAAAGGGGCGTAGAGGGGGTGTATGCGATGGAGAGAGAGATGCTCTTTGTTTCTCTTTATTATGACTAACTTTATATATAGTATAAAAATATAAAAAATTCACAGTGCGGAATAAATATCATTGGGTGCACCATGCAATGCAAATTAACGTTCATACTCCTCCATATAACTTTGTAATGTTGTATATATGTAGAAATTCTAAATTATTTTTTTGGCCACACTTTGTGTGGTTTTATTCAAAAGGAATATTGTATGCAAAATAAACGTGAAGAGAGGGATTTTTAGATCAATGGGGTATGTGATGTAACATGTGTGAATGTGTAGTTGATATATTTGGTAGGGCCTAGAGAGGTATGTGTATGTATTACGTATTCGAGATAGGCATGGATAGAGGGGCCGGCATAGCATGAGAAATGAGAGAGGACTAGAGAGAGAGAGACGAATAGGATGTCATGACGAGAGATGCCCTTAAGTGTGTATATGCAAGGGGGGAGGGGATAGAGGCACGAGGAGAAAATATTTTGTGTGGTGTCTGTGTTGGTATGTGTAAGTGTGAGAAGATAACGAGACCTAGGGGCAGAGGGTGTGTCACCGCGTGAGGTCCGGTGGGCCGAGGTGAGGCCTTTGGTTCGGTTCCGTCCTGTGCCACATTGGTCGGCCCATGACGCATTCAGGGAGACCCATGGAGGACTAGTCGTACAAGACAAAGATACCAGTGTCGTGAAGGACTCTGTGTCCACTGACAAAGCCGGCTAGGATTTGTAACCCTAGGTCCTCGGACTAAGGTAACCCCTTATAGCTGATATTACCATTCATCCAACCTAACTTTAAGGGGCATCCTACAGAATGCTCTGCTAGAATCATACTCGTCAATTAGGAAGAGAGGTGGAGACAATGCGTGCGAGACAGGCCTAAAGATAATGTGCGTGCGAGAGACACATAGGCAGGTCTATGTATATAGAAAGGCTCGATGGGGATTGTGCGTGTGTATGCGTGTGAGAGGAAGAGTGCTTGTGATAAAGTTTAGTGAAAACAGTCGTAAATGGTTGCGAGAGGGAGGGAGGGTGATATCGAGAGCATGTCTGCGAGAAAGACACCTCGGGAGAGAGTGTGTGAGAATGTGTGAGAGACCACCGATGGATATACACCGTGTGCGCGTATGTGTGAGAGAGAAAGTCAGCGCGTGTGTGAGGAGGGGCCTATGGAGAGTGAAACTACACGTAAAAGACTGATGTACACATTGATTAAAGATATAAATTGTATCCAAATATTAGGATGGGATCATGATATTTGCAATTCGCGTAAGGAACGGTCATTGATCCATCAGACATCTATATTCTATCGAATTTGAGCATGTCTGTGTTATTATTCGACATAATTTATCCACAGAGTCAGTATTTTGAACTCCAGACAATGCATCGCTTTAGCAATTCGAATATAAACGTGAGTATAGTTCATGTTGTGTGTGTAAAGCACATTATACATACAAAAGTTACACAATGAACATTATAAATAGCTAGATATGAACTAGCATACATTTGAATTCAACTTAGGGTGGTTTAAAAAATTCGAATTCAACATGAAGTCCATTCAATTATTTGAATTCGAGATCATGGCATTTGTAAATCATACCTAAATTATGGGGGCACCAATCTTTGCTCTGCTTTTGTACATAATAGCATATATAGTCATGTACAAAATAGATTCAAATTTACCTCGTCCATTCCAAAATAATCGTAGTTATAGGATTTTCAAGTGTCAAAATTTCAAAAAGAAGCGCATAATTTAATGAGGTTTTCAAATATACAAGGTCTAATTTAACGTTGTCTATTTAGGTCAATCCTCAAAGTTCAAGAGTACTCTAAACGTGAATGCTTCTGTTTCAAAATTTCGAACGAAGCGCCAAAAGAGCCTCTACTCGACTGAAATCGCATGAGACCAATGTTTGGTAGAAGGAAATTACTTTTCTAACTTCGACCCGTGAAGCCTACCGGCCCGACGTCTATAGGTCTAAACCGGGGTAGGTTTGTAACCTCATCTAGACGCCACGCAACCGCCTCCGAAAAACATTCATACACGATGGCCGCCTAAACACCCATTCGCTCGGCCGAAATCGCTCCCGCCCACTATTTGGGACACCTGGGATTACCGTCCTACCCCCGACCCGCAGTAGGTCCGAAATTTAAGAGGGGGGCAAAGTTTGTACTTTTCCCAAATTTCAAACAAGCGCGTCCCATCTGTTAAAAAAACAAAAACAAGCGCGTCCCAGACCGAAACATGGTTCCCCCTTAGCTCCCCCCGCCACCCCCGCCCCCCGTCCGATTCCCCATTCGTACTCCGTGGGCGCCAAAACTACCTCTCCACCAGCCGCGAAACCCCGGCGTCCTCCGTCCACCACCCCATCCCACCCATTAACTGCCGCCCTCCTCCATCACGCTGGAGCTGATACCCCGACGTCGTCGACCACCGCAACCGCAACCGCAATGCCCTCCATGGCTAGTAGTTGAAGCCAAGGCCGAGCTGCCTCCAGGACACCGACGTGCGCCGTACCTGAGCTAGTTCAACCACGTCGTCCTGCGCCTCATCGCTGCCGCTCCAACGTTGCCACCGTCCACCGCACCGGAGCTATCCCGCTACGCTGTCCTTCACCACCTCGGATCTGCTTCCCCTCTGCCGACTGATGGCCACCGCAACACAGTCAACAATTTGGCCATGGGTTCGTCCAAGGCTCCACCCTCCTCCAAAACATCGGTTCCCCCGGTAAAAAGAAGAACATCGCCGCGATATCACGAGGACACAGCACTGGCAATCAGATCTGGTACTCCTCTTCCCTTATTCATGCAAATCTTACGTGTCTGCTTGCACGGTATTCATCCCATAGAAGACACTAGTTGACCGCTTCTTCCTGCACCTTCTTCCTAATACTAGATGTTCCTAGTAACTTGCGATGCACAAGGTTTCTCCTCATATACTATTTCACCTTAGCTAGAGGTCCGTCGCCCCCTGGATTTCAATTCCTGGTCAGTTGATTCCCAATTAAAGGAAGCATTCCCCGGTGTAACAAGCGCTAGTCCGCCTATTACGCCGGGGAAGCAGCGACTCAGTGTTTATCTTAGGGGTGTGTGGGGCCTAGGAGCTGCTGGCGCCTGATCTGGAGGTCGGCTGGGCTTAAAGGGATGGCCGAGGGGCGCTGCCAAGCACAGCGGTGGTGTGAGGTCGAGGGCAGGGCGGGGCGGCGGAGGCAGGGGTCTGGGCCGGTGGTCGCTGGCGGTTCGAGAAAGATCATCAACAGTGACTGGCGGGAGGTAGACGAAGGACATCTGCCTGTTCCTTGTAGATCGGACGGTTCATAAAAAAGTTGACTGACCTATTTATTTTAAGTTGGCTGTTATTTTGATAGGACCACATGTGGTGGTGTGCTGGAGGAGTACCTGCATTTCCCAGCCATCCCTATGCTCATATATTACAAAATCATACGGAGTAGAATCTAATTTTGTTTGCCATGCAATGCTGTAGAGCTATCATATGTCTCCTGTCATTTATTTTTCAGCCACCTGCTATCTGCTACTTTTACAGTGCACTAGTTCTGCACACACTTCACCCATACTCTCACTACTGATTTTTTATGCATGGGTATTTTAGCCTCTGCCGACTGGTTGATAGAAGCACGAAATAAAAGAGATAAGTTGCTCCAGCTTTCTTTGTGCTTAGGCAAGAAATGTTTGGGTGCTGTAAAGGGTGTAGTGTCAGCAGATGGAGACGGTAAACGTAGCTTCGGAGTGGATGATCTCGCTCGCCATGAACCACCATCCCAGGTGCTTGCTTTAACTTCGCGATGTCATATGTGGTTGCATGTTGCATATGGTGTCTAGCTTGTATTCGAAAGGCCGAAGTCGATCTTTATTAAGATAAGGAAAGATATTTTTTACATGAACCACCATCCCGAGAGCACCAGAAGCCAAATAGCTAGTCAGGGCACTGGCCGAGCCAGTGACAAGCCCAGCATAGACAGGCATCACCTGCAAGCCAATTAAAAAGCCACGGTGGTGGCGAAGCAGCCCGCCTCCCACCAGGCTCTCAGGTCCTCGATGATCATGCTCACCACTCCAACCGGGTGTCTAGCTTGTATTGCTTCCAATTTGGTTAAATTGCATATGCTTAGATTACACATTATACCTTTGAATATGACATGCCTTCCTATTTTTGGTACATACTACTACATCTGTCTATTAACCATGTTCTTACATCAAACTAATGTTCTTATGTATCCCTCATCAATCACTTATGATGAGACAGTCAGGCTCGTGGACTGCTGTAAGA
Source organism: Thinopyrum elongatum (assembly GCA_011799875.1). NCBI lineage: Eukaryota > Viridiplantae > Streptophyta > Magnoliopsida > Poales > Poaceae > Thinopyrum > Thinopyrum elongatum. The sequence continues at coordinate 94,516,107 of CM022297.1, forward strand.
AAAGATCCTCTTTTAAAGAATGCAGTGTCAGCCTCCCCACATGATTCTCAAGAAACAACAATGCTAGATGAAGATAGTCAACGCAGCTCTGTAGTTGATGACCGCATTTCCCCTACACCACCATCGCAGGTGCTTGCTCTAACTTGGTAGCGTGATATATGGTTGCATGTTGCATATAGTGTCTAGATTGTAATTCTTCCAATCTGGTTAATTTGAATGTGCTATTCTGCTTAGTTTATACATTATACCTGTTAATGTGACATGCCTTCCTGTTTTTGGTACATAGTACATCTGTCTATTAAGCATGTCCTTACATAAAACTACTGTTTTTTTGTATCCCGCATCAATCAATTATGATGAGACACCTTTAGTGTATGCAGAGTGATATTGGTTGCATCTTTCATATGATTTATAGCATGCATTGCTTCTTATTTGTTGAAACGCCATTTATGATGGGACGCTTTTAACTTAGCAGTCATATTGGTTACATCTTTCATGTGGTGTCTAGCTTGCATTGCTTCAAATTTGTTGAAATGGCTTCTGCTTAGTTTACACAAATAGTTGTGAATATGCCATGCCGTCCTGTTTTTCGTACATATTCCATCCTCGTATCATGTGTTTGCCTTACATCAAAGTAGTGATTGTCAATATCATGCATGAATGAGTTCTGAAGAGTGAATTTTATTGCTTTTTCTTGTCGGTTTTACTTGACAATGCAAAATCAATAAAGCGGAAGGAAATTAGCAAGGCAGTGGATAAAGGTGCTCCTTCCAAACAACTGAAATGGAGGGCCTCTACAAATTCTACTCCGCCACCCCCCAAGAAGATTTGCAAGACAACACATGCATAGACACTCAACGTAGCTATGTTGATGATGAGCACGTCTCCCCTAGTTCACCATCACAGGTGCTCCCTCTAACTTGGCACTGTTATATGTGGTTGCATGTTATGTATGATGTCTAGCTTGTATTGCTTCTAATTTTGTTGAATACCATCTGCTTACTTTAAACATTATACTTGTGAATAAGACACGAGTTCCTATTTCTAGAACATACAATATCTGTCTATCACACCATGTTCTTACATCAAAGTACTACTATTGTGTAACCTGCAACAATCACTTATCATAAGACACATTTAACTTGGGAGTGTGATATAGGTTACATCTCGCATTCTTTTCTAGCTTGTACTGCTTCTAATTTGTTGAAATGACACTTATGACGGGTCAGTTTTAACTTGGTAGAGTGATATTCGTTGCATCTTCCATATGGTGTCTAGCTTTCATTGCTTCTAATTTGTTGAAATGCCTTCTGCTTAGCTTACACATCATAGCTGTGAATATGCAATGTTGTCCTTTTTTCTTACACATTCAATCGTCCTATCATGCGGTCGCCTTACATTAAAGTAGTGCTCGTCACCATCCTACATCAATGAATTCTGAAAAGCAAATTTTTATTCATTTTTCTTGTGGGTTTGACTTGACAAGGCAATAAAATTAAGAAAGAGGAAGGAAAAAATTAAGGCAGGGACTGATGGCGGTTTTCCGGCGAAACCGGCATCCCAAGTGCTTTCTCTAGCTTGGCAGTGTGATATTGTCTTGCATGTTGCTTACGGTGTCTAGCTTCTATTGGTTGTAATTTGATTAAATTACTTCTGCTTAGTTTACACATCATAGCTGTGAATATGCAATGGCACTAATGACGAGAGACCTTTAACTTGGTAGTGTGATGTTGTTTGCATCTTGCATATGATTTATTTCTTGTACTGCTTCACATTTGTTTAAATGCCAGTTATGATGAGACACTGTTAACTTGGCAGAGCGATATTTGTAGCATCTTTCATATGGTGTCTACCTTCCATTGCATTGCTTCTAATTTATTGAAATGCTTTCTGCTTAGTTTACACATCATAGTTCTGATTATCTCATGCTGTCCTTTTTTTGTACATATTACATCCTCCTATCATGCGGTTGTCTAACATCAAAGTTTAGTTTGTCTGTATCATGCATCAATTTGTTCTGAAGAACTAAATTTTTATTCCTTTTTCTTGTCGGCTTGACTTGACATAGCACAGAGAAAGAGGAAGGAACACAGAATAGCAGGGGATGGTGTTAGTACCGAGGACGCATGGAAACGGAAGCGGAAGAATTATGCTAATTCTGCCGGTACTGATGGTGCAATAGAAGGTTAAAGTCCACCGAAAAATTGTACAAACATGGTATCCCGTGCTACACCAGCTGCAAAACAATCCAAACGGAAACTAATAGCTGCCACCAAACAAGCAGTGACAACCCTAGTTGTTGCAACACCTTCCACAGTACCACCAGCTGCACGAGTTACTCGTTTGTCAACTCAGCTAGCAGCACGTTCCCAAGCTCCCTTGCCACCTGACACTACTTCCGAAGCACTCTTGACACAAGACGAGTTGGCAAGATCAGATGAACCTTGTGAGCTTTAACAACAAGAAGGTAGTTGCTGGAGTCAAGTTACAGTTGCATGCTTCTTTATATGTAGTCTCATAGTTTGATGTACACTAACACTTCCTATGTTCGTTGTTGGACTAGCACCTAGGCGCAAGAGGAAACAGACATCAGGGATAATGCTTGATAGGTTAACTAAATCTAGAGGAGGAAGAATGGAGATCCATTTTGAGGCAGGTTTAAAAAGGCCACGTGATGCTACAGAGTTAGCCAAGTTAGTATCAGAGGCAGCGGTTGCCGTTAGGTGTCATGCACGTATCCTCCCAACATTGATTCAGTACAGGAATGACAAAGACGAAACCCAGTTCAACACCTTCCTCGACCATTTATCTATAAGTATGGTTATGTATGGAAATTAGTAATATTGTCTTGGTCTGTCCCATACTTTCTAGGTTGCTGGTAATGAGACTCCCATAATTTTCAACAGATGAGGTTCAAGTTGGATAGCCAAGCTGATGCAACTAGACAAGCATGCACCCATGTTTTCAAGTCTGCTCTGCGACAATATTGGTATAACTTGAGGAAAACTCACTTTGAAGGCAAGGCTAACAGTGAACTTGCCCAAACATCTCCAGTGGAAAATATATCAGATGAAGACTGGAGAGGCCTCGTTAAACACTGGTCTGATCCAAAGTATCAAGTACGTTATATATATGTGATCAGATCACATGTTGAACTCCTATTTACGCATGTGCCTCACAAATCTATCTTCTTGTAGGTGAACTGTTCAAAGAACAAGGCCAACCGTATGAAAGTGAAATTCCAACAGACGACAGGATCTCGTAGCTATATTACGCACTTCGAGGCTCTTGTAATTAGCTGCTGTTTCACTCTTTTCGCTGTGCCATATTATCAGATCTATATTGACTTGTTCCAAATGCAGAGGAAAGCCCGCAAGGACCAAGAAGTGCCTGAACCAAAAGCTGTGGAAATCTTCAAGGACTATCACACCAGCAAGACGAAGGGCATGACTACACCAGTCAAAGCCGCTGTTGTAAGTCCTTAATCCTCATGCCTTTAAACTACTACTTACTCCGACTTGTGCATTGAACTGCACGGTTTGCAGCCAATATCTATTACTCTTTTCAATTTTATACACAATTGTCTTAGCGTATCATTGCACCTTACAAAGTTTAAAAGAGAAGAGTGATGTTCCTTTGATCTTGATCTGTAATCTAGTTCCGTGCTGGACTTGTCTACACAACGTTACAATTGCCTGTTTGTCTGTTCTCAGTTGTTTTGTGATATGAATGATGTCATACTATGCTTACCGTATTGTAAACTTTGTCTCTTTATCCTTAGCTATCAATACAATGTGAAGAAATAGATAATACATTAGCCAATGTACATGGTCATATGTTTGGAACCTGGTTTTATTATGTACTTTGTAGTAAAATACAACTAATATTTTACACGGGTTCACCACAATAAGTTCTGTATATAGACCAAAGCTATTTTGTTTGGTTTTGCTGCCTCCTTAATATCTTTTGTTCTGGTACTACTAATGTAAAAACTCAACTTTTCAGCAAGCTATGGAACAAATGGTGGAACCGGCACCTTCTGAAGGTGACGAGGCAACTATAGCCGCAATGTCACCTCTTGCTGCAGTGGGTCAGTACCTGTCAACTAACAGTGCCAAAAGCACGTTCCTGCGTAATACTGGGTTGGTTGTTAAGGCAATCTCATCCAAACTGCCTCATGATCAAGATATGCAAGCTCAAAACAATGTTATATCTGCGCTCCAGACACAAGTCCATTCCCTAATAGAGATCCTTTGTGAAACAAGGACAGCCATTGTTCGATGTCGTCAAGATATGCATGGTTTTGAAACCAGACTATTAGACATTTGCTATGTTATTCAGGAGCCTAGGAGAAATGAAGGCGAAGGTTATGGTGCTCCATTGGACAGTACAGCATGAAAACGTAACAGTCAGGTCAAATGAACTGAGCTTCTGAACTTCTGGTGGTGCATTTATCTGCCGGACTGTTAACTTTTATGCCAACCTTCCTTTTGTTTTATGGTTGTAATTTGTTTTATTGCGATATAAAATTTGTTCTTAACATGCAGCGACCGGCTGAAGAAAACAGCAAGCCATTTTTGTATAGTGTAGGGTGTTCCCTATATTTGCACTGGTGGCGAACTTTGATGCCCAGTGGATGTAATCTGTGCAATCACCTTAATAGCCTAGCGTTAGTTTCTGGCTTATTTATTTCCCTAGTCTCCTTTTTCCTTGGTTTGCTAGTGGCTGCAACAACCATGGGCCATGTACGGACCGTGGTAACCTTAAGCCTGCTACGGGCCGTAGGACCCATGGGCCTCCTACGGGCCGTCGGATAAATGGGCCTCCAACGGCCCATAGATTCAGTGGGCCTCGGGCCATCGGATAAATGGGCCCACATGGGCCGTAAACGGGTGTAATTGGTATCGGGCTAGCATGGTAATGGGCCATTAACAGACCGGAAGACAGCAAAGGCTTAATTCTGTCACAGGCATAACGGGTCGTTAATGGGCCAGAATATAGGACGGGCTGGAAACGTCCCAACGGGTTAACAGGCCACAAACGGGCCGATTCTAACCACGGGACAAATTTGGCCCATTAGGGGAATAGGCTAGTAATGGGCCGGAAGTAATCGAGGGCCGGAAAGGAGCCCAAGAATGTATGGGCCGTCAGTAGGCCGAAAGCTAACATGGGCTGGAAACGGCCCATGTGAATCATGGGTCATTACTGGGCATAAAGAAATTTACTGTTTATTATGGGCTAGAGTCACCACGGCCCATTAAAGGGCCCAAAGATACGAAAGGCCTTGTATGGGCCGAAAGACGTCGTGGGCCATACATGGGCCGAAAATGAAACGGGCTGGTATTATACTGGACGGCCCACATGACGCTGTTGGGCCGATTTCGGGAACGCCATAACGGGCCGTCAGTTCCCGGGCCGTAAAATGGGCTATATGCGAATAGACCGTTAACAGGCTTTTCATGGGCCAGCCTTTGTTAGCTAAATGGGCCAGTGTTGGGCCGTCGCACGTGTCGACATATCATAGGCGCGTATCTGACCCAATGACGAGCTGACACGTGTTTCCTTCGGCCAATGAGAATTTTACACGTGGAAAACCGCCATTGGTCGTTGCTGTTAACGGGTTATCGGATCCAAAACCGAACCCGATAGATAAACGGCGACCTGTTATGGTGGATGCCACGTGTCGGTTACCCTTGACAAAAGCACTTCCATGACGCGTCATTTCTCGTCATGGAAGTGAACACTTCCGTGATGATAATTTTGGTATTGTCATGGAACACTTCTACGACAACACAGGTATGACTATCTTGATTCTGTCATAAAATCGTCATGGATGTACATGCATGACAGAAAACATGACCTACTATGACAAAAACGTATCATCATGAAGTGTATTTTTTTTGTAGTGACAGGTTCTCACTACAAAAGGGGTTCGAGAAAAGAAATCATGGGTTTCCTCACTTGTCATAGATTGGCTCCTCCTCATGGTCGCTGTCGATGAGGTCTGACTTGCCAGCTGAGGATCCCAAGCCAGCATCACAGAACGTGTCCTTTAGAAATGACAAAAGGGGCTCCATGGCGATGAAGGATGGAAAATTGTTCATAATGAGCCGCAGGAGATCAGCGGCAGGGCCATCGATGAGATCGACGGCTGTCGAACCCGAAGGGTTGGGGGTGGGTAACTTAACCTGTGACATAACCCGCGTCAAGCCGTCAGTGTCGATGACCTCGATGTCGTAGCCGGCGTCCGCGACATGCCATAATACTCTAGCCCGCTAATTGAAAGGCACAATCCAGGTCCAATCATCGTCGTTAGCTTCCTCAGTGGCCACCTCGCCGACGTCGGGCGAAGAGGCCGCGGTAAAGCTCTTTTGGGCCATTCGCGCCTCGAGCTCCCCGTGAAGCGTAGCCGGGCTTAGGCTGCGATGCTCTGGAGTGGGGGAGGGGGGTGGGGATGGGGATCTCTGGGAAAGGGGCCGTTTCGCAGGCGTCATCTAAGAAACTCAGGGCAGCGAGGGTATGTATATCGGTGGGTAAACTGCACAGGCAGACCGACAAAGGTTGACGATGGAGGAGGCGCGGTGGCGGCGGCGACTTAGCTAGGTTTGGAGCGAGGGAGGGTTGGTGTGTATGTGTGTGAGCGGGGGATTTGGGGTGAGCGAAGGATTTGGCGTGTGTGTGTGGAGGGGGTCCAAGGTGATGTTTGAGGAAACTCCACGGGTACTGAAAATTTTACTAGGCGGGAGTAAAATGGCGGGGCTACCAAAAATTTGGATCAAGGGATTGAAGCAGAGCAGGGCGGGAGTAACGAACATCACACATGGTTAAAACATAATAATCGTGTGCTATCAAACAGAAAAACACTCCAGCCGGGCCGGTCAGACGCCTTGCTATCGGCAGGCTCAATCCCCATAACAAGACCGAACCCAGGTTGCACTACTGGTTCCTATCCCCAGCCCTGGATCGGCTCGAGGAGCTCAGCCTTCATGCTAGACATCCTTGCTCGCTGCCGCCATCCGTGTTCCGCCTTGCGCCCACGCTGCGCCGCGCTACATTCAGGCGATGCATTTTCCCCCGGATCGATGCCGCGCGCACTCTTCATCTTCCTAAACTTAAGCACCTCGAGCTCATTGCCGTCCGCATCTCGAAGGAGGAGTTGGAGCGCCTGCTCATCGGCTGTACAGCGCTTGAGTACCTTCGTCTTCATGCGATGGATGGGTTCAGTAGCCTCCACATCACCTCGACGAATGTCTGTGCGATTTATGTGCATTGCTTGCGCCGCCCAAGGCTGTCAGTTGAGGTGTTTCACCATATTGTCATTGAGAATGCGCCTTTCCTCGAGAGATTGTATGTACATGATAAATTAGGTCCAGCAAGAATCAGGGTCATTCACGCACCGAAATTGACAGTGTTGGGCTATTCTTGTGCTGAATTCAACGAACTTGTTACTGGATCATTATCCGTTCAGGTACAACCGTCTTCTTCTTCTCTTTCTTATATATTATTGGATAACACATTTTATCTAATTGTTGTTGATCTATATGTTCGCTTGTCATCCAGAAAATGATTCCCACAAGCTTGACCCGGCCTCTACGCCCAGTGAAGATCTTGGCACTACAATCTGTCGGCCTCGATCTAGATGAAGTTGTTAAATTCCTTAGATGCTTTCCTTGCACTGAGAAGCTATACATCAAGGTGATGCTCCTTTCCTGTTAATTCTTAACCCCAACGGAGCTCAATTTTTTGTTACTTTTACCCATGATTACAATGACAAATGTAGAATGATTTCTAAAGGAAATTTGGAGGATTTCAATACATATATTTTTTGAGATGCTAGTGTTGTACGCATTTTATTCCTTCGTCCGACATGCTTTCGTGATAAAAGTTTATCAGGAAAGATTGAAGGTGGCATTTCACTCTTTTCGTGTATTTTAGAAATCCTGCAAATCAAAGAGGCCCGAAGTGTTCAAATCTGCAGCTATGCACTAATATGTTGTCTTCGTTTGCAGATACTAGCAGGCCCGAAAGTAGAAAATGTTGGGGAATATAACAATCCCATTGAATGCCTTGATCTTCATCTCACAGAAATTACTTTTAACGAGTAGCACGGCACCACACCAGAAATTAAATTCGCCAGGTTCTTTGTTGAGAAAGCAAGGTTGCTCAAGGTAATGAGGTTTGCCCTATATTTACCGCGCAGAAGTGAATGGATTGCTAAAGAGCGCAGGCATCTATAGCTGAATGGAAAAGGCTCTGCACAAGCTGAATTTCAGTTTGTAACTTCATATGATAGATTATTCAGAAGACACTGTATCGAGCTGCTATATGACTTCTCAGTGGCTAATCCTTTCGCAGAAATAATGCATGAAAAAGATTCTGAAGAAGATGAATTTTATGTGTCTGAATAGTTTGAACCTTGTAATCTTTGAATTTGGGCCTCGTAATGCTGGAATTTGAACCTTGCAATATTTATGGTATTTGTTATATAACGTATTTGGATGTTTAATTTGGTCTTGCAATCATGTCCTGTTACAAGTATATATATGTTGTTCTTCTGTACACAGAGCATAGATGTTCTGCAGACGGAGCATATCACATCGCAACGGACCACACTAGGTAACCCGTCGGTGATGAATTCATCAATCGCAAATGGTTATATACCAGCAAGCGTTTGCCCACAACACACACGGCTATTCCATCACAAATAGCTCGGATGGATCAATTGTATGCCACGTATCGCACACGCAACTCTAATCTGATTCGTGCTTGATGTCTCCGCCATCGCTCGCATAGTTCGTCTTATTTGCCACGTATCACTGTGCCGGCCTCTGCTCGCGTCCCTCGGCGCGCTCTACTCGCCGTTAGGCACCGCAGCGCGCTGTGCTCACCATTAGGCGCCGCGGAGCGCTCTGCTCATGTCCGTCGGCGCCCTCTGCTGTCTGTCGGCGCGCTCTGCCCACGTAGCTCCACACGCTCGGCTTCTGGTCAACTTTTCCTTGCGTGTTCAACTGCTATATGTATATATATGGTTGCTCGCCGTTGAGGCGCCGCGGAGCGCTCTGCTCGCGTCCCTGCGCACGCGCTCTGCCAGCGGTTGGGGCATGCGCACAATCACGTTGGGGGCCCATATGCATGCGGTTGCGCCGCGTGCATCACCACGATGCAGTTATGTGCGGCATGATGGAGTTACGCGCTGCAAATTAGAACTGCCATTCGGGCGTGCGGATATTCCAGTCCATCCGGCTTCCCCATTAATTCCTGCGGCCATTATAACCTTAGTCTCTTCAACCTTTCGATCTCGCCCCACAACACAACAAGCACACCCACGATGACACATACAGAGAGGATATCTAGCGGTGCTCCAATAGAGTTCGGCGAGCATAAAGTCGAGACCCACGCGAGGGAGACGGATCTCATGGTGGTGTACACCATCGACCCGGTCGTGGTGGAGGACTACATCAACACCGTGGAGCAGTTGCTTGCTAGAGACAAGTACAAGGTGGTCGGCATCGACCTCCAGTACACCGCCGGTCTTCCCGAGAAAGATCAGAAGGTTGCCGTCACCCAGTTGTGCGTGCGCCATCATGTCCTCATCTACCACTACTGCATGGCCACAGAGCCTTGCGTCCGTTTCGCCAGGTTTGTCAACAGCACCGACTACAAGTTCACTATGGTGGAAACCACCGATGATGTAAAAGCGCTCAGGGTTATGGGCTTGGCATGCAAGAACCTTGTCGAAATCCATGAGACTACAGGGTCTGGGGTAGCACGAAGAAGGACTCGAAGGACTCCCTGGTTGAACTCGCCTCGGCCATCATCGACCCCTACTACGAAAAGATGAAGCAGGATGCCAAGAGAACAAGTCCCGTATCCTGGCACGGGGCCTGGATGCGGCAACTGGATGAACCTCACCTCAGGTTCGTGGCCAAGAGCGTGTACACATGCTACGAGATGCACATGCGGATTGTTGACATGAGGAAGTGCCTCGTTACCGAAATCGACGAGGCTGGATCGAGCCACAAGCAGAGCAGTAGCGGCAAGCGTCCCAAGAAGTAGATGATGATGATATGATCGTTTATCCTAGTTAATTATGCATGTAATATATAGTTGACTTTGGTGTGTGGAAATGTCATGTGTGTAGTAGCCACCTATGTAATCATGCATGTAATAGTTTACTTTGGTATGTGCAAATGTCATGTGTGTAGTAGCCACCTATGTAATTGGATGTTTAATTTGGTTATGCAACCATGTCCTTATATGTGTGTATATATATATGTTGTTGTTCTGTATGCAATCCCAACGCACAACACACACATCTTATTAGCAGCAATCGTCTGTGTTATTGTCGGTCTTCACACACATTACTGATTAGAAACTTGTTTGCCGCGTATCACACACATCTTGTTAAATTGAACCATTTCTGTTATCTTGGCTCAACGCAAACAGTTCATCCGAGTGAACTGTTTGCCCTCTATCGCACACACCTTGATCTGGCTGACCGTTTCTTTTGTTTCATCTAATCACAAATAGTTCATCCGAGTGAACCGCATGCCGTTTATCGCACATACCTTCATCTGGCTGCTGGTTTCTGTTCTTCTGCCTCGTCGCAAACAGTTCATTGAACTGAACCGTATGCCCCTCATCGCACACACAACTAAATTCTGTACCGTGTTTGATGTATCCGTCATCACAAATGTTTTGCATCTTTTTTGACGGTTTTTTTACATCACCGTTTGCGATTATTGCATCGCACATAGTTTCGTCCAAGGGTCTCTAATTGTAGTGCCACGTTAGCAGCATCCTGCAGTAGTGATTACAAGCCAGGGGCCTCGAATGCTCGAATACATAAGCTCGATCATAAATGAGTCAGCAGAAGCAACAATATCTGAGTACAGACATAAGTTAAACAAGGTGCCATAAGATGGCTGGCACAAACATGGATATAGATTGAAGAGGCGCAGGCCTCCTGCCTGGGATCCTCCTAAACTACTCCTGGTCGTCGACGGCCTGCACGTAGTAGTAGGCACCCTAGGGGTTGTAGCAGTCATCGTCGACAGTGGCGTCTGGCTCCTGGGCTCCAACATCTGGTTGCGACATCCGAGAAGAAAGGAAAAGGGGGAAAAGAGGGAGCAAAGAAACCATGAGTACTCATCCAAAGTACTCGCAAGCAAGGATCTACACTACATATGCATCGGTATCAATGAAATGGGTAGTATCTCTGGACTGAACTGCAGAATGCCAAAATAAGAGGGGGAGAAGCTAGTCCTATCAAAGACTACGCTTCTGGTCACCTCCATATTGAAGCATGTAGAAGAGAGTAGCTGGTAAGTTAATCAAGTAACATCGTATAGCATAATCCTAGCCGACGATCCTCTCCTCATCACCCTGTGAGAGAGCAATCACTGGGTTGTATCTGGAACTCATCTAGGTGTGTTTTATTAAGTATCTGGTTCTAGTTGTAAGAGGTCAGAATACAACTCCATGTCGTCCTGTTACCGTGGACACGGCTATTCGAATAGATCAACTTCCCTGCAGGGGTGCACCACATCGCCAAACACGCTTGATCCCTCTGGCCGGGCACAGTTTCTTGGGTCATACCCGGCCTCGAAAGATCAACACATCGCAGCCCTACCTAGACTCAATAGAGAGGCCAGCACGCCGGTCTACATCCTAAGCACGCAGGGGTCTTGGGCCCATCCCCCGTTGCACTCCTGCATGTTGCGAGGGCGGCCGGGATCAGTTCTGGCAACCACCATTACAAAGGCGGTTGCTTTACACGAACCACCCGGGCGCGCGCCGCTCAGTCGCTGACATCTGGAAAGCTTTGGCTGGTACAATGTTGCCGAGTGCCCATATCTGTCCCCGCATAGTTGGTTATTGCGTTTAGGCAAAAAGACCAACTCGGATCAAATATCCAAAACTCGTTAAGCTTGTTATGATGAAATAACCGTGGACAACGACCGGAGACCAGGCCCACCTCTCCGCTGGGTGGTCTCAACCTGCTCTATCGCTCCGCCACAAAGATCCACTCAGAGGGTGTAACACCCCCGGTGGTTAACTACAGTAATCCCATTTTGATTATGCCACGTCAGCATGATTAACAGTGCATGATCATCATTTGCATCATAATGCATTTCAGCTTCTAACTCAAAATCCAAATTTAAATGAAAGTGGAAAATAAAAGTTGTTCAAACTGGAAAACCAAAATGTGCCTCATGTTGCAAATATTCCCATAGCATTTGTAAAAATGATTGCAACATTAGTTGAAATTGTAAAAGGACTCGAACAACTAGAAACAGCAGCAACATAGCACTATTCAATCCTTTTTTCAATTTAAATAAAATCCAAACAAAAAGATATGGACCCCAAACCAATTTCTAGCAGTGACAAATAATACACTGTAAATAATGGAGCAAAGTCTCATATTTTACAAAAGTCTTTTGGACTAAAAATAAAAGACAAAACAGAAAAAGGAATAAAGAAAAACAGAAAAGAACAAAAGAAATAAGCAAACCCCCCCCCCCCCCTGGGCTCGGCCAGCTGGCGCTGGCTAGCCAGGCCGGCCCAGCCGGCGCCACCCCCTCCCCATAATCCCCCACCCGACCGAACTAGCCGCTCCCCACCCCCTCGCTCACTCCCCCCCCGATCCAGATCCGGCGCAGGCCCGATCCGCGCTGCCCCGCGCCTCCCCGCGCCGCCCGCCGCCGCCCGCCGCCGCCCGGACCCCGCCGACGGCGCCGCTCCTACGGCCCACCCCCCGAGCACGCTGCCCGTCCCTGCGCCCCGCTGTGAGGGCCACCTCCTCCCCTCTCTTCCTTCGCCTCCCCGCCTCCGGCCGCCGCCCGGCCCGCGCGTGCTCCGGCCGCGCCCCGCCGCCCGCTCGCCCACGCGCGACCGCGCGCTTCGGCCGCGCCCGCTCCGGCCCCGCTCGCCCGCCGCGCGCGCCACCGCCGCCCGCGCGCCTCCGGTCCCGACGCCGCACCGCGCCCGGCTGCCGCTCGCCCGCGCTCGCTGTGCCTCCCCTCGCGCCCGCCCGGCCGACCTCGCCGCGCCGCGCTCCGGCCTTGGCCTCGCCTCTGGTGCACGCGCGCGCGCTGGCCCGGACGTGTCCGGTGCCCGAACAGACACGGCCCGGACATGTCCGCCCCGGCCCTATGACAGATGGGGCCCAGCCCCTAAAAACGAATTAAAAGAAAATGTAATAAAAAAATAATAATTAAAATAAATAAAAATAATTAATTAATTAAATAATTAATTAGTTAATTAATTAAGTTAATTAATCCTGATTAGGTTAATTTAATTAAGTAGTTAGTGTTAATTAAACAGTAATTTAATTAGTTAATCACTAATTAACCTAACAGCCTATGACAGGTGGGACCCACTGGTCCTGACGTCATGCTGACGTCAGCAAGACACTGTTTCGGATAATGTTAATTTAAATAATTAATTAAATTCCAGAAATTAATAAAAACTTTAGAAAATCATATAAAATAATCCGTAGCTCAGATGAAAATACTTTGTACATGAAAGTTGCTCAGAACGACGAGACGAATCTGAATACGCGGTCCGTTCGTCCGTCACGCGTCCCTAACTATCCGAACTTGCAACCGTTCCCCTCTTATCCTCTGTCCGGTAATTCCAAAGACCCGGGAAATATCGTCAGATATTCTCCCGCCCCGTCTGTTACGTGTGATGCTGCGTTAGACTACCCCTAGCACCGTGTATCGTATTTGTCATGCTCATGTTTGCTATATATTTATACTGTTTCTTCCCCCTCTTCTCTCTCGATAGCCCCCGACCCCGACGTCGTCCCCGAGACCGACGCAGCTCTGGAGCCCGAAGACACCATAGACGACCTTGCCCTTGCCGCCGAGCAACCAGGCAAGCCCCTCCCTTGAGCATACCGATATCGCCCATTCTAAATTTCTCATGCTTGCATTAGAATTACTGCTGCTGCTGCTTTACCTATTCTAATGCATAGCCTGTTCATTGTAACCTGCTGTTGATAATTACCTGCATATCCTAAACTGTTTAGTCTAGGCTGGGTAGAGACCTATCAGTGACCCCACTTATCCCGACTGCCGCGCTGGATCGTCAGAAGACCCGATCAACGGGATTGAAGACCAGGCCCCGACACCGCACATCACCCCCCCTTTAGTTGTAACGACACTGCAGCGTTACTATCAAGTGCCGAGGGTGAAACCTCTTGTAGCACTTCTGATGTTAACTCTGTAGAGTAGCTATTCGGTCGTGGTCATCGAGGGTGATTCCTCCTTCACCACTTCCGGTAACGACGCTGTCGTACAACACCTCAAGTGTGAACCCAGCGAGGGTGATTCCTCCTAGTTCACCTTGACGGATACATCGAGTGGGAATTCAATGAGGGTGATACCTCGGATTCCCTGATGTTATGGACACACGGATACTTGGACCTTACAATGTTACTTGGAAAGGCGGGTCGACCCTGAGGGGTACCCGCGTGTGATGTGAAGGTGGGTTGCCAGTGTGGTGCCCGAGTTGTGAATACGAGGCGCGGCCGGGCATTCTTAACCCTTGCCGCAAGTCCTCGAGACGGGGCGACGGGGTCACATCCTTCGTGAGTCTCTGCTCGTTACCGCAAGCCCTAGTCCTAACGATTTGGATATTTGATCCGAGCAGGCCTCTGGCCTGATAGCACTAACCATCACGTGGGCATAGTATGGGCGTTCTGCATCGTATGCATCAGCCGAAAGCCCTGTCAGACGTCCAGTTCAGCAGTGCGGCATGGAGTGATTGGCGCCATTTCGGTGGTGCTTGGATCTGGGCCATGTACGCAACGACCCGGAGGGCGAGGGGCGATGGCCAAGACCCCCTTGCGCTTAGGATGTAGACCGGCGGGGACCTCTCTGCGGAGTTGTAGGTAGGGTTGCGATGTGTCGTTTGGCCGAGGCCGGGCATGACCCAGGAAAGTGTGTCCGGCCGAAGTTAATCGAGCGTGTTGGGTAAGTTGGTGCACCCCTGCAGGGAAGAACACTTCTATCGATAGCCGGTCCTACGGTAAAGGACACTCGGAGTTGTATCCTGATTGATACAATTTAGAACTGGATACCTGTGATGAGACCTGTATATATGGCTCTGGGATTGCTTCTCGCAGGGAGTCGAGAAGGGATCTCAGGACGAGGTTGATGTATGTATGGCTCTGGGATTGCTTTCTCGCAGGGAGTCGAGAAAGGATCTCTGGGTGAGGTTGATATTATTACTGCTACATTATATGGTATTGTTCTACTCTCTTCTACTGCTGCAAGACCGCTGAGGATGCTAGTCTTCGATAGGACTAGGCCTTCTCTCTATTCTGGCATTTCTGCAGCCCAGTCCACATATACAGCCTCCCTTTGAAAATGTTGCATATGTAGTGTAGATCCTTGCTTGCTGAGTACTTCTGAGTACTCACGGTTGCTTTGTTTTCCTTTTTCTCCCCATATCAGTTTGACGTGACCAGAGGACGGAGCCCCCTGAGACAGATGCCCCGACGATCGCTACTACTACTACCCAGAGGATGGATACTACTACGAGTTGACTGACGACCAGGAGTAGGTTCGGAGGGTCCCAGGCAGGAGGCCTTCGCCTTTCGATCGTAGTGTTTTATTTTGCCCCGCCTTTCTAAAGGCCTTTCTGTACTTTCTTTTATATCTGTACTCAGATATCTGATGCTTCCGCTGACGCTTGTTCGTAAGCTTATGAATTCGAGCCCTCGAGGCCCCTGGCTTGTAATATAAAGCTTGTATGACTTTATTTATGTTTTAGAGTTGTGTTGTGATATCTTCCCGTGAGTCCTTAGGCTTGATCGTGTGCATTTGCGTGTATGATTAGTGCACGATCGGGCCGGGGGCGTCACAAGTTGGTATCAGAGCCGACTGCCTGTAGGAACCCCCTTTCCAACTCCTTGGCCGAAGTTGAGTCTAGAAACCGAAAACTGTTTTACTAACTTGGCTGTGTGGCTTACGGGCCCACGTCGCCAATTGGGTGGTATTAGGATCTTTTACTCCTCGACCTTTACTCTGGGACTCTGACCTCTCTTCTATTCGGGTTAAATGATTTTACTAACTCCAACATTAGGCTCTCGTGATCACATCCACCCGGAGTTCTGAAAATATCCCCCTTGCTTCAAGATTTTGGGCCAGGTTCTGCTTACAGGATCCTTTTATCGAGGGCACCCTGTGTTGTCACTTGCAGATTCCTCGCCCCAATAGTTTTCTCCGACATTGATGTAGCCTTTGCTATGTCTCGTTGTGTACTTCCATACCGCGTGCCTGCGCGCCGCCTAGATGTCTAGCCTTCCCCTTTCAGCTGTCGTAATGCCGGATTTTAACCGAGGCTATGTGTGGATTCGAATGTCTGGTGCAAATATGATGAAGTATCTATTGCACTTCCTTCTGTTGTGCGTGATACTTCATGAATCATTCCATACACCTGCAGTTTTCTTGCTAAACTGCCCGTGTTGATTTGGCAGGATGGCTGACGATCCTCCACCTCCACCTTATATTGCCGCAATGATGCAGCAATTTGAACTGAACCGTCAGGTTATGACCGGGATATTGGCTCAGTTCCCAAACCAGAATGCTCATCAGCAGCCTACACCAATAACACTGTCAGAATTCGTGCGCCTCAATCCGTCCACTTTTTGCAGCTCGACTGATCCAATGGATGCTGACGATTGGCTCCGTGACATTGCCTTCCAGATGAAGTCAGCCAATGTTATCCCTGACAGTTACGTCACCTATGCGACGTATCACCTGAGGGGATCAGCTGCTCAATGGTGGGAAAGCCACAAGGGTATGTTGCCTGCTAAAACTGTAACCACTTGGCAGGAATTTCAGTCAGCTTTTCATGCACGGTACATTCCTCAAGGTCTGATCGACCAGAAGAAGCAGGAGTTCCGCAAACTCTCACAGGGCAAAATGGCTGTGGATGAATACCAGAGGAAATTTCTTGAATTGTCCCGCTATGCTGCGGATGACGTCGACACCAACACACGCAAGCAGGAGACATTCCGTGAAGGACTACGTACTGATATAAAACTTGCACTTGCTGTCCATGATTTCACAGACTTCGCAACGCTTGTCAGCAAATCTTTCCAAGTTGAAACAGCTCTGACTGAGTACCAGGAGTCACTCAAGCGCACTCATGGAGCTGGCTCATCCTCGGGTCAGCCTGTTCAGAAGCGTAGAGTGTGGATCCCGCATAATGTACACCACCGACCTGCTCCAACACCAAGGCCGTCCTATGTTGCACCTCGTTTGCCTTCACCGCCGAGACAGCTATCGGTCCATGCTGGACCGCCTGATGCTATGGTTTTTCGTCAGGATGCACCACGTCCTTCTGCTGGTTGCAGGAAGAGCCGTCGAAAACATCCTTCTAGGAACGTTGGAACCAGACTACCTGCTAGACAACGTGTTCATGTCAACCAAGTCAACATGGAAGAAGCTCGGCAGGACCCCAGCATTGTGATGGGCACCCTTCTAGTGAATTCAATCCCAGCTTCAGTCCTCTTTGATTCGGGAGCATCGCACTCCTTCATGTCCGAAAGTTTTGCGCGAAGCCATGATATACTTTTCGAGGAGATGTCCATCCCATTAGTAATCCATTCACCTGGGGCTAATTGGCAAACTACCAGGGTAAGCCACGGTAATCACATTGTGATTGGAGGATTGATGTTCCCCGTTTCTCTCATTGCCCTTAAGACCTCCAACATTGACATTATTCTGGGTATGGACTGGTTGAAGCCTCATAAAGCTTTGATTGACTGTGCCACTGAAACAGTCCGCCTCACACACCCTTCCGGTCAGACTGTCAGATACTCCGCTCGTACAGTGCAGGACGCCGAAGCTCAGATATATGTCCTAAATGCACTGAACGCTTCACCTCTTGAAGGCATCGAGAACGTTCCAGTTGTTCGTGAATTTCAAGATGTCTTTCCAGAAGAACTTCCAGGAATACCGCCTGCTAGAGCTGTTGAGTTCGTCATCGACTTGAAGCCTGGCACAACTCCTATTGCGAAGCGTCCTTATAAGATGCCTCCGCATCATCTTCTTGAGCTTAAGGAAGAAATCGACACGTCACTTAAGAAAGGTTTCATCCGCCCAGTTCCTCTGCTTGGGGAGCACCTTCACTCTTCGTTAAGAAGAAGGATGGAACTAACCGATTGGTTCAGGATTATCGGCCCATTAACCAAGCCACCATTCAGAATAAATATCCGCTTCCTCGGATCAATGATTTGTATGATCAACTTACTGGATCATCGGTATTCTCTAAACTTGATTTGAGGTTGGGTTACCATCAGATCCGTGTTCGTGAAGAGGATATTCCGAAGACTGCATTTGTTACTCGCTATGGTTCTTATGAGTACACTGTAATGTCATTTGGCTTAACAAATGCTCCAGCCACATTCTCCCGATTGATGAATTATATCTTCATGGATTACCTCGATAAATTCGTCGTGGTATATCTGGATGATATTCTGGTATATTCGAAGAATGAAGAAGAACATGCCGAACATCTTCGCCTTGTACTCGAAAGGCTGCGTGAACACCAACTGTATGCCAAATATTCTAAATGTGAATTCTGGTTGTCCGAAGTGACATATCTCGGCCATGTGATTTCGCAAGATGGCATCGCCGTTAACCCAGAACGAGTTCAGGCTATTCTTGACTGGACTCCTCCGAAGAATGTCAAGCAAGTCAGAAGTTTTCTCGGCCTTGCAAGCTATTGCCGTCGCTTTGTCGAGAATTTCTCAAAGATTGCTAAGCCTTTAACTGATCTACTTCACAAGGGCGTTAAGTTTGAATGGACAGAAAAATGTCAGGAAAGTTTTCAAACACTCAAGGACAAGCTAACTTCTGCTCCAGTTCTTGCTCCTCCAGATTCTCGCAAAGACTTTGTGATCTATTGTGACGCATCCCGTGAAGGATTAGGCTGTGTCCTAATGCAAGAGCGTAAAGTGATTGCTTATGGCTCTCGTCAGTTGCGCCCACATGAAGAGAATTATCCAGTACATGATCTAGAACTAGCTGCTGTGATCTATGCACTGCAGTTGTGGCGACATTACCTCCTCGGTAATCGTTGCGAGATCTACACGGATCATAAAAGTTTGAAGTACTTGTTCACTCAGCCATCTCTGAATCTCCGTCAGCAAAGATGGATGGAGACCATTGCGGACTATGACTTGGGTATTTCTTATACCCCTGGCAAGGCTAATGTGATGGCTGATGCGTTGAGCCGCAAATCCTATTGCTGCGAACTTGAGGTTCAGCTACAGCAACCACTTCTGTATGAAGAGCTTCGAAAGCTAAATCTCGAGATAGTTCCCCAAGGATACCTAAAAACCTTGGTTGTTGAACCAGACCTTGAGAAAGCTGTTAAGAATGCGCAAGCTAAAGATGCTGAAATTGATCTGATGAAGAAAGACCTTCACCTTGTAAAGTACAGAAATTTCTCGCTGTCTGAAGATGGAACCTTGTATTTTAGAAACCGCATTGTAGTACCTCGCTTTGAGCTTATGACTGACAAAGTCATGAAGGAGGCACATGATACCCCGTTGTCTATTCATCCGGGTAGCACCAAGATGTATCGTGATCTCCGTCAAAGGTACTGGTGGTCTAGAATGAAGCAAGACATTGCTCGATATGTTGCTGAATGTGATGTGTGTCGACGCGTTAAAGCAGAACATCAGAAGCCTGCTGGAATTCTGCAACCACTTCCTATTCCTCTATGGAAATGGGATAAGGTTCAGATGGATTTCGTTACAGGACTTCCCAGGTCACAGAAGGGTCACGACGCTATTCTTGTCGTCGTCGACCAACTCTCCAAAGTTGCACACTTTCTGCCTGTCAAGGAGACGATCACTGCTAGTCAGTTAGCAGAGTTATATATCTCCAGAATTGTTTCACTCCACGGTATTCCGAAAGAGATCAGTTCAGACCGTGGCAGCATATTCACTGGTCATTTCTGGGAAAGTTTCCAAACAGCTATGGGAACTCATATTACCTGGAGTTCAGCTTATCACCCCCAATCCCAAGGCCAAGTTGAACGAGTCAATCAAGTGCTTGAAGACATGCTTCGGGCTTGTGTTATTTCATTTGGCAAGAAGTGGGAAGAATCTCTTCCATATGCCGAGTTCTCCTATAACAACAGCTATCAAGCCAGCTTGAAAATGGCCCCCTTTGAAGTTCTCTATGGACGTAAGTGTCGAACCCCTCTGAATTGGTCAGAAACTGGGGAACGACCGCTCGTGGGTCCAGATATTATTCAACACGCCGAAGAACAAGTCCGAATTGTCCGGGAAAATCTCAAGGCGGCTCAGGACCGTCAGAAGAGCAACTATGATCGCAAACGATGGGGTTTGACTTATCAACCTGGTGATCAAGCTTATCTTCGTGTCACTCCTATGAAGGGCACTCACCGTTTTGGAATCAAGGGCAAGTTAGCTCCCCGCTACATTGGTCCTTTCCGCATTGTTGCAAGACGTGGTCAGGTGGCATATGAATTGGAGTTGCCGCCGCAATTCTCTCATATCCATGATGTCTTCCATGTGTCGCAACTTCGTAAATGCTTCAAGGAATCTCCGCACCGATCTGTGGATCACGAGATGCTCGAATTGCAAGATGATCTATCTTATAAGGAGCATCCGATCCGCATTCTCGATGAAGCTGAACGTCGAACCCGTCAAAAGGTTACCAAGTTCCTCAAAGTGCAGTGGTCAAATCATACTGAAAATGAAGCCACTTGGGAACGCGAGGATAATCTTCGTGCGGAATACCCTGAACTTTTTCCTTCTACTTCTTAATTCTCGGGACGAGAATTCTTGTTAGTAGAGGAGATTTGTAACATCCCCGGTGGTTAACTACAGTAATCCCATTTTGATTATGCCACGTCAGCATGATTAACAGTGCATGATCATCATTTGCATCATAATGCATTTAAGCTTCTAACTCAAAATCCAAATTTAAATGAAAGTGGAAAATAAAAGTTGTTCAAACTGGAAAACCAAAATGTGCCTCATGTTGCAAATATTCCCATAGCATTTGTAAAAATGATTGCAACATTAGTTGAAATTGTAAAAGGACTCAAACAACTAGAAACAGCAGCAACATAGCACTATTCAATCCTTTTTTCAATTTAAATAAAATCCAAACAAAAAGATATGGACCCCAAACCAATTTCTAGCAGTGACAAATAATACACTGTAAATAATGGAGCAAGTCTCATATTTTACAAAAGTCTTTTGGACTAAAAATAAAAGACAAAACAGAAAAAGGAATAAAGAAAAACAGAAAAAGAACAAAAGAAAATAAAGCCCCCCCCCCCTCGCTGGGCCTCGGCCCAGCTGGCCGCTGGGCTAGCCAGGCCGGCCCAGCCGGCGCCCACTCCCCTCCCCCATATCCCCCACCCGACCGAACCCTGCCGCTCCCACCCCCCTCGCTCCACTCCCCCCCCGATCCAATCGGGCGCAGCCCGATCCCGCGCTGCCCCTCGTCCTCCCCGCTCGCCGCCCGACCCGCCCGCCGCCCGCCCCGGACCGCCCGCCCCGTGCGCCGCCTCCTCCGCACCCTCCCCGAGCACCTGCCCTTCCCTGCGCCCCGCTGTGAGGGCCACCTCCTCCATCTCTTCCTTCTGCCTCCCCGCCGCTCCGGCCGCCGCCCGGCCCGCGCGTGCTCCGTCCCGCCCCGCCGCCCGCCGGGTCGTCTCCACTCTCGCCCGCGTCTTCCTTCTTCCTCCCTCTCCTTCCCCTTCTCTCGCCTGCTCTCTCCCTGCCCCGCAGCGTCCAGCCTCCCGTGCATTCCTCCTTTTCGTTTCTAGTGGCCCCGGACCGCCTCCCCCCTTCCCTCCTTTTCCTCTCTCGCGCTGCCTTCGCGTGTGCTCGTTTTCTCCTCCCGCCCTCCCTTCCTCCCTCCTCCACTTCTCGTCCTCCGTTTTCCTCTCCTCTTCCCTCTCGCTTCGCTCTTTCCCTCTCTTTTCCGTGCCCGAACAGACACAGGGCCCGACATGTCCGCCCCGCCCTTGACAGATGGGGCCCAGCCCCTAAAAAACGAATTAAAAGAAATGTAATAAAAAAATAATAATAAAATAAATAAAATAATTATTAATTAAATAATTAATTAGTTAATTAATTAAGTTATTATACCTGATTAGGTTAATTTAATTAAGTAGTTAGTGTTAATTAAACAGTAATTTAATTAGTTAATCACTAATTAACCTAACAGCCTATGACGGGGTGGGACCCACTGTCCTGACGTCATGCTGACGTCAGCAAGACACTGTTTCATAATGTTAATTTAAATAATTAATTAATTTCCAGAAATTAATAAAAACTTTAGAAAACATATAAAATAATCCGTAGCTCAGATGAAAATACTTTGTACATGAAAGTTGCTCAGAACGACGGACGAATCTGAATACGCGTTCCGTTCGTCCGTCACGCGTCCCTAACTATCCGAACTTGCAACCGTTCCCCTCTTTATCCTCTGTCCGGTAATTCCAAAGACCCGGGAAATATCGTCAGATATTTCCCGCCCCGTCTGTTACGTGTGATGCTGCGTTAGACTACCCCTAGCACCGTGTATCGTATTTGTCATGCTCATGTTTGCTATATATTTATACTGTTTCTTCCCCCTCTTCTCTCTCGATAGCCCCCGCCCCCGACGATCGTCCCCGAGACCGACGCAGCTCCGGAGCCCGAAGACACCATAGACGACCTTGCCCTTGCCGCCGAGCAACCAGGCAAGCCCCTCCCTTGAGCATACCGATATCGCCCATTCTAAATTTCTCATGCTTGCATTAGAATTACTGCTGCTGCTGCTTTACCTATTCTGATGCATAGCCTGTTCATTGTAACCTGCTGTTGATAATTACCTGCATATCCTAAACTGTTTAGTCTAGGCTGGGTAGAGACCTATCAGTGACCCCACTTATCCCGACTGCCGCGCTGGATCGTCAGAAGACCCGATCAACGGGATTGAAGACCAGGCCCCGACACCGCACATCACCCCCCCTTTAGTTGTAACGACACTGCAGCGTTACTATCGAGTGCCGAGGGTGAAACCTCTTGTAGCACTTCTGATGTTAACTCTGTAGAGTAGCTATTCGGTCGTGGTCATCGAGGGTGATTCCTCCTTCACCACTTCCGGTAACGACGCTGTCGTACAATACCTCAAGTGTGAACCCAGCGAGGGTGATTCCTCCTAGTTCACCTTGACGGATACATCGAGTGGGAATTCAATGAGGGTGATACCTCGGATTCCCTGATGTTATGGACACACGGATACTTGGACCTTACAATGTTACTTGGAAAGGCGGGTCGACCCTGAGGGGTACCCGCGTGTGATGTGAAGGCGGGTTGCCAGTGTGGTGCCCGAGTTGTGAATACGAGGCGTGGCCGGGCATTCTTAACCCTTGCCGCAAGTCCTCGAGACGGGGCGACGGGGTCACATCCTTCGTGAGTCTCTGCTCGTTACCGCAAGCCCTAGTCCTAACGATTTGGATATTTGATCTGAGCAGGCCTCTGGCCTGATAGCACTAACCATCACGTGGGCATAGTATGGGCGTTCTGCATCGTATGCATCAGCCGAAAGCCCTGTCAGACGTCCAGTTCAGCAGTGCGGCATGGAGTGATTGGCGCCATTTCGGTGGTGCTTGGATCTGGGCCATGTACGCAACGACCCGGAGGGCGAGGGGCGATGGCCAAGACCCCCTTGCGCTTAGGATGTAGACCGGCGGGGACCTCTCTGCGGAGTTGTAGGTAGGGTTGCGATGTGTCGTTTGGCCGAGGCCGGGCATGACCCAGGAAAGTGTGTCCGGTCGAAGTTAATCGAGCGTGTTGGGTAAGTTGGTGCACCCCTGCAGGGAAGAACACTTCTATCGATAGCCGGTCCTACGGTAAAGGACACTCGGAGTTGTATCCTGATTGATACAATTTAGAACTGGATACCTGTGATGAGACCTGTATATATGGCTCTGGGATTGCTTCTCGCAGGGAGTCGAGAAGGGATCTCAGGACGAGGTTGATGAATGTATGGCTCTGGGATTGCTTTCTCGCAGGGAGTCGAGAAAGGATCTCTGGGTGAGGTTGATATTATTACTGCTACATTATATGGTATTGTTCTACTCTCTTCTACTGCTGCAAGACCGCTGAGGATGCTAGTCTTCGATAGGACTAGGCCTTCTCTCTATTCTGGCATTTCTGCAGCCCAGTCCACATATACAGCCTCCCTTTGAAAATGTTGCATATGTAGTGTAGATCCTTGCTTGCTGAGTACTTCTGAGTACTCACGGTTGCTTTGTTTTCCTTTTTCTCCCCATATCAGTTTGACGTGACCAGAGGACGGAGCCCCCTGAGACAGATGCCCCGACGATCGCTACTACTACTACCCAGAGGATGGATACTACTACGAGTTGACTGACGACCAGGAGTAGGTTCGGAGGGTCCCAGGCAGGAGGCCTTCGCCTTTCGATCGTAGTGTTTTATTTTGCCCCGCCTTTCTAAAGGCCTTTCTGTACTTTCTTTTATATCTGTACTCAGATATCTGATGCTTCCGCTGACGCTTGTTCGTAAGCTTATGAATTCGAGCCCTCGAGGCCCCTGGCTTGTAATATAAAGCTTGTATGACTTTATTTATGTTTTAGAGTTGTGTTGTGATATCTTCCCGTGAGTCCTTAGGCTTGATCGTGTGCATTTGCGTGTATGATTAGTGCATGATCGGGCCGGGGGCGTCACGTGCAACAGCCGTGTTAGTTTGGGCGGAGGTGGACCAAAACGGAGGCTGCTGCTACTTCTTGAGCTTGCGTTGATTTTTCCCTTGAAGAGGAAAGGGTGATGCAGCAAAGTAGAGATAAGTATTTCCCTCAGTTAAGTACCAAGGTATCAATCTAGTAGGAGACACAAGCAAGTCTCCAATATATGCACCTGCACAAACTAACAAACACTTGCACACAACGCGAAAAAGGGGTTGTCAATCCCTTCATGGTCACGAACAAGGGTGAGATCTCATAGAGATGGGATAAAAGATAAATAAAAGAGCAAACTAAAGTAAATATAAATAAATTGCAGCAATGTATTTTTGGGTTTTTTGGTTTATAGATCTGAAAATATATTATGGAAAATAGACCCGGGGGCCATAGGTTTCACTAGAGGTTCCTCTCTTGAAGATAGCATACAGTGGGTAAACAAATTACTGTTGAGCAATTGATAGAAAAGCGCATAATTATGATGATATCTAAGGTAATGATCACAAATATAGGCATATACATGAGCGTGAGCCATGGATATAGCACTATAAGTGGAATAGAATATGGTGGTTGTGGAGAAGACAGAAAGAAGGGGAAAGTCTCACATCAACTAGGCAAATTAGTGAGCTATGAAGATGCCCATCAATTTATATTGATGCAAGTGAGTAGGGATTGCCATGCAATAGATGCACTAGAGCTATAAGTGTATGAAAGCTCAAAAAGAAACTAAGCGGGTGTGCATCCAACTTGCTCGCTCATGAAGACCTAGGCAAATTTGAGGAAGCCCGTCATTGGAATATACAAGCCAAGTTCTATAATGAAAAATTCCCACTAGTATATGAAAGTGACAAAATAGGAGACTCTCTATCATGAAGATCATGGTGCTACTTTGAAGCACAAGTGTGGAAAAAGGATAGTAACATTGTCCCTTCTCTCATTTCTCTCTTTTTTTGTTTGGGCTTCTTTGGCCTCTTTTATTTTTTTATAAAGTCCGAAGACTCATCCCAACTTGTGAGGGAATCATAGCTTCCATCATCCTTTCCTCACATGCGACAATGTTCTAATAATGATGATCAGCACACTTTTATTTACTTACAACTCAAGAATTACAACTCGATACTAGAACAAGATATGACTCTATATGAATGCCTCCGGCGGTGTACCGGGATGTGCAATGATCAAGAGTGACATGTATAAAAAATATGAACGGTTGCTTTGCCACAAATACTATGCCAACTACATGATCATGCAAAGCAATATGACAATGATGGTACGTGTCATAATAAACGGAGCGGTGGAAGTTGCATGGAAATATATCTCGGAATGGCTATGGAAATGCCATAATAGGTAGGTATGGTGGCTGTTTTGAGGAAGGGTATATGGTGGGTTTAATGCACCGGCGAAAGTTGTGCGGTACTAGAAAGGCTAGCAATGGTGGAGGGGTGAGAGTGCGTATAATCCATGGACTCAACATTAGTCGTAAAGAACTCACATACTTATTGAAAAAATTTAATAGCCATCAAAACAAATTACTACACACATGCTCCTAGGTGGATATATTGGTAGGAAAATACCATCGCTCGTCCCCGACCGCCACTCATAAGGAAGACAATCAAAGAATAAATCATGCTCTGACTTCATCACATAACGGTTCACCATATGTGCATGCTACGGGAATTACAAGCTTTAACACAAGTATTTATACCAATCCACAATTACTCACTAGCATGACTCTAATATTACCATCTCTATATCTCAAAACAAATGCAAGGAATCTAACTTCTCATATATTCAATGCTCTTTATATAAAAGTTTTTATTATATCCCTCTTGGATGCCTATCATATTAGGACTAAATTCATAACCTAAGAAAATTACCATGCTGTTTAAAACTCTCAAAATAATATAAGTGAAGCATAAGAGTACAACAATTTCTGTAAAATAAAGCCACCGCCGTGCTCTAAAAAGATATAAGTGAAGCACTAGAGCAAACTGCCTAGCTCAAAAGATATAAGTGAAGCACATAGAGTATTCTAATAAATTCATGATTAATGCGTGTCCCTATCAAAAGGTGTGTACAGAAAGGATGATTGTGGAAAACTAAAAAGCAAAGACTCATATCATACAAGACGCTCCAAGCAAAACACATAACATGTGGTGAATAAAAATATAGCCTCAAGTAAATTTACCGATGGATTGAAGACAAAAGAGCGGATGCCATCCGGGGCATCCCCAAGCTTAGATGCTTGGTTGTCCTTTAATATTACCTTGGGGTGCCTTGTGCATCCCCAAGCTTAGGCTCTTGCGACTCCTTATTCCGTTGTCCTTCAAAACTTTACCCAAAACTTGGAAACTTCACAACACAAAACTCAACAGAAAAGTCGTAAGATCCGTTAGTATAATAAAATAAATCACCACTTTGGGTACTGTTGTGAACTCATTCTAAATTCATATTGGTGTTTTGTCTACTGTATTGCAACTTCTCCATGGTTCATAGCCCCCGATACTAGCCATAGATTCATCAAAATGAGCAAACAACACATAGAAAACAGAATTTGTCAAAAACAGAAAAGCCTGTAGTAATCTGGAAATTTCTATACTTATATAACTCTAAAAATTCATAAAAATTAGGAGAACCTGGGAAATTTGTATATCAATCTTGTGTAAAAAATTCAGATCAAAAGCACGTTTCTGTGATTTTCTAAATTTCTGGCAATGATAGTAAAAGTTTCTGTTTTTCAGCAAGATCAAATCAACTATCACCATAGACCATCCCAAGGGTCTTACTTGGCTCAAACACTAATTAAAACACCAAAACACAATTACTACATAGGTAATAATATGTATACTCATCAAAACAGAAAAGAAAAATATTGGGTTGTCTCCCAACAAGCGCTTTTTTTAAAGCCTTTTAGCTAGGCATTGATAATTTTAATGATGCTCACATGAAAGACAAGAATTGAAGCACAATGAGAGCATCATATAACGTGTGAAAAACAAGTTTAAGTCTAACATACTTCCTATGCATAGGAATTTTATAGGGAAAAGATTTATCAAGACAAGCAAAAACTAGCATATGCAAGGAAGAAAGAAACAATAACAATCTCAACATAACGAGAGGTAATTTAGTAACACAAAAATTTCTACCACAATATTTTCCTCTCTCATAATAATTACATGTAGGATCATAATCAAATTCAACAATATAACTATCACATAAAATTTTCTCTACATGATCCACATGCATGCAAAGTTGACACTCTTCCAAAATAGTGGGATTATCATCAAATAAAGTCATGAGCTCTCCAAGCCCACTTTTATAAAAAAAAATCATAAGATTGATCATTATTACCTAGAGTTGACACTCTTCCAAACCCACTTTCAATATTATTGCAAACATATTCATCATGAGGCTTAAATAAATTTTCAAGATCATAAGAAGAATCACCCCAATCATGATCATTGCAATATGTAGTGGACATATCAAAATTAGCATCCCCAACCTTGGGGTTTGCATATTATTAGCACAATTGACATTAATAGGATTTATAATAACATCATTGCAATCATGCTTTTCATTCAAGGAGATATCGTGAATCACTTTATAAATTTCTTCTTTTAGCACTTCATCACAATTTTCAGATTCACAAATTTCAAGCAAAACTTCATAAAGATAATCTAGTGCACACAACTCACTAGCAATTGGTTCATCATAATCGGATCTCTTAAAAAGATTAGTAAGTGGATGAGGATCCATAAACTTTTTGTTTTCTGATTTTCAATAAATACACAATTATTCCAAGCGAACAAGCAGACATACCAAGTAAGACATAAAGGCAAACAGAAAGAAGGCAAATATTTTTGTGTTTTTCTGAAAATGTTTTAGAAGTGGGGGAGAGGAAAACAAGAGGTGAATGGAAAATAATGTAAGTGCAAGAGATGAGAGTTTATGATGGGTACTTGGTAGGCTTGATGTAGAACCTCCCCGGCAACGGTGCCAGAAATTCTTTCTGCTACTTCTTGAGCTTGCGTTGATTTTTCCCTTGAAGAGGAAAGGGTGATGCAGCAAAGTAGAGATAAGTATTTCCCTTAGTTAAGAACCAAGGTATCAATTCTGTAGGAGTTACAAGCAAGTCTCCAATATATGCACCTGCACAAAATAACAAACACTTGCACACAACACGAAAAAGGGGTTGTCAATCCCTTCACGGTCACGAACAAGAGTGAGATCTAATAGGGATGTGTATAAAAGATAAATAAAAGAGCAAACTAAAGTAAATATAAATAAATTGCAGCAAGGTATTTTTGGGTGTTTTGGTTTATAGATCTAAAAATATATGATGGAAAATAGACCCGGGGGCCATAGGTTTCACTAGAGGCTTCTCTCT
Source organism: Thinopyrum elongatum (assembly GCA_011799875.1). NCBI lineage: Eukaryota > Viridiplantae > Streptophyta > Magnoliopsida > Poales > Poaceae > Thinopyrum > Thinopyrum elongatum. The sequence continues at coordinate 94,545,253 of CM022297.1, forward strand.
TGAAGATAGCATACGGTGGGTAAACAAATTACTGTTGAGCAATTGATAGAAAAGCGCATAATTATGACGATATCTAAGGCAATGATCATGAATATAGGCATTATGTCCGTGACAAGTAGACCGAAACTATTCTGCATCTACTACTATTACTCCACACATCGACCGCTATCCAGCATGCATCTAGTGTATTGAGTTAACAAGAATGGAGTAACGCTTTAAGCAAGATGACATGATGTAGAGGGATAAACTCAAGCAATATGATATAAACCCCATCTTTTTATCCTTGATGGCAACAATGCAATACATGCCTCGCTACCCCTTCTGTCACTGGGTGAGGACACCGCAAGATTGAACCCAAAACTAAGCACCTCTCCCATTGCAAGAAAAACCAATCTAGTTGGCTAAACCAAACCGATAGTTCGAAGAGAAATACAAAGATATCTTAATCATGCATAAAAGAGTTTATAAAAGACTCAAATAATATTCATAGATAATCTGATCATAAATCCACAATTCATCGGATCTCAACAAACGCACCACAAAAGAAGATTACATCGAATAGATCTCCAAGAACATCGAGGAGAACATTGTATTGAAGATCAAAGAGAGAGAAGAAGCCATCTAGCTACTAGCTATGGACCCGTAGGTCTGTGGTAAACTACTCACGCATCATTGGAAGGGCAGTGAGGTTGATGTAGAGGCCCTTTGTGATCGAATCCCCCTCCGACAGATCACCAGAAAAGGCCCGAAGATGGGATCTCACGGGAACAGAAGCTTGCAACGGCAGAGAAGTATTTTTGTGGATGCTTCTGATGTTCGGGGAATATTTGAGAATATATAGAGGTGGAACTAGGGTTAGAGGACCCTCGAGGGGTCCACAAGCTAGGGGGCGTGCCCCCCTGGGGCGCGCCCTGAGTGCTTGTCGTCTCCTTAGGACTCCTCTGGCCCTCTCCCCAAGTCTCCTGGGTGTCTTCTGGTCCAAGAAAAATCATCATAAAGTTTTATTCCGTTTGGACTCCGTTTGATATTCCTTTTCTGTAAAAGTCAAAAACAAGGAAAAAACAGAAACTGGCACTGGGCTCTAGGTTAATAGGTTAGTACCAAAAATAATATAAAATAGCATATTAATGCATATAAAACATCCAAAACAGATAATATAATAGCATGGAACAATAAAAAATTATAGATACGTTGGAGACGTATCAGCGGCGTTGACAACACCGGCGGCCGGAGTTTGGTGGTTGCGGGCGTGGGTGTTGGAGCACGAGCTCAGGCCAACTGAGCAAGGCAGCGGCTAGGCAGGGTCCCGATGAGGCTGTAGGCATGGAGCAGGACTAAACGGTCAGCCGGGAGCACAACCACGACAAGCTCGTGGTCATGGCGGACGACAGGTTTGGCCTCGAGTAGGGGGGCGGCAACAGTGGCGGATTCGTATGTCAGGGAGAGGGGAAGATGAGATGGGCTCACGGCGATGGTGAGGAGCAGCTCGGGGCAGCCGAAGGTGGTCGGGGCGCAGCGAATCAACGGCTATGGCGCACGACAGCTGTATCAGAGGAAGAGGACGCGGGCATCTCTGGTGTTTCTCCCCGGGATCGATCTGTAGGTGCATACGATGAAGCCAACATCGGTGAACCTCCAGGATGGCCTCTCGTGGCACGAGTAGTCACCGGTGCATGCGGCAGATGACGATGCGGCGACGGTGGTGCTCTGTTGAGCTCGAACACGGACGGGGAGGAGAGTAATGGCGCGAGGGGGAAGAAGGGGGAGAAGCGGGCGGCGTTTGGGTTCAGGGGGGGTCGCGGGGCTCTTGTGGGACGCCGGGAAGGGGCTGGATGGCCGCCACGCAATGGATCGGTGGCGTGGATGGGCGCCCGGAGTCCACGTCGCCTCTGTGAACAGAGGAAGGGGATGATCCGGGGTAGCTAGGCCAGGCCGCACTGTGCACTGATGGCCCAAGTGCATAGTGGGTCTTTGGCCCTTTTCTTTTTCTCTCTTTTTTTATTTATTCTTTTCTGTTTTCATTTTCTCTTCTCTTTTCTATTTCAATTTCGAACCAAATGAATTTCTCTGTCTAAGAAAATTTGTCACATAAATTCTAGGGAAGGTGATGAGCTAGCACAGATAGTTCCAAATTATTTTGGCTAGTTTAAATATTTCTTTAAATTGAAAAGGTTGAAATAAATGATGTTGGTTCAGTTTTAATTATTTTAAGGCCATTTTAACATTTACAAAAATGTTGGTCGATACATGATAATTACCTAGTGAATATTTGCAACCCAATTTACATTTTTGATTTACTGTTTTCAGACAGAATTATTTGATTGTTATTTGAATTTGACTGTTGGATTAATTTCTAAATGCAATTTAATCAAACGATCATGATGACTTGGCACATTAGGCATGAGATTACTATAGCATGATTCTTAGGGTGTTACAAATCTCCTCCACTACAAGAAATCTCATCCCGAGATTTAGGAGGTAGAATAAAGTAGGAAGGTTCTGGTTATGAAATTCTAGCGAGGGTTCTCGGTCTTGGTTACTCTCCTCGAAGAGGTTGATCCATTACATTGATGTCTTCATTTCTCTGCTTCAGGTCATCATGATGAAGTCGTCACCTTTTCTTCGAAGTCTTCATCATACGTACGAAGGACAAGGGGTAACTTCGGAAGAACGGACCGCTACAATGTTGCTTATCTGGTAGATAACATCAGGGAAGGTGGCGGAAAGCATCTCTCGAATTGAAACTTAATAAATTGTCGAGAGCAAAGTAAGAAGGTGCAAAATAGAAGTTTCAAGCGGATAGGCAATCGTTCAAGTTCTGAAACAAAGTGTGAAAGGGGTTCAAAGCAACGGTAATAAGTATTGTGTCTGATACCAGAATTGATGATCCCTCGGAAGGTGGCTCGTGAATTACATACGAAGCCAAGCGTGAGGAATAATCTTTGGAAACAGGGATGATAGGAGAGTCAGGTTTCGATCCTTTGGAACTGTGGGTTATGGGCCCACCATGTGGGTCAAAAATAGGAAGAGTCATGATATCAAGGCATGTGAGAGGATTAGCCTGTCAGTTATGTTGGCAACAACGCTGGTACCATGGGCGAGGGACGAAGAGAACCATTTTCCTACTTGTTGAAATGAGGCGGACCAATAGGCAAAGTTCTCGTCCATCGATGGTTACCGGAATGTCATCAACAATAGTAACTGGGTCTTACTGACAAGGTCGTACCTAAGGTGTTTACATAAGCTGATGAATATTACTGCTTATATCATATAGACCACCAGAAAGGTTAAACAAAACAATGGAAAGGGAAAATGTGATTATCAGATTTAAATAGAACAATGGAAAGGAAAATGTGTATACACGAGTATTAGGTGTATATCTTTCCCATCCATGACAGGACAATAAGTAGATAACCAATTAGGTAAAGGGGCGAGGGACTTCATGATGTTACCCATACAACGGTGTTTGGATATTCAATTAAGAAACATTTAGCATTGCGCTTCCAATGTTCTTTGTTCATGTTTGAGTACAACAGTCATGCTTCGGGATAGCATCGACATGGTCAGCAGGTAAAGGTCGGACTTCGGAAACACAAAAGGATCCAAGAGGAACTGCTAGAATTGCTCGTACAATTTCATCATGGAAAAGATGAGGATGTGGCTGATGGACTCAGCAACAATTCATCGGGATTTCCAAAAAGATGGATTTCCACAGTTAAGTGCACAAGGTGATAGCATTGGACACACCAAAGTATATAATGAAGTTTGTTCAAGGAGGACATCCATATTCAAACATTGAATGCAAATGCACCTGGAAATATGGACCAAGTAGCACGGTCAATGTTAGAATGGTGATTCAATAACCAAAAAGACCTAGAATGAAACTATCGACCATTAACTTCAAAGCAATAGGGTTGCTAGAAGTACTAAATCCAAGCATCACCATTCACTTGTTGGTAGTCCGGTTAGAAACAACATGTGGACCAAGAAAGAATGGTGATGGTGAGAAGTATCACTATACCAAGAATTCTTAAGAGGTGGGGCAATCCTCACAACATCCTTGACATAAAAGACAGTAATACTTCAAGGTAGAACATAATATAAGATGGATAGCAAGTTGCATCCATAACATGAACAAGTTTGTGATGAAAGGAAGGTAAGGATGTTGGCGATGGTAACTCAAATTACCAAGGGACGTGGATGGTACTTATCATCATGATTTCGACTGATATCCTAGAAGGAGTCAAAATGTTGATGATAATCACAACAAATTTTGTCGAGAGGCTCCACGATGAAGCAATCGAACAATGTCTGCATCAAGCAAAAGGAATTGTGAAGTGAAAGCTTATTGGAACCACAGATAAGATGCAATCGTAGAATTAGAGTTGCCGCTCAAGACGAACAACATGATGTCGAAGGCTCGATGTAAGATTGGCGCACTGTCAGGATTGTGTTCTAGGGATGAGGGACTAGGTAACCAAGTCAAGCATTAGCATGACGATGATGATGTAGCCAATCGGCTGGGAATGGCATTATTGAGTGCAAACTCGTAAGCAATAAAGATCATTAAGAGTTAACGAATCGTAGTGCGGTCTTGATTCTCTTATCGGTGTCCTCGAGTGACTAACGACCAGAACCCGGGGAAAACTGAATCAGTGAGAAGCAATACTTGACAAAGACTCATAAGAAGTATTGCAGTTCCGTGATATTATCGAGATACCAGAGGGTAATACTCGAAGGTAGATCAGAATAGAAACTAAACTGGATCGTTGTCTTGCGGTAACAAATACTTTAACCTTGTCAAAAATAGATGAGCCACTGGAATGGTTTCCTTTCAGATATATTGAATAAGGTTAGCATGGCCAGAACCATAACTACAAGGGATCCCATTTAATGACACCGGAAGAATTATCCAAATGATTAAATATTCTTGCAAGAAGTTTTCATGATAAGTTCCACATCAGGTCCATGGGCATGAACACAAAGGTTCAAGGTCGACTTCCACTTCTTCAATTCCTAACCTGTCATTCACTTCTTGTCTTCGAAGAAGTTGTAGGGTAGAAAATTATCTGGTAAAACACCAGAAGGGTATGGCTTGTGAAAACTTTTGGGTTCATACGGTTTTAGGGAAGGTATAGTTTCAACCCGTCGGGGCATCTTAGAAACATATACCACAAGCTTCAAGAGTAAATATCACCAGCTCGAAAGCAGAGCATGGTTGGCCAAAACAGAGGATAGGATTTACCAATGGCATTAAGTATCAGGGAAAGAACTCCTCGAGGTTTTTATATACAAAGGACACTATCGAATGATAATTCAACAAAGGATCTGATGGTCCATAACGGAGCTGATGTGAGCATCGACACACAACCAGAGGAAGAAACAATGCAAGAAGGTCATATTATAGAAACAACTGAATAATTCAAAGCTCAAATGCAAAGCAATTATGATTTTCAAATCAAGGGATCAGAAGCAAACGCTCTGATTAAGGATGGATAAATTGAGTAGGCTTAGGGGTACAATCGATGACAATTTGATTGGTTGAGATCCAACTCATGTTTAAAATAACATCTGAGCCGGAAGGATGAATTCTAGTTTTGACTGATGATTGCGACCATTCACAAACATATCAAATCAATGGAATCAAAATGATAATGACAAAGGATGCCAATAAGATTACCATACTTATGGGATTAATCATAATGTAAGCAAGCAAGAATTTCAAGAGCACTAGGCTGTTGAGGATTTTCGAAAGATCGAATGGTATTTTGAAGACTTTTGTGAAATACATGAATCAACTGGGGATGAGCAGATACTCGGTAAGTGCGAGAAATTATCCGTAGGGGTATTCAGGTGGCAAAGAACTGCAAGGCAGTAGGCACAAAGTATTCTCGGAACAATCGAGAGAATTTTGGGGTATCTTGTAATAACAAGATCAACGGGGAATGATTGTACGAATGGCAAGTGTACGTGGTTATCCATAGGGGGTTTATCGATGAAAGGGAATTGCAAAAGTGATGGCACAAAGTCTTGAGAGAACATCGTAGAGTATCTTCGAAATCTTCTGGTGTAGCAGGCGATCATCTGGAGTGAGGGGCTCTCCGGGAGGAAGTAGTTACGTGAACCTAGAGACAGAGTTTGTAAAATCATTTAACCCGAATAGAAGAGAGGTCAGAGTCCCAGAGTATAGGTCGAGGAAGAAAATATCCTAATACCACCTAATGGCGACATGGGCCCGTAAGCCACACAACCATGTTAGTAAAAGTTTTGCAATGACTAGATTGAACTTCGGCCAAGGAGTTAGGAGGGGGATTCCTACTGGCAGTCGGCTCTGATACCAACTTGTGACGCCCCCAATTTAATCATAAACTAATCATACACGCAAATGTGTACGATCAAGATCAAGGACTCACGGGAAGATGTACACAACTCTAGACACAAATAAAATAATACAAGCTTTATATTACAAGCCAGTGGCCTCGAGGGCTTGAATACGTAAGCTCAATCATAAATGAGTCAGCGGAAGCAACATTACCTGAGTACAGACATAAGTTAAACTAGGTGCCATAAGATGGCTAGCACAAACATGGATACAGATCAAAGCGGCGCATGCCTCCTGCCTGGGATCCTCCTAAACTACTCCTGGCCGTCGGCGGCACCCTCAGGGTAGTAGAAGTCATCGTCGACAGTGGCGTCTGGCCCGTGGGCTCCAACTTCTGGTTGCGACATCTGAGAAGAAAGGAAAAGGGGGAAAAGAGGGAGCAAAGAAACCATGAGTACTCATCCAAAGTACTTGCAAGCAAGGATCTACACTACATATGCATCGGTATCAATGAAATGGGTAGTATCTGTGGACTGAACTGCAGAATGCCAGAATAAGAGGGGGAGAAGCTAGTCCTATCGAAGACTACGCTTCTGGCCGCCTCCATCTTGAAGCATGTAGAAGAGAGTAGCTGGTAAGTTAACCAAGTAAGATCGTATAGCATAATCCTACCCAACGATCCTCTCCTCATCACCCTATGAGAGAGCGATCACCGGGTTGTATCTGGAACTCATCTGGGTGTGTTTTATTAAGTATCTGATTCTAGTTGTAAGAGGTTGGAATACAACTCCAAGTCGTCCTGTTACCGTGGACACGACTATTCGAATATATCAACTTCCCTGCAGGGGTGCACCACATTGCCCAACAAGCTCGATCCCTCTGGCCGGGCACACTTCCCTGGGTCATACCCCGCCTCGGAAGATCAACACATCGCAGCCCTACCTAGACTAAACAGAGAGGCCAGCACGCTGGTCTACATCCTAAGCGCGCAGGGGTCTTGGGCCCATCGCCCGTTGCACTCCTGCACATTGCGAGGGCGGCCGGGATTAGTCCAGGCAACGCGCTACTCAGTTGCTGACGTTTGGAAAGCTTTGGCTGATACTACGACGCCGAGTGCCCATAACTGTCCCCACGTAGTTGGTTAGTGCGTATAGGCCAAAAGACCAACTCAGATCAAATATCCAAAACTCATGAAGCGTGTTATGATGAAATAACCGCGGACAATGACCAGCGAGTAGGCCCACCTCTCCCCTGGGTAGTCTCATCCTGCTCTATCGCTCTGCCACAAAGATCCACTGAGAGGGCCGTCAGGAAACACGTCCTTTCAGCCCCCAGTCCGTGAATCACTCGTGGGTACTCTACTAATTTGGTTATTTAGTGAGGTGGGGCCCAGTAGTCAGTGTTTGGAATAATTAACAGAGTTGTTTAAATTAACTTAATTGCTAGAGGAACTAGGCCCATGTGTTAGTGAGTGTTAGGGGTAGTTTAGTCCTAAACTAATGACCGGATGCATGGGACCATATGTCATAGGCTCACCGGCATTTTGAACGCGGTGGCGCGCCGGCGGTGACCACACAAGATGACGGCCCGTCTTACGGTGACCAAATCACGTGGGGATGGGCGCGTTTGAATGGGTGAAGAGCCGCACATGCAACAGCGGTGTTAGTTTGGGCGGAGGTGGACCAAAATGGAGGTGGCGTTGACAACAGCGGCGGCCGAAGTTCGGTGGTTGCGGGCGTTGGTGTTGGAGCATGAGCTCAAGCCAACGAAGCAAGGCAGGGGCTAGGCAGGGTCCCGATGAGGCTCCAGGCATGGAGCAGGACCAAATGGTCAGCCGGGAGCACGACCACGACAAGCTTGTGGTCATGGCGGACGACGGGGTAGGCCTTGAGTAGGGGGGAGGCAACGGTGGCGGATTCATACGTGAGGGAGAGGGGAAGGTGAGAGGGGCTCATAGCGATGGTGAGGAGCACCTCGGGGCTGTCGAAGGTGGTCGGGGCACGGCGAATCGACGGCGATGGCGCGCGGCGGCCGTATCGGAGGAAGAGGACGCGGTCATCTCTAGTGTTGCTTCCCGGGATCAATCTGATGGAAATATGACCTAGAGGCAATAATAAAATGGTTATTATTATATTTCCTTAATCAAGATAAAGGTTTATTATACATGCTAGAATTGTATTGACTGAAAACTTAGATACATGTGTGGATACATAAACAAATACCGTATCCCTAGTAAGCCTCTACTAGACTAGCTCGTTGATCAAAAGATGGTTAAGGTTTCCTAACCATAGACATGAGTTGTCAATTTGATAACGGGATCACATCATTAGGAGAATGATGTGATGGACAAGACCCATTCGTTAGCTTAGCATATGATAGTTCAGTTTATTGCTACTGCTTTCTTAATGTCAAATACATATTCCTTCGACCATGAGATCATGCAACTCCCGAATACCGGAGGAATACCTTGTGTGCTATCAAACGTCACAGCATAACTGGGTGATCATAAAGATGCTCTACAGGTATCTCCGAAGGTGTCTGTTCAGTTGGCGTGAATCGAGATTGGGATTGTTCACTCCGTGTGATGGAGAGGTATCTCTGGGCCCTCTCGGTAATGCAGCATCACAAGAAGATTGCAAGCAAAGTGACTAAGGAGTTAGTTACGAGATGATGTATTACGGAATGAGTAAAGAGACTTGCCGGTAACGAGATTGAACTAGGTATGGAGATACCGACGATCGAATCTTGGGCAAGTAACATACCGACAGACAAAGGGAATTACGTATGTTGTCATAAAGGTTCAACCGATAAAGATCTTCGTAGAATATGTAGGAACCAATATGGGCATCCAGGTCCCGCTATTGATTATTGACCAAAGAGGCGTCTCGGTCATGTCTACATCATTCTCGAACACGTAGGGTCCGCACGCTTAACATTCGTTGATGATATAGTATTATATGAGTTAAGTGAATTGGTGACAGAATGCTGTTCGGAGTCTCGGATGAGATCACGGACTTGACGAGGAGCTTCGGAATGTTCTGGAGGTAAAGTTGGATATATAGGACGATGCTATTTGGTCACCGAAAAGGTTTTAGAATGTACCGGGTGTTCATCGGAGTGCCGGAAGGGGTTCCGGGAGGCCACCGGTAAGTGGTGGGCCATATGGGCCAAAGGGGGGGGGGAGCACACCAGCCCACAAGGGGGCTGGCGCACCCCTCCACCCCCTGCCCACGCACCAAGGAGGGAGGGAAGGAAGGGGAGGCGCCCTAAGGCAGCCAGCCCCCTTTCCTTCCCCCACACTACTACAGGTTGGTCCAAACGCGCCAGTCCAATCAGAGACCCTTCGACGAAACTGTGTGCGATGCATTAACCACAAACAGTGATGTAATAAAACCGTCAAAAAAGATACAAAACGTTTGCGAGGAGGTGACATCAAACACGGTTCAGATTAGAGTTGCGTGTGCGATGCGTGGCAAATGGTCAATCCAGCAGAACTGTTTGCGATGAGGCAGAACAACAGAAACGGGCAGCCAGATGAGGGTGTGTGTGATATACGACATACAGTTCACTAGGATGAACTGTGTGTGATTAGGCAACACAATAGAAACGGTCAGCCAGATCAAGGTGTGTGCGATGGAGGGCATGCATATAGTTCACTCGGATGAACTGTTTGCGATGAGCCAAGACAACAGAAACAATTCAACTGAACAAGATGTGTGTGATACACTGCAAACAGGTCCGTAATCAGAAATGTGTGCGAAGACCAATAATAACACAGACGATTGCTGCTAATAAGCCGTGTGATTTGCTCTGTCTACAGAATAATAACATATATATATAACTGAAATAAACATCCATTTACATAAGTGACTATACAGATCATTCGCACACACCTCAATAAACAATTGCACGCATTCTAAACTAGGAGAAACGATCGTCTAGTCGTCTACTTCTTGTGACGCTCCTGCCACTGCTTTGTGGTTCGATCCCTCGTTTGGGTCAGGAAGAAGACACTTCCTCATGTCAATGATCAGCCTGTACATCTCGTAGCTTGTGTACGCGTCCTTGGTCGCATACTTGATGTGTTCTTCATCCAGTCTTTGATGCCAGATACTGTGCCAGGCGTTCTTGTCCTTCTTGCTCTCATCCTTCATCTTCATGTAGTAGGGGTCGATGATGGCCGAGGCGAGGTCAACCAGGGAGTTCTGTTTGTTGTCGTCGTTGCCCCAGACCTTGTAGTTGTCATGGATGTCGACAAGATTCTGGCAGGTCAAGCCTGAAACCTTGAGCGCTTTTAGATCGTTGGTGGTGTCCACCATAGTGAAACTATAGTCGGAGCTGTTGATAAACCTGGAGAAACGCTTGCAAGGCCTTGTGGCCAGGTGGTAGTGGTAGACGAGGATGTCATGTCGCACGCACAACTGGGCGACGGCAACCTTCTGATCGTGCCCGACACGACCGCTGGTGAACTCGAGGTCGAAGCCGACTACTTGGTACTTGTCCTCAGCAAGCAACTGCTCCATAGTTTGGATGGAGCTCTTCACCAAGACCGGCTCGTTCGTGTACACCATCGAGAGGGCCTTCCACCTCATGTGGATGTCCACTACGTGATGTGTGGTGAACTTCCCCCCGTTATCATCGTCGGCCGTTGGGAGCGCCATTGGAACTGCTGGATGTCCTCTCTGTATGTGTCGTCGTGGGTGTGCTTATTGTGTTGTGTGGCGCGAGAGATGAAGGTAAATGGCCGCAGGAATAAATGGGGGCCGGGCGGCCTGGATTCTCGGCACGTCTGCATGACAGTTTTTGCAGCGGGTAACTGCATCGTAGCATCGCGCCCGGTGCAACTGCATGCATAATGGCAGCTCGAACGTATGTGATCGTGCGCCGGCCCCAAACACTGGTAGCACGCGTGGAGGGACAAGGGCAGAGCACCCGGAGGGACGCGAGAGCATAGTGCGCACGGCGGGACGCGAGAAGAGCGCACCGCGGCCACCTCTACCGTGAGCAACCACACGCATAGAGCAGTTGAACACGCAGAGAATGGTCATCTACAAGCCGGCCGGCAATTGCGTCGCTGCGTAGAGAGCGGCCTGCTACTACCTCCGTCTTGGTCTATTAGTCCCCTTTATATTCTGTGCCATATTTTGACCTTAAATTTAACCAACAAAATGTTAATGCATGTTATAAAAATTATATAATTGGAAACTATGTTCAATTACGAATCCAACGATATAATCTTTCGCGACACGCATTCGTATTTTATTAGTTAAATCTCTAGTCAAAATTTGGCACAAAAATACATAGACGACTCGTAAACCAGGACGGGGGTAGTAGGTAATTAAATCGCAAACATTTTTTTATTAACCGTATGTGTACATGTCCTTTCGTCCTCCTCTCGCACGTCTTGTCACCCCGCTGCCGCAGACGGCTTCGAGCGCAAGCTTGAGCAGCGCGCGGGGGCGTTCTTTTGGCCAAACGGTGGTGAACCCATTCCCGCGCAACCGTGCAGGTTCCCGCACAAGCTTCCCGCCCGAATCGATGAAATCCGCAAAATCCCAATGCTTACCGGCCTGCTATATAAACCCTCACGGCCGGCGAGTCCCGCGTGGCATTTTTCCCTCCCTCCCTATAGCTTATCTCGTCTGCTTCTCCCACAATCGCCAATGGCACCGGTCTGTCATCGTCGCTCAGCCACTCCACCGCCATTAGAGGACAACTCCAGCTGGGAGGCTACACCATGGCGGCGGCGCAGTCCTCGGCGTAGTGTAGTGCGCGTGGTGTCCCTGTTGGGTGTGCACGGAACACCCACCACACGCTCCGCCGCCACTTCCCGTCGGCAGCTGTTGCCGGCCGCCGTTGCCGCCACCCCAACGTCTGCCGCCGTGGCCGCCACACCACCGTCGAAAGCCAGGGCCATCGCCCGCTCCAACACCACGGCCCGAAGGCGGGAGGTGGCCGTCGTGGCCGCCACCCCACTGCCGGCCATCGTGGCCATCACCCGCTCCGCCACTGTGGCCCGAGGGAGGTGGTTGTCGTGGCCGCCACCCCATCGTCGGCCGCCGTGGCCGCCAGCCCACAGTCGACCGCCGGGGTCATCACCCGCTCCGCCACCGCCGCCAGAAGGCGGGAGGCGGAGGTGGAGGCCCGCACGTGCGTCAGCAACCTTTTGCGCTACATCGAGTTCTTGCGGGAGGAGGAGGAGTGCCTCGTCGAGCACGCAAAGAGCCTTACCGCCGCCGTGGCTGCAGCACACACGGCTACAGAGGCGAGGAATCAGGAGATCTACGAGGAGTCCCGCCGCTTCGAGAGGGGTCGTCTGGAGCCGCAGAGGGCATTCGAGGTGAGCGTCGCTGAAGGTGCAGCAGCGGCAGGCACCGTATTGCAGTTGTCCAGCTCGTCGGTAGGCTCCTCCTCCTGTGCCTCTTACTGAGCACGCTCGGTAGAGGAGAGGCTGCCGGATGTAGTACAAAGCCCCTCCATAGTAGTAGTATTTAGGGGCTATTTTGTTTAGTTCATCTGACTATAGATGTGGTTGAACTGTACAACGTACTTAAAATTAGCTAGTATATATAGTTGAACTAGCTAGTTTAGTACGTGGTTGGCAACAATTGGGGAAAAGTTTGGTTGGTTTAGCTGTCGAGTTGAACTGTTTGTATAAAGAACGACTGCTTAATCTATGAATGAAATCTATGCTTAATTACTGAATTTTAGTTGCAAAAATTAGATAGTGCTGGTGATTTTTAGCTGCATATTTTGACAAATGGCAGTGTTACAAGGTTGACAAAGGGCAATGTTACTAGATCAACAAATAACAATCTTTCCAGTTTGATAAATGGCAATATACCCAATATGACAGATGCAAATCTTACCAAATTGTCTGTACGTGGTTGCACATGGGTCATCCGAAAAAACTATTTGCGTTGAAGGGATGTACAAATCCTACGAGCCAGATTTTCTCTTGGCTTAGCGGCGAAGTCTCACTTTGCATACCGTATTCAATCTGAACCATTTGCGTTGAAGAGATGCACGAATCCCGTGTGGTGAATTTTCCCTTGCCTTACTAGGGAAGACCATAACTCTCACTTTGCATACGGGTGTTCTATCTAAAACATTTGCGATGAAGAGCTGCACAAATCCTGCTCGGCACATTTTCCCTTGGCTTACTGGGGAAGCTGTCGGTTTGCATACGGGTGTTCTATCTAAAACGTTTGCGATCAAGAGCTACACAAATCCTGCTCGGCACATTTTTCCTTGGCTTCCTGGGGAAGCTGTCGGTTTGTATACGGGTGTTCTAACTAAAACGTTTGCGATGAGTGTTTTATATTTAAAAACCATTGACGTTTATTTTTTTAAGAAAATCGTTTGATAGGTTTGTACATTCAGAGAGAAAAACGCAAGTTCGTTCAAACCATATCTTTCATTCAGTCACACTGTGAATTTATATTCATATGATCGAGATACAGTATTAAACCCAAAAAAACTAATTCCGGTGGCGGCGGAGGCGGCGTGCTGCACCGCCGTTGTCGTTGTCATCCTCCGGGATGCCGTTGTTGAAGTCTTCAAGGCAGCACATAATGTTCTTCACTTGGAAATCAAAGATCATGTCATCGCACGATCGACAGGCGAGGCACGGGAGGACGGTAACTCGCGGCGCTGCGAGGTAGCGGTCGACGGCAGCGTCCCATGCAGCTAAGGGGGGCGCGCGCATGGGCACGGGCATAGTGGGTGCAGGCAAACGCACGGGGATCGGCGCCGCGGTGGGTGCAGGGGTGCGCATGGGCACGGGCAGGGGCATTGGCGCTGGCATGTACATGAGCTCACACGGGTCCACGGAGACCTCACTGACGCCCACGACTTCCAGCTCTGCGATAGTGCTCGGTGACCAGCCCGTCAATGCTACGAGGATGGTCACTGGCGCGGGCGCGGGGATGGGAGCTGGGACGGGCACGGGGGCAGCAACTGCCGCAGCCAGCTCGATCAGGGCCATGTCCATGACGCCCCATTCCTCCTTATTTTCTATCTCCTTCGGGTCGGAGTCGACTTCACCAAACTGGAAGACTAGTGGCAGATGATCCTTCTATGCCATGGTGTTGGTGGAGGTCTGCGGGAGGGGAATGGGAGGCGAACAGTAAGGCCGCCCATATTAAACAGCGGCTCGGGCGCCATTAATTGAGAGGATGTGAGCAAGGAGGGTGGCCATGGAAGTCAAAGGGCTCGCTTCCCAGTGAGAATACGCATTGGAGGACAGCTTGCACGCCTCTTGGTCAGCCTGCGCAGCGGAATGCGCTCGCACGCCTCCCATTCAGTCAAGCAGCTGTCCGCACGGCACCTCCTAGCCATTAAAAGTGTGATGCATGGCGTCATGTGAATGGTTAACAGAACGCACATGATTTAAATTATAGAAATATTTGAGATGTTAAAGTGGCAGCTATTTGTTTCAAAATGCCTTTGTTCGCTGTTATTCAAGTGCGCCTTCTCTCAAAATGGAAACGAAAAATACCATAGCATGGCGGGTGCCATTCCATGATAGCATGCCAAGTTTCATGAATTTCAGACGAGTTTTTGATTTATTAGAATTTAAAAACAAAGTATCTCAACATTTTGCCGGCAATCAACAGTGTTGTGGTGTTTGAAATTCATTCCCATTTCTTGCAGGGGACCTAAGCATGCACCCAAGGACACACATTTGATATGTCAACCCATTTTTCTGCATTGGAGCATGTGCATGTAGTTCAAATTTGAATTATGCACATAAAATGCCTAGAAAACTCAGTTAATGTATAAAAATGTCCAAACGAACCCCGAAATTGCAAATTTTAACACGACACTCCTGTTGCTCTATGTTGCCACTAGGAAAAAATTGAAAACAGGAAGAGGCAACGAATATCGTTTCATCCACCAAGGAGGCACATTCCCTACCGGACCCATGAGGCTTGTTGTCAAAAGCTCTGGTATGTGAGAAGCTTATACCCAAACCTGCCCCAAATGGGACAAAAAATTTACCACAGCATGTTGATGCCATCCATGATAGCATGCCAAGTTTCATGAATTTCAGACGAGTTTTGGATTTACTAGAATTTAAAAACCATGTATCTCAATGTTTGCGGCCGAGCGACGGTGGCAAGGTGTTTGACATTCATTCCCATTTCTTGCATGGGACCTAAGCATGCAACCAAGGACACAGATTTGATTTTTCAACCAATTTATATGAACTGGAGCATGTGCCTGTAGTTCAAATTTGAGTTATGCACATAAATGCAAAGAAAACTCAGTTAATGTATAAAAATGTCCAAACGAACTCCGAAAAATCCCAAAATTTTACACAACACTCCTGTTGTTCAATTTTGACACTAGAAAAAAAAATTGAAATCAAGAAGAGGCAACGAATATCGTTTCATCAAGAAAGGTGAAACGTTCCCTTCCGTAACCATGAGGCTTGTTGTGAGAAGCTCTGGTTTGTGAGAAGCTTATACTCGAACCTGCCCCAAATGGGACAATATTTTTACCATGGCATGTTGATTCTGTTCCATGATAGCATGTCAAGTTTCATAAATTTCAGACGCGTTTTCGATTTACTAGAATTTAAAAACCATGTATCTCAATGTTAGCGGCCGAGCGACGGTGGCAAGGTGTTTGCCATTCATTCCCATTTCTTGCATGGGACCTAAGCATGCAACCAAGGACACACATTTGAATTTTGAACCCATTTATATGCACTGGAGCATGTGCATGTAGTTCAATTTTGAATTATGCACATAAATGCATAGAAAACTCAGTTAATGTATAAAAATGTCCAAGCGAACCCCGAAAAATCCCAAAATTTGACACAACACTCCTGTTGTTCTATGTTGACACTAGAAAAAATTTGAGAGCAAGAAGAGGCAACAGATATTGTTTCTTCCACAAAGGTGGCACGTTCCTTATCGAAACCATCAAGCTTGTTGTGAGAAGCTTATACCCAAACCTGCCCCAAATGGGACAATATTTTTACCACGGCATGTTGATTCCGTTCCATGATATCATGTCAAGTTTCATGAATTTCAGACGTGTTTTCGATTTACTAGAATTTTAAAACCATGTATCTCAATGTTAGCGGCCGAGCGACAGTGTCAAGGTGTTTGACATTCATTCTCATTTCTTGCATGTGACCTAAGCATGCAACCAAGGACACACATTTGATTTTTCTACCCATTTTTATGCACTGGAGCATGTGCATGTAGTTCAAATTTGAATTATGCACATAAATGCCTAGAAAATTCAGTTAACGCATAAAAATGTCCCAGCGAACCCCTAAAAACCCAAAAATTTGACACAATACTCCTGTTGTTCTATGTTGACACTAGAAAAATTTTGAGAGCAAGAAGAGGCAACGGATATTGTTTCGTCCACATAGGTGGCATGTTCCCTACCGAAACCATCAGGCTTGTTGTGAGAAGCTTATACCCAAACCTGCCCCAAATGGGACAATACTTTTACCACGGCATGTTGATTCCGTTCCATGATATCATGTCAAGTTTCATGAATTTCAGACGTGTTTTCAATTTACTAGAATTTTAAAACCATGTATCTCAATGTTAGCGGCCGAGCGACAGTGTCAAGGTGTTTGACATTCATTCTCATTTCTTGCATGTGACCTAAGCATGCAACCAAGGACACACATTTGATTTTTCAACCCATTTTTATGCACTGGAGCATGTGCATGTAGTTCAAATTTGAATTATGCACAAATGCCTAGAAAACTCAGTGAACATATAAAAATGTCCCATCGAACCCCGAAAAATCCAAAAATTTGACACAACACTCCTGTTGTCTATGTTGACACTAGAAAAATTTTGAGAGTAAGAAGAGGCAACGGATATTGTTTCGTCCACAAAGGTGGCACGTTCCCTACCGAAACCATCAGGCTTGTTGTGAGAAGCTCTTGTTTGTGAGAAGCTTATACCCAAACCTGCCCCAAATGGAATAATATTTTTACCACGGCATGTTGATGCCGTTCCATGATATCATGTCAAGTTTCATGAATTTCAGACGTGTTCGATTTACTAGCATTTTAAAACCATGTATCTCAATGTTAGCGGCCTAGCGACAGTGTCAAGGTGTTTGACATTCATTCTCATTTCCTGCATGTGACCTAAGCATGCAACCAAGGACACACATTTGATTTTTCAACCGATTTTTATGCACTGAAGCATGTGCATGTAGTTCAAATTTGAATTATGCACAAAATGCCTAGAAAACTCAGTTAACGTATAAAAATGTCCAAACGAACCCCGAAAAATTCCAAAATTTAACACGACACTCCTATTGTTCTATGTTGACACTAGAAAAAAAATTGAAAGCAAGAAGAGGCGACGAATATCATTTTGTCCACAAAGGTGACACGTTTTCCTACCGGAACCATGAGGCTTCTTGTGAGAAGCTCTTGTTTGTGAGAATCTTATACCCAAACCTGCCCCAAATGGGACAATATTTTTACCACGGCATGTTGATGCCGTTCCTTGATATCATGTCAAGTTTCATGAATTTCAGACGTGTTTTCGATTTACTAGAATTTAGTAACCATGTATCTCAATGTTAGCGGCCGAGCGACAGTGTCAAGGTCTTTGACATTCATTCTCATTTCTTGCATGTGACCTAAGCATGCAACCAAGGACACACATTTGATTTTATAACCCATTTTTATGCACTGAAGCATGTGCATGTAGTTCAAATTTGAATTATGCACAAAATGCCTAGAAAACTCAGTTAACGTATAAAAATGTCCAAATGAACCCTGAAAAATACCAAAATTTAACACGACACTCCTGTTGTTCTATGTTGACACCAGAAAAAAATTTGAAAGCAAGAAGAGGCGATGAATATCGTTTTGTCCACAAAGGTGACATGTTTCCCTACCAGAACCATGAGGCTTCTTGTGAGAAGCTCTGGTTTGTGAGAAGCTTATACCATAACCTGCCCCAAATGGGACAATATTTTTTTACCCCAGGATGTTGATGCCATTCCATGATAGCATGTCAAGGTTCATGAATTTCAGACGAGTTTTGGATTTACTAGAATTACAAAAGCATGTACCTCAACGTTTGCCGGAGAGCCACGGTGCTGTGGTACTTGAAATTCATCCCCATTTCTTGCATGGGACATAAGCATAAACCCATGGACACATATATGATTTTACAACCCATTTTGGTGCATCGGAGCATGTGCATGTAGTTTAATTTTGAATTGTGCACCTGAAATGCCTAGAAAATCAAGTTAATGTATAAATATGTCCAAACGAACCCTGAATAATTCCAATTTTTTTGACGACACACCTATAGTTGCATGTTCACTGCAGATAAAAGTTCTAGCAATTCAAACACCCTCCTTTGCCGCTGTGACCCTGTAGGATCGAAAGTATGTCTAGATGGGGGGTGATTAGACTACTTGACCAAATAAAAACCTAGCCTTTTCCAAATTTTAAGTCTTGGCATATTTTAGCAACTTAGCACAAGTCAAGCAATCAACATACACATGCAATTCTAAGAGTATAGCAGCGGAATGTAAATCATTGCATATGAAGGTAAAGGGGAGGAGTTTGGAGGGAGCAAACGCAATGTAGACACGGAGATTTTTGGTGTGGTTCCAATAGGTGGTGCTATCATACGTCCACGTTGATGGAGACTTCAACCCACGAAGGGTAACGGTTGCGCGAGTCCATGGAGGGCTCCACCGACGAAGGGTCCACGAAGAAGCAACCTTGTCTATCCCACCATGGCCATCGCCTACGAAGGACTTGACTCACTAGGGTAGATCTTCACGAAGTAGGCGATCTCCTTGCCCGTAAAAACTCCTTGGTTCAACTCCACAATCTTGACGGAGGCTCCGAAGTGACACCTAACCAATCTAGGAGACACCACTCTCCAAAAGGTAATAGATGGTGTGTTGATGATGAACTCCTTGCTCTTGTGCTCCAAATGATAGTCTCCCCAACACTCAACTCTCTCTCACAGATTTGGATATGGTGGAAAGATGATTTGAGTGGAAAGCAACTTGGGGAAGGCTAGAGATCAAGATTCTTATGGTTGGATTGGAATGTCTTGGTCTCAACACATGAGTAGGTGGTCCTCTCTCAGAAAATGAATGCTGGAAGTGTAGGCACGTTCTGATGGCTCTCCTCACGAATGGAGGAAGGGTGGAGGGGTATATATAGCTTCCAGACAAAATCTAACTGTTACACACAATTTACCAAACTCGGTGGGATCGAATAGTGAAACTTGGTCAGTCCGATTTAGTTCAAAATGTGAACGATAGGATTTTCGGTGGGACCGACATGTCAACTCGGTGAGACCAATTTTGTTAGGGTTAGGGCATAACGTATTCTCGGTGAGACCGATCACATGAACTCGGTGAGACCGATTTTTGTAATAGGCAAACAAAGAGTTGGTCAGGCAAACTCGGTGGGACCGATCGCTCATTTCGGTGAGACCTAAACATTACGAAGAGGAAACAAAGAGTTTGCATTGCAAACTCGGTGGGACCGATCGCTCATCTCAGTTAGACCGAAACGTTACGAAGGGAAACAGAGAGTTAGCAATCCCATCTTGGTGAGACCGAGATCCCTATCGGTGAGACTGAACTGATTAGGGTTTCTGGCAGTGGCTATGTCGAATGAACTCGGTGGCGCCGGATAGATCAAATCGGTGGGGCTGAGTTTGACTTTTGGTTTGGGACATATGTGGATATGAGAAAGTGGTTGAGGGTTTTGGAGCATATCACTAAGCATTTTGAGCAAGCAAGCCATTAAGCAACACCTCATCCCCTTTTAATAGTATTGGCTTTCCTATGGACTCAATGTGATCTTAGATCACTAAAATGAAAAGAGTAGAGTCTTGAGCTTGAGCCAATATATGTCCTTAGCATTTTGAGAGGTCAACATCTCTAGTCCATGCCATGCCAATCATTGATCTTTCTGAAATGATCATCTTGAAAGAGTATTAGTTCAATGAGCTATATGTTGTTAAGAATTACCAAAACCACCCAGGGATTAGTTGCACTTTCAATCTCCCCCTTTTTGTTAATTGGTGACAACATATAGATCAAAGCTTCGACACAAGATAATAAGAATGAAGTATATCGTCGCTTTGAGAAGTATGTGATAAGCAAGCGCTCCCCCTAAATTTGTGCATTATTTAAATTTTGCTTTTGAATGCAAATGCACAATCAATTAGGATCATGGGTTACTCTTCCATGTCACATACATCTTGGTGGAGCGCTCAAAATGATGGAATATGAAAAATATGCACTCATCACCAAGGCAAAGTGAATGATCATACAAGAGAGATAAATAATGTCATCATCCAAGCATAAACATTAATGTAGGATATGATCAAACACATGACCATAAGTATCTCACACACATAAACATAGAATATCAACCAAGCAAGCACACAAAAAGTAGCAAAGAGAATGGCAAAAAGAAGCAAGCACTCTCTCTCGAAGCCTATGATCTATACACTTTCTCCCCCTTTGGCAACAAGTTACCAAAAATCTTGAAAATGCATAGTGCTATGCGTCTCTCTAGGCTTGATCTTCGGGAGGCGGTGTAGAGAGGACTCCAAGAACAAATGCATCTGTTGAGGTTGTTGGAGCTCGTGGAGTTGCAACCGGAGGGGCAACTGAAGCTGTAGCTGCAGGTGCTGACGTAGTAGCTCTTGTATCTGTCACAGGCATTGCTGCAGATCTCTGTGCCCTAGGCACTCTCTGAAAAGCATCTGTGGTAGCTTTCCCTTTCCTCTCTTCACCTTCTTCCTGGAGCTGCTCAACAGCTGTCTGCATCTCTGTCACCTTCAAGTCCAGATCATAAAACTTTGTTTCAATGATCCTCTCCAGGCTCTCTTGATTCTGAGTCAGGGTGGCAAAACCTTTCTCAATCCTCAAAGTTGCTTGAATGAGATAGCCAAGTTGATCTTCTTTTGACTTGAGAAAAACTTGAGATGCCTCTTCAACACTTGGCATCTTGGCTGCCTTCTCTGCCTTTGCTTTCTCTTTCTCCTCTGCCTAGTAGCAGCCTTAGGCAGGTTGCTAGGAGTACTTCTGCTGCCATCCTCATAGCTATCAGAGGGACTAGTGCCCTCACTTAGATTCACTTGCTCCTCAGACCTATTCTGGCTATCACTCTGATCAGACATTCTGGCACTGCAAACTGAAAGCTGACCCTGTGAATAGTTATAGATGAGATAGAGTGGATGAGCATCACAAAGTGCAGAGATTTTGCAAAACAATTGAGTCAAAAATTTAGTTTTAGTTTTCCACAGAAAGCATTTCGGAGCTACCGATTTGTTAAACTCGGTGCCACCGAAGCAATGTTGGAGTCTGAACTAGTGAGATCGGTCAGACCGAGACATAGTTAGGTGAGTCCGAGATTGCTAGGGTTTCACTGAGAGTTGAACTCGGTCACACCGATTTGCAACTTTCAGTTAGACCGAAAGTTACAAGTGCAATGGCCTAAGCCAAATCGGTGAGACCGATTTCTACAACTCGGTCGGTCCGAGATGAGTTTGGCGGAAACCTAACCCTAAATTTTTGAATCAAATATAATCTAAAGGAAGTTTTCGTTGGATAGATTGATCTCATACGTGGTAAGAATCTTGGCATTGTCTTTGTGCTAAGAATCGGAGGTAAAGATTGCACAAAGGGTCGAACTCATACCCTAACTTGGCGATGAGATCGCTATGGCGGCAACGACGGTGTAGATTTCCGTTGACGGCGGCGGAGACCAGTGGCAGGGGGTCGCTGGCGACGAGAGGACGATCCGGAGACCCGAGTCGACAGAGCAGGACATGCGCGGGCGAAAAGGTTTCGGAGGAATTTCCAAAATTTGACCCGTCGCTATATATATCCTGACCCTGTCGGTGTGACCGAGTGGAACAACTCGGTGGCACCGAGATGCAGAATCGCAAGCGGTTACTGCAACTCGGTGTGACCGAATGGTTCTAATCAGTTGCACCGAGATTGAAAACCTAGATCAACTCAGTGAACTCGGTATGGCCGAAAAGGACGAATCGGTCAGACCGAAATGCACAGAGAGGTTTTGGAAGTTTAAGTCTATGACGAATCGGTGACTCCGAGTGCTCCTCACCTAGAGGGGTTCGAATCTGACTTGATCAAAATTTGTGATGTAGCATGAATAGAGTTTGAGACGAGAAAAGCATATATAGCTAAATGAAGTTCTTAGGCATTCTTGTCCATCCATTTGGCAAAAGAAACAGATTAAACAATCAAAGCAACAAATGGATGTCCTCGAATAAGAAAAATATGCAACCAACATGCTCACACAATAAAATGGAAAATGAAATATGTGACAAAGCATGCACAAACACTCTAGCATCTATCAAGCAATTGGCGATGACTAGATCATCTATATATGAGTATATTGACTTAGGAGTCAAATGAGAACATTTGATCATAGGTCATACTCATCGTTTAAGCACAAGTGGGGTTACCACTTTTACATAAAGCATTGTTGTGTTCACACCATTAGAGTTGCTTTAGGTTAATTCTTAGAGTAAAGCTCCCCCTAGATGTGATATCCCCCCTAAGAGGGATGAACTAACCTTGGGTTTTGTCGATGATGACTTCATGTAGATGTTAAAGATGTGGATGCTCAATTTTGATGTAGATCATTTGGAGCAATCCATTAGAGTGAGTTGCACTTTCAATACCTACATGGGTTAGTCCCACAAGGAACAAACAAGGATATCCATAGACATAGAGTGAAGCACATACAAGATGATGTCCATGAAAGCATTAGGTTACCTTGTCCCTTATCTTACCAACAAGTGGGTTTGTGACTCCTTGAACTAGTGCAAGATGTGGAAGATGATTGCACTTGTTCTTGCCAAAATGATATGAGTGAAATATGTTAGCGGAGTCACCCTCAAGAATTCTCTAGTTCTTCTTCTTCGGGATCCACATCATATTGATGGGAATCCTTGGAGTTGTAGTCGTACTTGATGAAGTAGAACTTGATGTAGTCTTGGGAACCCACTTGACCAAGGCCTTAGGAGCTTCTTCAAATGCGTCAATCTCCTCTTGAAGCTTGTCCTTGCCTTTTTGCTTGAGGTCTTGTGGTGGAAGATCATCTTGAGCTTGTGTCCCCTCGAAGGAAGTAGGATCATACTTCTCTTGTTGAGGAACAAACTTCGTCTTGGGGTATTGATCTTCTTCCCACTCAACTCCATTGGCATTGAACTTTCGTTCAAAACCAACACCTTGATTCTTCCGGTGCCTTCCTTGCTTGCGTACAATTTCCTCAAATTGCTTACTTCTGGCAAGGCTCTTGTAAACACCTTTCTCTATAATTCCCTTCAATAAGCTATTTTCTTGCTCAAGTGTAACTTGGCTAAGAGAATCATTAGTGGAATCAAGAGAACTACTAGAAGCAACAATATTGGATTTAGCATGATTATTGTTACTACTAGAAGAAGAATCTTTCTTACTCTTGTTGCTAGATTTTACTTGTGGCATGTAAGTAGACAAGAGTAAACGCTTGGCAATGTAAGAAGAACTTTTCCTACGAAGATCATCATTGATTGCTTTTAAGAACCCATGCTCTTGCTCTAGGTTGAGCTTTTCAAAGCGTAGTTTCTCATGAGCATTTAAAAGCTCTCGATGATCTTCTAAGGTAGTTTCATGGGCTAACTTAAGAGTGTTTAGTTCCTTAGTTAGACGCTCAATCTCCTTCTTATCATCATCATTCATTTTATCTTGTTTAGCATGATTAATAGCAAGTTCATCATAGTTTTCATCACTAGAGTTGTCAACAAGTAAATCATCATCACCTAGCAAATCATCTTCATCACTATTGAAATCAACATACTCGGGGTGTGATACCTTTGGGCCTTTAGCCATGAAGCATCTTCCAATTCCTTCATTTGGTGAGTCAAATATGTCATAGGAGTTGGTTGACACAAGTGCTAGACCGGCAACACCTTCATCTTGAGTATATTCGGAGTCAGAGTGATAACTTCTCTCGGAGTGGTGGTCGGAGTCGGAGCCGGATACCCATTCACCAACATGAGCTTGATGTCTTCATTTTTTATATCTCCTTGATGACTTGTCCTTCCTTTCCGAATCCTTGCTTCTGCGAGAGGTTCTTCGTTCATAACGATCATCTCTACTCCTTCTCTCCCTTGGAAGTGATTCTTCTCTTTTGCTTCTTCTTTTAGGTGAGTCTTCTCTTCTTTTGTAGGGAGCCGTACACTCATTGGAGTAGTGTCCGGGTCTTCCACAATTGTAGCAATTACGCTCACGACTAGAAGATCTTTTGTCATTGTAGGACCTTGACTTGGAACTTCTTTCCTTGCTTCTACTCTTGTAGAACTTGTTGAAGTTCTTCACCATTAGGCTCAATTCCTCATTGAAGTCTTGTTTTTCACTTGATGATGTAGGAGCATCGCATGAGGCTTTGTAAGCACCACTAGACTTGTTGTGAAGCTCTTCTTTATCCTTGAGTGACATCTCATGAGCAACAATTCTTCCAATGCTTCAGTTGGCTTGAGATCTTTGTAATTTGGCATCATTCGGATCAATGTGCATACGGTGTCATATTTTCCATCCAAGGCTCTTAGGATCTTCTTGATGATGAATCTGTCGATCATCTCTTTACTTCCTAAGCCGGCAATTTCATTTGTGATGAGAGCAAGCCGAGAGTACATTTCGGCGACACCTTCACCATCCTTCATTTTGAACTTGTCCAGCTGACTTTGAAGCACATCCAATTTGGATTCCTTGACGGAGTCGGTACCTTCGTGCATATTAATCAAAGTATCCCAAATTTCCTTTGCATTCTCAAGACGGCTGATTTTGTTGAATTCTTCGGGGCACAATCCATTGAAGAGGATATCGCAAGCTTGAGCATTGAATTGCAACATCTTCAATTCTTTCGCGGTAGCTTCATGATTCGGTTCTCTCCCATCGAAGAATTCACCTTGCAAACCAATACACACAATAGCCCAAACGGCGGGGTTATGTCCAAGAATATGCATTTTCATCTTATGCTTCCAACTAGCAAAATTAGTACCATCAAAGTAAGGACCTCTACGGTGGTAATTTGCATCGCTAGACGCCATACTCTCCTAGGTTGTGAAACCAAGGCTATGATCACCAAAGCTGTGGAAATCAAGGCAAATGGAGACCAAAGCTCTGATACCACTTGTAGGATCAAAAGTATGTTTAGAGGGGGGGGGGTGATTAGACTACTTGACCAAATAAAAACCTAGTCTTTTCCAAATTTTAAGTCTTGGCAGATTTTAGCAACTTAGCACAAGTCAAGCAATCAACCTACACATGCAATTCTAAGAGTATAGCAGCGGAATGTAAATCATTGCATATGAAGGTAAAGGGGAGGAGTTTGGAGGGAGCAAACGCAATGTAGACATGGAGATTTTTGGCGTGGTTCCGATAGGTGGTGCTATCGTACGTCCACGTTGATGGAGACTTCAACCCACAAAGGGTAATGGTTGCGTGAGTCCACGGAGGGCTCCACCCACAAAGGGTACACGAAGAAGCAACCTTGTCTATCCCACCATGGCCATCTCCCACGAAGGACTTGCCTCACTAGGGTAGATCTTCACGAAGTAGGCGATCTCCTTGCCTGTACAAACTCCTTGGTTCAACTCCACAATCTTGACGGAGGCTCCCAAGTGACACCTAACCAATCTAGGAGACACCACTCTCCAAAAGGTAATAGATGGTGTGTTGATGATGAACTCCTTGCTCTTGTGCTTCAAATGATAGTCTCCCCAACACTCAACTCTCTCACACAGATTTGGATATGGTGGAAAGATGATTTGAGTGGAAAGCAACTTGGGGAAAGCTAGAGATCAAGATTCTTATGGTTGGATTGGAATGTCTTGGTCTCAACACATGAGTAGGTGGTTCTCACTCAGAAAATGAATGCTGGAAGTGTAGGCACGTTCTGATGGCTCTCCTCACGAATGGAGGAAGGGTGGAGGGGTATTTATAGCCTCCACACAAAATCTAGCCGTTACACACAATTTACCAAACTCGGGAAACTCGGTCAGACCGATTTAGTTCAAAATGTGACGTTAGGATTTTCGGTGGGACCGACATGTCAACTCGGTGAGACCGATTTTGTTAGGGTTAAGGCATAACGTAATCTTGGTGAGACCGATCACATGAACTCGGTGAGACCGATTTCTGTAATAGGCAAACAGAGAGTTGGTCAGGCAAACTCGGTGGGACCGATCGCTCATTTCGGTGAGACCAAAACATTACGAAGAGGAAACAGAGAGTTTGCATTGCGAACTCGGTGGGACCGATCGCTCATCTCGGTTAAACCAAAACGTTATGAAGGGAAACAGAGAGTTAGCAATCCCATCTCGGTGAGACCGAGATCCCTATCGGTGAGACCGAACTGATTAGGGTTTCTGGCAGTGGCTATGTCAAATGAACTCGGTGGCGCCGGATAGATCAAATCGGTGGGGCTGAGTTTGACTTTTGGTTTGGGACATATGTGGATATGAGAAAGTGGTTGAGGGTTTTGGAGCATATCACTAAGCATTTTGAGCAAGCAAGCCATTAAGCAACACCTCATCCCCTTTTAATAGTATTGGCTTTCCTATGGACTCAATGTGATCTTGGATCACTAAAATGAAAAGAGTAGAGTCTTGAGCTTGAGCCAATATATGTCCTTAGCATTTTGAGGGGTCCACATCTCTAGTCCATGCCATGCCAATCATTGAACTTTCTGAAATGATCATCTTGAAAGTGTATTAGTTCAATGAGCTATATGTTGTTAAGAATTACCAAAACCACCCAGGGATTAGTTGCACTTTCAGACCCCATTATGTAATTCAAATCAAGACGAAAAATCAAGTAGATCGCACACAGTTTATTATCAACAACCGTGTGAGATACAATACAAAATATCTTGGAGCACCATCGGAGTATAGTACGCATATGGCTTACGCGAGAAGGTGCGTCGGCTACAGTCCACAGCTGACATGTCAAGCACACTAGTTCGCTCCCCAAATTACATTTCACTGTTCAATCATTAACGGTGAAAGATGGGGACGTGGACCCGCGTCGTGAGGACAACTTTGGCAGCCCACTCCGGTGAGAGCGTGGCCGCAGCCACCATGCGCGTGCTAACAAGCTGCGTGAGCATGGCCGCAATCTGCGACCGGGCGGCCAAGTCAGCCCAAACGGTAGCTGTTGCTTCTCAGGTGGCGGGAGCAACATCTGCCTCGGGGATAGCAACTAGCGAGAGCGGCACAACAGATGTTCGTTCCGCAGCGGCGGCCTTAGCCCTGATGGGGTCCACCCACGACCATGTCGAGGCCGCCCACGCCCAGCTCCTGGCGGTGACCGCACAAATCGAATGAAGCTTCTCCGACTACGGTCGGCAACCCACGGCTGAAGAGTTGGCAATTGCCGAGGATGTTCGAGCAGCCGTCCGTTCCTCCGCGGCATACCTTGCCACGACGAAGCCCATCCAAGCCCAGATCGTGGCCGCCCACACCCAGCTCGTGGTGGCCTTTTCCAAAGAGATGGCGGACGCGGATGGCGAGATGCTTGCCGAGTATGGTGCGATGGATGCCATGGAGCCCCTTCCCCAGGACATCGTCGGGCGTGAGCTGGACATGGAGGAGGCGGCGGAGATCGACGAGCACCAGCCGGAGTAGTACTCTTTGTTTTGTTTAATTAAGAGTGCATGCCTTTCATTTGTTAGAGTAATGTTTAGGTCATCTAGCTCTGTTTAATTGCTGAACTTGCTCGATTAAGAAGTGTGGGTTTGCTGTAGTCTCCTTTGTGTACCCAAATTATGCAATGACGTGGATGACCACTGTAACCAGGGAAATTGGGACCAAAATTTGCACATTCAAACTCATCACACACGGGGTAAGCTATATAAATCGTTTGTGATGTTCACATATCGTACACAGTGATGAATAAGGGACCGTGTCTGATGACACTTTGCGCGCCAGTTTTTTCGCTGCACCGATCCAAATTTTTTGCTTCCGCGAAAATATCTACCTCCCCGACCCCTCACCCTTACCAAAAGCTGCATTTCCCATCTTTCTGCCTTCCTTTCCAAGTTGAAACCTTCACTCCTTGCTTGTAGCACCGCCTCCTCGCCGGCGACGCTCCTTCACGCTGCTCCGCCTCGTCGATCCACGCAGGTAATCCACACCCGGCTCCCATCCTCCTCCTCCTTCCACACCCCACATGCCCCGACCGCCGGCGCGAGACCTTCCACCCAAATCACTGACCCGTCCCCCAAATAAGTGCCGCCCTAAGCCATGGTGCACGCAGTATAGCCAGGAGCTCAAGGAGCATTTGGCAGCAGAGAAGCAAATCGCGGCCGCACACGCGGATGAGGTCGCGATGGCTGCCATTCGTGCCGAGCCCTAGATCTTGGAGGAGCACCTCACTGTCGAGGCCACCCTCGATGCCTCGCATGCCGATGCCGCGACGTGGTTGGCTGCTTTAAACGAGAGTTTGTGGCATTTTCTCGAGGCCACCGTCGGTGCCTTCGATGAAGATTACGAGGTGTTTTCTCAGCGTGCCCGTGCTTACCTCAACTCGAGAGCCAGCAGGTTGGTACCTGGAGTGGCTCAGGCAACTCACCACTACAACGAGGGCACCCACGATGTGGAGGCCTCGCCCTCTTCCATGTCCAAGGAGCCAATCATCATCGATACCTCCGACGATGAGGAGTAGCTTGTCTTATTAGCTCACTATAGGGACTTATGTTCAGTTTGCTAGCTACGTCGGTTAAGCATGCTCGGTTTACCCGTTGCATGTGCTGCTCCTGCCATTCCTTAACAAATTATAGTGAATTGTCCTATCTACTTTTACCATGCAATCTGTTGCTCTAGTGTATATGTTCTATATGTCGTGCAATGTTGTCCTCACTTATTAACTGTTTGGTTAATTAGTTGTCGTGTTCAGTTAACTGTTTGGTTCAATTCTGTAAATGTGATGTTCAATTCTTCAGTGTGCAATTTTGTATTGTCTTCCATGTGAGAAATAAATGGAATTTATCTGTACAAAATACATGAGAAACAAATACAATTGCTATATTTCCAAGTTGTCAAGCATGCTTGGTTTGGTTAACTGTCTGATCTTCTAGTATGTTATATATTGTGCAATGTGGTGCTCAGTTAACGTTTGGTTCATTTGTTGTGGTGTTTAGTTAACTGTTTGGTTCAATTCTGCAATGCAATGTTCAATTGTTGAGGGTGCATTTTGTTATTGTATACCATGTGAGAAATAAATCGAATTTGGCTGTACTAAATACATGAGAAACAAATACAATTGCTATATTTCCAAGTTGTTAAGCATGCTTGGTTTGGTTAACTGTCTGATCTTCTATTAGGAGTATGTTATATTGTGCAATGTGGTGCTCAGTTAATGTTTGGTTCATTTGTTGTGGTGTTTAGTTAACTGCTTGGTTCAATTCTGCAATGCGATGTCCAATTGTCGTTGGTAGAATTTTGTATTGTTGTGCATGTGAGGAATAAATCAAATTTGGCTGCACTTAATACATGAGAAACATATACAATTGTTATATTTCCTAGTTCTTAATCATGCTTGGTTTGGTTAACTGTCTGATCTTCTATTAGGAGTATGTTATATTGTGCAATGTGGTACTCAGTTAATGTTTGGTTCATTTGTTGTGGTGTTTAGTTAACTGATTGGTTCAATTCTGCAATGCGATGTCCAATTGTCGTTGCTACAATTTTGTATTGTTGCGCATGTGAGGAATAAATCGAATTTGGCTGCACTTAATACATGAGAAACATATACATTTGCTATATTTCCTAGTTCTTAATCATGCTTGGTTTGGATATATGTGTTTTCCATGTGGCTCGAATTAATCTGATGAATCTGCAATGTGCTTATTTTTCATCAACATATTTTACTGATAGCATGCGAACCCTCACTTAACCTGATCACTAACTACCTTATATGTGTTGAAGGGAAACAATGGGAAGCACTGAGGTTTACAATCGAGGTTCGGACATCCATGGTCCTTTGTCTAATAGCAAATTATTGTGCAATTGCAGGAACCATTCTAATATTTAGGTTTTTAACAATTTGGTCTTGCACATGTAGGTCCTGCTGTTAGAGGTTTTGACCCACAGTTCGACCCTTTTTGCATATGGCGAAATGAGTTGTCCATGAATATCAGTCAAGTCATGAAACTTAGAAAGATTGTTAGGATAAAGAAATTAGCGACAAAAAACAACAAGATATTTGTCTGCACAATGAAGAAGACATCAGTTCACTACAGGATGGTACTAACTATTATACCTTGCCTTTTTTATTCCTTTGCCCCATTTCCAATCTAGAGAAGATATTTATGCACATCCTTGTTTTTAGGCCTTTCCAATGCAGTTCACTGATGATTACCTCTCAAATCACCTGTATGGTCAGGAGGAGAGGAAGGTATTCATACAACACCCACGGTTCAATATTGAAGTCTTCTTGAAGAGGACGAAGGATGGACGGTCAATCATCCACAGGCACTGGCCTAAAGTTGCAAAGACCTTCAACATCAATGAAGGCTCAATATTCGCCTTCTGCTTCAGCAGTTTTCCAGATGAGATTCATCTGTCCATGTACCGTCTATGATGCTAATTTCGAAAGGTTATAGATGTTGCATGTGAAATTTGGTGCTGGTGCAGTTGTGTAATGGGGTTGCTGAGTGTTGAAGCTATATGATGTTGTACTCTGATGTATTTCAATTATGAAATCTTGCTTCCTTAATACGAAAATGAAATATATTGTGTGCTTAATATGAAATGTCAATTAGAGTAATAAATGGATTATTAATAATTGGACAATTAGCCTGCTAATTGGGTTTTCCTATTGCAAACGGTTATTGAGAAACACCGTGGGCGATGACCTCAGGCAACGCACACAATTTCTAGGAATAAACCGTGTTGGATCAATGAACAATCACACACGACTTCCTCTTGAAAACTGTTTGCGTTAGGCCACCTTGCGCAAACGTTTACCACATAAAAAGTGTGTGTGATGGACAGCCTATGCCACACAGTTTCTTCTAAGCACCGTGTGTGACGCATTCAATAACGCAAACGGTAAAATTGTTAATATCGTCTGCAATGGCAACGCTATCACAAACAATTTAATGGCGAAAATTGTGTGTGATGTACATGCGAACGGAAATGTTTTCCTTGGAGTGACTGTGTGGGATGTATATACGAACAGAAACGTACTTCTTGGATTGACTGTGTGGGATGTACACACAAACAGAAACGTATTCCTTGGATTGACTGTGTGGAATGTACATACGAACGGAAACGTTTAGCCGGGACTGACTGTGTGGGATGTACTTACGACTGGAAACAATTTGGCATGTATAATTTTATTTTTTTAATACAACTATACGTATAATCGTATTTGATCGCTCGCCCGTTGCACACGACCTCATTTTGCCGAGCATGTGTGGCCGGAGGGCCTATCCCCGACGGTTTCTGGGTCATGTGGGAAGGACCCCCCTATCTCCCACACTCACCTGGCGACGGTTCCAAATGCCGTCGCGGAAAGGGGTTAAAAATCGTTTGTATAGCACCTCGCTGTACCAGTGCCATGTCCATATATGGAAGGGGGCGCGGCTAGGCAGGCCTCTAGGGTAGCCGCCGGCTACTTGGGGGCGCCCTAGGGCTGCCTCCTCTCCCCCCTCCACCTATATATATGTGAGGAGGGAGAGGGGCAACACACACCACGATCCCCAAGCCATGTGCGGCGCCCCTCTCCCTCTAGTTCGTCCTCGGACATATTTTCGTAGTGCTCGGCGAAGCCCTACGGAGATAGTTGCATCACCACCGTCACCACGCCGTCGTGCTGTCGGAACTCATCTACTACTTCGCCCATCTTGCTATTTCAAGAAGGCGAGGACGTCATCGAGCTGAACGTGTGCTGAATGCGGAGGTGTCATACGTTCGGTACTTGATCGGGCGGATCATGAAGGTGTATGACTACATCAACCGCGTCGATAAAGGCTTCCTCTTAACGGTCTATGAGGGTACGTAGACACACTCTCCCCTCTCATAGCTATGCATCTCCATGGATAGGTCTTGCGTGTGCGTAGAATTTTTTTTGTTTTCCATGCAACGTTCCCCAACAGTGGCATCATGAGCTAGGTCTATGCGTAGATGATATGCACGAGTAGAACACAAAGGAGTTGTGGGCAGTGATGTTCATACTGCTTACCACCAGCGTCTTATTCTGATTCGGCGGCATTGTGGGATGAAGCGGCCCGCACCAACCTTACATGTCCACGTACACGAGAACGGTTCCACCGACTGACATGCAACTTGTTTTGCATAAAGGTGGCTGACGGGTGTCTGTTTCTCCTACTTTAGTTGAATCAAATTTGACTACAGCCGGTCCTTGTAGAAGGTTAAAACAGCAAAATTGATAATCACCGTTGTGGTTTTTGCGTAGGTAAGAATGGTTCTTGCTAGAAGCCCATAGCAGCCATCTAAAACTTGCAACAACAAAGTAGATGACGTCTAACTTGTTTTTGTAGGGTATGTTGTGATGTGATATGGTCAAGACGTAATGTGATATACGTTGTTGTATGAGATGATCAGGTTTTGTAATATCGGCAACCGGCAAGAGCCTTAGGATTGTCTTTTAATTATTATATGAAATGCAAGCGCCATGTAATTGCTTTACTTTATCGCTATGCGTTAGCAATAGTTGTAGTAGCAATAGTTGGCGAGACGACCTCGATGAATATTATTTGAGTTTTCTTTGATCTCTTATATGCATGATTACTTATAGCCTTGTATTTCTTCATCGAATCTTTGGTTTAGTTAGGCCAACTAGATCGATTTTTCTTGCGATGGGAAGAGGTGCTTTGTGATGGGTTTGATTGTGCAGTGTTCTTTCCCAGTGACAGAAGGGGCAGCAAGACACACATGTATCATTTCTATTAAGGATAACAAGATGGGGGCTATTCCTACATGAATAGATCTCGTCTACATCATGTCATCATTCTTATTGCATTACTCCGTTTCTCCATGAACTTAATACACTAGATGCATGCTGGATAGCGGTCGATGTGTGGAGTAATAGTAGTAGATGCAGGAAGGAGTCGGTCTACTAATCTTGGACGTGATGCCTATATAATGATCATTGCCTTGGATATCGTCATAATTATTCGATCTTCTATCAATTGCCCAACAGTAATTTGTTTACCCACCGTATGCTATTTTTCTCGAGAGAAGCCACTAGTGAAATCTACGGCCCCCGGGTCTATTCTTTATCATATTTTCTTTGAGATATATTTTTATTCGCTTTTGTTTTTAGATCTATTATTTGAAAAACCCAAAAATACCTTGCTGCACTTTTTTGCTATTTATTTTATTTTGCGTTTTATCTAGATCTATTAATACAATCTATCACAATTTTTATCCCATCCACGTGACAATTTCTGGCACCATTACCCGTTGAGGGATTGACAACCCCTCCTAATCGTCGGGTTGCAAGTATTTGTTCTTTGTGTGCAGGTACCGTTTACATAGTGTTGCTTGGTTCTCCTACTGGATTGATACCTTGGTTTCATAACTGAGGGAAATACCTACCGTAGTTGTACTGCATCATCCCTTCCTCTTTGGGGAAATACCGACGTAGTTCAAGCGACATCATCAAGTAACATACCGACAGACAAAGGGAATTATGTATGTTGTCTGCTACTTCTTGAGCTTGCGTTGGTTTTTCCCTTGAAGAGGAAAGGGTGATGCAGCAAAGTAGAGATAAGTATTTCCCTCAGTTTGAGAACCAAGGTATCAATCCAGTAGGAGACAACGCACAAATCACCGAATACCTGCACAAACAATCAAACAACTTGCACCCAACGCGATAAAGGGGTTGTCAATCCCTTCACTGTTATTTGCAAAAGTGAGATCTGATAGAGATAGGTAAAACTAAACAAAAGATAAAGTAAATATTTTTTGGTTTTTTGGTTTATATATCTGAAAATAAAAGATTGCAAAATAGTAGATCAGAAAGTAATATGATGGAAAATAGACCCGGGGGCCATAGGTTTCACTAGAGGCTTCTCTCAAGATAGAAAATATTACGGTGGGAGAACAAATTACTGCCAAGCAATTGATTGAAAAGTGCAAAGTTATGACGATATCTAAGGCAATGATCATGAATATAGGCATCACGTCCGTGTCAAGTAGACCGAAATGTTTTTGCATCTACTACTATTACTCCACACATCGACCGCTATCCAGCTTGCATCTAGAGTATTAAGTTCATAAAGAACGGAGTAACGCATTAAGTAAGATGACATGATGTAGAGGAATTAACTCAAGCAATATGATGAAAACCCCATCTTTTTATCCTCGATGGCAACAATACAATACGTGCCTTGCTGCCCCTACTGTCACTGGGAAAGGACACCGCAAGATTGAACCTAAAGCTAAGCACTTCTCCCATTGCAAGAAAAACCTATCTAGTTGGCCAAACCAAACCGATAGTTCGAAGAGAATTACAAAGATATCAAATCATGCATAAAAGAATTCAGAGAAGATTCAAATAATATTCATAGATAAGCTGATCATAAATCCACAATTCATCGAATCTCGGCAAACACAACGCAAAAAAGTATTACATCGAATAGATCTCCAAGAACATCGAGGAGAACATGGTATTGAGATTACAAGAGAGAGAAGAAGCCATCTAGCTACTAGCTATGGACCCGTAGGTCTGAGGTAAACTACTCACGCTTCATCGGAAGGGCAATGGTGTTGATGCAGAAGCCCTCCATGATCGAATCCCCCTCCAGCAGGACGCCGGAAAATGCCCCTAGATGGGGTCTCACGGGTACAGAAGGTTGCGGCGGTGGAAAAGTATTTTCGTGGATGCCTCTGGTGGTTTGGGCATATAAGAGTATATATAGGCGAAAGAATTAGGTCAGGAGGTGCACGAGGGGCCCACAAGGGTGGGGGGCGTGCCCTACCCCCCTGGGCGCACCCTCCGTCCTTGTGGCCGCCTCGTGGCTCCTCCGACTTCATCTCCAAGTCTCCTGGTTTCCTTCTGGTCCAAGAAAGATCATCGTGAAAGTTTTATTCCGTTTGGTATTCCTTTTCTGCGAAACTCAAAAACAAGGAAAAAACATAAACTGGCACTGGGCTCTAGGTTAATAGGTTAGTCCCAAAAATAATATAAAATAGCATATTAATGCATATAAAACATCCAAAACAGATAATATAATAGCATGGAACAATAAAAAATTATAGATACGTTGGAGACGTATCAAGCATCCCCAAGCTTAATTCCTGCTCGTCCTCGAGTAGGTAAATGATAAAAACAGCATTTTTGATGTGGAATGCTACCTAACATATTTATCCATGTAATTTCTTTATTGTGGCATGAATGTTCAGATCCGAATGATTCAAAACAAAAGTTTAATATTGACATAAAAACAATAATACTTCAAGCATACTAAGAAGATAATTATGTCTTCTCAAAATAACATGGCCAAAGAAAGCTTATCCCTACAAAATCATATAGTCTGGCTATGCTCCATCTTCATCACACAAAGTATTTAAATCATGCACAACCCCGATGACAAGCCAAGCAATTGTTTCATACTTTTGATGTTCTCAAACTTTTTCAACTTTCATGCAATACATGAGCGTGAGCCATGGACATAGCACTATAGGTGGAATAGAAGGTGGTTGTGGAGAAGACAAAAAGAAGGAGATAGTCTCACATCAACTAGGCGTATTAACGGGCTATGGAGATGCCCTTCAATAGATATCAATGTGAGTGAGTAGGGATTGCCATGCAACAGATGCACTAGAGCTATAAGTTTATGAAAGCTCAAAAAAGAAACTAAGTGGGTGTGCATACAACTCGCTTGCTCACGAAGACCTAGGGCAATTTGAGGAAGCCCATCATTGGAATATACAAGCCAAGTTCTATAATGAAAATTCCCACTAGTATATGAAAGTAACAACATAGGAGACTCTCTATCATGAAGATCATGGTGCTACTTTGAAGCACAAGTGTGGTAAAAGGATAGTAACATTGCCCCTTCTCTCTTTTCTCTCATTTTTTTTCTTTTATTTTTTTTATTTGGGCCTTCTCTCTTTTTTTTTCTCTTTTTTTTTGCCTCTTTTTTTTTCGTCCAGAGTCTCATCCCGACTTGTGGGGGAATCATAGTCTCCATCATCCTTCTCCTCACATGGGACAATGCTCTAATAATGAAGATCATCACACTTTTATTTACTTACAACTCAAGAATTACAACTCCATACTTAGAACAAAATATGACTCTATACGAATGCCTCCGGCGGTGTACCGGGATGTGCAATGAATCAAGAATGACATGTATGAAAGAATTATGAACGGTGGCTTTGCCACAAATACGATGTCAACTACATGATCATGCAAAGCAATATGACAATGATGGAACGTGTCATAATAAACGGAACGGTGGAGAGTTGCATGGCAATATATCTCGGAATGGCTATGGAAATGCCATAATAGGTAGGTATGGTGGCTGTTTTGAGGAAGGTATATGGTGGGTGTATGGTACCGGCGAAAGTTGCGCGGTACAAGAGAGGCTAGCAATGGTGGAAGGGTGAGAGTGCGTATAATCCATGGACTCAACATTAGTCATAAAGAACTCACATACTTATTGCAAAAATGTATTAGTTATCGAAACAAAGTACTATGCGCATGCTCCTAGGGGGATAGATTGGTAGGAAAAGACCATCGCTCGTCCCCGGCCGCCACTCATAAGGAAGACAATCAATAAATAAATCATGCTCCGACTTGATCACATAACGGTTCACCATACGTGCATGCTACGGGAATCACAAACCTTAACACAAGTATTTCTAAAATACACAATTACTCACTAGCATGACTCTAATATCACCATCTTTATATCTCAAAACAATCATAAGGAATCAAACTTCTCATAGTATTCAATGCACTTTATATGAAAGTTTTTATTATATCCCTCTTGGATGCCTATCATATTAGGACTAAATTTATAATCAAAGAAAATTACCATGCTGTTTAAAGAATCTCAAAATAATATAAGTGAAGCAAGAGATTTCATCAATTTCTATAAAATAAAACCACCGCCGTGCTCTAAAAAGATACAAGTGAAGCACTAGAGCAAAATTGCCTAGCTCAAAAGATATAAGTGAAGCATATGGAGTATTCTAATAAATCAGGATTCATGCGTGTCCCTCTCAAAAGGTGTGTACAGAAAGGGTGATTGTGGCAAACTAAAAAGCAAAGACTAAAATCATACAAGACGCTCCAAGCAAAACACATATCATGTGGTGAATAAAAATATAGCCTCAAGTAAAGTTACCGATAGACAAAGCGAAAGAGGGGATGCCTTCCGGGGAATCCCCAAGCTTAGGCTCTTGGTTGTCCTTGAATACTACCTTGGGGTGCCTTGGGCATCCCCAAGCTTAGGCTCTTGCCACTCCTTATTCCATAGTCCATCAAATCCTTACCCAAAACTTGAAAACTTCACAACACAAAACTCAACAGAAAATCTCATAAGCTCCGTTAGTATAATAAAATAAATCACCACTTTGGTACTGTTGTGAACTCATTATTTATTTATATTGGTGTAATATCTACTGTATTCCAACTTTTCCATGGTTCATACCCCCCGATACTACCCATAGATTCATCAAAATAAGCAAACAACACAAAGAAAACAGAATCTGTCAAAAACAGAACAGTCTGCGAAGATACGAATTGTTATAATACTTATTTAACTCCAAAAATTCTGAAATATTAGGAAAATAGATAAAGTTTGTATATAAATATCATATAAAAAATTCAGGGTTTTTCAACTCTCCAATGAATTATTAAAATTCTGATACTGGACGCAAAAGTTTCTGTTTTTCAGCAAGATCAAATCAACTATCACCGTAAGCCATCCATAAGGTCCTACTTGGCACAAACACTAATTAAAACATAAAACCACGTCTAACCAGAGGCTAGATGAATTATTTATTTCAAAACAGAACCAAAAAAGCAAAAATAAAAATAAAATTGGGTTGCCTCCCAACAAGCGCTATTGTTTAACGCCCTTAGCTAGGCATAAAAACACGAATAGATCTAGGTATTATCATCTTCTCCCTTTTGGTAGTAAAGAGAGAATTTCTTGTCCAGAGCGCTTATCTTTATATTTTGTGTAAGTACATGGCCATTAATGGTAGAAGAAAGATTAAGCACACTTCGAAAATTTGCATCTAAACTAGCCTTCATCTCTTTGATTATTTCATTTTGATAAAAGCACATAAGAGTAGTTGATTCAACATTTTCACCTTTGGAGTGCCCAAATATAGTTTTCATCTTTTCATAAGTATCGATGGCATCCCCTTCAAGAAAACCACTTTCAAATATAGAATCCAAAACTTGCTTAAAAGAAGGGGGTAAACCAACATAAAAGCTTTTCAAGTATATCTCAATATGATATTGGGGCACATAGCTAGCTCGGATCCTCAACAGCCTATCCCAAGCATCTTTCAAAGATTCATCAAGCAGATAACGAAAAATTCCGCGGTCATTTCATCAAAATTGTTAAAATTCTCATTAACAACCCCGATAGGTCTTTCTGTAGCATCATTATTTATGAGCTTAGGGAGGATAGAGGGGCTATCTAAAGTATTAAAACTCGGGAGAAAACCCTTAACCGTTTTTTGATTCGGCCATAACGATAGAAAGGCGAACTTAAGCAACAAGAGGGCAGCGAGAGAAAAGGCAAACGAAGAAGACGAACAGAAGAGGGGCGAAGAAAAGGCAAAGAGAGGGGCGAAGAAAAAGGCAAATCTTTTCGAAAATCGTTTTAGAAGTGGGGGAGAGGAAAACGAGAGGCGAATGGCGAATAATGTAATGCGAGAGATGAGAGTTTATGATGGGTACTTGGTATGGCTTGACTTGGAGTAGATCTCCCCGGCAACGGCGCCAGAAATTCTTCCTACTACTTCTTGAGCTTGCGTTGGTTTTTCCCTTGAAGAGGAAAGGGTGATGCAGCAAAGTAGAGATAAGTATTTTCCTCAGTTTGAGAACCAAGGTATCAATCCAGTAGGAGACAACGCACAAATCATCGAATACCTGCACAAACAATCAAACAACTTGAACCCAACACGA
Organism: Thinopyrum elongatum; assembly: GCA_011799875.1. Classification (NCBI taxonomy): domain Eukaryota; kingdom Viridiplantae; phylum Streptophyta; class Magnoliopsida; order Poales; family Poaceae; genus Thinopyrum; species Thinopyrum elongatum. The sequence goes on from CM022297.1 coordinate 94,584,761, forward strand.
TAAAGGGGTTGTCAATCCCTTCACGGTTATTTGCAAAAGTGAGATCTGATAGAGATAGGTAAAACTAAACAAAAGATAAAGTAAATATTTCTGGGTTTTTGAGTTTATAGATCTGAAAATAAAAGATTGCAAAATAGTAGATCAAAAAGTAATATGATGGGAAATAGACCCAGGGGCCATAGGTTTCACTAGAGGCTTCTCTCAAGATAGAAAATATTACGGTGGGTGAACAAATTACTGCCGAGCAATTGATAGAAAAGCGCAAAGTTATGACGATATCTAAGGCAATGATCATGAATATAGGCATCACGTCCGTGTCAAGTAGACCAAAATGATTCTGCATCTACTACTATTACTCCACACATCGACCGCTATCCATCTTGCATCTAGAGTATTAAGTTCATAAAGAACGGAGTAACGCATTAAGTAAGATGACATGATGTAGAGGAATTAACTCAAGCAATATGATGAAAACCCCATCTTTTTATCCTCGATGGCAACAATACAATACGTGCCTTGCTGCTCCTACTGTAACTGGGAAAGGACATCGCAAGATTAGACCCAAAGCTAAGCACTTCTCCCATTGCAAGAAAAACCAATCTAGTTGGCCAAACCAAACCGATAGTTCGAAGAGAATTACAAAGATATAAAATCATGCATAAAAGAATTCAGAGAAGATTCAAATAATATTCATAGATAAGCTGATCATAAATCCACAATTCATCGGATCTCAGCAAACACACCGCCAAAAAGTATTACATCGAATAGATCTCCAAGAACATCGAGGAGAACATGGTATTGAGATTCAAAGAGAGAGAAGAAGCCATCTAGCTACTAGCTATGGACCCGTAGGTCTGAGGTAAACTACTCACGCTTCATCGGAAGGGCAATGGTGTTGATGTAGAAGCCCTCCGTGATCGAATCCCCCTCCGGCAGGACGCCGGAAAAGACCCCTAGATGGGATCTCATGGGTACAGAAGGTTGCGGCGGTGGAAAAGTATTTTCGTGGATGCCTCTGGTGGTTTGGGCATATAAGAGTATATATAGGCGAAAGAATGAGGTCAGGAGGTGCACGAGGAGCCCACATGGGTGGGGGGTGCGCCCTACCCCCCTGGGCGTGCCCTCCGTCCTTGTGGCCACCTCGTGGTTCCTCCGACTTCATCTACAAGTCTCCCGGTTTCCTTCTGGTACAAGAAAGATCATCGCGAAAGTTTTATTCCGTTTGGACTCCGCTTGGTATTCCTTTTCTGCGAAACTCAAAAACAAGGAAAAAATAGAAACTGACACTGGGCTCTAGGTTAATAGGTTAGTCCCAAAAATAATATAAAATAGCATATTAATGCATATAAAACATCCAAAACTGTTAATATAATAGCATGGAACAATAAAAAATTATAGATACATTGGAGACGTATCATTGTCATAAAGGTTCGACTGATAAAGATCTTCTTAGAATATGTAGGAACCAATATGGGCATCCAGGTCCCGCTATTGGTTATTGACCGAAGAGTCGTCTCGGTCATGTCTGCATCATTCTCGAACCCATAGGGTCCGCACGCTTAACGTTCGTTGACGATATAGTATTATATGAGTTATGTGAATTGGTGACCGAATGCTGTTCAGAGTACCGGATGAGATCACGGACATGACGAGGAGCTCCGGAATGGTCCAGAGGTAAAGATTGATATATAGGACGATGCTATTTGGCCACCGGAAAGGTTTCAGAATGAACCGGGTATTCATCGGAGTGCCGGAAGGGGTTCCGGGAGGCCACCGGTAAGTGGTGGGCCTTATGGGCCAAAGGGGGGAAGCACACCAGCCCACAAGGGGGCTGGCGCGCCCCTCCACCCCCTGCCCACGGACCAAGGAGGGAGGTAAGGAAGGGGAGGCGCCCTAAGGCAGGCAGCCCCCCTTTCCTTCCCCCCATGTCCATATATGGAAGGGGGGCGCGGCTAGGCAGGCCTCTAGGGTAGCCGCCGGCCACTTGGGGGTGCCCTAGCGCTACCTCCTATCCCCCTCCACCTATATATATGTGAGGAGGGAGAGGGGCAACACACACGATGACCCCCAAGCCGTGTGCGGCGCCCCTCTCCCTCTAGTTCATCCTCGGTCATATTTTCGTAGTGCTCGACGAAGCCCTACGGAGATAGTTGGATCACCACCATTACCATGCCGTCGTGCTTCCGGAACTAATCTACTACTTCGCCCGTCTTGCTGGATCAAGAAGGCGAGGACGTCATCGAGCTGAACATGTGCTGAACGCGGAGGTGCCGTACATTCGGTACTTGATCGGGCAGATCGTGAAGGTGTACGACTACATCAACTGCGTTGATAAACGATTCCACTTAACGGTGTATGAGGGTACATAGACACACCACGGTAGTACTAACTACTCCAAGAAGCTTTCTTTCTACTATTACATAGCTAGCTCCAAGAAGATTTCAGACAATTCGTAAGATGCCGCAGTCAAATGTTGTGTATTACCCCCACAAAAAAAAGAATGATGTGTATTATGTCTGATCCACTTGTCGGTGTAAAAAGACATGCATGCCCGTGAGTTGGGATTAATAATATAATGTGTGTGCTGACTGCTGAGTACAAAGTAAGAGCATCTACAGCTACAGAGGACAAATATGACCCTTCAAACGCCCGCGGACGCGCCCAAACGCGTCCGCAGGCAGTGACCGGGCACTCCTCAAATAGCATCGTCCACATCCGTGTATTCATATCCGATCCCCTATATCCATACTAAATCATGCAACGTCGATCAAAGTACGTAGATCAGCAAACGGACACAGGCAAACACAATACTTTCAGCAAAAGATCGGATGTTCAAACGACCACCAAAGTTCAAACGACGGATTATTGACCTAGTGCAAGTGGGAGACTGATGGAAATATGCCCTAGAGGCAATGATAAAGTTGTTATTATTATATTTCCTTATTCATGATAAAGGTTTATTATTCATGCTAGAATTATATTAACCGGAAATTTAAGTACATGTGTGGATACATAAACAAATACCGTGTCCATAGTGAGCCTCTACTAGACTTGCTCGTTGATCAAAATATGGTTAAGGTTTCCTAACCATAGACATGAGTTGTCATTTGATAAGAGGATCACATCATTAGGAGAATGATGTGATGGACAAGGCCCATCCGTTAGCTTAGCATATGATCTTTCAGTTTATTGCTACTGCTTTTTTAATGTCAAATACATGTTCCTTCGACCATGAGATCATGCAACTCCCGGATACCGGAGGAATGCCTTGTGTGCTATCAAACGTCACAATATAACTAGGTGATTATAAATATACTCTACAGGTATCTTCGAAGGTGTCTGTTGAGTTGGCATGGATCGAGATTGGGATTTGTCACTACGTGTATCGGAGAGGTATCTCTGGGCCCTCTTGGTAATACACATCATAAGAAGCTGGCAAGCAAAGTGACTAAGGAGTTAGTTACGAGATGATGTATTACAGAACGAGTAAAGAGACTTGCCGGTAACGAGATTGAACTAGGTATGGAGATACGGACGATCGAATCTCGGGCAAGTAACATACCGACAGACAAAGGGAATTATGTTTGTTGTCATAAAGGTTCGACCGATAAAGATCTTTGTAGAATATGTAGGAACCAATATGGGCATCCGGGTTCTGCTATTGGTTATTGACCGGAGAGTCGTCTCGGCCATGTCTACATCGTTCTCGAACCCGTAGGGTCCGCACGCTTAACGTTCGTTGACGATATAGTATTATATGAGTTATGTGAATTGGTGACCGTATGTTGTCCGGAGTCCCGGATGTAACACCCAAAAATTTAATCATGTTTTTACTAAATAAAAATTTGGCCAGAAATAAAATTTTGAATTATATTAAATCTTTTGTTATTTTCAGAGTATTTTCTGTTTCTATTTTCCAAAATTCTTCCCTCCATATAGAAATTTTTGGACATAATATTGTGGCTTTGGTAGTTTTCTTAAAACTTTTCAATTATATTTAGAATTAATTTCATAATAAAATTTGCCTCTAAATAAATATTTTAATAGCATTTTCAATTTTTAAAATACCTCTGTTGCACAACAACCGCTTTAAATAATTCTTTCAAAATTCCACAAAAATTATGAGGGGTCATGTGATGCCTATAAATCACTTTTATGCAAAAATACAACTTGGTGTTTTGAAACTTTTGAGTGAAACTCCCTCTTTTCCATTTTGTCCATTTTCTAGGTTATAACTACAACCCCAATTTTCCTTGCCCCAAAAATTCTTAAATTTTTCCCACTCATAGTCCTTCCAACCAAACCCTTAAGTCCAAAATTTTAGCTCCATTGGAATCTTTTTAGTTCACCAAATATTCCGCTGTAGTTTCTGTCCAGAAACTAAATTCTTCAAAACTTGCACTAGCAAGTTTTTGTTTTTGCCAAACCAACTACACCACCATTTCTATCATCCAAGGAGACATCATCTTGCCAATTTTCACATCTAGAAGAGATCACTAGGTGGCCATGGCATTTTGTCAAACAAGTTGGAGGCATGACAGAATTTTGCAACCAATCAAGCTTTCATTGCCAGCTATCTTCTTTGGCCAAACAAATATGCCCATCAACTTTATCATACCCAGCAACGTCACCCTATCAATTTTCACTACCAGCAAACCCTTGTAGCACGCTCTGGTATTCTGTCGAGCACTCCACGTGTGTGCGCTGGGCGCGGCCAAAGCGCCCGCATTGCAGCCAACGGCACCTGAGCCCTGCCGCCCCTCTGCTACCTCTCTGGTTCACCCCACCTCCCCCGCAAGCCGCCTGCACCAGCAGAACCTCACCGACACCCCCTCATCCGCAAGAGCCGGCCACCACCGTCCAGCGCCGCCCACAGGCCGCCGCCATAGCGGACAAGCCACCGCCCAAGCCTCCTGCGCTAGCCAGCGCACCCCCCCATTACTACGGGCCTCCAACGCCTTCACCCAACTCCGCCGGCCACTACCAACCTCGCCACCGTCCACGACCTGCCATCAATGGCCGCCGCCGCAGTCTGCCATGGTCAGCGCCGCCCAAGCATCCCGAGCCAACTAGCACGTCCCTGGCATAAATTCGGACGGCCACCGCCCTCATCTAACTCCGTCGACCTCGCTGACCATCGCCACCACCCTCGTCTGCCATCAATCACCACCGCCGCGTCGGGTGGATAAGCTCATCGCCGAACCGACCTCTGTGGGCTATTTAAGGACCACCCAAGCTCGTCTAGCTGATGACACCACTCCCCTCCTTCCTCTGTAGACCTTCTGAAGGATCAAAATGACCGGACATGATCGTCTTCTCCGTTCCCGACCAAGGCGCCCGCCGCCACCTCTATGTCCAATTCGTCACCCCCACAGCCGTATCTCCAGCAGAATCTATCCAGTAGCCCCTCCTGACCACTGCAAACTCACCGCAGACATCAGTTCCACCAGGGGAAGCCCATAGGGGAAGGACGCAAATCGATTCGCCGGAGCGCCGCGGGGAACCTTGCCGCCGGTAGCTCCTCTACCTTCCTGAACGTATCAAGTACCAGGAGGACCGCCAGGACCTCCTGAACTCGTTTCCATGCTCGGACCTCCAAGATACGCCGCCGTTCGCCGGCGGGGACCGCTGGAAGCTACTCCTCGCTCGACCAGAAGAAGAAGCGCGCGTGGAACGGTCAAATCTGACAGGTGGGCCCCACGGGACCCACCGTCAGTGACCGAGGGACGGGACCCGCGTTCTTAAGTGAAGGCCTATTCCGTGTGTACGCCTTCGACGTGGCTGTTCTCCGCGCGCGGCTGTTCGATGAGGCCGGCCCAGGAGCACCAGGACTAAATAGCGCTCAGGGCGCTGCTCTGCTCCTTTTCCTTTTCTTTTATTCAGCAGTTTTCAAATAATTCCAAAACCAACAATTCAAATCCAAATCTGATGATTCAAATTTCTAAATACTCCTAAAATCAATCTCTATTATTCCAGCTAGGGTGGACATTTTTAGTAAGCTTTATCTCCACTGGATCTTCTAAATAGTCCATATTCTTAATTATCTCAGCTTAGAAAATCCCTAGGAAAATCATAGTAACTCGAAATGATATGATTCTTTTTCTGATATTACTTATTTTGTCTCTAGTTTATTTAAAAAAATTGAAATAATTATTGGCACTATTTTTACTATATGTGGTAATTCAAATATTTTTGAAAATAGGAAAATGGAGGGGAGATAAATATTTCAAACTTTGGAGTGCACCCAACACTTCTGCATGCTCAAGGCAAGCATCTTGAACACTTGATAGGGTGAATGCATGGTTGGTTATTTGCATGAATAGTGGTGTTATGAATAATTTGAATTTAAATAAAATTTGGCATATAGCTATTTTGGCATGCATGATCCATGACCATTTTGCTGACATCTTTGTAGTATGAGTAAGCATGGCTATTTTATTTGTCACATATGCCTGTGCCGGTCCGGACTAATCTGCAGGAAGAATCAGTCACGAGTAAAGTGACCGTGAGACTGAATTCTCGTGGTGACGAGAATGATCAGTAAGGGCATGTTGGGACATGTCAGGTGGTGACCTTGTTGGGTACTACGGAGGAATCATATTGTGCTAACCACTGCAGGAGAAATTAAACCTCCCGAGTCGACCCTAGATCAAGTCTTGTTCCGGTAACCCCCATACTTGATTCGTGCTGCCACTTGTCCCTGCCACAGGTGGGGTATGGTTTAGTAAGTTGTTAACCCCTTTCCGTGCACACATCGCATAGAGGGCTACGATGAGGGTTTCCATGTTGGTGGACTAAATCCTGTCATCGGGTCAGGGGGCATGGGTGTTTCCAGTTGTGACTGAGAGGGGGGCACCCCTTGTAATCCGCGCGTATGAATAGTGATCCCATGCAGGACGTTGGTCTCTTCGTCTTAAAGTTTTTCTTGAACGATGCTTTGGGTGATTCCTGGCATCCGGAAAGTTAATCTGGTGTTTGCTGGTCAGGTGTGTTTTCAACCCAAAGACCGTAATGGGAACTAGTCAGTGTCACGGTACTGACTAAAGAAATCCTTTACTTGTGGGTAAAGAGTACACCCTCTGCAGAGTTTAAACCTATTCGAATAGCCGTGTCCGTGGTTAAGGGCTACAGTCTGGGTTGGTCAAGTGTCGGTCTCCGGAGGAAATAATTTTAATATGCCTGAAATATTTTGCAGGATAATTATTGACACCCTGATGCTACCATGAATATTTTTATGCATGTTAATATTATTATGGTTATGCATATTATTGAGGACTAACCCATTTCTCTTATTTTGTATTTCCTGAGTGTCTCAGGGGCTGGCTAGACTACCCCGGGCACTCAATTTTATTTTCAAGACCTCTCGTGGTGTCTCTCGAGTTAACAGGCGATTTATCCCGCCACTACTCTTGTGGACACCCGATTGGCATTTCTCTTCAAGTTCGACCGTGGCGTCACTTGACACCCGACTGGCATTTCTCTTCAAGACCTCTTCGTGACGTCCCTCGAGTTTACAGGCGGTCCTGCCACTACTCTTGTGGACACCCGATTGGCATTTCTTTTATTTTGCTGAGTGTCACTTGGGCTGGCTAGACTACCCGTGGCATTCATTTGTTTTTTTCTAATAAGTTTGATCATGACTAACTTGCTATGTTCACGTTCATAACATTTTATTGTCATGATTTAAATTTCAGTCAGCATGAGCATATGCATATAGTTTGGCTCATCATGATCATATATTTTTATCTGCTGCATTAGGTATATCTTTTGTTCATGATGTTTGCGAGTACATTCAAACATACTCACAGGCTTGTCCCTGGCTATTTACGTGGCCAGGTCAGGAGTTTTACGAGGAGTACCACAGCGACGTCCGTGCGGAGCCTAGGATGGCAGCCACGCGCGATAGGTATTATCCGGGTCAGTTGTTCCTGTGGGAATGGAGCCCCATCGACGTTGGAGAACCACGAGTCAATTCCGTCATCCACCACCAGATATCAATATTGTATCATTGGACCTTTATGGTCTTGTATTCAATTCTTGTAATAGCTTGTTATTCTGTAACAAGGACGTGTCCACCAGTAACAGTAATCCTGGGCTGGGGATGACACGAGGGGTTAATTTCTGGGATTTTTGCGTCCCGAAAATCCGGCCCCGACACCGGATGAGATCACGGACAGGACGATGAGCTTCGGAATGGTCTGGAGGTAAAGATTGATATATATGACGATGCTATTTGGTCACCGGAAAGGTTTCAAAATGTATCGGGTAGTCATCGGATCACCAGAAGGGGTTCTGGGAGGCCCCGGGAGGTATATGGGCCTAATGGTCCCAGGGGAGGCACACACCAGCCCACAAGCAGGCTGGCGCGCCCTCTCCCTGGCCGCCGGCCCTAGGGAAGGAAAGGGGGCAGGCTAGCCCCTCCCGCCTTCCCCTCCACCTAAGAGAAAAGGAAAGGGGGGGTGTGCCACCCCCTCCTGCCTTCCCCCCGCGCGCCCAAGAAGGAAGGGGGGCGCGGCCATGGCAGGCACCCGAGGTGGCCCCCGGCCCCTTGGGAGAACCCTAGGCTTCCTCCCCTCCTCCCCCACCTATATATATGTGTGGAGGGAGAGGGGCAACACACACCACGATCCCCAATCCGTGTGCGGCGCCCCTCTCCCTCTAGTTCATCCTATGTCATATTTTCATAGTGCCCGCCGAAGCCCAATGGAGATAGTTGCATCACCACCATCACCACGCCGTCGTGCTGCCGTAAATCATCTACTACTTCGCCCATCTTGCTGGATCAAGAAGGCGAGGACGTCATCAAGCTGAACGTGTGCTGAACGCGGAGGTGTCGTACGTTCGGTACTTGATCGGTTGGATCACGAAGGTGTTCGACTACATCAACTACGTTGATAAACGCTTCCGCTTAACGGTCTACGAGGGTACGTATACACAATTTCCCCTCTCGTAGCTATGCATCTTCATGGATAGATTTTGCTTGTGCGTAGAATTTTTTTTTGTTTTCCATGCACCGTTCCCCAACAGTGGCATCATGAGCCAGGTCTATGCGTAGATGATATGCATGAGTAGAACACAAAGGAATTGTGGGCGGTGATGTTCATACTGCTTACCACCAACGTCTTATTTTGATTCGGCGGCATTGTGGGATGAAGTGGCCCGAACCAACCTCACATGTCCACGCACATGAGACCGGTTCCACCGACTGACATGCAACTTGTTTTGCATAAAGGTGGCTGACGGGTGTCTGTTTCTCCTACTTTAGTTGAATCGAATTTGACTACGGCCGGTCCTTGAAGAAGGTTAAAACAACAAACTTGATAAATCACCGTTTTGGTTTTTGCGTAGGTAAGAACGGTTCTTGCTAGAAGCCCGTAGCAGCCACGTAAAACTTGCAACAACATAGTAGAGGATGTCTAACTTGTTTTTGCAGGGCATGTTGTGATGTGATATGGTCAAGACGTGATGTGATATACATTTATGTATGAGATGTTCATGTATTGTAATATCGACAACCGGCAGGAGCCTTCGGGTTGTCTCTTAATTATTGTATGAAATGCAAGCGCCATGTAATTGCTTTACTTTATCGCTATGCGTTAGCAATAGTTGTAGAAGCAATAGTTGGTGTGACGACCTCGACGCAATGATGGAGATCAAGGTGTTGAGCCGGCGACGATGGAGATCATGACGATGCTTTGGAGATGGAGATCAAAAGCACTAGATGATGATGGCCATATCATGTCAAATATTTTGATTGCATGTGATGTTTATCCTTTATGCATCTTATTTTGCTTAGAACGACGGTAGCATGATAAGATGATCCCTTCACTTAATTTCAAGATAAAAGTGTTCTCCCTGAGTATGCACCATTGCTAAAGTTCGTTGTTTCGAAGCACCTTGTGATGATCGTGTGTGATAGACTATATGTTCACATACCACGGGTGTAAGCCAGTTTTACACAAGCAGAATACTTGGGTTAAACTTGACGAGTCTAGCATGTCCATACATGGTCTCAGAACACTGGAGACCGAAAGGTCGAATGTGAGTCATATAGTAGATATGATCAACATAGAGATGTTCACCATTGATGACTACCCCATCTCACGTGATGATCGGACATGGGGTAGTTGATTTGGATCATGTATCACTTAGATAACTTGAGGGATGTTAATTTAAGTGGGAGTTCATTAGTAATTTGATTAATTAAACTTAATTTATCATGAACTTAGTCTTAATAGTTTTTGCATATCTATGTTGTAGATCAATGACCCGTGCTACCGTTTCCCTAAATTTTAATGCGTTCCTAGAGAAAGCTAAGTTGAAAGATGATGGTAGCAACTACACAGACTGGGTCCATAACTTGAGGACTATCCTCATTGCTGCACAGAAGAATTATGTCCTTGATGCACCGCTAGGTGACAGACCTGCTGCAGGAGCTACTGCAGATGTTATGAACATCTGGCAGGCTCGATCTGATGAGTACTCAATAGTTCAGTGTGCCATGCTTTACGGCTTAGAACCGGGACTTCAAAACGTTTTGAACGCCACGGAACATATGAGATGTTCCAAGAGTTGAAGTTGATATTTCAAGCTAATGCTCGAGTTGAGAGATATGAAGTCTCTAACAAGTTCTATAGCTACAAAATGGAGGAGAACAGTTCTGTCAGTGAACACATACTCAAAATGTCTGGGTATCACAACCACTTGACTCAGCTGGGAATTGAGCTCCCAGATGAGTGTGTTATTGACAGGGTTCTTCAATCACTGCCACCAAGCTATAAAGGCTTCGTGATGAACTATAATACGCAAGGGATGACGAAAATGATTCCCGAGCTCTTCGCGATGCTGAAATCGGCAGATATAGAAATCAAGAAGGAGCATCAAGTGTTGATGGTTAACAAGACCACTAGTTTCAAGAAAAAGGGCAAGGGAAAGAAAGGGAACTTCAAGAAGAATGGCAAGCAAGTTGCTACTCTCGTGAAGAAGCCCAGAGCTGGACCCAAGCCTGAAACTGAATGCTTCTACTGCAAGGGAAATGGTCACTGGAAGCTGAACTGCCCCAAGTATTTGGCAGATAAGAAGGATGGGAAAGTGAACAAAGGTATATTTGATATACTTGTTATTGATGTGTTCCTTACTAATGCTCGTAGTAGCGCCTGGGTATTTGATACTAGTTCGGTTGCTCATATTTGTAACTCAAAACAGGAGCTGCAGAATAAACGAAGATTGGCTAAGGACGAGGTGACGATGCGCGTCGGGCATGGTTCCAAGGTCGATGTGATCGCCGTCGGCACGCTACCTCTACATCTACCTTCGGGATTAGTTTTAGAACACAATAATTGTTATTTGGTGCCAGCGTTGATCATGAACATTATATCTGGATCTTGTTTATTGCGAGATGATTATTCATTTAAGTCAGAGAATAATGGTTGTTCTATTTATATGAATAATAACTTTTATGGTCATGCACCATTGATGAATGGTCTGTTCTTGTTGAATCACGATCGTAGTGATACACATATTCGTAATATTGATGCCAAAAGATGCAAAGTTGATAATGATAGTGCAACATACTGGTGGCACTGCCGTTTAGGTCATATTGGTATAAAGCGCATGAAGAAACTCCATGCAGATGGACTTTTGGAATCACTTGATTATGAATCATTTCATACTTGCGAACCATGCCTCATGGGTAAGATGACTAAAACTCCATTCTCTGAAACAATGGAGTGAGCCAATAACTTATTGGAAATAATACATACCAATGTATGCGGTCCAATGAGTGTTGAGGCATGTGGCGGGTATCATTATTTTCTAACCTTTATAGATGATTTGAGTAGATATGGGTATATCTACTTAATGAAACACAAATCTGAAACATTTGAAAAGTTCAAAGAATTTCAGAGTGAAGTAGAGAATCATCATAACAAGAAAATAAAGTTTCTATGATCTGATTGTGGAGGTGAATATTTGAGTTACGAGTTTGGCCTTCATTTAAAATAATGTGGAATTGTTTCACATCTCATGCCACCTAGAACACCATAGCGTAATGGTGTGTCCGAACGTTGTAACCGTACTTTATTAGATATGGTGTGTTCTATGATGTCTCTTACCGATTTACCACTATCGTTTTGGGGTTATGCATTAGAGACAGCAGCATTCACATTAAATAGGGCACCGTCTAAATCCATTGAGACGACACCGTATGAACTATGGTTTGGCAAGAAACCTAAGCTGTCGTTTCTTAAAGTTTGGAGATGCGATGCTTGTGTCAAACAGCTTCAGCCTGATAAGCTCGAACCCAAAGCGGAGAAGTGCGTCTTCATAGGATACCCTAAAGAGACCATTGGGTATACCTTCTACCACAGATCCAAAGGCAAGATCTTTGTTGCCAAGAATGGGTCCTTTCTAGAGAAGGAGTTTCTCTCGAAAGACGTGAGTGGGAGGAAAGTAGAACTTGATGAGGTAGTTGTACCTTCTCTCGAATTGGAAAGTAGTACACCAAGGAAAAATGTTTCCGTGATGCCTACACCAACTAGAGAGGAAGCTAATGATAATGATCATGGAACTTCAGATCAAGTTACTACTTAAGTTCGTAGGTCGACCAGAACACATTTCGCAACAGAGTCGTATGGTAATCCTATCCTGGAAGTCATGTTATTAGACCACGGCGAACCTACGAACTATGAAGAAGCTATGATGAGCCCAGATTCTGATAAATGGCTTGAGGCCATGAAATCTGATATAGGATCCATGTATGAGAACAAAGTGTGGACTTTGGTGGACTTGCCCGATGATCGGCAAGCCATTGAGAATAAATGGATCTTCAAGAAGAAGACAGACGCTGACGGTAATGTTACTGTCTACAAAGCTCAACTTGTCGCAAAAGGTTTTCGACAAGTTCAAGGGGTTGACTATGATGAGACTTTCTCACCCGTAGCGATGCTTAAGTCTGTCTGAATCATGTTAGCAATTATTGCCCTGTTTTATGATTATGAAATCTGGCAAATGGACGTCAAAACTGCATTCCTTAATGGATTTCTTAAAGAAGAATTGTATATGATGCAACCAGAAGGTTTTGTCGTTCCTAAAGGTGCTAACAAAATGTGCAAGCTCCAGCAATCCATCTATGGACTGGTTCAAGCATCTCAGAGTTGGAATATACGCTTTGATGAGGTGATCAAAGCATATGGTTTTATACAGACTTACAGTGAAGCCTGTATTTACAAGAAAGTGAGTGGGAGCTCTGTAGCATTTCCAATATTATATGTGGGTGACATATTATTGATTGGAAATGATATACAATTTCTGGATAGCATAAAAGGTTACTTGAATAAGAACTTTTCAATGAAAGACCTCGGTGAAGCTGCTTATATATTGGGCATCAAGATCTATAGGGATAGATCAAGACGCTTAATAGGACTTTCACAAAGCACATACCTTGACAAAGTACTGAAGAAGTTCAAAATGGACCAGTCAAAGAAAGGGTTCTTGCCTGTGTTGCTAGGTGTGAAATTGAGTCAGACTCAAAGCCCGACCACGACAGAAGATAGAGAGAAAATGAAAGTTATTTCCTATGCCTCAGCCATGGGTTCTATCATGTATGCTATGTTGTGTACCAGACCTGATGTGTGCCTTGCCATTAGTTTGGCAGGGAGGTACCAAAGTAATCTAGGAGTGGATCACTGGACAGTGGTCAAGAATATCCTGAAGTACCTAAAAAGGACCAAGGATATGTTTCTCGTTTATGGAGGTGACGAAGAGCTCGTCGTAAAGGGTTACGTCGATGCTAGGTTCAACACTGATCCGGATGATTCTAAGTCACAAACCGGATACGTATTTATATTGAATGGTGGAGCTGTCAGTTGGTGCAGTTCCAAGCAGAGCGTCGTGGTGGGATCTACGTGTGAAGCGGAGTACATAGCTGCTTCGGAAGCTGCGCATGAAGGAGTCTAGATGAAGGAGTTCATATCCGATCTGGGTGTAATACCCAGTGCATCGGGTCCAATGAAAATCTTTTGTGACAACACTGGAGCAATTTCCTTGGCAAAGGAAACTAGGTTTCACAAGAGAACCATACACATCAAGAGATGCTTCAACTCCATTCGTGAAAAGGTCAAGGATGGAGACATAGAAATTTGCAAAATACATACGTATCTGAATGTAGCAGACCCGTTGACTAAACCTCTTCCATGAGCAAAACATGATCAGCACCAAGACTCCATGGGTGTTAGATTCATTATTATGTAATCTAGATTATTGACTCTAGTGCAAGTGGGAGACTGATGGAAATATGCCCTAGAGGCAATAATAAAGTTGTTATTATTATATTTCCTTATTCATGATAAAGGTTTATTATTCATGCTAGAATTGTATTGGCCGGAAACTTAAATACATGTGTGGATACATAAACAAATACCGTGTCCCTAATGAGCCTCTACTAGACTAGCTCGTTGATCAAAAGATGGTTAAGGTTTCCTAACCATAGACATGAGTTGTCATTTGATAACAGTATCACATCATTAGGAGAATGATGTGATGGACAAGACCCATCCGTTAGCTTAACATTTGATCGTTCAGTTTATTGCTACTGCTTTCTTAATGTCAAATACATGTTCCTTCGACCATGAGATCATGCAACTCCCGGATACCGGAGGAGTGTCTTGTGTGCTATCAAACGTCACAACGTAAATGGGTGATTATAAAGATGCTCTACAGGTATCTCCGAAGGTGTCTGTTGAGTTGGCATGGATCGAGATTGGGATTTGTCACTCCGTTTATCGGAGAGGTATCTCTGGGCCCTCTCGGTAATACACATCATAAGAAGCTTGCAAGCAAAGTGACTAAGGAGTTAGGTATGAGCTGATGTATTATGGAACGAGTAAAGAGACTTGCCGGTAACGAGATTGAACTAGGTATGGAGATACCGATGATCGAATCTCGGGCAAGTAACATACCGACAGACAAAGAGAATTACGTATGTTGTCATAAAGGTTCGATTGATAAAGATCTTCGTAGAATATGTAGGAACCAATATGGGCATCCAGGTTCCGCTATTGCTTATTGACCGGAGAGTCGTCTCGATCATGTCTACATCATTCTCGAACCCGTAGGGTCCGCATGCTTAACGTTCATTGACGATATAATATTATATGAGTTATGTGAATATGTGACCGTATGTTGTTCGGAGTCCCGGATGAGATCACGGATAGGATGAGGATCTCAGGAATGGTCTGGAGGTAAAGATTGATATATAGGATGATGCTATTTGGTCACCGGAAAGGTTTCGGAATGTATCGGGTAGTCATCGAATCACCGGAAGGGGTTCCGGGAGGCCCCAGGAGGTATATGGGCCTAATGGGCCAAGGGTAGGCACACACCAGCTCACAAGGAGGCTGGCGCGCCCTCTCCCTTGCCGCCGGCCGTAGGGAAGGAAAGGGGGAGGGCTAGCCCCTCCTGCCTTCCCCTCCACCTAAGAGAAAGGAAGGGGGGGGGGGCGCCACCCCCTCCTGCCTTCCCCCCGCGCGCCCAAGAAGGAAGGGGGGCGCGGCCATGGCAGGCGCCCAAGGTGGCCGCCGGCCCCTTGGGGGAACCCTAGGTTGCCTCCCATCCTCCCCCACCTATATATATGTGTGTGGAGGGAGAGGGGCAACATACACCATGATCCCCAAGCCGTGTGCGGTGCCCCTCTCCCTCTAGTTCATCCTCGGTCATATTTTCATAGTGCTCAGTGAAGCCCTACGGAGATAGTTGCATCAACACAGTCACCACGTCGTCGTGCTACCGGAAGTCATCTACTACTTCGCCCATCTTGCTGGATCAAGAAGGCGAGGAAGTCATCGAGCTGAACGTGTGCTCAACGCGGAGGTGCCGTACGTTCCGTACTTGATCGGTTGGATTGCACAGATGTTCGACTACATCAACTGCATTGATAAATGCTTCCGCTTAACGGTCTACGAGGGTACGTAGACACACTCTCCCCTCTTGTAGCTATGCATCTTCATGGATAGATATTGCGTGTGCGTAGAATTTTTTTTGTTTTCCATGCAACGTTCCCCAACATGTACCCCCTTGCCAAACTCATGGCAAGGCACACAACAGGTCTGGTACACAGTAAGACATACTTTATAGAAACTATGTCTGAGGCATAGGGAATGACTTTCATTCTCTCTCTATCTTCTGCCGTGGTTGGTCTTTGAGTCTTACTCAACTTCACACCTTGCAAGACAGGCAAGAACCCTTTCTTTAACTGATCTATTTTGAACTTCTTCAAAACTTTGCCAAGGTATGTGCTTTGTGAAAGTCCTATTAAGCGTCTCGACCTATCCCTATAGATCTTAATGCCCAATATATAAGTAGCTTCACCAAGGTCTTTCATTAAAAATTTCTTATTCAAGTATCCTTTTATGCTATCCAGAAATTCTATATCATTTCCAATAAACAATATGTCATCCAAATATAATATCAGAAATGCTATAGAGCTCCCACTCACTTTCTTGTAAATACAAACTTCACCGTAAGTTTGTATAAAACCATATGCTTTCACTAGTAGAAAATAGGGCATCAGTCCCGGTTCTAGAGGGCCTTTAGTCCCGGTTCTGCAACCGGGACAAAACGATTGGGACTAATGCCCACCACTTTTAGTCCCGGTTGGCTTACGAACCGGGACTAAAGGAGCTCCACGTGACCGCTGTGGGGCGCCTAGGAAAGAGGACCTTAAGTCCCGGTTGGTAACACCGACTGGGACTAAAAGGCAGCCATGCGTCAGCAGCTGCCAGGCGCTGGGGTTTTTGTTTTTTGTTTTTGAAAGGAGGGGTTTACGGGTTTTGGAGGGTTTAGGGGTTTTCATATTGTGTTTCCCCCTTTTATTTTTGTGTTTACCCTTCAATTCTTTTACATTTAGGGTTTCATTTTTATTTAATGTTTTCCATTCAACTCGACGCTAGCTACTACATATAGCAATGAAGGAACCATTACACAAGATCGCCATGAACATATATAGAGAGAAGTGACCTCTCTTTCTCCGTGCTTGGTCAAACAACAAGTTTTCGTATATCTATCCGACGCTACTACATATATACAATATAACATCTCTTACGATCCCTGACATCATCTACCAAAATCCATTTGCAATTCTTGATGGTATTCTCTATCTTTAGGTATGACGTGGTCAACAAAGAATCCGGCCAATTCCTCTTGAATTGCTCTTATGCGATCATTTGGTAGGAGTTCGTTCCTCTTCTCCCAGATCTAATTTAAAGAAGAGGGTCAATACATATATATGAATGAAACTCAACCCAATTGATGGTAATAAAATAGAATTGTGAATATTGTTTACGTACTTCAAATTGTTGGTCAGATAAGCCCCGCTCAGAGGTCGAGTGGCGAATGAACTCGCAAACATAGTATCCACATAAATTATTCCCGGGTGCCTGCCACAAGCACTTTAAGAGAATAGAGTTCAATCAAACTGATAATCAAGCATGATACACTACTGGAATCAGCTGGTTTGTCGTCTGCCATAGCAGACGGCAAAGGCATGCTTGGCGGACGGCAAAGGCTTTGCCGTCCGCTAGCAGACGGCAAACACTCCGGCTGAACTGATGCTGGTAAAGGCCGCTTTGCCATCTGCTGGCGAACGGCAAAGAAGGAAAGTTCTTTGCTAGCAGACGGCAAAGCTTGTGGATGGCACAAAAAAGGTAACAGCCCCGTTAGGGGGCTAACGGCGCTCTTTGCTTCTTTGCCATCTGCTGGCAGATGGCAAAGACCTTGCTTCTTTGCCGTCTGCCAGCAGATGGCAAAGACCTTTGCTTCTTTGCCATCTGCTGGCAGACGACAAAGACCTTGCTTCTTTGCCGTCTGCCAGCAGATGGCAAAGACCTTTGCTTCTTTGCCATCTGCTAGCAGACGGCAAAGAGGCCAAATAGGCAAGCCCAGGTTGAACAGTCTGCTGCCACGTGGCCAATTTGCCGTCTGCTAGCAGACGGCAAATTGGCTATATAGCCCCTGTTTTTTCTTAAATTCAATCAATTTCACAGATATATATATATATATTCATTTCAAAATATTTCAGCAAGTACATATAGCCAACATATCCCTGCCATATGGATCATCCAACATATCCAACACATATATCATCATCCAACACATATATACACCAAATGAAAAGTCCAACATATCCAACAATTAAGCAAAAGGTCCATATACAATATAGCCACCATCCATACATATATACGTAGCAAGTTTCAAATTGTTCATCCTACAAAATCAAAACAAAAAGGAAGGACAAGGAGAAGAGTAGACTCCAACGCAAGCTTCCGTGATCTGAAGCAAATCTGCAAAATGGGAAAGAAGAAAGTTAGAAGAATAAGAAGAAGAAGACTAGAAGAAAAAGAAGAAGAATTTTTCTTCTCTTTCTTTTTCTTCTTCTTATTGCTTACTTGTGTCATTTTAGAGCTAACCTAGTTAAATAGGCCATTTTTGACCTAAATAGGCTAAGTATGTCATAAATGAACTAAATAAGCTAAGTATAGGTCATTTTGGAGCATATTAAGTCATTTTGGAGCTAAATAGGTCATTTTGGAGCATATTAAGTCATTTTGGAGCTAAATAGGTCATTTTGGAGCATATTAAGTCATTTTGGAGCTAAATAGGTCATTTTCGAGCATATTAAGTCATTTTGGAGCTACATAGGTCATTTTGGAGCATATTAAGTCATTTTGGAGCATATTAAGTCATTTTGGAGGAATAAATGCTAAGTATAGGTCATTTTAGAGCTATCCTAGGTTAAATAGGTCATTTTTGAGCTAATTAAGCTTATTATGTCATTTTTGAGCTAGCTAAGCATATTGAGTCATTTTGGAGGGAAAATGCTAAGTATATGATTATGTCGCTAGTATCCATATGGCAGAGAACCCGGGCCGACATGACTAGTCATAGAACCAAGGTGGCACAAACGTACAGGGACAGGCATACATGACCCAGCAATGCACGTGTCGGTCATCAGCGAGTGCAACCAAGTCGTAGCAAGCTACAAGGACTTCGGTGATACACCGCGTGACATTTCCCCGTAGGGACAGACACAGGAGCAAAGAAGGACACATGCCGGTCAATCCATGTGTTCCGGAGCAGTAGCGAACTACCATGGCTCAGTGGAAGCACTAGGAGGCATTTCCCTGTATGGAAGGCTACCAAAGGCACACGATTAGGTCATTTCCTAAGCTAAGTATGCATTTGTTAAGCTAAACACTTGGGAAAACTTACCGTCATCAAGGAGGTGTAGCTGTAGGACCGGTCGCGCCAGTGGCAGACGGAGAAGCATCGGTCGATGCTTGTCGAGAGTTATGCTGCACCAAAGATCATTTCCAATGTATCGTTAGCATGATGCAACTCAAACGTGAAGACTAGTAACTAATGACCATTCAAATGAAACTCACCGTGCCCGCCGGAGGAGTCGTGCCGGTCTTCTCGCACATGGTCTTGACATTTGGTTTTAACGAGTCAGTCATATTAGATACTAATGTAAGGAACATTACATGCATGATTTGGCTAACATGCAAAAGAAAATTACCGCGAACATCTCGTATAGGGCCCGGGTAGCCATCATGTTCCGGTTCCTCTCCTCCTCCAACAGCTTAGCCGTCTGCCGGTCCCTCTCCGCTAGAAGCACCTATGTGTTCGCTCTCTCTTCCTCAATAGCAGCCTGGGTCTTCGCTCTCTCTGCCTCAATAGCAGCCTGCAACACCACTCGTTAGCATTGTAATAATCGACGGCCGCACACACAATGTAATGGAGGAAAGGTATCTAATTCCGTATAACTAACCTTGAATTGGAGCTCCATTGGCCGTGCACGAGGCAATATCTCTGGATCGGAGCTGGTCTGGCACTTCTTGATCTGCGGGAGAGTGCTACTACAACTTATCAGTCCATTCCCAATGGCTAACGAGCCATGGGACCTCCCGCCACCAGATATCATCAACAGCTCTGGATCAAGAGGTTGGCTCGGGTTAAAGTCTCGCCCTTTCCTCGCCTTCCCCTGGTCTCTGTACATCACAAGCTTGTGGTGGGAGGTGGGGTTGGTGAATTTCTCTGGATCATCGAGGTCAGACTCAGAGAATGCCTTGGCCTTCTTGTACGAGGCAGTATTGGACATGGCATAGAGGTCGAACAGCTCTGGCACTGGAGCCTTGTTGTGTCACGCCTAAAAGAGAGGAACAGAGTATTAGTTAAGGGCTCAAGCTAGCATGAAGAATGAATTTGCATGAATCATGAAGCAAACCACATACCCAGTTTTCCCCGAACTGACGTAGGTTGACACTGCCTAGATGGTGTGGGACACCTTTCATTTGGGCACGCTTGTTCTTTGCAGTGTCGTGGACGGAGCGCCATTCAGGAGTGCACCACTCTTCCACCAACGCCTCCCAACAGTCCATCCTATCCGCACACCATTTCGGGGGTACCTAAGTTAAGCAAGAGAAATTTGAGCGTTACGCCTACGAATCAAATCAAGGAAACTAAGTACAAGGCCTTAAGAATAGGTAATTACCTTCATGTACTTCTCCTTACTCAGATACTTGACGCGGCACTTCCCTTTTTTCCTCCTAATACCAGCCGAGGCGAAGTAGTCTCGAACAGCCTGCGTCCGAGCCTCGTGCCGAAAGTTTTGAAGTAGGCGCCTGCACTCGGTGTCGATAACCCGAGCCGCGGCCTCCTCCTGTCCCTCAGCACACCTGTAGAAGGTCTGCAATCAAACAAGAAAACACGGATTAGTACAATCACTAGGGTTGCCAATCAAAGAAGAAAACACAACGTAGACGGCAAAGGAGAAATTACCCAAAACGTCTGGATCACAATGTCGGCGACCGTGTGGCACTCGACATCGCCGATCCTTTGCCCCGGCGGGGCCGGGGCAGCCAAGTAGTGCTCCCAGGTCATTCCTAGCTCTCGAACCCGGCCCTCACCGCGCAACGTGGCCCACCCCGGGAAGCTCTGGCGACAAATCACACCAAGGACACTGTTGGGCTTGCAGACATTCGGCTCGTGTGTCCAAGACCTGCAGTATGACAAGGCCAACGCATTAGATATTCGAAGAAACGTGAAGACAAAAGGTTAAAAAAGAGTAAATGCACTTACTTCTCCCCGCTAGGCGCAATCAACCACCTCTGGTCGGGGGTCGCCGGGGTGTCAGGGAGCTTTGTACCACCACGCTGGTAGACTTTGGGCCCCTCAACCCACTCACCCTCGCTATAGCTATCTGAGCTATAGCCACCCTCAGCACGGCCACTCGACTCCAGCGAGTCCTCCAAAGGGTTCTGCTACGACTCAGCGTGATCCCTGCTGAGCTCCGGAGTCCCGTGGGATGGAGTCTCGCGGGACGAAGGCTCGGCGGCCCGACGCTCGTCGGCCTTAGGCGCGTCTGCCATAGGCTCGTGGACCGGAGTCCGAGACGGCTCCACCTCACGCGGCTCCATCTCAGACGGAGCACTCCTGTGGTTGGGTGAATCAGCCGAGGGTGGCGGCGAGGAAGGTGTAGCAGCAGCCTTCCTACCTCGCCCGCCGCCACGTCCACCTCTAGCAGCCTTCTTCCCCCCCCCCCCCGACCTCTCCCGGCCGAAGAAGAAGCGACCGCCGGTGGTGTCTGCATACCGAGATCCAGCGCTCTCCGGAGGCTCTTGGGTGGAATGGAACTACCCCTCCCACCACGCGCCGAGGAAGGAGCCTCGGAGCGCTCTCGACCCGCGCCCACTATCTGTCAACACCTGCAATGACAAAGAGTAAACGAAATTAATACAACATAAAAAGAATGAATACCTGACATGAATAATATGTATATAATTTTAGTGTATCATCATCATGAACATAATAAAAAATTGAATACCTAACATGAACTAATTAATAATATATATGTACATAATAATAATTGAATACCTGACATGAACTGTAATATTAATCTTCATCATCATCATTAATAAATGCATCATCATCATCGTCTATATATGCTTTGGGGTCAATAAATGCAGCATCATCATCACTATCAGTAATGACGTGCTCATCATCATCAATAAATGCATCAACATGTGGAAGGCCTCCTGTACGTAATCGGTCAAGCATTGGCAGGTCATCCGCAGCAGTAACCTCTTCTTGTTCCGGCTCTTCTTGTTCCGGCTCAGGCTCGGATTCACTGCCGCTGTCTACTTCAATGTTCTGGGGTGAAGTAGAGTGGTTCTTGAAATGTTTTTTGGAAAGACGTGTTTCTTGGAAGAATTCTCCTTCATATGTGTCTGGGTTAATGTGAGGTTCATAATCCTCTTCATTGGGGGGAGGTGGTCTAACATGTGGCGGCACTTCAAAAACGACATCCCAACCTTTGAGATTTGGATCACTTTGGCAGGCCCACGGTAGATAGAAAACTTGGGTCGCCTGTTGAGCCGTAATATAGACATCGGGAACATTCAAATGAGTGCTTTGTTTGATTTCGACTAGCCCTAGATGTTCATGGGTCCTTCTAGTCTCCTTCGGCTGGAACCAATAACATTTGAAGACTACGACGTTCGGTGGGTTGGCACCATAGAATAGAAGTTCATAAATTGCTTCAACTCTTCCATAATACTCGGTATCTCTTTCGCCGATAGCAGAGACACAACAATTTGTAGACTTTCGGTCGGCCATAGATAGCTCTTTGCCATAGGTACGAAAGCGATACCCATTGATGTCGTATTTGTCAAATGAACGGACCTTATAGTCAAAACCATTAGCGACTTGTCTCAATTCGGTGTCCATAGACTCTGAACTAGCCTACAAGTTTAATACAAAAGGATTGTTGCATTAGCCGGAAATTAGAAGAAGAAATGAAATGGTCTAATGGAAATTACCGTTTGTTTGAACCAAGAGATGAAACCGGGATAGCCGCCTCCATACATTGCCAGAAGCTCATACTCTTCGACGGAATCCTTTTGGATCACCGCTCCATACGAGAATTCGGCGACGTATCGACTATATCAAATATCCGGGAATAAGAGCAGTTCAAAGGAATTAGAGGTTGCGAAACAATGTACCGAGAACTTACTCGATGTACGACCGCACTTCTGTTAGGTTGTTCAAGATATACAACGTAATGGTCCGCCATTCATCGACATCCAACGATAAGGGAGTATAAGCACCGGCTGGTGCGAGCTTCCCTTTGAATAGGCTGAGGTTGGATCCACCCTTTTTAGGGTCGCCAGCATTGTACCGAGGCTTCGGATTATGCAAATGACGATTTTTGGCTTCGTAGTGTGCTGTCACGAAGTTTGCCGCCTCCTCAGTAATGAATGCCTTGGCCATCGATGCTTCAATTCGACGTTTATTTTTACATTTTTCTTGAAGCGTCTTCTGCATCCTCTCAGTTGCGTAGCACTAGCGATTCTGCACGGGCCCCCCCAATCGTGCCTCGGTCGGGAGATGCAAAATCAAATGCTGCATTGGATTAAAGAAGCCCGGTGGAAAGATCCTCTCTAACTTGCAGATCAACTCCGGCGCCAACTCTTCCAGTTCTTCTAGCAAGCCAGGCGATAGTTCTTTCGCACAAAGAACACGGAAGAAATAGCTCAGCTCTGCCAGTACTAGCCATTCATCCTCAGGGATAAAGCCACGCAACATCACCGGCATTACCCGCTCAAGCCATATGTGCCAATCATGACTCTTGAGACCAAATATTTTCAATTTTTCAAGGCTCGCTCCCCTCTTTAGATTCGCTGCATACCCATCAAGGAACATCAACTCATTTTTCACCCACATGAGTATTTCCCTCATAACTGGCCTTCCAAGATTGAACCATGCCTTTGGCTTCGTCCAGTTCTTCTTTCCTTTCGGTTGTCGCATGTTTTGTAGCGGTCTATCACATAGAGCCTGCTGATCGACTCTAGCCTTAGGATTATCCTTTGTTTTCCCCTCTATGCCGAACAATGTACCAAAGAGGGCCTCGCCGACATTCTTTTTAGTGTGCATCACGTCGATGTTGTGTGGGCAAAGGAGGTCTTTGAAGTAAGGCAGATCCCACAAGCATGTCTTGTGAGCCCAGGCGTGTTCGGAATTATACCCCTTGAAATACCCTGGACGCTCCGGATCCGGCTCGAGTGAGTTTAACTGATCCAGGGTCTGTTGGCCTGTCAACGCAGGTGGTGCAGAGTTTTTGACAACTCTACCTTTGATGAAGTTCTTCTTGTCTTTTCTGAACTTATGGCGAGGATCCAGGAACTGTCTATGCATGTCGAAGCAAGAAAACTTGCCACCCGCCTGCAGCCGACGAAACTCAAGAGCTGCCTTGCATGTGGGGCACGGGAACCTTCCATGCACAGACCAGCCAACGAATAGCGCATACGCCGGCAAGTCATGCATCGAGTACATGTACCACGCATGCATTAGGAAGTTTTTTTTTGTAGCGGCGTCATATGTCTTGATCCCATTATCCCAAGCTTCTTGCAGTTCATCCTTAAGCGGCTGCATGTACACATTCATATTCTTCCCCGGATAGTTGGGCCCCAGAATTATCAACGTCAGGAAAATGTTCTTTCTTTGCATAATCTGTCCGGGGGGGAGATTGAGTGGAATGACAAATACAGGCCAACAACTGTATTGGGCTGCCATCATACCAAACACATTGAACCCATCCGTGCTTATGGCGAGTCGAGGATGCCTTGGATCTGCTGCTTTAGCATGATGTATTGCATCGAAGCGCTTCCACGCAAAAGCGTCCGATGTGTGTACCAACATCGGCTCCCCATCTGCATCTAGTTCGGTTCTTTTGCCCAATTTATGCCATGTCATCTGTCTGGCCGTCTCTTCGACCATGAAAAGATGTTAAAGTCTTGGTATGATTGGCATATACCAAAGAACATTAACTGGGATTTTTGTCTGACTCTTCTCACCCATACCATTGTCTACCTCAACATACCTGGAAGACTGGCAAACGGGACAATACTTCAAGTCCGCATACTCAAGCCTAAATAAGGCACATCCTTTCTCACAGGCATCTATCTTCTCATAGGGCATCTTAAGTACACGGAGGATTTTGTCCGACTGGTACAGGTTTGCAGGCATTACATGGCCTTTGGGTAGAAAGCTTCCAAATAGTGTCATCATCGCGACTTAGCATTCTCTGCCCAAGTTGAATTGAGCCTTCAGAGCCATTACTTGTGCGATGGCATCCAGCTGACAAAGCTCAGTGTGCTCGTGGAGAGGACATTTTGAAGACTCCAACATATCATTGAAGGCCTTTGCAGATTCCTCCATCTCATCGTCCGAATCCCGAGCATCATCAAAGTCTTCCACCATGTCTTCCATCCCGATACCATGCTCGTCGGTGCGACGACGGCCCTCCTCAGCTCTGGCACGTTGGGCAGACTCACCATGAAATGTCCAGACCATATAATTAGGCGTGAAACCCAACTTCTACAGGTGTTTGATCATTTCTAACTCTGACATCTTATGAAAGTTGTCGCAGCGGACACAGGGGCAACAAGTTGTTTCCTGTCCATTTGCAAATGCGGCTCTCACAAACCCCTTGGCTTTTCTCATCCATTCATGGGTCATGTCTTTCTGACTAGTGTGACCGGTGTACATCCACGCATGATCACTCATCTTGCCTAGCTACTGGACACACAAGAAATACATACATAATTCAGCAAACCATATTCATCAGTTAATAGAGTTTGTCAGTTCTATTACGTCCATGCAACCTAGACGCTAGTAGGTAAGGATAGGTCCTAATCCCACCCGAGTATGTGTAGATTGGGTTCGTTTTCCCATGCTCTGCTCCAGATCCGACGCAAAATTTCGGCAGCACCTCCCCGCTGTTCTCCTGATACACATCTCGGCAATAAGCAGAGAGGATGTGTACCCGGAGAACAACAGGGAGGCACTGACGAAATTCTGCATCGGATCCGGAGCAGACCATATGGGAAAACAAACCCAATCTACACATACTCAGGCTGTCCATGGATAACGTTGGACAATTCGAAAGAATCACGGTTATAAATATGCAAATGCATGCATATTTATAGATGTAACCCTTTCGAACGGGAGACGCATAGTGGTCACGCATACTGATGATTGACACCTACAGCTAGCAAGTTTCATCGGCACGAAGACCGGAACAGAGCAAATGAAGGGGGGGGAGGAGATGTCATTTGTGCTCACCCACGAACGCAGGGGCGGAGCTCGTCGAACGCACGGGGAGGTCGTCGAACACCAGACCCTCGCAGCAATGAAAGAACTGCACATTTAAATCCACCCGATCAACACAAATATATATATGATGTTTTTCTTAACAAAATCGGGAAATATACTTCCTAACTCATAATTCACAAATATATGACCCCATCGGCCTCTGGAAGGCCGAGAGCACCTTTTCGGTCAACAGGAGGCCGAAGAGGTGTCGGGGGTCGGGGGGTGTCATGTCTGGGTGTCGTGGCGTCGGGGTGTGGGGGTGTTGGGGTGTCGTGCGATCAGGTGTGGGGGTGTTTGGTGTGTCGTGGTGTCCGTGGTGTCTGGGTGTCGTGTCGGGGTGTCGTGTCGGGGTCGGGGTGTCGTGTCGGGTGCCGGGGTGTCGGGGTGTCGGGGGTGTCGTGTCTGGGTGTCGGGGTGTCGGGGTGTCGTGGTGTCGGGGTGTCATCCCTCGACCACTCGACCCCTCGACCCCTTGACCCCTCGACGACCCTCGACCCTCGACCCCTCGGAGAGACGCCTAGGTTACGTGACTTCGCATGAAAATAAAATCTAGTGGCATCGGCAGAACGACCGGAACAGAGCAAATAGGGGAAGGTCAGGGAGGAGATGACAGTCGAGCTCACCCTTAGACCGTAGAGGTGGTAGTCGAACGACGATGACGGCAACGGGACCGACAGTGCTCCTGGAGGTGAAGAGAAGATCCCTGCACATGAAAAACAATCCAACATAAGCACCGCAGAACAATCTAATCAACAACATCTAACCTAACGGAAAAAAAAGACACTATTTTTTTAAATGAAAATCCATACATAAATCCACCCATACATCTATATAGCATTCATCCATCTTTCCATCCATACATCTACACAGCATACATCCATCTAGCAATCCATATAACAACTACAAATTGTTCAAAATCACATATACACACATCTATATATACATGGTTCAATACATCAATCGTCCATCTATACATCAATCAGACCCACCAGTAGGAAGCAACCAGGCCAAACACGCATAGAATCTTACTGCTTCAAAGTTTACATGTACTAGTATGCATACGTTGTATTTTTAGAAAAAATTAGGTATGGCAGCTGCCAAAGCTTGCCAGATTGCTGGCACCGCCCCTGTATACATACATCCATCTATCCATCCATCCTTACATCAATCTATCCATCCATCCACAGATCCATCAACTCCTAAATCTATACATGCAAAAAAAAAGAACAAAGAGGGGGACCGGTGCTCACCGTGGGCTGGGCAGAGGGGGAAGAGAGCAAGGAGGAGCTGGTGCCTGGCTTCGGTGGCACCAGCGGCGGGGAACGGTGGCGGCCGGTGCTGCCGCGACCGCAGCAGCAGGTGGCGGCGGCCCTAGGGCGCGAGCCGGGGAGGGTCCCTTGCGAGGGGTGGGGGGAGGTGGAGGAGGGAAGTGGGGGGCGGCGGCGGGGAGGCAGCGGCGGGGAGCAGCGGCGGCGGGCGGCGCGGGGAGGCGGTGCTGGGGTGGCGGGGCGGGCGGCGGTGCTGGGGTGGCGTGGCGGGCGGCGGTGCTGGGGGGGTGGGGCGGGCGCCGGGGCTGGGGTGGCGGGGCTGCGGTGGAGGGGTGGGCGCCGGGGCTGGGCGGCGTCGGGGAACGGCGGGGCTGGGGTCGTGGTGGGTGGGTGAGGTGGGGGGAGAGAGAGGGGTGGGGACGGGCTGCAGGGAGAGATAGGGGAGAGAGAGAGGGGTGGGGCCGGGCTGGGCAAAGAACCCACCTCTTTGCCGTCCGCTGGCAGATGGCAAAGAGGGGGCGAAAATTAAGACACCCTCTTTGCCGTCCGCCAGCAGACGGCAAAGAGGGTGACCGTTAGCACGCCCACGCCGTGACACTGTGGGCCCCCCTTACCTCTTTGCCGTCTGCTGGCAGATGGCAAAGAAATCTTTGCCATCTACCAGCAGACGGCAAAGAAGTGGCCCGTGTGACCTAGGCAATGCAGTACCCCATGGGGCCCACTTTGGTCTTTGCCGTCTGCTGGAAGACGGCAAAGAACTGTTTGCCGTCTGCCAGCAGACGGCAAAGAAGTGGCAGATGGCAAAGACCCTCTTTGCCATCAGCTGGTTCTTTGCCGTCTGCTTTGACAAGACAGACGGCAAACAGCCTCTTTGCCATCAGCTGGCAGACGGCAAAGAGCTGGCAGATGGCAAAGACCCTGATTCCAGTAGTGATAATGGTGTTGATGAAACTAGAATCAATGAGAGATGCGCGGAACTAGCTAGTACTACTTACTTTGGGGTGTGAAAATCGCAGCTCCTTTTTCTCTAGACCCCGAACCATTCTGTTGAACTTTTTCCAAACCCTGCCCGGCAAAGAAAATGATTACTTGATATCAGGAAATGAACGAAAGTTGCCGATATGGTGCGATAATGATTGAACTTACTTCTGGAGCATTTCACTCATGTCCGTCCACAGCTTAAGCTCTTTACGTCTCGAGTATAAGACAATTACTACTCCCGCGTCAAGCTTAATGGATAGCAGAATAAAGTGGAAGTTGTACACACATAACTCATCAATTACACTTAACCTCGAGTAAGCGAAACGAAATATGCACAAGACAGCAACACTCACTTGAAGTTGTAAGGAAAGAGTATTTCCCTTTTGTTTTGATGTTGAAGGAACACGTTTAGCAAGTTTTCCTCAGTAACTTTGGCTCTATTTTGTACCATAAATTCATTTACGGTATTTGGGCTAATGAACCCAATGTCATAGATTTGTCCTCTTTTGCATTCGACGATCTTCAATCAGCATAATATAGTGAGGATAATTATATATACATGCAATGAATGAGCTGAACTAGAGACTTAATTACAGAAATAATACTTATAGACAGTAGCAAGTCATGAGAGTTTTGTCGATGGCATCTTGATTGAATAACTGAAATAATTCCACAAATTCAACGTACATCAGGTCGAATCCAATGAAGTCGTGCTCATCTTTAATTCCCAGCAAAATACTGTCGGTCCCATCCTTGCT
This sequence comes from Thinopyrum elongatum, assembly GCA_011799875.1. Taxonomy (NCBI): domain Eukaryota; kingdom Viridiplantae; phylum Streptophyta; class Magnoliopsida; order Poales; family Poaceae; genus Thinopyrum; species Thinopyrum elongatum. The sequence goes on from CM022297.1 coordinate 94,613,973, forward strand.
GCAGGTTTCCAAGTACCAGTTATGTAATCTTCGCATCATCGTTGGTAGATGCGGGAGCTGATCAGGTTTGACGAGAGGCTTCCCGTGCTCATATCTAAAGGGCGCTACTACCTCAGCCATTTCGAACTGTACATCATTGGGTAAGTAATCACCAAGAGTGGTACCGGGCGCTACCCCCGCCAGAACATTAGCGATATCGGTAAACACCTTGAGCAGGGGGCACAATTGCTTTTCCTATTCGCCGAACTGGGGAATTGTTTTCCCACTTCGTCTTGCAGCACTGCTAGTACTTCCCGACCGCTGTGCTTCATCAAATGTCTTTTCAATACAGCAGTCATAGTGTGATAGCGGCGGAGGCGGTGGTGGTTGCCTAAGGGCATCCAGAGAGCGCTTCGCTTTTACCGAATCTATTATTTCCTTCGGAGGTGGACGTTTCGGTTCAAAATGGGACTGCACTTCGGCAGTCACGATGACCTTGTTTTCCTCGTTAGTCCTCTCATATGGTAACTTGGTAGGAGCCTTGAGGCTTGGACCAGCTCTGAATTTCTTCCCTGTTGTACTGCTACCCGTCGGAGCGGCGGCGGCTCTCTTCCGCCGTTGCTGAGGCGGCGGAGTCCGCTGACGCGCTGGAGGCGGCAGCGTCCGCTGACGCGGCGGAGGAGGCAGAGTCCGCTGACGCGACGAAGACAACTGAGGCGGAGGAGGATTATGCTGAGGGGCCTCCTCCGCCGGAGTACGCTGAAGCGGCGGAGACGGCTGACGCGCTGGAGACTAATGTCTACTACGCAACCTTCTTCTTGTAGACTCGTGTTGGGCCTCCAAGCGCAGAGTTTTGTAGGACAGTAGCAAATTTCCCTCAAGTGGATGACCTAAGATTTATCAATCCGTGGGAGGCGTAGGATGAAGATGGTCTCTCTCAAAGAACCCTGCAACCAAATAACAAAGAGTTTCCTATGTCCCCAACACACCCAATACAATGGTAAATTGTATAGGTGCACTAGTTCGGCGAAGAGATGGTGATACAAGTGTAATATGGATAGTAGATATATGTTTTTGTAATCTGAAAATATAAAAACAGCAAGGTAGAAAGTGACAAAAGTGAGCAAAAACGGTATTGCAATGCTTGAAAACAAGGCCTAGGGTTCATACTTTCACTATTTCAAATTCTCTCAACAATGATAACATATTTGGATCACATAACAATCCCTCAACGTGCAACAAAGAGTCACTCCAAAGTTACTATCAGAGAATGTAGGACGAAAACGTACATCAACCCCAATGCATAGATTACCCCAATGTCACCTTGGAAATCCGTGAGTTGAGTGCCAAAACATACATCAAGTGAATCAATAGAACATCCCATTGTCACCACAGATATCCCATTGCAAGACATACATCAAGTGTTCTCAAATTCAATACTCAATCCAACATAACGAAACCTCAAAGTGCAAGACTCAATTCATCACAACAAGAGATAGAGAGGGAAGAAACACCATATGATCCAACTATAATAACAAAGCTCGCGGTACATCAAGATCGTGCCAAATCAAGAACATGAGAGAGAGAGAGAGATCAAACACATAGCTACTAGTACATACCCTCAGCCCTGAGGGTGAACTACTCCCTCCTCGTCATGGTGACCGCCGGGATGATGAAGATGGCCTCCGGTGATGATTTCCCCCTCCGGCAGGGTGCCAGAATGGGGTCCCGATTGGTTTTTCGTGGCTAGAGAGGCTTGCGGCAGTGGAACTTCCCATCTAATGTTCTTTTCGGAGGTTTCTGTATATATAAGAGTATTTGGCATTGGAAACAAGTCAGGGGGACACCAGAGGGGCCCACAAGCCCTAGGGGTGCGCCCTGGGGGGTGGGCAAGCCCCCTGGCTTGTGGCCTCCTCGGTCACCCCAATCACAGCTCCGGTGCTTCGTGGGTCTCTTCTGGTCCATAATTGATCACCGTAAATTTTCAGCTTGTTTGGACTCCGTTTGATATTCCTTTTCTGTAAAACTCAAAAACAAGGAAAAAACTGAAACTGGCACTGGGCTCTAGGTTAATAGGTTAGTCCCAAAAATAATATAAAATAGCATATAAATGCATATAAAATACATAATATAATAGCATGGAACAATAAAAAATTGTAGACACGTTGGAGACATATCAAGCATCCCCAAGCTTAATTCCTGCTCGTCCTCGAGTAGGTAAATGATAAAAACAATTTTTTTTATGTGGAATGCTACCTAACATATTTATCAATGTAATCTTCTTTATTGTGGCATGAATGTTCAGATCCATAAGATTCAAAACAAAAGTTTAATATTGACATAAAAACAATAATACTTCAAGCATACTAATAAGGCAATCATGTCTTCTCAAAATAACATGGCAAAAGAAAGTTATCCCTACAAAATCATATAGTCTGGCTATGCTCTATCTTCATCACACAAAGTATTTCATCATGCTCAACCCCGATGACAAGCCAAGCAATTGTTTCATACTTTTGATGTTCTCAAACCTTTTCAACTTCACCGCAATACATGAGCGTGAGCCATGGATATAGCACTATAAGTTGAATAGAATATGGTGGTTATGGAGAAGACAAAAAGAAGGAAAAAGTCTCACATCAACTAGGCGTATTAACGGGCTATGGAGATGCCCATCAATAGATATCAATGTGAGTGAGTAGGGATTGCCATGCAACGGATGCACTAGAGCTATAAGTGTATGAAAGCTCAAAAAGAAACTAAGTCGGTGTGCATCCAACTTGCTTGCTCATGAAGACCTAGGGCACTTTGAAGAAGTCCATCATTGGAATATACAAGCCAAGTTCTACAATGAAAAATTCCCACAAGTATGTGAAAGTGACAAAATAGGAGACTCTCTATCATGAAGATCATGGTGCTACTTTGAAGCGCAAGTGTGGAAAAAGGATAGTAACATTGTCCCTTCTCTCTTTTCTCTCATTTTTTTTATTTTGGGCTCTTTGGCCTATTTTTTTATTTTATTTTTGTTTGGGCTCGGTGGCCTCTTTTTTTAATTTTTTTGTCCGGAGTCTCATCCCGACTTGTGGGGGAATCATAGTCTCCATCATCCTTTCCTCACATGGGACAATGCTCTAATAATGATGATCATCACACTTTTATTTACTTTACAAGTCAAGAATTACAACTCGATTCTAGAACAAAATATGACTCTATTTGAATGCCTCCGGCTGTGTACCGGGATGTGCAATGATCAAGAGTGACAAGTATAAAAAATATGAACAGTGGCTTTGCCACAAATACTATGCCAACTACATGATCATGCAAAGCAATATGACAATGATGAAGCGTGTCATAATAAACGGGACGGTGGAAGTTGCATGGCAATATATCTTGGAATGGCTATGGAAATGCCATAATAGGTAGGTATGGTGATTGTTTTGAGGAAGGATATATGGTGGGTTTAATGCACCGGCGAAAGTTGCGCGGTACTAGAGAGGCTAGCAATGGTGGAACGGTGAGAGTGCGTATAATCCATGGACTCAACATTAGTCATAAAGAACTCACATGCTTATTGCAAAAATTTATTAGCTATCGAAACAAAGTACTACAAGCATGCTCCTAGGGGGATAGATTGGTAGGAAAAGACAATCGCTCATCCCCGACCGCCACTCATAAGGAAGACAATCAAAGAATAAATCATGCTCCGACTTCATCACATAACGGTTCACCATACGTGCATGCTACGGGAATCACAAACTTTAACACAAGTATTTCTACCAATCCACAATTACTCACTAGCATGACTCTAATATCACCATCTTTATATCTCAAAACAAATGCAAGGAATCAAACTTCTCATATATTCAATGCTCTTGTATGAAAGTTTTTATTATATCCCTCTTGGATGCCCATCATATTAGGACTAAACTCATAACCTAAGAAAATTACCATGCTGTTTAAGACTCTCAAGATAATATAAGTGAAGCAAGAGAGTTCAACAATTTCTATAAAATAAAACCACCACCGTGCTCTAAAAAGATATAAGTGAAGTACTAGAGCAAACTGCCTAGCTCAAAAGATATAAGTGAATCACAAAGAGTATTCTAATAAATTCACGATTAGTGCATGTCCCTCCCAAATGGTGTGTACAGCAAGGATGATTGTGGAAAACTAAAAATCAATGACTCATATCATACAAGACGCTCCAAGCAAAACACATATTATGTGGTGAATAAAAATATAGCCTCAAGTAAATTTACCGATGGATTGAAGACAGAAGAGGGGATGCCATCCGGGGCATCCCCAAGCTTAGTTGCTTGGATATTCCTTGAATATTACCTTGGGGTTCCTTGAGCATCCCCAAGCTTAGGCTCTTGTCACTCTTTATTCTCCTCATATCGATATCTCACCCAAAACTTGAAAACTTCAATCACACAAAACTTAACAAAACCTTCGTGAGATCCGTTAGTATAATAAAACAAATCATTCACTTGGTACGGTCAAATACAAGATTGATAATTGTTCTCACACAATGCATACTGTAACTTATCATTTCCACAATTTATATTAAGCAACATAAGCCATAGAAACCATAAAACAAGCAAACTATGCATTGCAAACAGAATCTGTCTAAAACAGAACAGTACGTTAAAATCTGAATTTAGGTCATACTTATGTAACTCCAAAAATTCTCAAAAATTAGGAAAATGTAGAAAATTTGCATACCCATCAACTGTAAAAATTTCAGAAACTGTAAAAATTTCAGAATTTTTACACGTTCCAGTAAAATATAGGAATTTCTGTACTGGACGCAAAAGTTTCTGTTTTTGCACAGAATCAAGTCAACTATCAGCATGAAGCATATGACTAGCACATTTAAGTCTAACCCACTTCCTACGCATAGGGATTTTGTGCGCAAACAATTTATGGGAACAAGAATCAACTAGCATAGGAAGGCAAAACAAGCATGACTTCAAAACTTTCAACACATAGAGAGGAAACTTGATATTATTGAGATATGTAAAAGCACATGTTCCTCTCTCATAATAATTTTCAGTAGCATCATGAATGAATTCAACAATATAACTATCACATAAAGCATTCTTTTCATGATCCACAAGCATAGAAATTTTAGTACTCTCCACATAAGAAAATTTATTCTCATGAATAGTAGTGGGAGCAAACTGAACAAAACAACTATCATGTGAGGCATAATCCAATTGAAAATTAAAATCAAGATGACAAGTTTCATGGTTATCATTATTCTTTATAGCATACATGTCATCACAATAATCATCATAGATAGCAACTTTGTTCTCATAATCAATTGGAACCTCTTCCAAAATAGTGGATTCATCACTAAATAAAGTCATGACCTCTCCAAATCCACTTTTATCAATATTGTGAAAAGATTCAACACCCTCCAAAATAGTGGGATCATTAGTACCTAGAGTTGACACTCTTCCAAACCCACTTTCATCAATATAATCATCATAAATAGGAGGCATGCTATCATCATAATAAATTTGCTCATCAAAACTTGGGGGACTAAAAATATCATCTTCATCAAATATAGCATCCCCAAGCTTATGGCTTTGCATATCATTAGAATCATGGATATTCAAAGAGTTCATACTAACAACATTGCAATCATGCTCATCATTCAAAGATTCTATGCCAAACATTTTATAGCATTCTTCTTGTAACACTTGAGCACAATTTTCCTTTCCATCATTTTCACGAAAGACATTATAAAGGTGAAGCATATGAGGCAACCTCAATTCCATTTTTTTTGTAGTTTTCTTTTATAGACTGAACTAGTGATAAAACAAGAAACTAAAAGATTCAATTACAAGACCTAACGATATACCTTCAAGCACTCACCTCCCCGGCAATGGCGCCAGAAAAGAGCTTGATGTCTACTACGCAACCTTCTTCTTGTAGACTCGTGTTGGGCCTCCAAGCGCAGAGTTATGTAGGACAGTAGCAAATTTCCCTCAAGTGGATGACCTAAGGTTTATCAATCCGTGGGAGGCGTAGGATGAAGATGGTCTCTCTCAAACAACCCTGCAACCAAATAACAAAGAGTCTCTTGTGTCCCGAACACACCCAATACAATGGTAAATTGTATAGGTGCACTAGTTCGGCGAAGAGATGGTGATACAAGTGTAATATGGATAGTAGATATAGGTTTTTGTAATCTGAAAATATAAAAACAGCAAGTTAGCAAGTGATAAAAGTGAGCAAAAATGGTATTGCAATGCTTGAAAGCAAGGCCTAGGGTTCATACTTTCACTAGTGCAAATTCTCTCAACAATAATAACATATTTGGATCACATAACAATCCCGCAACGTGCAACAAAGAGTCACTCCAAAGTTACTATTGGAGAACATAGGACGAAAATGTGCATCAACCCCTATGCATAGATTACCCCAATGTCACCTCGGAAATCCGCGAGTTGAGTACCAAAACATACATCAAGTGAATCAATAGAACATCCCATTGTCACCATAGATATCCCATCGCAAGACATACATCAAGTGTTCTCAAATCCAATACTCAATCCAACATAACAAAACCTCAAAGAGCAAGACTCAATTCATCACAACAAGAGATAGAGAGGGAATAAACACCATATTATCCAACTATAATAACAAAGCTCGCGGTACATCAAGATTGTGCCAAATCAAGAACACAAGAGAGAGAGAGATCAAACACATAGCTACTAGTACATACCCTCAGCCCTGAGGGTGAACTACTCCCTCCTCATCATGGTGACCGCTGGGATGATGAAGATGGCCTCCGGTGATGATTTCCCCCTCCGGCAGGGTGCCAGAACGGGGTCCCGATTGGTTTTTCTTGGCTAGAGATGCTTGCGGCAGTGGAACTTCCCATCTAGGGTTCTTTTCGGAGGTTTCTGTATATATAAGAGTATTTGGCATTGGAAACAAGTCAGGGGGACACCCGAGGGGCCCACAAGCCCTAGGGGCGCGACCTGGGGGGGTGGGCAAGCCCCCTGGCTTGTGGCCTCCTCGGTCACCCCTAGCACAGCTTCGGTGCTCCGTGGGTCTCTTCTGGTCCATAATTGATCACCGTAAATTTTTAGCTTGTTTGGACTCCGTTTGATATTCCTTTTCTGTAAAACTCAAAAACAAGGAAAAACATAAACTGGCACTGGGCTCTAGGTTAATAGGTTAGTCCCAAAAATAATATAAAATAGCATATAAAACATCCAAAACAGATAACATAATAGCATGGAACAATAAAAAATTATAGATACGTTGGAGACGTATCAAAGACGACTGAGGCAGCTGAGATAGCAGAGCTGGACTGTGAGGAGTCTGCTGAGGCGCCTCCTCCAGCTGAGTCTGCTGAGGCGGCGTCCAGTTTGGAAGCAAGACGTTTTCCTTTCTCCATAGACAGGTAGTCCTTAAGGCATTTTCCAGAAGAATCTCCCCTTCACCTGTAGGGTACTCAAGCTCCAGCCCCTCAAATTCGTCCATTATCCGTCCACCCCGACAATAGCAAAGCCATTTGGAATCAGAGCGAAATGGAAAGTTCCATCAGGTCGAGGAGGTAAGACATAGCCGACTGCCACCTTCAAGGTCAGGTTATGGCATTTCGCCATAAGCACACAATGTTCATTCTCCGTGATACCATCCACGGGGTAGCAAGGAGCCGTTATATCAGGCTGAACGAGCTCCGTGGAAGCCACACTGCTTTTCCACTGAGATGGTGGGGTAGCTTATGGCCGGCAGTATCGAATGAATGATCTTCGTGCCACTGAGATGGTGGGCTGGTAGCTCGCTGGTTCTCAAGTTCCTCTAGTTTCGCTAATCATTGTTCCATCTTCTACATTTGGTCTGCTTCCTCTTTCTTCTTTCTCCCTCGGCTTCTATAAGTGGCACTGCTGTTTGGAAACCCATACTTCTAGGGAATGGAGCCTGATGTGCCTCGTGTTCGTCTAGGGTGTTCAGGATTCCCAAGGGCCTTTGACAGCTCGTCCTTCTCTCTGTCGGGATGGAACCTCCCTTCCTGCACATCCTGGATTGCTTCCCGAATCTTTTTGACGGGTGTTTCAAGTTGAGCTTTCGTGTAAACACATTTCCCTATTTCTGGGTCCAAAGTTCCCCCAACCCCGAAGAACCAACTCCTTGCCCGATCGGGCCAGTTCAATGTCTCTGGTTGGACCCCTTTAGCAAGCAGGTCATTCTTAGCTTTGTCCCACGTAGGCAGGGCTTTGCTGTAGCCACCTGACCCCGCAACATGGTGATACTTCTTCTTTGCAGCATTTCTCTTATTTGTCTCTAACCTTTTCTTAACTTTGTCCGATTTCTTGTACGCCAAAATGCGGGCCAGTGATCTTTTATCTTTGCATATTGACCGGTGAATTCTGGAGTCTCGTCTTTGTCGACAAACTGGTTCAATTTTTTCTTCTAGTTCTTGAATAGTTCTGCCATCTTCTTAAGAGCCCACGACTTGACTTGTCGCTGTATAACTAGGTTATTTGGATCCTCCTCTGGAGGTAGGCTGAAATTTGTCATCAGCGAGTTCCAAAGCTCATCTTTCTATTTATCATCGACATAAGAAACTTCAAGGTCCTTCTTCTTATTCCATTCTTGGATGCTGATCGGGACGGTGTCCCTAACAACAACTCCGCACTGATGTACAAATTTATCTTTGGTCCGCTTGGCTCAACCTTTCATCCTGGCCCAACCTTTCTTTGATGCTGATCGGGACTACTTCAATCGTGAACCTTTCATCCTGGCCCAACCTTTCTTTGATGCTGATCAGGACTACTTCAATCGTGAACCTTTCATCCTGGCCCAACCTTTTCTTCGGGCCTCGTCTCCTTACAGAAGTTTGGCTCGATCTGGAGGGCTAAAAGAAGAAAGAAGCGTTAATATATGTACATACCAAACAATTATGCATCTAGACAGCAGAGGCGTTAATATATATATACTTCGCCGGACTTTGCAGCAGTTAAGGCTCCAACACGGGCGGAGCCCTCATGATATCCTCCCTCCTCCATTCGATCACCGGAGCCGTCATGATCTCCTCCCTCCTCCATTCGATCACCGGAGCTGTCATCCTCCCTTTCCTTGCCATCGGTGTTGTTGAGAAACGACAAGGTGATATCACCTCCGTCACGGATTATATCCCCCAACAACTCTTCTTTTTCTAAGTCTTTGTCCATAGTTTCTGCAAATATTACAACATGGCAATTAATATACAACCATGAGAGATAGATTAGTGGCAAACATAGAACTAATCACAACAAGGAATCATATGCATATGAGCAATGGATTAGTAGTAAACATCATGCAAAATTGACAAGTTTTATAACAGTCAGCTTCAGATGATCGTCGAGGACTCAATCCTCCACCCTCATGTCTGATGAGTCGTCCTATCTTTCAAGAGAGGATACTTTGTGGACCGCCTCTCTCATGCATGTCCGACGTCCCCCCTCAAGGCGAAGTTATCGGGGTTATACTTTCGGGTGAGGATACTTTGAAAAAAATTGTTCTTCAATTTGAATTCCTGAGAGAGTTACGAACAATCGCTATGCAGGAGATCGAACTATCCATTCTACCCCATTAACCTATGCCGCCTACCGAATAAATAAAGTCCCTTCGGTTCACTGAGGTAAGACCGGTGAATTAGACGTCAATAGTATTATACATAACAACAGTGCTATATGATATTATTGTTGTAGCATTATATAAGACCCCACCCGCCACCTTCGACAAATGGGTATGGGCAGGAGGGGGTAGGAGATCGACAACGCTCTTTCTTCTAGTGTTTGGGTGGCGTCCAAAGTTGGTCGGGCGAGTGGACCAGGAGGAAAAAAATTCCTTCACGTATTGGATATTCTGAAAACCTAACATTCTTTTTGTACTTGTTTTGAATATATGAGTTGTTACTCCCACTCTCCATATAATTAACCTTAGTAAATTTCATTATCATCATGCCCATTTACAAAGTAAAACTTAGTAAATTTTAACCTTGACAAAAATTGACAATATTAACCTTAGTAAATTTTAACTTAGTCTATAGAAAAACAATATCTAACTTGACAAAAATTGCAGAGAACATTCACAGAGAACATTCATCGAACAAACTTAATATGAGTTTTCACAAGATCATCATGAACAAAATTTTCACACTTATTTCTATGAACAAAAAAAATTTCTATGAACAAAAAAATCCATCCATACATCCATCCATCTCCATTTAGCACATCATCTCCATATACATACATATATACATCCATACCTACACTATGAATAATTTCTAAAAAAAAAGCTAAGCACAGAGCAGGGGCGGTGGCGGTGGAAGGGGGGAGCTCACTGGGGGCGGCGGCGTCGGGGCAGGGAGCTGCGGCTGGGGTTGGGGCAGGGCTCGGCGGCGTCAGGGCAGGGAGCGACGGCCGGCGTCGGGGCAGGGCTCGGCGTCGGGGCAGGGAGCGGCGGCCGGCGTCGGGGGCACGACGTCAGGGCAGGGACGGCGACGAGGAGCGGGCGGAGCAGCCTGGCGGCGTCGAGGCAGGGCATCGGCGTCGGGGGAGAGAATGTGAGAGGTTGGGGAAATTTTCTAAGTCCTTGCTTATATAGCCCCACCTTTATTCCCGGTTCGTGGCTCCAATCGGGACTAAAGGCCCGCCTTTAGTCCCGGTGCGAGCCACCAACCGGGACTAAAGGTCAATTTCACCAGGCGAAAGGGCGGGAAGCCTAGGCCTTTAGTCCCGGTTGGTGGCACGGACCGGGACTAAAGGGGGGCCTTTAGTACTAGTTGGAGCCACCAACCGGGACTAAGGGGCTGGTTCTGGCACAACCAAAAGTTTATAAGCACGGTTGCGGCCACCCTCTCGAGCTCCTCTCTAATGTAGGCAATACATACCTACCTCTCGCCCTGTTGGGCCTGCTTGCACTGCGGGCCTGTATCCTGGCCCATATGTAGGGTTTCTAGTCGTATGCAGGCGGGCATTTTTTTATTTTTTTGCATATGTTATGTTTTTAATTTTTTAATGTTATTTTTTGCATATGTTATTTTTCGTTATATAATTTTGGTTGCTTAAATTTTATATAATTTTAGTTGCATCATTTTATATAATTTAGTTATATAATTTTAGTTGCATAAGTTTTATTTTTTATTGATTCTTTTTATTTGATTCCTTTTGCTATTAGAGTTTTATAAAAGCTTTTTAGTTTGCTATTAAAGTTTGTAACAAAAAATACTTTATGAAAATTCATTTTGCTATTAATGTTTTTAAGAAAAAAATACTTTGATAATTTTAGTTAATATTATTTTGATTCTTTTTAGTTGATTCTTTTTGCTATTGAAGAATATAATAGTTTTGTTTTAGTTGATCATAACAAATTATTTTAATTGATTCTTTTTAGTTCATTCTTTTTGCTATTAGAGTTTTATAAAATCTTTTTAGTTCATTCTTTTTGCTATTAGTTCATTCTATGAGCTAAATGACCCTGAAATTGAAAAGCACTACAAATGAACCCTGAAAAGGTTGAAACTTGGCATGGTATCATAATTTAACCCACATAGCATGTGCTAAAAAGTTGAGAGGGTTACGGGAAAAACTGGATGCATTTCGCGTACAAACTGGACAATCTCTTTCGAAGTATCAGGGTTTCGCACGAAAACTCATCTATTTCAAAAAGGATTTCATTTTTTAAACATATTTTAACTCCAGACTTTTCGTGCGTTCAAAACGCACCATTCAAAGGCACATCATCAATTTTCAACACTTTTCTGACTTCATTTGCCATTTTTCATGCATTTAATAATTTATTTTGAGCTAAATGACCCTGAAATTGAAAAGCACTAGAAATGAACTCTGAAAAGGTTGAAACTTGGCATGGTATCATAATTTCACCCACATAGCATGTGCTAAAAAGTTGAGAGGGTTACGGGAAAAACTGGATGCACTTCGTGTACAAAATGGACAATCTCTTTCGAAGTATGAGGGTTTCGGACGAAAACTCATCTACTACAAAGGCATTTCATTTTTTTAACTTATTTTAACTCCAGACTTTTTGTGCGTTCAAAATGCACCATTCAAAGGCACATCATCAATTTTCAACCCTTTTCTGACTTCATTTGCTATTTTTCAAGCATTTAATGATTTATTTTGAGCTAAATGACCCTGAAATTGACAAGCACTACAAATGAACTTTGAAAAGGTTGAAACTTGGCATGGTATCATAATTTCACCCACATAGCATGTGCTAAAAAGTTGAGAGGGTTACGGGAAAAACTGGATGCACTTCGTGTACAAACTGGACAATCTCTTTCGAAGTATCCGGGTTTCGGACGAAAACTCATCTACTACAAAGGGATTTCATTTTTTAACTTATTTTAACTCCAGACTTTTTGTGCATTCAAAATGCACCATTCAAAGCCACATCATCAAATTTTCAACCCTTTTGTGACTTCATTTGCTATTTTTCATGCATTTAATGATTTATTTTGAGCTAAATGACCCTGAAATTGACAAGCACTACAAATTAACTCTGAAAAGGTTGAAACTTGGCATGGTATAATAATTTCACCCATATAGCATGTGCTAAAAAGTTGAGAGGGTTACGAGAATAAATGGATGCACTTCATGTACAAACTGAACAATCTCTTTCGAAGTATCAGGGTTTCAGATGAAAACTCATCTATTACAAAGGGAGAAAGTCTTCTCTTTTTCTTCGTGTGTGTCCCTTCCTTATTGCGCCGTAACCATGGATAATCTTCATCATTTAATAGGATGCTTGGGTCAGCCTTCACTTTGAAGGGAGAAATTTCATGAAACTTTTCATAGTCTTCAGACATGTCTGTCTTGTCCTCCACTCCCACGATGTTTCTTTTCCCTGAAAGAACTATGTGTTGGGGAACGTTGCAAGGAAAACAAAAAAATTCTACGCACACATAAGATCTATCAAGGAGATGCATAACAACGAGAGGGGAGAGTGTGTCTATGTACCCTTGTAGACCGTAAGTGGAAGCATTTGACAACGCGGTTGATGTAGTCGAACTTCTTCGCGATCCAACCGATCGAGTACCGAACGTACGGCACCTCCACGTTCAGCACACGTTCAGCTCGGTGACGTCCGCGCCTTCTTGATCCAGCAAGACGGCGAAGTAGTGGATGAGTTCCGGCAGCACGATGGCGTGGTGACGGTGATGGTGAAGCTATCTCGGCAGGGCTTCGCCTAAGCACTACGAAAATATGATCGGGGTGTAAACAGTGGAGGGGGCGCCGCACACGGCTAAGCAATTGTCATGGTTGTGCTAGGCGCCCCCTCCCACATATATATAGGTGGGGGGAGGAGGGAGCAGCCAGGAGGGCGCCCCAAGTAGGCCGAATCCTACTTGGGGTCCTCCCCAAGTGGTGCCCCCCTTTTCCTTATTGGAGTGTGGGAGGAAGGAAGGAGGAGGTGGCGCCCCCCTCCTTTCTCTCCTGAGGGACCACCCCTCCCCTTTCCTTCCCCTAGGGCCGGCCAGCCATGTAGAGAGGCGCACCAGCCCCCTAGTGGGCTGGTCTGTCCCCTCCTATGGCCCATAAGGCCCATACACTTGCCGAGGGTGTCTGAAACCCCTTTCGGTGACCCAATGACTATCCGGTGCACTCCGAAACACTTCCGGTGTCCGAATACCATCGTCCTATGTATCAATCTTTACCTCTCGACCATTTCGAGACTCCTCGTCTTGTCCGTGATCTCGTCCGGGACTCCGAACAACATTCGGGCACCAAATCATATAACTCATATAACACTATATCGTTAACGAACGTTAAGCGTGTGGACCCTACGGGTTCGAGAACTATGTAGAGATGACCGAGACACCTCTCCGGTCAATAACCAATAGCGGAACCTAGATGCCCATATTGGCTCCTACATATTCTACAAAGATCTTTATCGGTCGAACTGTTATGACAATATACGTAATTCCCTTTGTCCATCGGTATGTTACTTGCCCGAGATTCGATCGTTGGTATCTCTATACCTAGTTCAATCTCGTTACTGGCAAGTCTCTTTACTTGTTCCGTAATACATCATCTCATAACTAACTCATTAGTCATTTGCTTGCAAGGCTTCTTATGATGTGTATTACCGAGAGGGCCCAGAGATACCTCTCCGATACTCGGAGTGACAAATCCTAATCTTGATCTATGCCAACTCAACAAACACCTTCGGAGATACCTGTAGAGCATATTTATGATCACCCTGTTACGTTGTAACATTTGATAGCACACAAGGTATTCCTCCGGTATCCGGGAGTTGCATAATCTAATAGTCGAAGGAATATGTATTTGACATGAAGAAAGCAATAGCAATAAACTGAACGATCAATATGCTAAGCTAACGGATGGGTCTTGTCCAGCACATCATTCTCCTAATGATGTGATCCCGTTATCAAATGACAACACATGTCTATGGTTAGGAAACCTTAACCATCTTTGATCAACGAGCTAGTCTAGTAGAGGCTTACTAGGGACACTATATTTGTTTATGTATTCACACATGTATTTAAGTTTCTGGTCAATACAATTCTAGCATGAATTTTAAACCTTTATCATGATTAAGGAAATATAATAATAACCATTTTATTATTGCCTCTAGGGCATATTTTCATCAGTCTCCCACTTGCACTAGAGTCAATAATCTAGTTCACATCGCCATGTGATTTAACACCCATAGTTCACATCGCCATGTGACCAACACCCAAAGAGTTTACTAGTCAATAATCTAGTTCACATCACCATGTGATTAACACCCAAAGAGTACTAAGGTGTGATCATGTTTTGCTTTGTGAGAGAAGTTTAGTCAACGGGTCTGTCACATTCAGATCCATATGAATTTTGCAAATTTCTGTGTCTACAAAGCTCTGTATAAAGCTACTCTAGCACTACAAAAAACCCACTTCCGTGATGATACGTGTTTGTCACAGTAGGTCACGTTTTTTGTCATGCATGTACATCCAGGACGATTTTATGACAGAATCAAGATAGTCATACCTGTGTTGTCGTATAAGTGTTCCATGACAATACCAAAATTATCATCACGGAAGTGTCCACTTCCATGATGATAAATGGCGTGTCATGGAAGTGCTTTTGTCAAGGGTAACCAACATGTGGCATCCACCATATGTAGCGACCCGACCCGAATGGATCAAAGTCTCTGTGCTTAAGTGTCATCCCTGGATCGGTATGCTGACACACACAGTACTCGAGGATTTATAACAGAGGTAAATCACATGTATAAAGTAATGTAAATACTATTACCTCAATCCAAATAGCGGAAGTAACAACAGGGTTGTGGATTCCCATCAACACCAACGGCAAAGTTGAGTGTAGAAATCGTAACCCTAACGTATCACTTACTCGTCGTAAGAATCCTGCAACATGAGACGTTGCAGCCCGAAACGGGTCAGTACATTGAATATACTGGCAAGATAACACAGTAGAGCAATGAACAGAATAAATGCTATCACTACATGCATATATGGCTGGTGGAGGCTCTACGGTTAATATGTTTTGCGAAAAGCCAATTTTTCCCTACATCAAAGAAATATATTTTGTTTAACTACAAAGTTGGTTGAAAATATTGAGAAGGTAAAACCCCCTCTCAATCCCAATTAAAAGTAATCATTAATCCCAACAAATTAATTTAGAGTGATGGGATTCAATATGATGATCCAAGAACCAGATACTCAAGATGTCCATAACCGGGGACACGGCTAATCATGATTAGTTTGTACACTCTGCAGAGGCTTGTGCACTTTTCCCCACAAGACTCGATCTCCTCCGTTGGATTTCTCGCACTACATGGTGTTTGAGAAACGGATGACCGAGACACAGTCTTTCAGAAACATTTACTCTTTACTCTGGGTAGACCGTTACACCTACTTTCCCCTACATCTGCTAGCCTACCACTGAAAGAGGTCATGTAACATACTCAACTATGCTAGAGCCCATAATAGCTTGTGGCTGCACACGGAAGTTTCTAGCATGAATAATCTTATGATCCCTTTGAGCCTGGGTGGCGGACCGTAGGAGGATCACACGGTATATCCCCGGGATCTCCTAGGACAACACTGGTATATCCCCAGGTGCCTAAACAAGCAATCCACCCAGATGTGTGTTTAAGTAGCCACCTTAAGTTAACCATTAATTAAAAATCTCACATCTGTCATGGATACACTCAAACCCAATCCACGTCTACGAGCATAGCATGGCAACATAAGCATAGCGTAGAAGTAACTCCCAAGGGTTTGTTATTAAAAAGGGCAATAGGTTCTACCTCATCATCTACTTCCCAGTACCCACAAGTTGATCACATCCTAGTCATGCAATATTTGAGGGTCGAAACTAATGCATAAAAACTGGGTAACGAAGAAGTATGATCAATGTGTTACTTGCCTTGTACTGTTGATGAAGATCCTTCACACTCATAATTCCTGATAGTTCTACTCGTCACACTCCGTTCAATCTAACGTGAGCAAGCAATTGCATACATAAGCACTCATGCAAAAGAATCGAAGAAAAGATCTCGAAAAACTTCGAAAACTAGCAATTAACTCTTGCAACAGAAAACAATTTCTAACAGTACCAAAATTGGGTGGATTTGGTCTTATCAGAAAGTTTAGGTCAAGAGCTTCAATTAGCAAAAAGAATCAATTAAATCGGAGTTACGGAACTCAAGTTATAGCCAAAACAAGTTTGAATATGAATCTGAACAAATTTCGAAATTTGAAAGTTGCAAAAAGTTTATTTGATAGATTCACTAGAAAGGTGGAATCAAGACAAAAATATTGGCGTTGGTTTCGTCTAATTTGGATGAACGAGTAAAAAGTTATGGCTATTTGAAAAATCAGGGCCAAGCTGTTTTACGGAAGAAAAAAAGTTATGGCTAAAAGAATTCTAGTCCTAAAATGTAAATACAAGGACTAATTTATAAATCTAATTATTCTACCGTACTAGTCTAGAAATAATAAGCTACGGGAGTATATAAAAAAATACGAAGAAAGATACCTTTATAAGGTAGAGAAAAGATGACCTCCGAGAGAGAAGACAACTTTCAGAAGTCCCGCCGGAGAGAAGAAAAATATTTTTATTTAGTGAATCTAGTCAAACCAAAATATATTGATTTAACCCGAATCGGATGATTTTTGGAGGCTCTATGGGTCTATATTTATAGGTGGAAAGGAGGCTTAGAGGTCAAAAGCTAGGCAATGTGGGACTAAACGTAAACAAAAGGCAGACGAAAGATATAGGAAAAACAAAAAAAAAAAGGAACGACGCCGCATGGGCCTTCGGCCGGCCTGCGCGCATGCGCGCATGGTGTGGCGTGCGTTTTTTTTTTTTAACAGAAAATAAATAAATTAAAGGACAACTGGAAAATAATATAGTCCGACCTGCAGCTATGTTGCGCACGCTGGCGAAGGATAGCAGTCGGTCGCTCGTACAGTTTTTTTTTTTTTTTTTAGATAAAAACAAAAAAAAAAAGGTAAACGGAAAATAAGAAAAATTTCCATGCATTTTATATATCAAATTTTTCAGAAAAAATTTCCTAAAAGATGAACATATTTTCAGCGGCAAATAATTTTCACAAAAATTTAAATAAAGCAAACAGTGCTACTGCTGCAATAAAACCTAATAAAATCATTTAAAAATACCAAAATGATTTCAAATTTTATTTCCCTCTAATTTTATATTGAATGGAATCATTTTCCCCTAATTTCCATATATTTTATTTTTGGATAAAACAATTTGAATAAAAACCAAATAACTCCAAATTGAAAATAATTTCAAAGGGACTTTAATTCGATTGTTTAACTTCCAACTCATATTTCATATAATTGAAGAAGTCATTTTATCTCCTCTCATGAAAATCATTGAGTTGAAAAGTTTTCGAATTTGAATATTTCCAAATGGAATTCAAATCTTTTCAAAAACCCCTTTTAAAATAGAAGAATCATGTTATCTTCACTCTAGGGTTTGTGAGTAATGATATGAATTCATGGAGATCATAAATGCAAGGTGAAAGTTTTGGGAAAGTCATTTTATTCCCTCTCATTCAACTTTAAAAAGTTTCCAAATTTCACTCAATTTCACACAAGCAACCACACCACAATCAAACAATCATCAAAACTTTATTTAATATAACATTCCAAATTTAGAATTTTGGGATGTTACAAACCTACCACCCTTAAAATGAATCTCGTCCTCGAGATTCGGAGAGGCTAGAAAGAAATAGGTTAGGTTTGGGGTCTTCTCAAAATCCATCGATTGTTCATGAAGGTCTGGGTGCTACCACCCTTAGAAGCATGGTTATGGTTCCATCAAAACTCATGTACTCCATCTTTATTGTTGACAGTGTCGACTTCTCAGATCTTCAGGATAATTCCTTCTCTGCGATCTTCCGGTAGTGGCATAACCTTTTTTTTTTTCAATTCTTGTGTCCTTGCATCATGGTAATTAAGGTTCTTCCGAGACAGTGTATTCTTAGCTGACATGTTTGGCGCCAATACTAAACAACTATCGATATCTCATGGTGGTCAACAATTTATGGTTTCTCCTGCAGGAAATGGGTCTGGGTTGAACCTCACCGCATAACCTACGGTTGGCAACAACTGCCGTGTACAAGGGGAAAAATTGTCACACCATTCTATGGTTTAAACAAGGTTTTGATCGTCGTCGCTCTACTATGGGTAAGTCACTCAGATTTACCATCCCATATAGCAAGGCGAATAATAAGAGTAAGTCGGTATGGTGATCAATCCATCCCGCACCCAAATCATTACCTTGTATACGGTTTAGCGAATCTCGCATTCTAACACTTGGTCATCCTCACAAGCATTGCAGAATTTCTCTTGTCGACGAACCAAGTTCGGATAAATCCATTGATTCTGCGAGCCAAACGAACATCTATCGTTTCTTCACCTCTCTCAGGTTTTGCGTTAACTCCTATAAGATCGTCTGTTGATAAAGTCGTATCTTCTTCCAGGATTTTTCCTTCAGCAAGAGTGTGCTTGCTTCTTGGCAGGTCCTGGGGCCTGTGGGTTATGGCCCATCTCATCACTTGCAACCTTGAGCTCAACATCGGGGCAACGGATCCTTATTCCAACCTTGAGCTTCCCAGCATTCTTAAATCCATCCAATTATACTGTCTCCCCTCCTTCTATTGGTACTAAGACGTGATTACTCAGACTCATCATGGAGTTACAATTGCTCCATATTACCAACATTATACCTCCTTTATATCCAATAGTACTTCATCCCATCATATTCTTGGGGTATCCCACATATCGAGATAAAACTCGTACTTATTTTGTCCGAAGTCCACTCCGTGGAATATCATTATCTTTTCTAGGGGTCAAGGGTCCTCACAGTTACTACCACCCTTGAAATGCACAAATTCATCCGTAGACCATATTTCTCATATCCTCGAAAATGGTCAAAATCTTTCTTCATAGAGTAACAACTCATAAAATCCAAATCAGTACCAACAATAATGCTAACTTTATTGATTCTCAAATTATTACAATCTCCTGCATTTCCATTACATGCCTCAACTCAACACCTCAATATAAAGGAAATGTTCTCACTACTACTACTATACTTCTCACGGACACAACTAATTATCACAAATCTCCTTCTCCTTGGGGCATTCTCTGGCAAAGTGCCCTGCTTCATTACAACGAAAACATATTACTTCTGACAAGTCTCGAGGTTTCCTTTTTGGGCAACTGTTGAGGTAGTGCACTGACTCCTTGCACCTATAACAGGTGATATGACTCAGATCCTTCCTGGAATCCAATCTACTTCTTTTTCTGGACTTTTCCATTCCAAACAGGGCTTCTATTTCCTGTGGGTCATACTCTACTTCTACTGTCGGAAATGCTACTAGATCCCCCTTCAGACAATTCTGGGAGATGTGTCCTTCTTCTCCACATGAATAGCATGACTTGGTGCAGAGTTTAATTGGGTCTTCTTCGGGTGTGTCCTCCACCTCTTCCTTCATCACAGGTTCTTCTAAAATTTCCATGGGGCTCCTTTCATTGCTTCTTTCTTATGCTGGATGGTTCGTTGTACTATGGGGTAAATGTGACACTGAGCAGGGTAGTGGGTAGTCCCTTCACACAAGAAACGAGTAATCTGCCTAGTTGGGCTTTCTTCAGCTGGGTGACTCTCTTCACAATGAGGGCATTCATCCTTGTGTTCTTTATGGTTGTGTCCTATTTCTCCACAGAGCTTGCATGCACAAGGTTTCTTCATATCATTTCCATAAGGCTTCAACTTCTGGGACACAAGCCGAGACCTTTGCAGAGTCAACTTAAATTCTTCCCAAGTGGTTACTCTTTGCCATCCATTGATGGTTTGGTACATCCTCCACCAAGTAGCAGCACCTCTTTCAAAGCACTGAAGAGCATGCTGGGCCATATCCTTTCCGGCTATAGTGTTATTCTTCATGTGATCTTCCATGTTTTGAATCCATCGGTCCGTCTCCAATTGAGTCATCGGTCCATAAAATATGAGTTCATCTCCATTCATCCTCTATTGGTTCCTAGGGATTCGGGGTGAGATAAGAGAGATAGAGAGGGATACACACAATACAAACAATAGATTTGAAGAGGCAAATTTTATTTTGTGGCTGTCGAAAAAACATCAAACAAATGACAGCTCACAATCGTCGCATCTAACGTAGGTATAACAGGGGTTTGGTCTTCTAAAGGTCAATAAATCTTCAAAGTCGCCAAACTCTTCAAGTCTTGTTCATGTCTCCGATGGGCTTCTTCCGATCGTGCTTGACCTTCTCAAGTTCTTTTGCCAAATCATCTCTGTTGACGCGAAGTCTCTCGTGATGTCCTTTAATATTCTAGAGTTGCATTCCAAACTTCTGGGTTTCAACATCCTTGGCAATGAACCATGGTCCTACTGTCCTTCAGTTCCTGACGAATCTCTGGTATCTCGAGGTTTTTCTCCTCCAGCTTGGCTACTTTCAGCTTCTGGGTCCTGAGTTCTTCACGAAATGCTTCCTTGTCAAATACGGCTTCCTGAAGGTCCATCTTAAAATTCTCGATGTAATACTCCAGATCCTGTCGATACACCAGCTAAGGTTAAACTTCATCTTTTGCTGATAGATGCTCCATTAGCCCTTTTGTCATCCAATCCTTCCGACGAAATGCATGCTTAACTCAGCACGACGACAATCGCATAAGCGGGCGATAACATCATGGATAGCAGTGTTTCTGCCCTTGTCATTGCCATGAGCTATCATTCCATAGTTGATATCTCCTGCCTTAGGGTTTTCTTGACAAAAACTTTGAGTTTTAACGCTCCATGTTCCGGTCTTTCTCCGACACACCTTGATCTCGGGTATTGACAGCTTCAATAGTCTGACAAATTCCATAAGGGTAGCCTTCCTAGGTCATACCAATCTGGAAATTCTTCAGAAACTTCAAATTCTCCTAGTCTTCGGAGTCTTCAACTGTTGTAGTCTCCATTATTATAATGCACGGTAAAATCCTCTTCATTCCGAAGTGGTCTTAGTTGTCCGATATCTTGTACTTCTTGGATTGGTCTCATCAGTTGAACCTTCGAGTGGTCAAAAGGGCAAAGGGGTATAGTCTAACTAAAAGGAAATTTGATAAAGCTTAGAAAAGAAGAGAGGTAAGAGATCCTTTTGAAAAGAAAGTTGTAGAGAAAAATCTTTCCTATGGGCTCGCCAGTTTCTAGGGTCACGTCCTACAGTCAACATGTGCTCTGATACCATCTCTGTAGCGACCCGACCCGAATGGATCAAAGTCTCTGTGCTTAAGTGTCATCCCTGGATCGGTATGCTGACACACACAGTACTCGAGGATTTATAACAGAGGTAAATCACATGTATAAAGTAACGTAAATACTATTACCTCAATCCAAATAGCGGAAGTAACAACAAGGTTGTGGATTCCCATCAACACCAACGGCAAAGTTGAGTGTAGAAATCGTAACCCTAACGTATCACTTACTCGTCGTAAGAATCCTGCAACATGAGACGTTGCAGCCCGAAACGGGTCAGTACATTGAATGTACTGGCAAGATAACACAGTAGAGCAATGAACAGAATAAATGCTATCACTACATGCATATATGGCTGGTGGAGGCTCTACGGTTAATATGTTTTGCGAAAAGCCAATTTTTCCCTACATCAAAGGAATATATTTTGTTTAACTACAAAGTTGGTTGAAAATATTGAGAAGGTAAAACCCCCTCTCAATCCCAATTAAAAGTAATCATTAACCCCAACAAATTAATTTAGAGTGATGGGATTCAATATGATGATCCAAGAACCAGATACTCAAGATGTCCATAACCGGGGACACGGCTAATCATGATTAGTTTGTACACTCTGCAGAGGTTTGTGCACTTTTCCCCACAAGACTCGATCTCCTCCGTTGGATTTCTCGCACTTCATGGTGTTTGAGAAACGGATGACCGAGACACAGTCTTTCTGAAGCATTTACTCTTTACTCTGGGTAGACAGTTACACCTACTTTCCCCTACATCTGCTAGCCTACCACTGAAAGAGGTCCTGCAACATACTCAACTATGCTAGAGCCCATAATAGCTTGTGGCTGCACATGGAAGTTTCTAGCATGAACAATCTTATGATCCCTTTGAGCCTGGGTGGCGGACCGTAGGAGGATCACACGGTATATCCCCGGGATCTCCTAGCATTCTTAAATCCATCCCATTGTACTGTCTCCCTTCCTTCTATCGGTACCAAACTAAGAAGGGATTACACAGACTCATCA
This sequence comes from Thinopyrum elongatum, assembly GCA_011799875.1. Lineage (NCBI taxonomy): Eukaryota > Viridiplantae > Streptophyta > Magnoliopsida > Poales > Poaceae > Thinopyrum > Thinopyrum elongatum. The sequence goes on from CM022297.1 coordinate 94,636,759, forward strand.
AGGAGTTACAATTGCTCCATATTGCCAACCTTCTACCTCCTTTATATCCAATAGTACTTCATCCCATCATATTCTTGGGGTATCCCACATATCGAGATAAAACTCGTACTTATATTGTCCGAAGTCCACTCCGTGGAATATCATTATCTTTTCCAGAGGTCAAGTGTCCTCACAGGGTACTACCACCCTTGAAATGCACAAATTCATCCGTAGACCATATTTCTCATATCCTTGAAAATGGTCAAAATCTTTCTTCATAGAGTAACAACTCATAAAATCCAAATCAGTACCAACAATAATGCTAACTTTATTGATTCTCAAATTTTTACAATCTCCTGCATTTCCATTACAGGCCTCAACTCAATACCTCAAAAAGAATTGTTCCCACTACTACTACTATATTTCTTTTTCGACACAACTATTTAGCACAAGTCTCCTTCTCATTGGGACAATCTCTGGCAAAGTGACATGCTTCATTACAGCAGAAACATATTACTTCTGACAAGTCTCGTGGTTTCCTAGTGATTACATAGCCTCCTTGGGTCCTCGGCTTCCTTTTTGGGCATTCGCTAAAGTAGTGTCCTGAATCTTTGCACCTAAAACATATGATATGACTCAGGTCCTTCTTTGTAGAAATTTGGTTGTTCTTGGAATCCAATCTATTTCTCTTCCTGGACTTTTCCGTGCCAATCAGGACTTCTATTTCCTGTGGATCATACTCTACTTCCTCTATCGGGAATGCTACTAGATCCCCCTTCAGACAATTCTGGGAGATGTGTCCTTCTTCTCCACATGAATAACATGACTTGGTGCAGGGTTTAATTAGGTCTTCTTCGGGTGTGTCCTCCACCTCTTCCTTCATCACAGGTTCTTCTAAAATTTCCATGAGGGCTCCTTTCATTGCTTCTTTCTTCTGCTGGATGGTTCTTTGTACCATGGGGTAAATGTGACACTGAGCAGGGTAGTGGGTAGTCCCTTCACACAAGAAACAAGTAATCTGCCTAGTTGGGCATTCTTCAGTTGGGTGATTTCCTTCACAATGAGGGCATTCATCCTTGTGTTCTTTATGGTTGTGTCCTATTTCTCCATAGAACTTGCATGCACAAGGTTTCTTCATATCATTTCCATAAGGCTTCAACTTCTGGGACACAAGCCGAGACTTTAGCAGAGTCATCTTAAATTCTTTCCAAGTGGTTACTCTTTGCCATCCATTGATGGTTTGGTACATCCTCCACCAAGTAGCAGCACCTCTTTCAAAGCACTGAAGAGCATGTTGGGTCATATCCTTTCTGGCTATAGCGTTATTCTTCATGTGATCTTCCATGTTCTGAATCCATCGGTCCGTCTCCAATTGACTTATCGGTCCAGAAAATATGAGCTCTTCTCCACTCATCCTCTATTGGTTCCAAAGGTTGTTTTGGGGTGAGACAAGAGAGATAGAGAGGGATACACACAATACAAACAATAGTTTTGAAGAGACAGATTTTTATTTTGTGGCTGTCGGAAAAACATCAAACAAATGACAGCTCACAATCATCGTATCTAACGTAAGTATATAACAGGGGTTTGGTCTTCTAATGGTCAATAAATCTTCAAAGTCGCCAAACTCTTCAAGTCTTGTTCATGTCTCCGATGGGCTTCTTCCGATCGTGCTTGACCTTCTCAAGTTCTTTTGCCAAATCATCTCTGTTGACGCGAAGTCTCTCGTGACGTCCTTTAATATTCTAGAGTTGCATTCCAAACTTCTGGGTTTCAACATCCTTGGCAATGAACCATGGTCCTACTGTCCTTCAGTTCCTGACGAATCTCTGGTATCTCGAGGTTTTTCTCCTCCAGCTTGGCTACTTTCAGCTTCTGGGTCCTGAGATCTTCACGAAATGCTTCCTTGTCAAATACGGCTTCCTGAAGGTCCATCTTAAAATTCTCGAGGTAATACTCCAGATCCTGTCGATACACCAGCTAAGGTTAAACTTCATCTTTTGCTGATAGATGCTCCATTAGCCCTTTTGTCATCCAATCCTTCCGACGAAATGCATGCTTAACTCAGCACGACGACAATAGCATAAGCGGGCGATAACATCATGGATAGCAGTGTTTCTGCCCTTGTCATTGCCATGAGCTATCATTCCATAGTTGATATCTCCTGCCTTAGGGTTTTCTTGACAAAAACTTTGAGTTTTAACGCTCCATGTTCCGGTCTTTCTCCGACACACCTTGATCTCGGGTATTGACAGCTTCAATAGTCTGACAAATTCCATAAGGGTAGCCTTCCTAGGTCATACCAATCTGGAAATTCTTCAGAAACTTCAATTTATCCTAGTCTTCGGAGTCTTCAACTGTTGTAGTTCCAATTATACCAATGCTCGATAAAATACTCTTCATTCCGAAGTGGTCTTAGTTGTCCAATACTTTGTACTTCTTGGAGTGGTCTCATCAGTTGAACCTTCGAGTGGTCAAAAGGGCAAAGGGGTATAGTCTAACTAAAAGGAAATTTGATAAAGCTTAGAAAAGAAGAGAGGTAAGAGATCCTTTTGAAAAGAAAGTTGTAGAGAAAAATCTTTCCTATGGGCTCGCCAGTTTCTAGGGTCACGTCCTACAGTCAACATGTGCTCTGATACCATCGTGTAGCGACCCGACCCGAATGGATCAAAGTCTCTGTGCTTAAGTGTCATCCCTGGATCGGTATGCTGACACACACAGTACTCGAGGATTTATAACAGAGGTAAATCACATGTATAAAGTAACGTAAATACTATTACCTCAATCCATATAGCGGAAGTAACAACAGGGTTGTGGATTCCCATCAACACCAACGGCAAAGTTGAGTGTAGAAATCGTAACCCTAACATATCACTTACTCGTCGTAAGAATCCTGCAACATGAGACGTTGCAGCCCGAAACGGGTCAGTACATTGAATATACTGGCAAGATAACACAGTAGAGCAATGAACAGAATAAATGCTATCACTACATGCATATATGGCTGGTGGAGGCTCTACGGTTAATATGTTTTGCGAAAAGCCAATTTTTCCCTACATCAAAGGAATATATTTTGTTTAACTACAAAGTTGGTTGAAAATATTGAGAAGGTAAAACCCCCTCTCAATCCCAATTAAAAGTAATCATTAATCCCAACAAATTAATTTAGAGTGATGGGATTCAATATGATGATCCAAGAACCAGATACTCAAGATGTCCATAACCGGGGACACGGCTAATCATGATTAGTTTGTACACTCTGCAGAGGCTTGTGCACTTTTCCCCACAAGACTCGATCTCCTCCGTTGGATTTCGCGCACTACATGGTGTTTGAGAAACGGATGACCGAGACACAGTCTTTCAGAAACATTTACTCTTTACTCTGGGTAGACCGTTACACCTACTTTCCCCTACATCTGCTAGCCTACCACTGAAAGAGGTCATGTAACATACTCAACTATGCTAGAGCCCATAATAGCTTGTGGCTGCACACGGAAGTTTCTAGCATGAATAATCTTATGATCCCTTTGAGCCTGGGTGGCGGACCGTAGGAGGATCACACGATATATCCCTGGGATCTCCTAGGACAACACTGGTATATCCCCAGGTGCCCAAACAAGCAATCCACCCAGATGTGTGTTTAAGTAGCCACCTTAAGTTAACCATTAATTAAAAATCTCACATCTGTCATGGATACACTCAAACCCAATCCACGTCTACGAGCATAGCATGGCAACAGAAGCATAGCGTAGAAGTAACTCCCAAGGGTTTGTTATTAAAAAGGGCAATAGGTTCTACCTCATCATCTACTTCCCAGTACCCACAAGTTGATCACATCCTAGTCATGCAATATTTGAGGGTCGAAACTAATGCATAAAAACTGGGTAACGAAGAAGTATGATCAATGTGTTACTTGCCTTGTACTGTTGATGAAGATCCTTCGCACTCATAATTCCTGATAGTTCTACTCGTCACACTCCGTTCAATCTAACGTGAGCAAGCAATTGCATACATAAGCACTCATGCAAAAGAATCAAAGAAAAGATCTCGAAAAACTTCGAAAACTAGCAATTAACTCTTGCAACAGAAAACAATTTCTAACAGTACCAAAATTGGGTGGATTTGGTCTTATCAGAAAGTTTAGGTCAAGAGCTTCAATTAGCAAAAAGAATCAATTAAATCGGAGTTACGAAACTCAAGTTATAGCCAAAACAAGTTTGAATATGAATCTGAACAAATTTCGAAATTTGAAAGTTGCAAAAAGTTTATTTGATAGATTCACTAGAAAGGTGGAATCAAGACAAAAATATTGGCGTTGGTTTCGTCTAATTTGGATGAACGAGTAAAAAGTTATGGCTATTTGAAAAATCAGGGCCAAGCTGTTTTACGGAAGAAAAAAAGTTATGGCTAAAAGAATACTAGTCCTAAAATGTAAATACAAGGACTAATTTATAAATCTAATTATTCTACCGTACTAGTCTAGAAATAATAAGCTACGGGAGTATATAAAAAAATACGAAGAAAGATATCTTTATAAGGTAGAGAAAAGATGACTTCCGAGAGAGAAGACAACTTTCAGAAGTCCCGCCGGAGAGAAGAAAAATATTTTTATTTAGTGAATCTAGTCAAACCAAAATATATTGATTTAACCCGAATCGGATGATTTTTGGAGGCTCTATGGGTCTATATTTATAGGTGGAAAGGAGGCTTAGAGGTCAAAAGCTAGGCAATGTGGGACTAAACGTAAACAAAAGGCAGACGAAAGATATAGGAAAAATAATAAAAAAAAGGAACGACGCCGCATGGGCCTTCGGCCGGCCTGCGCGCATGCGCGCATGTGAGCGTGCGTTTTTTTTTTAACAGAAAATAAATAAATTAAAGGACAACTGGAAAAATAATATATTCCGACCTGCAGCTATGTTGCGCACGCTGGCGAAGGATAGCAGTCGGTCGCTCGTACAGTTTTTTTTTTTAGAATAAAAACAAAAAAAAAGGTAAACGGAAAATAAGAAAAATTTCCATAGGCATATTATATATCAAAATTTTCAGAAAAAGATTTCCTAAAAGATGAACATATTTTCAGCGGCAAATAAATTTCACAAAAATTTAAATAAAGCAAACAGTGCTACTGCTGCAATAAAACCTAATAAAAATCATTTTAAAAATGCCAAAATGATTTCAAATTTATTTCCCTCTAATTTTATATTGAAGGGAATCATTTTACCCTAATTTCCATATATTTTATTTTTGGATAAAAACAATTTGAATAAAAACCAAATAACTCCAAATTGAAAATAATTTCAAAGGGACTTTAAATTCGATTGTTTTAAACTTCCAACTCATATTTCATATAATTTGAAGAAGTCATTTTATCTCCTCTCATGAAAATCATTGAGTTGCATAAAGTTTTCGAATTTGGAATATTTTCAAATGGAATTCAAATCTTTTCAAAAACCCCTTTTAAAATAGAAGAAGTCATGTTATCTTCACTCTAGGGTTTGTGATGAAATGAATATGAATTCATGGAGATCATAAATGCAAGGTGAAAGTTTTGGGAAAGTCATTTTATTCCCTCTCATTCAACTTTCAAAAAGTTTCCAAATTTCACTCAATTTCACACAAGCAACCACACCACAATCAAACAATCAATCAAAACTATTTATTTAATATAACATTCCAAAATTTAGAATTTTGGGATGTTACACCATAACGGGTCGCCGTTAAGCTATCGGGTTCCTGTTTGGATCCGATAAACCGTTAATAGCCCGGACCAATGGGGATTTTCCACGTGTAAATTCATCATTGGCTGGAGGAAACACGTGTCGGCTCCTCGGTGGGCCTGATGTTGTCCGTCCAATGGAGGAGACGTGCCTATGATACGTCGAGACGTGGCAGGGCCCAACAGAGGCCCATATATATAGGTTAAAAGGCCAGCCCAGTCAAAGGCCCATAGTATTTACTCAGGTACTAGTGGGCCAGCCCACTAACGGCCTGTTTAAACATGGCCCATTTACGGCCCGAAGCCAGATCTGGCCCGTTAATTGTTCGCCGAATTTGGGCCCAATTACGGCCCAGTGACATTTCGGCCTGTTAGAGACCCGATGTAGACATGGGCCCATTTCAGCCCGGTGTGTCTTTCGGCCTGGGAATGGCCCGTGCTGCCCATGGGCCATATATGGTCCGACGCGACATCCGGCCCTCTAACGGCCCGTAATCAAGGTGGCAACAGTTCAACCCAACGTGACTTTGGGCCTGTTAAAGGCCTGTCGTATAATTCGGCCCGTTAATGCCTCTACTAAGCTTTCGGCCTCTTAAAGGCCCATGATATCAGTGGGCCAACTAAGGCCCGAGATATGTTTTGGCCTGGTAATAGCCCGTCATATAACTGGGCCAATAATGGCCCGGTCTACATTTCAGCCTGCTGAAGGCCCGTCGACGACTAGTGAAAATTGAGTCCCAACATGCATTTCAACCTGCTAAAGGCCCATGGTTTCTTCTGGGCCGTAACAGGCCAGCAGAATATTCAGCCTGTTAATGGCCCGAAGCTACATGGGCCCAACTAAGCGCGGGGTCCACTAAAGGCCCAACTAATCTTTGGACCGAATATAGGCCCATGTAAGTTGTGGGCCTGGCCAAAAGTGTGAAGGCCCCAATGGCCTTTCAGGCCCAAGAAAGTTGCAGGCCGACCCAATTGTGGCCTGCTAAAATGCAGGCCCGTTAGATGCGAATGTTTCGGCCCGGTCAACTACATCAGATTTTTGCCATTTTTTTCCAGATAGCGAATGATGGCATATACGGTAACTAGTAGCAATTAAGAACAAACCTACTCTATACAATAAAGAAATTACGACATAGTAACTTAGAATAAACCTACACTATACAATAAAGGATTTATGGTATATTACATCCACTGGGCATCGAAGTTCGCCACCAGTGATCATAAAGCAAAACGAAGAAGCAGATTACAAAAACCAGCTGCCATTGCAGCGTAACAAAATAATACTGAACCAAGACCACTTCCAAGACAGTTCAAGAAACGTTAGCCTTGCGCGGGAACTGCTGCGCAAGCTGCTGAGCAAGGCTGTGAGACTGGCCTAGCTTATCGGTCATAGCTTCCAGGTGTAGCTATTTAGCAATGAGGTTCTCATTGGTGTTCTCCGCAATCTTTCTTAGAAATAGGACTTCAAGTCGAAGTTGAGTTGCAGAATGCCTTTCTGCTAGAACTTGGGGCTGAAGAAGTCAAACTGATTCAGAGAGCGAATTATGTGAGCTTGTCTGACTGCTAGTCTCAAGTAACTTGAACACTGCATCAAGACAAGACTTTGGGGTTGTCTCGCTATCTTCAAGATGTTTTGCCTTCTTTGCTGCAATATATGTTGGGTTTGTCTCACAGCCTTCAGCAGACTTGTGCATGCCATCAGGCATATCACCCTGAAACAAGCAGAGAGATGACAGGTTTTGCACGTGTATAAACAAAGATGGTAACTGTGCTGTCAATTCCATCCAATTTCAAATTAGAAAATAAAGAGTAAGTTCAAAATATCAATAGCATAATTTGGCATTGTTCATAATGCGGGGTGCTTCACCACACTACTGGATTATCATGTCAACAAAACAAGCATAGATGAAGGGCAAAGACAATCATTGTATCTATTTTGGTTAATGTGCATGGCATGTTGTTCATATCATCAGCCACATCAGTAAGATAAAACAGGAGATGACAAGGTACAAACGTGGGCTGCTTCACCACACACTGGATTATAGATCCACAAAAACAAGCATACATATAGGGAGTATTGAGTAATGTGCATGGTATTAATAAGGAATTTGGTTTTACAAGTAAAACTTGGAACTTACAGTTGTTGCGAACATGCATTTTGATAGAAACAACAAACTAAGCAGCAGTTGACGATAGGGAGTATGAGAAAATTGAACAACAGTTGAGGATAAATGCTTTAGAAGGATTGACTTACATTAATAGTTAACACCGGCTTTATAATGCCCTTCTCCATGTCAAGGGAAGGATAACTCAAGAATTTCATCACAGAATCTTCTTGATAAGCATTGCCTGTACTCTACATTTTGTAGAGAGTAATTATAGATATGATAATACTGGAAGGGATAGAGGATAATGAAGATAAGATGCAGATTGATGCTACATAATCAACTACCAATCCCTGGAAGTACAAGCGTTACAGGACAAAATGTATTGACAAGAGCAATGGGCTACACTTCTGCACTGGCATTGTCTGTGTATTCAACTTTTTGGTAAGATTAAATATAGATCTGATATTTTTTTAGTAAATGGTGGGCGAGGGAGATAAGATGCAGAATGCTACACAATGAACCAATCCCTCTTCACATAATATAAGAGTGTTTTGAACACTGGTGTACTGTACGAAACACTCTTATATTATGGGATGGAGGGAGTAGCTGTTAATGTAAGTACAGTGATAGACGACGTTCAGTCCTTACAAGAGGACTGCAGAGCTGAACCTCTTCAAAAGCATTGGGTTGATTCTAAATTTATGTAAGAGTTGATACGGATCTTATAATTTCCACCAAATGGAGGATAACGAGGCTAACATGTGCAGTGATGCTACATAATCAACCAGCTATGAAAGTAAGTATGGTCATACAGGGCAAGAGGTACTCACAAGAGCAATGCAGTGTGTAGTATAGTTGTGAGATTCTGTGGTCCCTTGAGAATGAATGTTCTTCTGCAAACAGTTTTTGTACAAGTGAGACTTTAAGGCACATGCAGAAATGTAGTTCAAATTGTGATGTGATATCATAGACAGTACCTTACGCTACAGACGAGACCAATGTGTACCAAGATTATTCTAGTCACTGTCTGATAAATGTAGCACCGGAGACTTTAAAGAAATTTCGTTTAGAGGCTTGCCATTGAAGTGCACTTGCCTCAGGTAGGAATGATACTTCATCAACGAGTGCTTGAAAAGTGCAACCAACCCTTGCTTGTCTTGAATATCCAGTTTGGTCCTCGCCTATTTAAAAGAATGAAATCTTGTGTCTTCTGTCAGCAGAAACATATGCAGCAATTACCAAGAATAACATTAGTACATTACTTACGCTTAAGTTGCGGAGGAAGATTGGAAATTGTTCTTTGTCTATGGAATAATCTTTCCATGAAGGAAAGATGCGCACAAAGTTCCTGACAACAATATAAGCTTCGTCTTCTAAACTGGGAGGAAGTGGAACAAGAGTCATATTTGGTGCAATTGGGGCTCTCTCTCGTTCGAAAAGGGATTTGGCAACTGGATTTGGTGTACTCTTTGCTGGAATGGGGGTTTTGCGTCATAGAGCTGGTGCTATGTCAGCTGGCATCATCATACTGTTTGCGGCAGTTGGGGTCTGCTGAGTTGGGGCATCAGAGATGGCCAGTGTAGTAGGGCTAGAGTCTGCTAGAGTTGTGGCCGTGTTTTCTGGGTCTGGTGATATTGCAACTACACCTAATGGGCTATTTGATTTATCAGGTGTCACTACCTTTTCCAAATACTTTGTTCATGCTCCTCCGCGATCAGCAATCACCCTCTTCCTTTTGAACGTCTGATACACAAGAACAACACTTGAATGGATAAATATGGTATGATGACAGATGGAATATGTACTGAAAATGGATAGGCAGGGCGTATTCACATACACGATGGGTAAACTAAGCTAATGGCAGTGCAACAAAGTAGAAGCAATGCAAAGCATTAGTTGCAAGATATATGCGACCAATATAACCTTGGAAAGTTAGAGCAAGCACCTTGATGGGTGAATAAGATAGGGCATCTGCCTCTGGCTCCTCCACTAGGGAGCTACATTGACTTAGGTCTCTCTCTAGCTCAGAATCACTATTAGGATCATATTCTGAGCATGAATCTGTAGGTGGAGAGTGTTTGCATTGCATTGCATCCAGACTTGATTTCAGTCCCTCAATGCCAAGTTTGACAGCCATGGCATTGTTCTGCTTTATTATTTTCATGCGCACAAGCTCATAATCATTATGATGTTGTTCAGTATCTTAGATTCATGAAAACATAAAAAGTAGTCAGATTATCTATGGAATGCATTGCGGATTCAACTCGAAGAGTGTCTCCCTATAAACCCCTGCGTATGCAAAGTTCACCCCCCAACCGTGCTGACCAGACCACACACAGAAATACAAACCTCTTATGTCTCTATAACAGGCAGACACACATTTCAAAACTGAAGCAGGAACATTAGAATCTTATCAAATTCATATTTGAACGAATAAACTAAGGAATTATGAGTGGCATAATGTTTAGCTTCAAGGGTGGAGTGCTGGTAGTGCGACACAAAGCAGGTAGGCAGATTGTATTCCATGTAAAAGATCATAGTTTATGTAAAAGTTGGATATGACACTTTCTTTCTATACAATGCAGTGTTCTTTGCCCACACATGATGGAAGAGATCACACAGAGAAATACTATTCACTCATGTCTGCGGTTCCAGTATTTTGAAACAGGGTGGTCCACCCTAAAAGAATATTGACAACAAATATGACAAGGCAAGCATAGAGGTAGTGAATCAATCATTACTTGTGAGCTTACTAGGACAAGTATGCAGAATTGTAACTGCAGTAAGAGACCGTCCAAAATCTGAATCAAGAAGTTGGTCTAGCACTTATTGTTTGCAACTAATCGACGTGAATAATTGGATATCATATCGAATGAGTAAGAAAGACAAGTAAAATTGTCAACAAACCCAGCCTGCAGTAGTAATCTGGGTCAATGTCACTATGACCAACTATCCAAAATGACTAGTGTCTGTTCCTAGGGCCAGAATTTTGAAACCCTGTGAACTTTACAGGTACTAAAGATTACTGAAATACATCTGAACCATTAAGTGTAGGTAACACTCAGTACACAACAAACCCTAATGACAATCCTGCCTAATGAGTAATGAATCAATTAGAAAATGGGTGATGAGGAGTGGCTGCTGAGTGTTGAGGACGTATCTCAGGATAAATCGGGTTGGCTTAGTGGCTGCTGCACGCCTGAGCCCTGAACAGACTGGGAAGGTAGGCACGGCGGCGCGCTCAGGCAGCGGTGACGCTGTTGGGCGAGCGGTTCCTGACCTCCTGTTAGTCCGGCGTCTCCTCCTAGAGTCATGCCGTTTGAGGATGGCAAGTCGCCGGCGAGGCAGGCGGCTGGGGGCGAGTAGAGATCGGAAGCACAGTAGAACAGAGGGGAATCGGGGCCTCGGCCGACCCAAAATCCCAGGGTGGGCCGTGGCCCACCGTGGGCACCCTGTAGATCCACACCGGAGCGGCGTACATGCATTTTCGAAACTAAATTAGGAACATTTAGCTGGCCAATTAAACGACTCTATTTTAATAATATCATATTCATATTTGAACAACTAAGCTTGTTTAGCTTGATGGGTGGAGCAGTGCTATTATGACACGAAGCACGTATGCTGATCATATAGTGATCATAAAAGGGGGGGAACCCTAAGCATGATCAATTAAACCCTATTATGACTGTGCCATGGCAGATTTGAAGCTGCAAATCGCAGAAATGCTATTTAGCAACCATTGTTTGCTTCGAACTAAGAACTAAATTCTAAGAGCTAAAAAGAAAGTACAGTAACCAAGTTACGATCTATTTTCTGGTTGAGATAAAAAAGTTGAGCAGATATGAAGTAGTACCACCTCTCTTGCGGTGCCGTGTAGGCATCGGGGGTGCGATGGCTGTCGATGGCATTGAAGCGGATCTGCGATGGTAGACGGGTGCATCGGGGGATAAGTCCCGTTGCGGTGGACGAGAAGGTCATGGGAGCGGCCCCGGCAAGGAGGACGACGACGCCGATGAAGCGAGAGGACGCGATGCAAGGCTCCTAGTGGGTGACCGTGGATGAGAAACATCCATCTCTAGTAGTGGACGACGCGGTCTTGGTAGGCGCTCCGGCATGGTGGAGGACGGCGGCGATGGATGGGGTGGAGGACAGCGGTGATGGATGGGGTGGCGGACGGAGGAGGCTGGTGTGGGGATGGTGTTCTAGGGCGGACGGTGTATGATTGGGAAAATGGAGGGAGAGGTACGGGGAACAATGTTTTTGGGACGCGCCTGTCTGAAATATGGGAAAGTTACGAACTTAGCCCCCGTTTAAAATTTGGACGTCTCGTCGGTTGGGGATAGGACGGTAATCTCGCATCTCCCCAATATTTGCCCAGAGCGATTTCGGGCGATGAGAGGGTGTTTTGGCGCCCACGGTGTATGAACGGGGCTGACAGGTAGGGTGGTTGTGTCATGTCTGAGTGAAGTTACAAACCTGCCCCTATTGAAAATATTTGCCTACATCGATTTCGGACGAGTCGAGTTTGTTTTGCCGCTCACCGTGTATGAATGGGGAAATGGAGGGAGAGACAGAGGTCTTTCGGACGAGCTTGAAACAAATGTGTTTTGCCGCCCACGTTTGGCGCCCACCGTGTCTGAATGGGCTCAGAGGCGGTCGTGTCACGTCTAATTGAAGTTACTAACCTACCCCTATTGAGAGCAGTGGAAATCGGGCCCATGGATTGTCCGTGTAAGGGGTAGACAATACTTTCCATCTTGCAAACACTGGCTTTGGGCAGCCGACGTGGGAGTGGATATTTTGCCGCTTCTTTCGAATTTTGGGACAATAAGCATCCATGTTTACCCTGGCAACTAAATTCAAATCCATTTTATATTCTTATACGAATCTTTATAAATCTTTCTATGTGTTTTTATATATCTACAAAAGCACAACAAAGATGTATTCCACTGTCATATATGAATATGATTTACAAACGTCGATACTCGAATTCAGAAGCTAGAATCCAGTTTAAGGTGAATTCGAATATTTGAAACCACTTTATGTCCAACTCAAGTGTCACACGCAGCATAATGTATACTCCCATTTAGATATGTACACAAGCGAAGTCTCAAGATTCAAAATACCGAGTCAATCAACCAATAATGTACAAAACTAACAGACATATAAACACTAATAGAGTATATGGATCAATAATATCAACTAACATACATAAGCCAGGCTGCAGTACTTTTTTGCTAGAAGAGCATCATTTGTTTAGCAAAGCTAGTACGATATCTTGGCCCTTTCTGATGTGTGCCACTTAAGGACCATCTATACTACTATTATTGCTGAATACACATTCAGCCCGATTGGCATATTTGTAGGTCTGGCACAGCAATCAAAATGAAATGTCTCAGAGTCTTATCAATTAATACAGACTCGTGCTAAAAAAATTACAAACCAAAAACCAAAAAACAATTACTACATGATCTCTAAAACAAATGGTTTCATCAATTACATGAACAAACAACACAAAGGTTATTCAACGATGGAAAAAACATTTCACCTATGATTTACCAAGTGGGAATTTAATTTCCTTTTTCCTTCAGGACCTTAACAATGCAGTCAGTCTCAGCTTGCTTCGTTTTGAAATCCACCAAATATTTAATGGTTGTCTTGAGTACTGCTTGTGATTATGCTGTTTGCTTCCTCAACATGTCAACTTCAACTCTAAGTGCAGAAGCAGAATCTCTTTCTACCAATAGTTTAGCCTCTAGAGCTTCAGCAGTTGGCAATTCATGATGCATGATTGGGCCGGTGCCACTGCTGTGGGATGATACAACGTCCATGGGGACCTCGCTCTTTGATCTTGGGCTAACTTGTTTTGCCATTAAAGTTCCGATTGGATTCCGAAAAGTTGAAGTTAGCAAAACATCTCAACTAGAGTTAGAACAGCAAACCAGTTAAATAAACAAGGAATTAAAGAGTTTCGATTGGATGCTGAAAAGTAGTTATTAACATCATTGTAACCGGTTGCAGCAGCAAAGCAGTTAAACAAACAAATTTTCCAAAAAGGTACCTGTTGTGGCATTGGAGTTTCTCTTGGATCCTGAAAAGTTGAGTAGCCAGTAACATGATTAGAGCAACCGATTGCAGCAGTAAAGCAGATAAACAAACAAGTTTTGCAAAAGGAACCTGTCATGGCATTGGAGTTTCTCTTGGATCCTGAAAAGTTGAGTAGTCAGTAACTTGATTAGAGCAACAAGTTACAGCAGCAAACCTGTTACACAAATATATTTTTGAAAATGTACCTGCTGTGCAATTAGACTTCCAATTGGATCCTGAAAACTTGAAGTTGGTAAGATGATTACAGCAACAAGTTACAGCAGCAAACCAGGTAAACAAAGAAGTTTCTGAAAACATACCTGTTGTGCCAACGGAGTTTCAGTTGGATCCTGCAAACTTGAATGTTAGCAATCATAAATAAAGTGTTGCAAGAGCCATAAGAAACTAACATCAAACTAGTAAAACTAACCAGTTTTGGCAACGTATATAATTACACATGAACTAGTAAAACTAACAAGTTCTTGGCAACGTATTAAAGTAACAAGTCGGTACCGTTTACCAGCAACACAGACATCTGTAAATTTCTTTGATGTAAGCAAAATGATTCCGACACATATATATATAAGTTAGAAAGATGGTGTCCCTGATATAAACCTGACAGTTGTCTATCTATGAACATGCAAACATTACTAGTGCTACAAGTGATAACAACAAACCATTTAAACAAATAGGGTATCAGAATGTAAATTACACGTGAATTTTGCTGCACCCTAGAAGTACATATGACCAGCTATCTACGTGCTTAAGTAGCTATTTAAATTCAAGCAAACAAGTAATTCTTAACAGTAAGTATCAAACACATAGATAGGCGCAGTCTATAATAGGATTAACAGGCTATGGCATTATGTAATCAGTAGCAAACTAAATTAAGCCAAGCAACGTAATTGAACAATTTTGCCATAAGTGGCTAACTAAAATTCCGAGAAGCAGGTAACTGAACTTACACTAGCTCTTTGTACAGGCACACTGCAACTTCTTTTTCACTTACAAGGTTCTATGAAGGAGTCCATGGCATCAATTGCTTGGATACGCAGTCCCAATACTTCTTTCTTCCCACACTGCATTGGTAAGTCGAATGGCTAATCTGATAAGATGGTGCGTCCTTGATATGTTATATGAGGACGGGTTGTCAGACTAGTTGTAGCAACACACATAACACTGGCTTTTACTGTATATTTCATGCGATTACATTTGCCATATCGAGATCTAAGCAATCTACATTAGGATGAAAATACTGGCATCCTTCACATTATTGGCGAATTCAGTTCATAGAAACAAGCAATTCAACCATTCTGTGGGTAAATCAAAAGCGCCACTGGAATATTTTTCACTACCCCAATCATACACGCAAAAATGGGCAACGCCACCGTAGGGGCTGGTATGGGCGGCTGCCTCGGGTGGCTGGAAAGTGTGCACCTAGTTTGAGTCGTCAAGGTTGGCCCAGGCTAGTTTTGTTCATCCCAGCGCACGAGCAGGCAATGTAAAAAATGAAGAAAAATGTTTTCAATTTGGATGTGCCAATAATGTAAGTGCAAGGCAGGCCCTATAGCAGGCTCGCGGCCCAAACGAGCGCCTCCCATATCGATTGACAGCAGGAAAAATCCCAATTCGTTCGCTCCAGACTCCAGTCTGGTTCGCTCCTAACCTAGCTGCCGCTGGACAGACCGACATAGCACTTCCTCGTGCCCTCATTGGATGCCGGTCGCTGGGCTTCAAGCGAATGGAAGGACAAGAAGATGAAGATCCAATCCTGGGTGTAGGCTGCGTGGGAGGCAGCGGCGGTAGCACGAGCATGGCATCGAGCTTGCGCAAACGGACAGTCGCAGCTTGCAAGAGCAGCATGCGCAACAAGCAGGTACATCACATCCCTGATTATATCCAATTCAACTGTTCAATTTCTGGCCAATAGTTAAACCTAACGGTGTTGTAAAACTGCTTGTATGTAGGGAATCTATAAGAAAATGAAACCAATTTCTACTTATCTTATAACTCCCCCAATCAATACTGAACTGACTGAACCTGATATGTCTAATCAAGTTTCCGGTGCAAACATACAACCTCATGTTGTTCTTGAGCCTAAAGTGTCTAATGAACAGACTGCTTATGAAGGATTTGATGCAAACATTTTACATGCTCCTAGTGATGAACATATAGTGTCTAATGAGGGATCTAATGCAAGCATTTTGCAAGCTCCCATTGAAGGATTTAGTGTCTAATGATGGTCTGCTATGTTGAGAGAGAGATAGAGATTTGCAGGAATTGATGACAAGCAAATTATAGTACATTTTCATGGCTTGAGGAAACGTCGAGGCCATCTACCAGAAAGTCCCCGTATCATAACAACGTAGCATAAATACTTTTCTAATCAGTTGGTTGAAACTATTGGCATACTTGTGCAGGATAGATATATTGATATGCAGTTTGTGCACTGGTTATAGGTGCAATTACACTTCGATATTTTCAGCCAGAGAACAAATAATTCAAGCAAGTACAGTCCATGTTAGTAGTCCTTGTACACCATGTTGCATTTTGTGTTTGTGGTGCTTACATCATTTAGTGTTTTATAATCTGGAACTACTTTGGATCATTAGCTGGTTTTCAAAGTGCATGTAGCTTCACATTTCTCAAGTTATGTTGATTTCTGGAGTGCAAGTGCCTTCGTATTTTTTGAGTTAAATTTTCGCCCCTGGTAAATTGAATTCGTGGATCCGCCACTACACACAAATCATACACGCAGGCCAGTACGAATTAAATGAAATGCAGGGACTTACGCTAGCTTGTTGTACAGGCTCACTGCAGCTCTGCTTGTGCTTGGGATGTTCCATGTACAAGTCCATCTTACCACTTGCTTGGATGTGCAGGCCTTGTGCTCCTTGCATCTCCCTCTGCATTTTTGACACGGCGAATTGTTGGTCAAATAAGAGGAATCGACCTTGCTGTTGTACCGGAGGACAGGTACTTACAAGGTTATACCGATGTGCAGGATCTGTACCAGATCCCGTAGCGCCATCATGCTTCGCTAAAAAAATGGTTTTGCTTGTTTCAGATGATATCTCCAGAAGAAATAAGAGTTAAAGTCAGAGTTTCATAGGCGTGTAAGCTAAGAGAGCAGTAAAAGGATATCCAAACATCGTCGGAACAGTGCACAAGGGAGTGATATGTGGATACCTAGTACGGGCTGGCGTTTGGGCATGCTCGCCTAGCTAGAGTGCGGGTCACTTCAGAGCTGTTGAGGGTGATGCGCTGGTGTTGGCTGGCCGCGCACGGATGCAGATCTTGAGTGGCAGCAGAGCGCTATGATGCGGTGGACGAGACCGTTGGTGAAGCCCCAGTAGCCTCGGGGGGTGGAGGTGCGACGATGTGCTCAGTGAAGTAGCCCCGGTGAGGTGGGAGACGGCGTCGGTGAAGCGGACCTGATGCGGTGGAAGTCGGTGCCTGTGAGGCATGTCGGTTGCAGCGGCCGACGTTGTCGGTGACCACCCGGTGCGGTGGACGAGGGCATAGATGAGCTAGCTCCAATGCGGTGGTGAAGCGTGACCGTCGTCTTCGTCGTCGTCCTCCGGCACAGAGGTGGGGAAAGAGACGAGACGAGGGGCGATTCAAACTTTGCTTGGGTTGGCGGTGAATTAGGGATTTGAGCGCTCTGGGAGCGGAAGGGGATGGTGGAGAAGGGAGATTTTGCAGGGCTGGAATTGGGGCGGCCAGATATTTCAAACGTGGAACCGCGAACTTTTTTTGTCGTCGTTCTTTTTTTTGGGGGGTGGGGGGGAGGGAGGGGGTGGGTGGATGGCTACTAGCGTCCGTGCGACACACGCGACCACCACGACATGACCCTGGTCTGCCTGGTGCGCCTACATTTGAGAATGCAAATGAATCTTCTTTCATTTGCAAATGAATCTGTATGTATTACCATTCCCATGTTTTCCTTGCAAATAATTAGTCATTCGAAACGAGATACTATAAATTAATTAATGAGGAGCACATAGCGATCTCCAATTCTAACGTGGATTTCACATTTCACGGTATCCACGCTACTTTTTTAATACAAATTCATATGTATAAGATGAACACCATGGTAGTGAGAAAACTTTGGATGGATTCAAACATATGACCTACAAAATAGCACAACAATCAAGTCAATGTCAACTTTTCAAAACCTAGTATGGCATGAATTCGAAATAATTACGGAAGCCATATGCATGGTCCTCAATTCAAATCTTACAATGTACACTAAATTGAAACGTCGATATTAAGTCTCATAATATCTACATTCAAATGTTGTTTTTAGCCCCACCCCCCCTCGGCACACACCATACATACTTCCTGTATCGATCAATCTTCCTCTCCTAACCACCTTAGAAAGCTATTGGTTTCCGACACACGTTCATTCTTTCTCTCCATGTTTCGATCTCTAACTCTCTGAACTACACAACCCCCTTTTTCCACTCTGTTACCAAATGTATCTCTCTCACACACCCGCCATTGCACTCCATGCCGAGCTCTCTATCTCTCTCCCTCCCACCCTCTCTCCCTAGATACATGCACTGCCTATCTAGACCCCCCCCCCTCTCGTGCACACGCACGCACATTGTCTATCTAGGTCACTCTCTCGAGACTGTCTCACTCTTTCTTCTGCACGGCGGCCCACACTCACTCAATCTCGCTCTCTTTATCTAAGTCTCGATTAACCTTGCTTTCTCTCACACAAAAATGATATATCTCCCTGTTCGGGCCTTGATAGACACAATCTATACTCTCTCACGCAGATTGTCTATCTAGGTCAGTCCATCCAAGCCGCCCCTACTCTTTTGTCCTCATGGCAGGCCACGCTCGCTCAATCTCTCTCTCTCTCTCTCTCTCTCTCTCTCTCTATATATATATATATATATATATATATATATATATATATATATATATATATATATGTCTCGATTGACCTCGGTCTTTCTCAGACACAAATGATATATCTCCATGTTTGAGCCCAATTCGACATATTCATATTGTATACTCTCTCACGCACACTGTCTATCTAGGTCACTCTCTCCAACCCGTCTCACTCTTTCGATCGCAAGAAGACCCACACTCGCTCAATCTCTCTCCCTTTATCTATGTATCGATTGACCTTGCTTCCTCCCACGCACAAAATATATCTACATGTCTGTGACTGGATCATCTCTCAAGCTCTATCTTACAGACCTCACCCTTCCCAAAAGCTCAATCGGACAATATCTCTCCAGAGCATATATATCTTTTCAACGAATGCCGGACCACACTCACTTCCTCTCTATCTATCCGTGTCTCGATTGACCTCGCTTTCTCACGTCGTATCTTCCACACATTGAAGCTACCTCTCCATCCCTCGCAGAGCCGGAGGTATTTACATTGTGAGGGGGACTCCAACGTTGGATTAATTTGTGAAGGCATTTATTCCGGTGGGTTTAGATTATATTTTCGTAGCATTCGGCCCACAACTACTCCAAACACCGTTGCAACCCGCGCACCTCCCCCAATTGATTTCCCTCTGGCTCGGTCACCGCTCTCTCGCACGTCCTTTCTCACCTTCCACGTTGCACCATGGTATTTTTGCAAAAAACTCTGTTGTTCTCTTTAATTATTACAAATAAGCTACAAACTACACACCGATAGTCCACCTGTAATGGAACAAATTTTGACCCACAAATTAAAGTGCTACAAACTACACACCAAGGGGCCCACCTATCATGGAACAAATTTGGACCCATATATAAATTAAAAATGAAAAAGGACGAGGATCAAACATGCAACCAGGGCCTTCAAGGCGCACATCAATAGGCAACATAGTAGCAACGTTTGTTGTACCCCCCTTTGTTGATATAATATTTTTATATTACCACAGCCTATTTAATGGATAACATGTTTTAATATTAATTTTAGTACATTAGTGGGACCGGCTCGTTAGCACGTACTATTTGCCTTCACTTACTGGTGGGTTGCATGTCTGCTCTCTCTCTCTCTCCTCCCATTCTAGATTTAGATGCACGGGCAAACACGAAGAACGTGCGGGCGATGTTGCCGTTGACCATATCTGGACGCGTTCACAAGTTACGGCACCAGTTTCACGTACTAGTAGTATTATACATGTAACAAGTTTAGGAACAAAAGTGACCATGACGGACAAGTTAGGCTAGTTGTATTACTATTTATCTACTACTCCGTCATAATTAAATGTGTGGATAAATAGATGTAACGCCTAGTGCTCGAACAAGGGGACTGGTCGCGCCCTACAAGTATTTGGAATTGACTTCCCTAAAAAAATATTTCAAATTAACGTGGTATTTAATATGAAATGTTTGCGATGAGAAGGAACACATATGGCTTGATGACGTTTTATATTTAATTTGATATGGCTCTAGCAGAACATTCAATCGATCAAACCATAGATTTCATTCAGTCTGACTCTGACTTTACATTCATACGACGATCGAACAAAAATAAACAGAAATGATAAATCCCAAATGTTCGGATTTTAAGCATGGCCATCTGAACATTTTTCATGGAAAATTTAGATTACACGGCGGCGGCGGGGGCGTCTTGCGGTGGGAAGCGGCTCCTCTGCTGTGCTCTGTGTGCCGTCGGGCCACTGACCGATGGCGACGGCGATGACGGCGTCTCGCGCCGTTGTTGGCGTACTCCTGGACGTTGGCCCTAGCTTCAAGGAAGGCCAGAATGTTCTGGACTTCGATCTCCAGGAGCGAGTCAACTGGCAGGAGGAGGCGACTGGCGTTGGTGCAAGGAAGTGGTCGACGACGGTGATCCATGCCGCTGAGGGGGGCACTAGCACCCGCGCGGGGACAGGCGCTGGCAACGGCGCGGTGGAGACATTCGTGTGCACGGGCACCGGCACGGGTGCGCGCGTCAGTGCACGCGCAGGCGCATGCGCTGGCAGGTGCACGGGCGCGTGAAAGTCGGTGGGGACCTCATGGAACCCCGTGGCATCAAGCTTGGCGACAATGTGCGGCTCCCAGCCCATCAATGCCACGGGGATGGGCGCTGGCCAGTCAGGGCGACGGGAGCCGGAACGGGAGCGGGGACACGCGCGGCTTCTTCCTGCAAGGCCAGTTCAAGCTCGTCCCAAAGCGCCTTATGTTCTTGAGACTCCGGCTGGGTGTCTTCCTCAGGAAACTTGAAGACTAAGGGCAAACCATCGTGATGTGGCATGGCGTACAGTTAGGTCAGGCTGGTTGGAGGTAGACGACAGGAGAATCGGAGAGGAAGAGAGAATATTGTAGCGATACCGGGTAGTGCGGGGGTGATTTTAAATTGCGGCGCCGGCGCCATTAAAACTGGGGGCAGTTGGGACAAAGGTGGCGGCCGTGCCTGGTCAAAGGGCTCGCCTCCCGGTGAGCCTACGCAGTGGCCTGCTCACATGCCTCCCAGTCAGCCGGCGCAGCGGTCTGCTCGCACGCCTCCCGTCGACTCACACGCTTGCTCGGACGGCACCTGTCGATGAGAAGCGGGACTCGTGGCGGCACGTAAACGCCCATGGTTTGAATAGTGAAAGCGTCCGCGTTAACGTGACAAGTCTTTGTTCCAAAATACCTTGGCTCTTCATTTGTGCAACTTTTCATAAGCAGCTTGTCTCAAATTGAACAAAAAAATTACGACAGCATATTTGTTCCATATCATGAGACCATGCTCAGTTTCATGAATTTCAGGTCACTTTTGGATTTTCTGAAATTTAAAATCCAGGATTCGAAACAATATCATAACCTGCATCATGCAATAAATTTTCAAGCGATATATCTTTACTGTTGTAGATGTTAATATTTCTTAAGAAAGGATTTGGTCAAACATTTTGCTTAGTTAGACTTCAGACAAGTTATATATGCAGAGTAAAAGGATAATCCCTCCGTACCAGTGCATTGCCTGATATATTAATTCAAGTACTAGGCACAAACAAATGGGGCTCAATTCTGTGATCATCCTGGTGTAGTACTCCTATTATTACTAGGCAATGGAGTTGTCGGGTGACCTTGGGTGGCGACCGAGGGAATTGAACCGTGCTCGTCATGGTAGGTAACATTGTCTAGTTACTAAAGCATCCCTCCATTGTTCATCGGTAGTCATTATGGACCGGGGACATGTGGGGAATTTACTAGGGCTGGAATTCTGGCCGCCAGATATTTCGACTCGAAACACGGAGGCTTGAGTGGCTGGGGTTGGCTAATGTGCATACCACACACGCCACCAGAAGGACACGAGCCCGGGTTTTTTTTAGGATCAACACGAGCCCGGGTCTGGCTGGTACGCCGTTGGGTGCTACCATTCGAGAATACGAAAGGAATCTTTTAAATTCCCGAACAAATCTGTATGTATTACAATGCCCGTATTTTCCTTCCAAATTACTGGTCATTCCAAAAGGCACGGTAATTGATTTATGATGAGTTCTTGAATTAGAGTGAGTTTGTGATATAGTGATCTCAACGTGGATTTCACATTTCATGGTATCCCCAGTAAGTTTTTCATTGCAAATTCAAATTTAAAAGACGAACGGTATGGTGGTGAGAAAACTTTGTATGTATCAAGCATATGACCACACACACACACACACACACACGAATACAACAACAATCCAGTAAGTATAGTGCATCTATTTTTCCAAACCATGCATGTATGACACGAATTCAAAAATACTCCCTTTGTTCCTAAATATTTGCCTTTTAGAGATTTCAACAAGTGACTACATACGGAGCAAAATGAGTGAATCTACACTCTAAAATATGTCTATATACATCCGTATGTGGCAGTCCATTTGAAATCTCTAAAAAGACAAATATTTAGGAACGAAGGGAGTAAAATGTAAGCCATGCATGGTCCTCAATTCAAATATTTAAAATGAACAGGAAACTGAGACATGAATATTAAGTCTAGTACTACATACATGCGAATGTTGTGTTTAGGTCTCTCCATCGACCCCCCCCCCCCCACCCCCACGCACACACACACATACTTCATGTATCGATTGATGTTCATTTCTTTGTTAATAGAGCTATTGTTGTCCGACACACGTGCGCTCATTATTGCTCTTCACGTTTCGATCTCCATTTATGTCATTCCCGCCCTCACACTCTCAACAAATGTATTTTTCACACACAACCTCGTCGTGCCCTCCATGACAAACGCTCCCTCTCTCTCTCTCAAGACACATGTGTTGCCTTTGTAAAACACCTTCACCGTGTGCGCACACACAAAGTCTATCTAGGCCACTCTCTCGGTAACTATCTCCCTCCAGCCCTCACCACAGCTTCGCCGCACAATATCTTGGAGTATCGTCTTCAACATTCGAGTGTACGCTAGGCCACACTCCCTCGATCTCTCTCTCTATAAATGACTCGATTGACCTCGCTTTTTCGCGCCGTCTCTCTCACACATAGACGCTTGCACTACACCTCTTGCATAGGCGGAGCTATGTAGATTGTCAGGGGTTACCCCTCGACCTTAGATAAAATTGCGAAGCTCTGTTTAGGATTGTTTAGATTATATTTTTGGAACACTATATTTGTCCCCACCCTCCCAAACACCGATTGGTTGTGCACCCCCCCCCCCCCTGCCAGGGAGAATATCAGGTGCCCCCACACCTTAGATGCTATATTCTGATACGAGTTCCTTGGAGCTTGTAGATCTGAGATATAGCAGCTCACAGGATGTCATAATATTTTTACAGGAAACCTTAATGAGTTTGAGATTTGCACACAATTTGTACAAAAAACTACTCAGATGCCCTTGGATCCCATATCCAACGACCTCAAAGCTCGTATCACCGTAGCATCTAAGATGGAGGACCTCATATTCTCCTGTTTGTAAGAATATCATGTGCTACCACACCTTAGATGCTTTGGTGATACAAGCTCTTCGGAGAAGTTGGATCTGTGATCCAACAACTCCTTGGTGGTTCGAATGTTTTTTTGCAGAAAAGCCCCCAAAGAGTTCGACCACTGCTTACAAGCACAAAGACTGCTCAGATGCCATTGTATCTCACATCGAACGACCTCGAAGCTCATATCACTGTAGCATCCAAGCTGCGAGAGCACCTGATGTTTTGTCGCATGGGAGAATATGAGGTGCTCCCGCACCGTAGATTCTATGGTGATACGAGTTCCCGGGAGATCTAACGGCTCACAGTAGGAGGTTTGAATGTTTTTGCAATATAGGCCTCAAAGAGTTTGGGAAGTGCGCAGAAAGTACAAGTACTACGCATGTGGCATCTGATCACAGATCATACGACCTAGATGCTTGTATCACCGTAGCGGCTAATTAAGCTACTGGGAACACCTAATATGAGCTACTGGGAGCCGTTGGATCCAAGATGCAGCGGCACACACGAGGCCTGAATGTTTTATTTGCAAAAAAACCCTTGGAGAGTTTGGAAATTGTGCATAATTACAAAGACTACTCCCAAGCCCTTGGATCTCATATCCAACGATGTAAAAACTCATATCACCATAGCATCTAAGTTGCGGGGTGGATGTGATATTCTATGCCGCTGTCATTTTTGTTCCTAAACTTGCAAAATACGTGTAACTGGTGCCGTTACTTGTCTAACCGCGTAAAGTGTTTGTGCAAAAAAACCATCCTACACTGAAATATCGGAACAACACACGGGGGTCCCACTTGTCATTGATCAAATTTGGACCTAAAACTAACAAATCTGAAAGACGAGATTCGAACTGGCAACCTGGACTACAAAGCGTAAGTCGATAGCCTGAAACAGCAACGGTTGTTGGCTTTGTCGCATAACTTGATTTTATACAGTATTTCGTTGAGTAGAGTAGAGGGAGTGGCTCGTCAACACATGCATGACCGTTGACTTACTTACTGGTGGGTCCCATGTCTGCGATCTCTCTCTCCTCTCCATCGTCTAACCTTTAGACGCACGGGCACACACGAAGAGCGGCGCGAGCTTGCCGTGGTGTTATTATCTTTACTCCTATAAAAGACTCAGTTGGTGATGATGGTGTGTCTGCCATCCGTCATTTCTGACCATTAGATCTACATCTAACGGTTGTGAGGTAAGTTGTGGCATTTTTGCAACAATAGCCCACTTCTCTGCTCCAATTTATAGAAAACCCCTTATTACCTTATAAGCAACCACATCCCTCCTTCACCTCATCAAAACAACTTGAGAAATATATTTTGAGTGAAAAGTAATATATTTTTAGTGGTATATATGTATATCAAAACAAGAGTGTTTTCTTTCAAGTTTGTGAACAAGTACTATTCTACTTTGGATCCATTGCAACGCACGGGCACATTGCTAGTAACTAAAAAAATGCTTGGAAAATAGAAGAATCACCTAGAACAAGAGACGTTTTGGCTGGTCGAGACGGAGCAAACCACACCTATCCTCTGTGCCACGTTAGCATGATGAAGCTGTGTGGCTAGTGGGATGTTTTCGACCGACTGGCTGGGTCCCGAGGTCGAACCATAGGTAGTACGTCTGATACAGTATATTTTTGCACGCACATTTTTCGTCCGTGTCGAGACATGGCACACCCTACCGCGCAGTTTCTGGGTCCTTCCAGGTGGTGCACGCATATTTTCTTCCTTGCTGAGATGTGGGACGCCCTACGGCGCGTTTTCTGGGTCCTCCTCGGTCGTAGCGCCGAAGCAAGTAAATGAGTCGTCAAATCACAAAAGCCCACCTTTCCCGCCGAGTACATCAGTGAAGCACAGTGGCTAGCTAGTTGGGCTAGTGCGACTGATTATCTAGGCCACCGCCACATTTGTTTTTTCACCCCTTTTTTTCTCTCCTTGCTGGCAAGTAAATTTAAATATCCACCGCAGCATTGCTCTGGTCTTTGGGTGCGGCAGGCACGGCAGGATTTTTATTTTTTTGATTGACGGGAGTAGGCGCAGCGGCAATTAGTCGTGATGACTCTGCCTGTAAAACCCACTACTCCCTGATGTGAAAAGTCACCGACTGGTGTTTTCCCATGGTGAAAACCAAAAGATTCACCCTGCTCCTCGGCTGGCTCCGTCCGCCTTCCCGTAGATTGCATTGCCTTTCAGCCGTTTCGCCCCCTTTGCTTCCTCTCCCCATTGCTTCTACCTTGTTCCATGGCGGTGCACCAGATCATGGAGTCTGAGGTGAGGCGCCTGACACAGGAGCTCGAGGCCAAGGATGTGGAGCTCAGGGCCAAGGATGTGGAGCTCCGTGAGCTCAAGGAGAAGACGAGTGCCATGTTCCTCCTTTATGTGTGGGAGTTCATGAAGCTTCAAAAGCGGCAGGCGTCCACCACAAAGATGCTCCAGGCATCAGCGGCGTTGCTTCAGAAAGCGGGAGATACGATAGGCGGTCAGGCGAGCCAGCTGGAGCGCGAGTGTGCCGATCATGACGAGGTCCAGGATCGCCTCAACCACTTGGTGGCCATGTTGCCACGCACATGTTGCAGCTGCGCGATGCCTACCGTCGTGCGAGCGCGACCATGCCGGCCGTCGGGCTAACCCGTTCGACCACCCCGTCGACTTGAACGAGCTGCGGCTTCCTGACCTAGTCTCCTTCTTCACCTATATCTCCGAGGAGCTGAGCCGTCTCCCCACGATGGTGGGGGTGGAGCTGGACAAGGAGGGGTTGCGGGCTGCCGTCGCCGTTGCCACGCGAATCCTCTCAGGGCTTCATCACCGGAATCCATTTGTGCCATTGGACGCCATCTTTGACGAGCTGGCTCCCGTCGACCAGGAGCTTGCTCTACGGGCGGTGGCACCCTGGATCACCAACGTCGTGCGCCTCGAGAAGCAGAGGGACTTTGGTGGTGTTTAGGTGTCCTCTGCATGGGCATGTCCATGTCTCGGTGCAACATGACCGTTGGATCAAATCAGACGGTGCAGACCAATCACTGTATCACAAAGCGTGTGGGTGTGTTTGGTCGCATTCTCATCTCAATATAGTTGTTCCCTCTTCGTGCATGATCATCTTAGCACCCCTCTTCATGCATGCTCCTAGTGTATTTGTGTTAACCTACTAGTGTGGACTCATGCACCCTTCATGCACTCTGCCAAACACCCAAAAGTGGGTCGAGAAGGGAACTTTTGCTCCCATCCCATGCACCCTTCATACACCCTGCCTAACACTGATTCGTGATTCATATGGTTCATGTTCCATAGAGTACTGTAGCACCATACTCTCCGTGCGCTGTAGACCTAGGAATGACCGGACAGTCAAAAAAGGGGTCTGTTACATTACTGTTCATATAGTTGACATGCGCACAACATCATTTGTTATCGTCATATCTTACTACACTACCAACAAGATTATGTAGTACTGACATATGAACCATTGCGCATGCCTAGTAGTAGGAGTACTGTGTAAGTTCAAGTGGCTGTCGTGTTTCGCACTCCTCCGTCGTAAGAGTGGAAACGCTTGCTGTAATCATTTTTTTTTTCATCAGAAACAGTGGACACGCTCTACCATGCGGATCCTCCTCGACGGTCGCCGGGAACCTTTCTACTCACTGTCGCCGATGTGTGGGACAGCCAGCATCGGGGTCCACTTGCCATGCACTAAATTACTCCATACTAGAGTGCACAACTGCACGGTAGACTACCCCGGTCGAAGCGCCGCAGTAATGCCCAATGAGCCGTCAAATCACAAAACCCCCACCTTTCCAGCAGTAAGTTGGACAGATGAAGCAACCATCTTTTCACTCTTCTCCCTCAGCTTCCTCTCTTGAAGAAAACCCCAACTCGCTTCTCCCTCATCTTGTTCCTCATTTCTTCGAGAAAACCCCGACGCGCTGATGTCTGCTAGAACTACGTCGGTTTTTCCCTAGAGAGGGAGGGATGAAGCAGCACAGCGACGGTAGGTATTTCCCTCAGTGATGAGACCAAGGTTATCGAACCAGTAGGAGAACCACGCAACACCACGTAAACAGCTCCTGCACACAAAGAACAAATACTTGCAACCCGACGTGTTATAGGGGTTGCCAATCCCTTTCGGGTAACGAGATAGATAGAATTGTAGTAGATTGAAAGATGCAAATAAAAGCAAATAAAATTCAGCGAGGTATTTTTGGGTTTTTGGATAAATAGATCTGAAAATAAAAGTTGCAAATAAATAAAAGAGCGAATAGCAAAATAGATCTTGAAGGCAAATATATTAAAGAAGAGACCCGGGGCCCGTAGTTTTTACTAGTGGCTTCTCTCGAGAAAAATAGCAAACGGTGGAAACAAATTACTGTTGGGCAATTGATAGAACTTCAAATACTCATGACGATATCCAGGCAATGATCATTATATAGGCATCACGTCCAAGATTAGTAGACCGACTCCTGCCTGCATCTACTACTATTACACCACACATCGACCGCTATCCAGCATGCATCTAGTGTATTAAGTTCATGGAGAAACGGAGTAATGCAATAAGAATGATGACATAAGGTAGACAAGATCTATTTATGTAGAAATAGACCCCATCTTGTTATCCTTAATGGCAACGATACATACATGTCATTTCCCTTTCTGTCACTGGGATCAAGCACCGTAAGATCGAACCCATCACAAAGCACCTATTCCCATTGCAAGATAAATAGATCAAGTTGGCCAAACAAAACCCAAATATCGAAGAAGAATTACGAGGCTATAAGCAATCATGCATATAAGAGATCAAAGAAGACTCAAATAACTTTCATGGATAAAAAGATAGATCTGATCATAAACTCAAAGTTCATCGGATCCCAACAAACACACCGCAAAAAAGAGTTACATCATATGGATCTCCAAGAGACCATTGTATTGAGAATCAAACGAGAGAGAGAAAGCCATCTAGCTACTAACTACGGACCCGAAGGTCTACAATGAACTACTCACGCATCATCGGAGAGGTACCAATGAGGATGATGAACCCCTCCGTGATGGTGTCTAGATTGGATTTGGTGGTTCTGGAACTTGCGGCGGCTGGAATTGATTTTCGTCGACTCCCCTAGGGTTTCTGGAATATTGGGATATTTATAGAGCAAAGAGGCGGTGCAGGAGGCCCCCGAGGTGGGCACAACCCACCTGGGCGCGCCTGGGCCTCTAGGTGCGCCCTGGTGGGTTGTGCTCCCCTCGGAGCACCCCCCAGGTGCTTCTCCGGCCCACTGGATGTCTTCTGGTCCAAAAAATCCACAAAAAGTTTCGCTGCGTTTGGACTCCGTTTGGTATTGATTTCCTGCGATGTAAAAAAAATGCAGAAAACAGTAACTGGCACTGGGCACTATGTCAATAGGTTAGTACCAAAAAATGATATAAAATGATTATAGAATGAGTGTAAAAAATCCAAGAATGATAATATAACAGCATGAAACAATCAAAAATTATAGATACGTTGGAGACGTATCAGCATCCCAAGCTTAATTCCTGCTCGTCCTCGAGTAGGTAAATGATAAAAACAGAATTTTTGATGTGGAATGCTGCCTAACATGTTCATCACATATATTTTTCTTAATAGCATGGACATTTGGACTTTTATATTGTTCAAAGCAATAGTCTAGTTTTGACATGATAACTTAAATACTCAAGCATATCAACAAGCAACCATGTCTTTCAAAATATGAACGCTAAAGCAAGTTATCCCAAGCCCGTCATGCTCAATCATTGATCTATTCATGAAACACACTCGAATATTAGCTATACCCAATGCTCAAGTACGATCATAGTGCCCCTTAGTTGATGCTTTGTAAGAGAAGATGGAGACTCAAATTAAAAATTGCATAAAGTAAAAGAAAGGCCCTTCACGGAGGGAAGTAGGGATTTGTAGAGGTGCCAGAGCTCAAAGCTTAAATTGAGAGATAAAAA
Organism: Thinopyrum elongatum; assembly: GCA_011799875.1. Classification (NCBI taxonomy): domain Eukaryota; kingdom Viridiplantae; phylum Streptophyta; class Magnoliopsida; order Poales; family Poaceae; genus Thinopyrum; species Thinopyrum elongatum. The sequence continues at coordinate 94,666,483 of CM022297.1, forward strand.
CATTTTGAGAAGCATACTTTTCCCACCAACGAAAATGACTTAGAGCTCCCAACACTTTCCATGCTAGATATATCATAGGCGGTTCCCAAACAGAAAATAAAGTTTATTCCTTTTTCCACCATTTCTTTCACTTTCCATGGCTAGCCGTATCCACGGGTGCCCTCCATACCAATACTTTCCAAGGAATTTATTATTTGACAACATAAAGTAAATTCATTTTTCATTTCGGGACTGGGCATCCCTAATACCTTTACCATACTCTCGTGCAATGACAAGTGGATAAACACTCATCGTGAGAATAACACATCTAGCATGGAAAATATCGGCCACCCCTCACCGCCTCGCGAGTGGTACGAGCACACAAAAGAGAAATTTATTTTGAAAATTAGAGATGGCACATACAAATTTGCTTAGAACGGCATGAAAATACTGCATATAGGTAGGTATAGTGGACTCATATGGCAAAACTGGTTTAAAGGGTTTTGGATGCACAAGTAGTGATCATACTTGGTGCAAATGAAGGCTAGCCAAAAGATTGAGAAGCGCCCAACCAAGAAACGAATAATCTCGTAAGCAAGCATTAAGCATAAGTAACACCGAATATTGCACCATAAGTAAGATATAATTTCATTGCATAACTATTGACTTTCGTACTTGCATAGGGAATCACAAACCTTAACACCAATATTCTTACTAAAGCACAATTACTCATCAACATGGCTCACATATTATATCGTCATATCTCAAAACTATTACAAAGAACCAAGTTTATTTTGTCCAATGATCTTCATGAAAGTTTTTATTATATCCTTCTTGGATATCTATCACTTTGGGACTTGTTTCATATGTTGCTTTTAATAAGCTCAAACAAATATAAGTGAAGAACATGAGCATAATATTTCTTTCTCTCAAATTAATCTAAGTGAAGCAACAGATAATTTCTTCAAAATTTAACTAACTCCCAAATAAATCTAAGTGAAGCATGAGATCATTTCTTCAAAAATAACAAAGCACACTGTGCTCAAAAAGATATATGTGAAGCACTAGAGCAATTCCAAGGCTCTAAAAATTTAAGTGAAGCATAGGAGCAAGCATAGCATAGTTTTATGCTCTCTCAAAAAGGTGTGTCCAGCAAGGATTCAAGACTTAAAATAAAAAGCAAAACAAGACAAGCCTCAAATCATACAAGACGCTCCAAGCAAAACTCATGATATGTGACGAATAAAAATATAGCTCCAAGTAAAATACCGATGGTCGTTAGAAGAAAGAGGGGATGCCACTCGGGGGCACCCCCAAGCTTAGTTTCTTTATACTTTTTGAATATTATCTTGGGGTGCCTCAGGCATCCCCAAGCTTAGCCTTTTGCTAATCCTTATAACTTCATCCATCGTAATATCACCCAAAACTTGAAAACTTCAATCACACAAAACTCAACAAAACCTTCGTGAGATCCGTTAGTATAAGAAAACAAATCACTACTTTAAGTACTATTGCAAACCCATTCATATTTTATTTTTGCATTATATCTACTGTATTCCAACTTTTCTATGCAAAAACTCTTCAAAGAAAACCATAGAATCATCAAAACAAGCACACAACGCAAAGAAAACAGAATCTGTCAAAAACAGAACAGTCTGTAGCAATCTGAAAACTTAGAATATTTCTTTAACACCAAAAATTCTGAAAAATTAGGAAAACGTGAGAAATTTGTTTATTAATCTTCTGTGAAAAGAATAAAATCAAAAGCACTCTTATGTTAAAAACAAGGATTGTTTTCCTGAGCGCAAAAGTTTCTGTTTTTCAGCAAGATCAAATCGACTATCACCCAAATTAACCCAAAGGCTTTGCTTGGCACAAACACTAAGTTAAACCACAAAAACACATCTAATCAGAGGTATAATTCGGTATTTTATTGAAAACAGCAAGAAAACCAAAAAGCAAAAAGATACAAGTTGGGTTGCCTCCCAACGAGCGCTATCGTTTTACGCCCCTAGCTAGGCATAACGCAAAAGATCTACGTGTTGTCATCTTTGTTCTTGTTTTCCATGGAGGTGTTTTTCTCAGGAGGCTTTGCAAAAACAACATAAAACACATTATCCATGGAAACTTTAGCACAATCAAGTTGCATATCATCATATCCCTTTTGATTTCCGGCAGTGATCCAAGAATAATGTTGATTAACATCATTAAAAACTTGTTGGATAATATCTAAAACAGGGACTTGCTTTTTAAGATTCTCATCAAAGATTTGATTATCCCCAAGTAAATGTATTAAATCATAATCACTATTATAGAGAATTTCATCTATCATAGGTTTTTCATGATTCATACCATAAAAATAAAAGATTTCCCTAGCTTCCCCGTATTATGTAGTCAAATTCATTCATAAGAACAAGAGTGGCCAACTTTTTAGCTTTAGGATTGTTTATAATGGGTAACTCGTAAAAAAATCTTTGCGAGGTAGGATGAGTATGGATAAATCTATTTTCAAGTTTCAGAACAGGTGCTGAAATAGCTTCCGCATAAGATTTAGTCCTTTTAAGTGTAGGAGCATCATCAAGACTCAAATTTCCAACACAATTGAAAAATTCTTGGATATGTTCTTTTCCCATAACATTCCCCTGCCCTAAAACAAAAGTTTTGGCATCCATATTATCCGTACGTTCCATTTTAGGAGTTAGGCCATCATCTGTTTTTGCCATACCAAAATCACTCATGATTGCAAGCAAAAAAGATAGATCTGACGAGAAAACGGCGAACGAAAAAGAGGGCGAATAAAACGACAATTTTTTGTGAAGTGGGGGAGAGGAAAACGAGAGGCAAATGGAAAATAACGTAAATTGCAAGGAGATGAGATTTGTGATTAGGAACCTGGTTGATGTTGATGATGTCTCCCCGGCAACGGCGCCAGAAACTCCTCTTGATGTCTGCTAGAACTACGTCGGTTTTTCCCCAAAGAGGGAGGGATGATGCAGGACAGCGACGGTAGGTATTTCCCTCAGTGATGAGACCAAGGTTATCGAACCAGTAGGAGAACCACGCAACACCACGTAAACAGCTCCTGCACACAAAGAACAAATACTTGCAACCCGACGTGTTAAAGGGGTTGTCAATCCCTTTCGGGTAACGAGATAGATAGAATGGTTGTAGATTGAAAGATGCAAATAAAAGCAAATAAAATTCAGCGAGGTATTTTTGGATTTTTGGATAAATAGATCTAAAAATAAAAGTTGCAAATAAATAAAAGAGCGAATAGCAAAATAGATCTTGAAGGCAAATATATTAAAGAAGAGACCCGGGGCCCGTAGTTTTTACTAGTGGCTTCTCTCGAGAAAAATAGCAAACGGTGGAAACAAATTACTGTTGGGCAATTGATAGAACTTCAAATACTCATGACGATATCCAGGCAATGATCATTATATAGGCATCACGTCCAAGATTAGTAGACCGACTCCTGCCTGCATCTACTACTATTACTCCACACATCGACCGCTATCCAGAATGCATCTAGTGTATTAAGTTCATGGAGAAATGGAGTAATGCAATAAGAACGATGACATGATGTAGACAAGATCTATTTATGTAGAAATAGACCCCATCTTGTTATCCTTAATGGCAACGATACATACATGTCGTTTCCCTTTCTGTCACTAGGATCAAGCACCGTAAGATCGAACCCATCACAAAGCACCTCTTCCCATTGCAAGATAAATAGATCAAGTTGGCCAAACAAAACCCAAATATCGGAGAAGAAATAAGAGGCTATAAGCAATCATGCATATAAGAGATCAAAGAAGACTCAAATAACTTTCATGGATAAAAAGATAGATTTGATCATAAACTCAAAGTTCATCGGATCCCAACAAACACACCGCAAAAAAGAGTTACATCATATGGATCTCCAAGAGACCATTGTATTGAGAATCAAACGAGAGAGAGAAAGCCATCTAGCTACTAACTACGGACCCGAAGGTCTACAATGAACTACTCACGCATCATCGGAGAGGCACCAATGAGGATGATGAACCCCTCCGTGATGGTGTCTAGATTGGATCTGGTGGTTCTGGAACTTGCGGCGGCTGGAATTGATTTTCGTCGACTCCCCTAGGATTTCTGGAATATTGGGGTATTTATAGAGCAAAGAGGCGAGAATGGGAGGCCCCCAAGGTGGGCACAACCCACCTGGGTGCGCCTGGGCCTCCAGACGCGCCCTGATGGGTTGTGCTACCCTCGGAGCACCCCCCCCCCCAGGTGCTTCTCCGGCCCACTGGATGTCTTCTGGTCCAAAAAAATTCCACAAAAAGTTTCGCTGCGTTTGGACTCCATTTGGTATTGATTTCCTGCGATGTAAAAAACATGCAGAAAACATCAACTGGCACTGGGCTATATGTCAATAGGTTAGTACCAAAAAATGATATAAAATGATTGTAAAACATCCAAGAATGATAATATAACAGCATGGAACAATCAAAAATTATAGATACGTTGGAGACGTATCACGCGCTTCTGCCATTGTTCTTCTCTCCCAAAGAAGGAAAGGTGAGTGCATCAATGCTTCTGGCCAAGGCCCGGTCTTGCAACCCCGAGACTGATCCTATAACTCCCTCTCTGTTCTTCTTTTGGGTTTGTGATTATGGTTTCTTTTCTTTTATTTCTATTTGACAGTTTCTTGATGGACCCTGAAGCACCGGACGAAGTGATGTCTATGGCTCTGGCCAAAACCATCGAGGCTCAGGGTACGAAGAAGCGCAAGCACCCCGCCGAGACTACCGCAGACAAGCTCAAGGCCATCGCCCTGTCCAAGCCCCCCTCTCTGGGATCCCTCATTAAGCAAGTCCATGTAATATCTCTTCTTGACAATCTTTTTGGCGATCTTGATCGTGTTTTTTCATCTAACACGCAGTACTAGTACTAGTAGTACAACTTTCTGGGTGATCTTGCATGTGATTTTTGTGTGCCAAATGATGGTTCTAAATTGCTCTTTTAACCAAAACATGCGAGAGGTTGACATACATATGATTATTGCACATAACACTGATTTCTTATAGATTACTTTCAACTACTTTATGAACCTCAATGCTAGCTGTAGGAAATGCAAGATTTTAGCTCTCATGCCTTTGAAGACAGTATATTAGCCTCAGTAACTTGTGTTATTGATATTGCAAGTAATCCCTCTGCTCTCATTCCTTTGAAGACATGTTCTAGTGTCTTTGTTCATTCATTTCTGTGTGTATATGTAGTCTTATATGGAGTAAAATATCAAAAATTATCTTATATTTCTTAACGGAGGTAGTAATAAAATATTTGGTTTCTGTTTGAATTAGAACCAGGTCCGCGGTGGAGATGAAGTTCTCAAAGTCATGCCGTGTGAACTGGAAGACCTGAGGATGAGTTCTACTACTAAACTATCCAGCTGCTGTGTCCTTGTCGGCACGTGTCATGAACTAGTGTTTTCCTGTAGCATTGTTGTCAGGCGTGTTCTCAAGGGTGTACTTCACCACAACAATTTCCTAGCTGTGCCTTCGATTACGAAGGGTGTGGTTCTTATAAAGCTTCCCGACAAATCTGATGTGGACTGTCTTCATCGTCATGTTTATGAGTGGAAGGACCATTCTGTTAGGTTCTTCAAGGTTGACGAGCTGGCGATGGTGCCGGTAGACATCTCTCATGAAGTCCATGGCCTAGTCAGTTATGTGGGGTACATCCCATAGGTCGGTGGCTACAAATAGTCTGCAAAGTTTAATTAGTGCAACTTTGCTTGTCTGTAGTAAGTACTATTGTTCAGTACTTGATATGTGTGTGTGAACCCTGTATTGTTTAGTACTGCCGCTTTTGTTGTGTGGTGAGTCCTGAGAATAGTCTATGTTAATGTCTATCCACTCAATTCAGTGTGTATATTTTGAAGTATCCAGATCATCTTTTTTGTGAGGACGGTTTATCAATTACGGTTACACTCCAATATCTGGATGCATTGCAGGGTTTATCAGACCCACGAGGATTTCCAGTCCCATGGATGTTTGGTCCATACAATTTGTCACGACCTTTGGACTGTCCTGCTTCCGGGAGTAAGCGGGGGCCCTGCATGCCACCCATAATTGGACGATCAACCTTCTGTTTAGAACTTGAACATAGTGATTTCCTGGTAAGGATTCACTCATGTCACATCAAGTAAATCTTATTGATTTACTGTCATGTTTTCTTACTTTTGCTGCAATTTTACGATGCAGGTTTTTCCATGTCACATTCGTTACAGAATAAACCATTTGGTTTGCTCTATGATGGTTATTTTTGCAGGTTTCACTTCTTATGTCGTGCCAGTAACGAAGGCACTGTCCATCACTTATATTACTGGACACAATTGGATCAGTCTGTTGTCTGAGTACAATCTGAAGCCCTATGATGAACTGGAGTTTGGTTTAACAAACACGCCACAATTAGTCCTTCTGGCGTTCAAAAGAAGTGAAGAAAAAGACTGGATCAAGGTCACGGAGCCTAGTGAAGTTAGAAAGCTGAAGTATGAAATCATAGCAGACTAGAGACGATCACTGCTGTGTCGCACATCGGTACCACCTTCAGCATCAGGTCGAGCACCGGCACCTTCTCAGATGGCACTGGCTCTAGCACTGACAGTGGCAACTGCTCAGTCTGATCCACCAGAGGATTGGACACCGGTCGCGTCAGCGGATCAAGCTGATCTATCGGAGGATCGTGCACCGACACGGGCACCTGATCCGACACCGGCATCAGCTCCACACGGAGCACCATCTCCGGCAGTAGCAGCAGCACTACCAGTCGCACCGGCACAGGCACCAGCAACGGCTCCGGCACCTGCACCAACACTTGAAGTTGCACTTGCATCTGCTCCGGCCCGTGTAGCGGCAACGAAACCAGCAGTTGCACCGGCAACAGACTGGGCTGCAGTTCACACTGCATATACCAAAGTCCTTACAAAAACCGACATCTCCACCTTCTTGGTAAGCATTGGCCGCCCAAGTGCTTCATTCTTTTTTCTTTCCATGTTGTTTCACATGATTCACTGTGTTGATCTAACTATTTGTGAATGTCTTCTTGTTTGCAAACAGAGAATTCCTAGAGCAACGAGGGTGTCGTTCAATAATCCGGGCGACCGTGGCCAAGTTTCTCTTACCATGCGCAGCCTTGGTGTGAATGAACCTGCTCAATATACCGTAAGTACAAAGGATGGTCGCATGATGATTGATGCTAAAGGATGGTCAAGGTTCAAAACTCTATCAAATCTTGCGGTAGGGGATGATGTCAAAATCGAACTTTCTCGGCAAGGAGAGCTGGTCCAAATCAACTTTGAAATTCTTCAGTAGCAGCACGCAACTGCCGAACTGATCTATCCTCCGATTGCTTTTGATGTAATAATATGGCATGGTGAAACAAGTGTCCTGTATGTATAAGTAGTACGACGGTATTATTTATCACGTAGGATATCCTGAAAGAATTGCAACTCTGATTGCTGGTTAGGAACTGTCGTTCGATTTCATTCTAACAGCTGCCATGCTTTATTTAATTTTCTGTATTCACCTTGCGATAGCATCTAAAACCAACGCCATACCGATCACTTGCAATATGAAATGCGCTGAGTTAGAACACATGGGCCCCCAAACATGCAGGCCCACCGGCCTGTGGCCCAAAGTCCAGAACCGTGAGCCTGTCTGAGTATTATATTCTCAGCTGAACCCCCATATTATGTTATATATATTCCCCTTGATTTTTCTTATGTATAAAGTTGTGATATAAAAGATTTTTATATTTCTTTACAGAGGGAGTATCTCTCTGTCAAAAAAATATTTATGTGTAACTAGTTACTCCTGCCTTTCTACTTCCTTTCGCTGATAAGTGGGGCATCCGGGAACAGGGTCCACATGCCATGCACCAAATTAGAGTGCACAACTGCACGGTAGGCTCAGCCCGGTTGTAGCGCCGCAGTAATGCCCAATGAGCCATCAAATCACAAAAAACCCCACCTTTCCAGCTTTAGCAGTATGCTGGATGGACGAAGCAGCAATATTTCAGTAGGCCTGAATCCCCTTCTCCCTTGTCTGCTTGTTCAAAGAAAACTCCCTCTCGGCGATTGCGTAGGGTTTTCTCATAGAGAACCAGGTACAATTCTTCATCCATCCCTGATAAATCCTAGTCCCTTGGTCGCGGGTAATCCTAGGATGGCAGCCGCCGCTGTTGATGCATTTCTTTTCTACTGAATCTAGTGTGTTTCATTTGCAGTTCCCAAAGTGCGAGGACCCTACAGGTTTCTACGCCCTCGGCGAGATGCCACACTTGTTCCTTCTCATCCTAACACAGGATTTTAAAAAGCGCACAGTATGTTCCTAGAATCCTCATTTCTATCCGGGAGGGTGGGGTTTTTTGAACATGCTGTCGACTAATTTGGAAATTTGGTTGCTATATTTGGATAAAAGGTACTAGTACCATGGTCAACACTGATGTGAAGGAGGAAATTATTTCTAGATTTGGATAGTGAATACATTATGTTCTCATATTATTTTTCCTGCAGTGCATTTCTTGCTCTGCCAGAACACATGTACTCAAGATGGTTGGCCTTGCCATAACTGAATACACCAGTTTAATGGTCACATTGAAGACAAGCCATGGATATAAGTTCCGAGTTGGGTTCATGAACCAAGAAGATCACTGCTTTTTTTATGGCCGAACTTGGATAAATTTCTCAAGTGTTACGGACTGAAAGTTGGCGCACGAATGTTGATGGAAATAGCAGAACCTGGTCTCATCTTCACTGTGATCTTCCACCCCGACGTCGTTCCAGTAGTTCATCCATGTTAGTTTTGTATCTAGTTCTTGCATGTTGCCTCGATTACTTCTTAATCCACCTATTCTGTCTAACTAATCACAATTTAACTTTAGAAGTAGCAACGATTCACTTCTCTCACGAAGATGCTACTTCTAACTAATATTTCTTATAATTGGTGCACGTGTAGGTTATTTCAAAGTTAAGCACGCTACTCGTTTGTTATTCTATAAGAACTCGACTGTTACTGATGGCACTGAAGTTGACTGGGACGACATCCACCAGCTCCTACACTTTATTGATCGTCTTGAGGTCCTTGTGGGGCGTTTCAATGGTGGAAGGCCACATGGGATATGTGTGCCACTACTGCACACGTTGAACATGTCCAACTGTGTCGAGAAACTTATGGTACGACGTGTTTTCTGTTATATATGTTGTTCGTAAACTCTTGCTTATACACAGTTTAACAGTTGTGATCTTCTTGAAACAGAAACTGCCCAGTTCTATTGTTCCTATACAGATGCCTGACCATGGTCGGGTCAGACTTGTGCTTGGTCACAACATGATGCTTATGCCGACCTACTCCATTTCCCATGGAGGTGAAAAGATACTTATTCATGGGTGGTCTCAAATAAATGAAGGCCCGTCCATCTTGGAGAATAGGACAGAAGGTTATGCTCATGCTTTTCCATGGCTCTAAAGCGAATATCCTGTTTATTGACCACATTGCGAGATGAAGCCACTTTCAGAAGGTTGTGGATGCACGGGGTGGCGCCTGGGCCTTGCCCTGGGGCTTGGTGGCCTCACCCTTGGTTAACTGTAGGCAAAGTAGCACTGTTCGAGGCGTGCTTTGTACGGTTGAACCTGTATAAGTACTCATACTGCTTTCAGCTATGGTTGTTAAGTGCCCCTGCTGGTTTTCAGTTAAGGTTATTAAGTACTCCTCCTGCTTTTACAGTCTATCGTGTTTCTTCAGTCCTGTCTTCCTCCAGTCACCAAAACCAAACCAGCGCCGGCGGGGCCGCCTGCTTCCGCCTCCCACGGCTGGCTGCGCCTCAGCGCACGCATCGCCGCCCCACCGTTTCCTAAATCATTAACGCTGACTTCCGAGGCTTCACCGTCGTCCTCCGTGTGCTTTGGTGCGCTCGCCGCGGCGCCGCCCTCTCGTGTTGTCAACATGGTCAACAAACAAGAGGAATCGGGAGAGGACTGTACGTGGAGAGGATGACTGTAAGGGCCCACCATGTCCATGGCCGTACGCAAGCAAGTTCCTCATTTTTTGTTATATACTCCGTTGTCAGCGTATAGAAAAAGAAAATGCTTCCTCCTAGTGGTTTGCTGACATCTGGGACCCACGACATTGTCAGCGTATAGTCAATAGACAAGAGAATAGCACAAGATCGGCTGACACCTGGGACGTAGCTGCTCGAGCTGTAAATTTTTTTGTTATTGTTGAGACGGAGCAGGGTTTCAACTGGGCTGTGGCCCGTCTAGCCCAGGCTTCTATTTTACATTCACCACATGACCAGCCCAGCTATTTTTTCTTTGTGAAAATGAGCTCAGTGTATTTTTTTCTGAAGAATACCCAATCCAGGCCTACTTATTTTTCTATGCCCTGCTGGGCTGCAACTCTTTCAAGACGGCTGCAAATCTTGAAAGTAATATGAAATGGGCTGTAAATATAAAAAACAGACGACAAATTGGCAATTACTTTCAAATTTCTGAATTTTTTCACATTTTCAGATTCCAATTTCACTGGGCTTTAACCTAATTTAAATATATCTTCAAAGTACTTTAAATCTGGCTCGACATTTTGGTATTAAAAATAGTTTGGACCCCATCGAAATATGCAAAATTTCATTTAAATTTTTAACCCTGGCCCTGGCCAACAAAAAAACGGACTGCAATAAATTGCATAAGAAGTTGCAATGAGCTGTAAATTATTAAAAAAATAGGGAATGGTCTGACTTGTGGGCCTATTAAGTTGACGCGTATGCAAGATTTTTTTACTTATTATATACGTCAACAAACGATTCTAGCAGACGTGACCGTTGGATGTCAATCCAACAGCCGTCGTGCTTCTTCAATCTCTGATCTTCTTGCTCCAGCCGCCAAATCCAGCGCCGGCGGGACCGCCTGCTCCCGCCTCCCGTGGCCGGCTGTGCTACCGCGCAGGCCTCACCGCCCCCTACTACTCCCACCACTGGCTAGGCCATCCCTCTAGTCACCCACATCCCTCCACTGCTGTGGCTTCGCCGCCTCCGGGTCATTCCCTTCCTGGGTCTCACCGTCGTCCATTGCGTTGGTGTTCTCGGCACGGCGTGGTCAACGTTGTCAACAAACGACAACATCGGAAGAGGGATGTACATGGAGAGGCTGATAGTTGGGACCCACATGGTCCATGGCTGCACGCAAGCAAGTATCTCCTTATTACGCCAAAATGAATGAATCCTCCCAATGACAGCTGGGACCTACTAGCTATATCTTGGCACAGAAGGAAGTGCCTCCTTATTAAGCGAAAAATAACGAGTGCTCCCCATGACAGCTGGGGCCCGCCAGATTTGGAGGTTGACTGGTGGCCCTACTAAATTGATGCGTACGCAGGGCTTTGTCAACTTAGTCAACAAACGATTCTATCACCAGCGACCATTGAATTGTTAACATCCAACGATCGTCCTGCTTCTTCAACCTCTGATTTTCATGCTGCAGCCGTCCAAACCACCACGTGCTCCTGCCTCCCGTGGCCGGCTGTGCTGCCGCGCAGGCCTCACCGCCCCCTACTACTCCCACCGCTGGCCAGGCCATCCCTCTACTCACCCACACCCCCTGTTATTCTGCGGCGACGGCAGCCTCATACCCCAGCCGAACCAGTCAACCCTCGTACTACCCTCCACGTGTTCACAGGCTCCGCGTTGTTCCCTGCCTCACCGTCATCCACCGCCTAGTGCTGTCCATGCTGCGTGGTCAACGCAACGAACGACAGCCATCGGAAGAGGATTATACGCCGTGAGGCTGACAGATGGACCCACCAGCTACATCTTCGCATGCAAGGAAGTGCCTCCTTATTACGTGCAAAAAAAAGAATCCTCCCCCTGTCCCCACCATCAATATCTTCGCACGCAAGGAAGTGCCTCCTTATCCTCCCTGACAGCCGGGACCCACCCGGTCGAAGCGTACGTAGCGTTGTCATTCTGGTCGCAAACGTGTACGTACATACTGGTCCATCGGTTTTACTGCCACGATGAACCATGGCCCAGTAAAGAGTGGTAACTGTTCAGGCAATCTCATCTATATCGTGTACACATACGTACAACCACGCTGCAAGAAAGTAAATACGGCTACGTACGTACATACAGGCGGGGTCTCGAACACGTACAACTACGGCGTCTTGTTCATCGGCAACCAACCGACTGGGTCGGAACGAAGAAACAGCGTCGTGTTCATCGGGAGGCAACAGACTGGGTTAGAATGTGTCGTGTTCATTGGGAGCCAACCGGCTTGGACGGAACAGCCGAAACGGGGTCTGGCGTACCGCAAAACAGAGGAAACGGACTTGTGTTCGAGCTCCTACAGTCGAAACGGGGTGCTATTGATTGGGAGGGGTGTGGCGTACCGCAAAACGGAGGAAACAGACTTGTGTTGCAGCGCCTATGGTCGAAACGGGGTCCTGTTCATCGGGAGGGGTGTGGCGTACCGCAAAACGGGACTCCACGGGCTACTGTTCATCCACCATCGACTTCCTCCAGCCTCCACCTGCTACTGTTCATCCACCGTCGACTTCCTCCTGCCTCCACCAGCTATTGTTCATCCATGGGGTCCTGTTCATCCAGCCTCCACCGGCTACTGTTGAACTAGCCCTCCACCGGCTCCTGTTCAACCAGCCCTCCATGGGGTCCTGTTCAACCAGCCCTCCACGGGGTCCCTCCACCGGCTACTGTTCACCCACCCCCACCTCCTCGATCAGGGTCCTATTCATCCAGCGGCAACGGCCTCTACTACCACGGGATCCTGTTCATCTAACCCCCACCGGGAACTGTTCATCCAACCCCCACCGGGAAATGTTCATCAAGAGGCAGCTTCGATCGGCTTCAGTTAACAGCAGTAGCGAAGGAATCGCTCGGGTTCAGTTAACAGCCAGGGATCGATCGCTCGGGTTCAGTAACGTAGCTAGTGCAATCGCTCGGGTTTAGTAAGCGAACGGCTCACTCGGGTTCAGTTAGAGCCCAATGCCTCGCACACACGCGCGTACGTGTACAAGAGAAACGCGCAATCCCTCCGTGCATCGCTCGGCCCCGACCACCCACCGTAACCAGGAACTCCCAGAAATTTTCCTCGCCCTCGCTTCTACCATGATTTTTTCTGTCATGGACAGCCCAAAGAATGTCATGCAGGTGCGTCCCCGGCCCGCCCAGGACAAAAAGCCCATTTTATGTCATGATTTTTTCTCATAGAAGTAGGATCCCACCACATCTATGACGATATGTGCTTTTGTCACAATTATCGTCATAGAAGTGTCATAAGCATGACAGAAAAAAAATTCATTCCGCCCAAAATGCCACGGATGTGTCTCTTTTTTGTAGTGTAGCTAATTGCTCCCACTTTCAACATGTATCCAGATTGAGACTCAGAGTCGTCTGAATCGGCGTCAAAGCTTGCATCGACGTAACCCTTTACGACGAACTCTTTATTACCTCCATAACCGAGAAATATCTCCTTAGTCCTCTTAGGTAACTAATGATAATTTTGACCACTGTCCAGTGATCTACACTTGGATCACCATTGTACCCCCTTGCCAAACTCATGGCAAGGTACACAATAGGTCTGGTACAAAGTATGGCATACTTTATAGAACCTATGGCTGAGGCATAGGCAATGACTTTCATTCTCTCTCTATCTTCTGCCGTGGTCGGGTTTTTAGTCTTACTCAACTTCACACCTTACAATACAGGCAAGAACTCCTTCTTTGATTGATCCATTTTGAACTCCTTCAAAATCTTGTCAAGGTATTTATTTTGTTGAAAGTCTTATCAAGCATCTTGATATATCTCTATAGATCTTGATGCCCAATATGTAAGCAACTTTACCGAGGTATTTTATTGAAAAATTCTTATTAAAGTATCCTTCTATGCTATCTAGAAATTCTATATCATTTCCAATCAACAATATGTCATCCACATATAATATCAGAAATGCTATAGAGCTCCCACTCACTTTCTTGTAAATACAGGCTTCACCGTAAGTCTGTATAAAACCATATGCTTTGATCACCTCATCAAAGCGTATATTCCAACTCCGAGATGCTTGCACCAGTCCATAGATGGATCGTTGGAGCTTGCATACTTTGTCAGCACCGTTAGGATCGACAAAACCTTCTGTTTGCATCATATACAACTCTTCTTTAAGAAATCCATTAAGGAATGCAGTTTTGACGTCTATTTTCCAGATTTCATAATCATAAAATGCGGCAATTGCTAACATGATTCAGACAGACTTAAGCATCGCTTAGGGTGAGAAAGTCTCATCGTAGTCAACCCCTTGAACTTGTCAAAAACCTTTCGCGACAAGTGGAGCTTTGTAGACAGTAACATTACCATCAGCGTCAGTCTTCTTCTTGAAGATCCATTTATTTTCTATGGCTTGCCGATCATCGGGCAAGTCCAGCAAAGTCCATACTTTGTTCTCATACATGGATCCTATCTCAGATTTCATAGCCTCAAAGCCATTTGTCGGAATCTGGGCTCATCATAGCTTCTTCATAGTTCGTAGGTTCGCCTTGGTCTAGTAACATGACTTCCAGGACAGGATTACCGTACCACTCTGGTGCGGATCGTGCTCTGGTCGACCTACGAAGTTCAGTAGTAACTTGATCTAAAGTTTCATGATCATTATCATTTGCTTCCTCTCTAGTTGGTGTAGGCATCACGGGAATGGTTTTCTGTGATGTGCTTCTCTCCGATTCGAGAGAAGGTACCATTACCTCATCAAGTTCTGCTTTCCTCCCACTCACTTCTTTCGAGAGAAACTCCTTCTCTATAAAGGACCCATTCTTAGCAACAAAAATCTTGCCTTTAGATCTGTGGTAGAAGGTGTAAGCAATTGTTTCCTTTGGGTATCCTATGAAGACGCACTTCTCCGATTTAGGTTCGAGCTTATTAAGCTGAAGCCTTTTGACATAAGCGTCATATCCCCAAACTTTTAAGAAATGACAGCTTAGGTTTCTTGCCAAACCACAGTTCTTACGGTCTCATCTCAACTGATTTAGACGGTGGCCTATTTAACGTGAATGCGGCTGTCTCTAATGCATAACCCCAAAACGATAGTGGTAAATCGGTAAGAGACATCATAGAACGCACCATATCTAATAAAGTACGGTTACGATGTTCTGACACACCATTACGCTATGGTGTTCCAGGTGGCGTGAGTTGTCAAACAATTCCACATTGTTTTAAATGAAGGCCAAACTCGTAACTCAAATATTCGCCTCCGCGATCAGATCGTAGAAACTTTATTTTCTTGTTACGATGATTCTCCACTTCACTCTGAATTTCTTTAAACTTTTCAAATGTTTCAGACTTGTGTTTCATTAAGTAGATATACCCATACCTACTCAAATCATCTGTGAAGGTCAGAAAATAACGATACCCGCCGCGTGCTTCAACACTCATCGGACCGCATACATCGGTATGTATAATTTCCAATAAGTCATTGTCTCGCTCCATTTTTCCGGAGAACGGAGTTTTAGTCAGCTTGCCCATGAGGCATGATTCGCAAGTATCAAATGATTCATAATCAAGTGACTCCAAGAGTCCATCTGCATGGAGTTTCTTCATGCGCTTTACACCAATATGACCTAAACGGCAGTGCTACAACTATGTTGCACTATCATTATCAACTTTGCATCTTTTGGCATCAATATTATGAATATGTGTATCACTAAGATCGAGATTCAATAAACCATTCACATTGGGTGTATGACCATAGAAGGTTTTATTCATGTAAATAGAACAACAATTATTCTCTGACTTAAATGAATAACCGCATTGCATTAAATATGATCTAATCATATTCATGCTCAACGCAAACACCAAATAACATTTATTTAGGTTCAACATTAATCTCGAAGGTAGAGGGGTTGTGCGATGGTGATCGTATCAACCTTCGAATAACTTCCAACACACATCGTCACCTCGCCCTTAACTAGTCTCTGTTTATTCTGCAACTCCTGTTTCGAGTTACTAATCTTAGCAACTGAACCAGTATCAAATACCCAGGGGCTACTATGAATACTAGTAAGGTACACATCAATATCAAATATATCTTTGTTCACATTGCCATCCTTCTTATCCACCAAGTATTTGGGGCAGTTCTGCTTCTAATGACCATTCCCTTTGCAGTAGAAGCACTCAGTTTCAGGCTTAGGTCCAGCTTTGGGCTTCTTTACGGGAGTGGCTACTTGCTTGCCATTCTTCTTGAAGTTCCCTCTCTTTCCCTTGCCCTTTTACTTGAAACTAGTGGTCTTGTTAACCATCAACACTTGATGCTCTTTCTTGATTTCTACCTTCGCCGATTTCAGCATCGCGAAGAGCTCAGGAATTGTTTTCGTCATCCCTTGCATATTATAGTTCATCATGAAGTTCTAGTAGCTTGGTGATAGTGACTAGAGAACTCTGTCAATCACTATCTTATCTGGAAGATTAACTCCCACTTGATTCAAGTGATTGTAGTGCTCAGACATTCTGAATACATGCTCATTGGCGGAGTTATTCTCGTCTATATATCTTGTAGGAAAAGTACTTCTCAGAGGTCTCATACCTCTCAACACGGGCATGAGTCTGAGGAATCAGGAACTTTGCCGTCTGCCATGGCTGACGGCAAAGGCATGCCTGGCGGACGGGAAAGGCCTTTGCCATCAGCCAGCAGACGGCAACACATTCGGCTGAACAGACTACGACAAAGGGCTCTTTGCCGTCTGCTGGCAGACGGCAAAGATGCAAAGGCCTTTGCCGTCTGCCTGCAGACAGCAAAGATCCTGGACGGCACACGTGGCAGCTTAGGTCCGTTAAGGGGTTAACGGCGTGCTTTGCCGTCTACCAGCAGAGTTCAAAGCAACCATATAGGCCAGCCCAGTGCCCCCTAGGTTGCACAGGTAGCTGCCACGTGGCAGCTTTGCCGTCTGCTGGCAGATGGCAAAGAGCCTGTATAGCCCCTGTTTTTTCTTAAATTCATTCAATTTCACAGAATTTCACAGATATATATATATACACATTTGAAGATATAGATACACAAGCATACCAACACATATCCAACAACAAGTTTCCAACAACATACCCAACAACAACAAGTTTCCAACACATATCCAACTACAAGTTTCCAACAACAAAGTTCATCGTACAAAATCAAAACACAAAGGAAGCACAAGGAGAAGAGTAGACTCCATGAACGCAAGCTTCCTCATCTAAAGCAAATCTGCAAATTGGGAAAGAAGAAAGTTAGAAGAGGAAGAAGACTAGCTAGAAGAAGAAGAAGAAGAAGAAGAAGAAGAAGAAGAAGAAGAAGAAGAAGAAGAAGAAGAAGAAGAAGAAAAAGAAGAAGAAGAAGAAGAAGAAGAAGAAGAATTTTTCTTCTCTTTCTTTTTCCCCTCTCCTCTTCTTTATCTTGTTCTTCTTCTTCTAACTAAGGTAGGTAAAAATGCTAAGTGTAGGTCATTTTAGAGCTAAGCTAGGTAAATAGGTCATTTTGTAGCTTAGTAAGTTTATTTTGTCATTTTGAAGGAAAATAAGCTAAGTCTATGTCATTTTGGAGCTAAACCAAGGTTATCATGCCATTTTTTACCTAAGTATGTGTGACGCCCCCGATTCAATCGTACACTAATCATGCACGCAAACGTGTACGATCAAGATCAGGGACTCACGGGAAGATATCACAACACAACTCTAAAACATAAATAAGTCATACAAGCATCATAATACAAGCCAGGGGCCACGAGGGCTCGAATACAAATGCTCGATCATAGACGAGTCAGCGGAAGCAACAATATCTGAGTACAGACATAGGTTAAACAAGGTGCCATAAGATGGCTAGCACAAACAGGGATACAACAGATCGAACAGGCGCAGGGCCTCCTGCCTGGGATCCTCCTAACTACTCCTGGTCGTCGGCATCCTGGACGTAGTAGTAGGCTCCGCCCTGGTGGTAGTAGTCGTCGTAGGTGGCGTCTGGCTCCTGGGCTCCAACATCTGGTTGCGACAACCAGCAAGAAGGGAAAGGGGGAAAGGAGGGGGAAAGCAACCGTGAGTACTCATCCAAAGTACTCGCAAGCAAGGATCTATACTACATATGCATGGTATATGTGTAAAGAGGCAATATCGGTGGACTGAACTGCAGAATGCCAGAATAAGAGGGGGATAGCTAGTCCTGTCGAAGACTACGCTTCTGGCAGCCTCCATCTTGAAGCAATAGAAGAGATTAGTTGGAAGTTAACCAAGCAACAACGTATAGCATAATCCTACCCGTCGATCCTCTCGTCGCCACCATGCGAGAGAGCGACCACCGGGTTATATCTGTCACTTGTAAGGGTGTGTTTTATTAAGTATCCATTTCTAGTTGTCATGAGGTCGGAATACAACTCCGGGTCGTCCTTTTACCGAGGGACACGGCTATTTGAATAGATAAACTTCCCTGCAGGGGTGCACCACATATTCCCCAACACGCTCGATCCCCTTTGGCCGGACACACTTTCCTGGGTCATGCCCGGCCTCGGAAGATCCACATGTCGCAGCCCCACCTAGGCTCAACAGAGAGGTCAGCACGCCGGACTAATCCTAGGCACTCTGGGGTCTGGGCCCATCGCCCAGTGCGCTCCTGCACGTTGCGTACGCGGCCGCGAGCAGACCTAGCAACCCACACGATCACGGCGGTTACGTTATCGCGGTCCAACACGGCGCGCGCCGCTCAGTCGCTGACGTCAAGAAGGCTTCAGCTGATACCACGACGCCGGGATACCCATAACTACTCCCGCGTAGTTGGTTAGTGCGTATAGGCCAGTGGCCAGACTCAGATCAAATATCCAATCTCGTTAAACGTGTTATTATGAGATCACCGCGGACGACGGCCAGGGCCAGGCCCACCTCTCTCCTAGGTGGTCACAACCTGCCCTGCCGCTCCACAACAAAGAGTCACTTAGGGGGCCGTCGAGGAGGCCAATCCTTTCAGCCCCCATTCGTGAATCACCTGCGGGTGCTCCTCGAGCCGACCCGACTTTAGTATCCATCTGATGTCACATGTAATAAGTAGTATACATAGCCGCAATCGCCACCCGTGGCGAGCACGGCCCAATAATGTAGCATAGCAGACAGACGAGAATGTAGGGCCACTGATGACAAACTAGCATCCTACACTAGGCATTTAGGATTGCAGGTAAGGTATCAACAACAGTAGCAACAATGACAGGCTATGCAGCAGAATAGGATTAACCGAAAGCAG
Source organism: Thinopyrum elongatum (assembly GCA_011799875.1). NCBI lineage: Eukaryota > Viridiplantae > Streptophyta > Magnoliopsida > Poales > Poaceae > Thinopyrum > Thinopyrum elongatum. The sequence goes on from CM022297.1 coordinate 94,685,756, forward strand.
TAACAGGCTACACTACTCTAATGCAAGCAGTATAGAGAAGAATAGGCGATATCTGGTGATCAAGGGGGGGGCTTGCCTGGTTGCTCTGGCAAGTAGGGGTCGTCAACAACGTAGTCGGTCGGGGCACCAGCAGCTGCGTCGGTCTCGTAGTCTACCGAAGAGAAGAGGGGGAAGAAACAGTAAACACACGGCAATGATGCAACAGGGATGCAGGACATGTCTAAACGCAGGGCCAGGGTGATATACAGCCTAACTAAGCGATTTAGTTAATTTAGGAATTTATTCAGATTTATTTAATTAGGGTTGGACACTATTCATTTATCGAAATCGGTCTAATTGTTCAACGTTCTTATAGCTGCGGGCATCTGACGGGAATACGGAGGATGTATTCGGGTTCGTATCGTCGTTCTGAGCAAGTTTCATGTATAAAATATTTTCATCGGAGTTACGGTTTAAAAGATATGATTTTCTAAAGTTTTTATTAATTTCTGAAATTTTAATTAATTATTTAATTCAACATTATCCGAAACAGTGATTGATGACGTCAGCATGACATCATGCTGACGTCAGCAGTTAATTAAGTTAATTACTAATTACTGTTTAATTAACACTAATTAGTTAATTAGATTAACCTAATCAGGATTAATTAACTAATTAATTAATTAATTATTTTAATTATTTATTTTTATTTCTTTCTTTTTCTTTTATTAAAACGTTCTGGGGGGCCCACTGGACAGTGGCACAGCCGGACTCGTCCGCGCTGTGCCCGTCCAGAGCCGGACGCGTCCACGCGGTGGGGGGGTCAACGCGCGCACGGGTGAGCGGGCGGCGGCGCAGCAGAACCGCGCGGCCGGCGAGCGAGCCGGGCGTGGCGCGGGCGACGGGGCTCGGCCGATGCGCGGCGCGGCAACAGCAGCAGGGGCGAGCGGGAGGAACGGCAGGCGCGCGCGCGCGTGCGACTCGGGAGGGGCGAGCGCGGTGAGCGGCTGGAGCGGGCCAGGTGCGGGGCGACGACGGCGACAGAGAGAGAGGGAGGGCGTGGCCCTCACCGCGGGTGCAGGGTCAGGGCAGCGGGCTCGAGCTCGTGGAGGGGGGGTCGGTGACGGGGTCGAGGCGGGGCGTCGGCGTCGAGCGCGAGGAGGGGCTCGGGGTGGAGGCCAGAGACGACGGGTCGACGGGGAGGCCGGCGTCGGTGGAGTCCGGCGAGGCGGCGAGGTCCAAGGGCGACGGCGGTCCGCGACGGCGTCGGAGACGAGGCGGAGACGGGGCGCGGTCGGGCGCGTCGGGGCGAGCGCGCGGGGCTCGGGGAGGAAGACGGGGAGGCGGCGGTGCTGCGGCGTGGTCTGACGAGGGGGAGGCGGCGACGGGGCGGCGTCGGCGACGGGGCGGACGGGATCGGGGGATCCCGATCCAGATGGGGGGAGGAGAAAGCGAGGGGGGGATCGGGGGGTGGGCTAGGGTTTCGGGTGGGGGGTGGCCGGCTATGTAGGGCGCGGCTGGGCCGGCCTGGCGGCCGGGGGCTTGCTGGGCCGAGGCCCAGTCGGGGGGGGGTTCCTTTTTTTTTTTCATCTTGCTTTGTTTTATTTCCTTTTCTGTACTGTTATAATGTTTAGGCCCAAATGGTTTTTGAAAAAGTGTGACTATTACATAAATACCAGTGCATTATTCCTTAACACCTAAAATTAGTTTGGACAAAACATAATTCCATATTTATTTCAGATTTAATAAATGGTTATTAAATATTATCTTTATCCACTGTTTGAGGTTGTTCGAGTCACTTATCCAATTCCAATGATGTTGGTTTCAATTTTAGAATAGCCTCTGGAATATTTGTTATTTATCTGACATTTTAGTTTCTATGTTGGACAACTTTTATATTCCACTTTCATTTAAATTTGAATTTGACTTAGGAGTTGAAATGCAATATGATGCTAATGATGATTGTGCACTATTAATCATGATGACATGGCCTCATAAAAAGGGTGATCACTGTAGCTTAATACAGGGGGTGTTAAAGTATGCTAACTATGTCATAAATGAACTGAAGAAGCTAAGTATAGGTCATTTTTGAGCTAACCTAGGTAGTTATGCCATTTTTGAGCTAACTAAGCATATTTATTCATTTTGGAGGACAAAATGGCAAGTGTAGGTCATTTTAAAGCTATCCTAGTTAAAATCGGTCATTTTGGAGGTAGGTAAGGTTATTTTGTCATTTTGGAGGAAAATAAGCCAAGTCTATGTCATTTTGGAGCTAAAACAAGGGTATCATGCCATTTTTTACCTAAGTATGCTAAGTATGTCATAAATGAACTAAAGAAGCTAAGTATAGGTCATTTTTGAGCTAACCTAGGTAGTTATGCCATTTTTGAGCTAACTAAGCATATTTATTCATTTTGGAGGACAGAATGGCAAGTGTAGGTCATTTTAGAGCTATCCTAGTTAAAATCGGTCATTTTGGAGGTAGGTAAGGTTATTTTTTAGGAAAAAATGCTAAGTATAGGTCATTTTATAGCTATCCTAGGTAAAGTATGTCAGTTTGGAGCTAAGTATGGTTATTATGTCATTTTCGAGGAAAATATGCTAAGTATAGGTCATTTTGGAGCTAAACCAAGGTTATTATGCCATTTTTTTACCTAAGTGAGCTAATTATGTCATAAATGAACTAGCTAGGCTAAGTATAGATCATTATTGAGCTATCCTAGGTAGTTATGCCATTTTGTAGCTAACTAAGCATATCAAGTCATTTTGGAGGAAAAAATGCTAAGTATAGGTCATTTTATAGCTATCCTAGGTAAAATATGTCATTTTGGAGCTAAGTAAGGTTATTATGTCATTTTCGAGGAAAATAAGCTAAGTATAGGTCATTTTGGAGCTAAGTAGGTCATTTCTTAAGCTAAGTATGCATTTGTTAAGCAAAACACTTGGGAAAACTTACCATCATCACGGAGGTGAAGGACCGGTCGGGTTTGCGCCAGTGCCAGACGGAGAAGGACCGGTCGGGGATGCGCCAGTGCGAGACGGAGAAGGATCGATCGATGCTTGTCGGGAGGCATGCTGCACCAAAGATCATTTGCAATGTCTCATTAGCATGATGCAACTAAAATGTGAATACTAGTAACTAATGACCATTCAAATGAAACTCACCGTGTCTGCTATACCAATCTGGGGCATCGGTGGAGGGGTCTGACCGTCTTTCTCGCACACGGACTGCACATTTTGTTTTCACGAGTCAGTCACATTAGTTAGTAATGAAACGAACATTACGTGCATGATTTGGCTAATATGCAGGAGAAACTTACCACGAGGAGCTCGTATAGGGCCCGGTGAGACGCGTCGTTCCAGTTCCTCTCCGCCTCCAACAGACTAGCCGTCCTCTCCTCCAAGTCCCTCTCCCTCTGCGCCGCCTGCCTGTTTGCCTCCGCCAGAAGCTCCTGGGCCCTAGCCTCAATGGCGAGCTCCATTGGCCGTGGACGAGGCCTTATCTCAGGATCGGAGCTCGTCTGGCGCTTCTTGATCTCTGGGAGAGTTCTAGGACAAGGTATGAGTCCATCCCCAATGGCTACCGAGCCATGGTACCTCCCGCCACCAGATAGCATCATGATCTTTGGATCAAAAGGACTCTGGCTCGGGTTGAAGTCCTCCCCTTTCCTCGTCTTCCCAACGTCTCTGTACCTCATGAGCTTGTTGTGGGAGGAGATGTTGGTGAAGCTCTCTGGATGATCGAGGTCATCCTCAGAGAATGCCTTGGCCTTCTTGTACAGGGCAGTATGGGCAATGGAATAGAGGTCGTACAGCGGTGGCACGTCCTTCTTGTTGTGTTGCGCCTAAAAGAATAGGCTTGCCACTATTTTCTTTTTTCTTCTTCTTCTTTTTTCTATGTTTTCTCCTCCTAGTCCTTTTAGGTCTTCTTTCTTTCTTTTCTTTTCTTTTCTTGTTCTTGGGCTTATCTAACTAAGTAATTAACCTAAAGAAACTAACTAAGTAATTAACCTAAAAAAATAACTAACTAACTAATTAACCTATCTACAGTAGGGTAAAACAAGTAACTAATTAACCTAAAAAACTAACTAACTAATTAACCTAAATCAAAAAACAGCAACAAAAAAAAGAAAGAAAAAAGGAAAAAGAAGCCTCACCAGGGGGCGGAGCGGCACCGGGCGTCGGTGGGCGGAGCACCGGGCGGCGGGGGGCGAAGCGCCGACGGGCGGCGGGGCACCGGGGCGGCGGCCGGCCTGAGCGGCGGGGCGTCGGGCCGCTGGGGCAGCGGGGGGTCGGGGGCGTCGGGGCGGAGCGGCGACGCGCGGCGGGCCCCCGGGGCAGTGGGCGGCCTGAGCGGGCGGGCCCGGGGCGCCGAGGTCGGGGGCATCGGGCGCGGGGCGGTAGGTTGGGGGCGTCAGGGTGGTGTGGTCGGGGGCGGCGGGTCGGTGGGGGTCGGGCGGCGGGGTCGATGGCGGCGGGGGCGGTGGGGGTCGGCGGCGGGGCCGGCGGGCATGGGGGCGGCGCGGGTGAGGTGAGGGAGAGAGAGAGAGGTGAGAGAGAGAGGGGTGGGGCGCGGGACTAACCATTTTTTAGTTAGGTTTAATTTCTTTGCCGTCTGCTAGCAGACGGCAAAGAGCGTAGCTAGTGGGGTGGGGCGGGGGGAAACGGCCGTTAGGTTGGCTATTATCTTTGCCGTCTGCTAGCAGACGGCAAAGAAAGTGGCCGTTAGGTGGTTCTCGTTAGTGGGCCACCCTCCCTCTTTGCCATCTGCTAGCATACGGCAAAGCTTCTATGCTATCCGCTAGCAGACGTCAAAGAAATGGCTGACGGCAAACATGGTCTTTGTCGTCAGCTCTTTCTTTGCCGTTAGCTTTTTTTAAGCTGATGGCAAAGAGCTTCTTTGCCGTCAGCTAGCAGATGGCAAAGAGCTGGCTGACGACAAAGATCCTGATTCCAGTAGTGTTAAATACCAATTTCAGCTCTTGGAACATCTCATATGCTCCGTGGCATTCAAAATGTTTTTGAAGTCCCGGTTCTAAGCCGTAAAGCATGGCGCACTAAACTATTAAGTAGTCATCATATCGAGCTTGCTAAACATTCATAGCGTCTGCATCTTCTCCTGCAATAGATTTGTCACATAGCGGTGCATCGAGGACATAATTCTTCTGTGCAGCAATGAGGATAATCCTCAGATCACGGACCCAGTCCGCATCATTGCTACTATCATCTTTCAACTTGGTTTTCTCTCAGAACGTATCAAAAATAGTGGAGCTATATTGCGAGCTATTGATCTGCAACATAGATATGCTAAAACTATTTAGACTAAGTTCATGATAAATTAAGTTCAATTAATCAAATTACTAATGAACTCCCACTTAAATTAACATCCCTCAAGTTATCTAAGTGATACATGGTCCAAATCAACTAACCCATGTCCGATCATCACGTGAGATGGGGTAGTCTTCAATGGTGAACATCTCTATGTTGATCATCTCTAGTGTTCCGAGACCATGTCTGTACATGCTAGGCTCGTCAAGTTTAACCCAAGTATTCTGCGTGTGTAAATCTGGCTTACACCCATTGTATGTGAACGTAGAGTCTATCACACCCGATCATCACGTGGTGCTTCAGAACGATGAACTTTGGCAACGGTGCATACTCGGGGAGAACACTTTTATCTTGAAATTTAGTGAAGGCATCATCCTATAATGCTACCGCCATTCTAAGCAAAATAAGATGCATAAAAGATAAACATCACATGCAATCAAAAAATATGTAACATGATATGGCCATCATCATCTTGTGCTTTTGATCTCCAGCTCGAAAGCATCATAATGATCTCCATCATCACCGGCTCGCCACCATGATCCCCATCGTTGCGCCGGGGTCGTCTCGCCAACTATTGCTTCTACAACTATTGCTAACGCATCGCGATAAAGTAAAGAAATTACAGGGCGTTTGCATTTCATACAATTAAGAGACAACCATAAGGCTCCTGTCCGTTGCCGATAAATTACAAAACATGATTATCTCATACAATAACGTATATCACATCATGTCTTGACCATATCACATCACAACATGCCCTGCAAAAACAAGTTAGATGTCCTCTACTTTGTTGTTGCAAGTTTTACATGGCTACTACGGGCTTCTAGCAAGAACCGTTCTTACCTACGCAAAAACCACAACGTTGATTATCAAGTTTGTTGTTTTAACCTTCTTCAAGGACTGGCCGTAGTCAAATTCGATTCAACTAAAGTGGGAGAAACAGACACCCACCAGCCACCTTTATGCAAAAGTAGTTGTATGTCAGTCGGTGGAACCGGTCTCATGTACATGGACATGTAAGGTTGGTCCGGGCCACTTCATCTTACAATACCGCCGAATCAAAATAAGACATTGGTGGTAAGCAGTATGACTATCACCACCCACAACTCTTTCTGTTCTACTCATGCATATCATCTACAAATAGACCTGGCTCTGATACCACTGTTGGGGAACGTTGCATGGAAAACAAAAAAAATTCTACGCACACCCAAGATCTATCAAGGAGATGCATAGCAACGAGAGGGGAGAGTGTGTCTACATACCCTCGTAGACCGTAAGTAGAAGCGTTTGACAACGCGGTTGATGTAGTCGAACTTCTTCACGATCCTACCGATCGAGTACCGAACATATGGCACCTCCGTGTTCAGCACACGTTCAGCTCGGTGACGTCCGAGCCTTCTTGATCTAGCAAGACGGTGAAGTAGTGGATGAGTTCCGGCAGCACGACAGCGTGGTGACGGTGATGGTGAAGTTATCTCCGCAGGGCTTCGCCTAAGCACTACGAAAATATGACCGGGGTGTAAACGGTGGAGGGGGGGCGCCGCACACGGATAAGCAATTGTCGTGGTTGTGCTAGGTGCCCCCCTCCCACATATATATATGTGGGAGGGAGGAGGGAGCAGCCAGGAGGGCACCCCAAGTAGGCCGAATCCTACTTGGGGTCCTCCCCAAGTGGCGCCCTCTTTTCCTTACTGGAGTGCGGGAGGAAGGAAGGAGGAGGTGGCGCCCCTCCTTTCCTTTCTCCCCTGAGGAGGGAAAGGCGGGAGGGGAGGCAGGAAGGGCCACCCCTCCCCTTTCCTTCCCCTAGGGCCGGCCAACCATGTAGAGGGGTGCACCAACCCCCTAGTGGGCTGGTCTGTCCCCTCCTATGGCCCATAAGGCCCATACACTTGCCGGGGGTATCCGGAACCCCTTCCGGTGACCCGACGACTATCTGGTGCACTCCGAAACACTTATGGTGTCCGAATACCATCGTCCTATATATCAATCTTTACCTATCGACCATTTCGAGACTCCTCGTCATGTCTGTGATCTCATCCGGGACTCTGAACAACATTCGGTCACCAAATCATATAACTCATATAACACTATATCATCAACGAACGTTAAGCGTGCGTACCCTACGGGTTCGAGAACTATGTAGACATGACCGAGACACCTCTCCGGTCAATAACCAATAGCGGAACCTGGATGCCCATATTGGCTTCTACATATTCTATGAAGATCTTTATCGGTCGAACGTTTATGACAACATATGTAATTCCCTTTATCCATCGGTATGTTACTTGCCCGAGATTCGATCGTCGGTATCTCTATACCTAGTTTAATCTCGTTACTCGCAAGTCTCTTTACTCGTTCCATAATACATCATCTTGTAACTAACTCATTAGTCATTTGCTTGCAAGGCTTCTTATGATGTGTATTATCGAGAGGGCCCAGAGATACCTCTCTGATACTCGGAGTGACAAATCCTAATCTCGATCTATGCCAACTCAACAAACACCTTCGGAGATACCTGTAGAGCATCTCTATGATCACCCGGTTACGTTGTGACATTTGATAGCACACAAGGTATTCCTCCGGTATCCGGGAGTTGCATAATCTCATAGTCGAAGGAATATGTATTTGACATGAAGAAAGCAATAGCAATAAACTGAACGATCAATATGCTAAGCTAACGGATGGGTCTTGTCCATCACATCATTCTCCTAATGATGTAATCCCGTTATCAAATGACAACACATGTCTATGGGTAGGAAACCTTAACCATCTTTGATCAACGAGCTAGTCTAGTAGAGGCTTACTAGGGACACAATATTTGTTTATGTATTCACACATGTATTTAAGTTTCCGATCAATACAATTCTAGCATGAATAATAAACCTTTATCATGATTAAGGAAATATAATAATAACCATTTTATTATTGCCTCTAGGGCATATTTCCATCACTATGTCGCGCTTTGGCTCATCGTATGATGTATTCGCATCCTTATCCTTTCTTTTTCTCGGTTTGGTAGACATGTCCTTCACATAGAAAACCTGCGCCACATTGATACGTCCATTTTGCATCATGTTTTCCTACTGTTATTTATGTTGTTTTTATGCATAATATTGTTTTTTGGAGTAATTCTAATGCCTTTTCTCTCATAATATGCAAGGTACACACAAAGAGGGAGAATTCCGGCAGCTAGAAATCTGGACCTGAAAAAGCTATGTCAGGCTACCTATTCTGCACAACTTCAAATGAGCTGAAACTTTACCGGGATTTTTTATGGAATAAATGAGAAATATTGGAGCCAATAAGTACCAGAGGGGGCCCACCAGGTGGGCACAACCCACCTGGGTACGCCAGGGAGCCCAGGCGCGCCCAGGTGGGTTGTGCTCCCCTCGGCCCACCTCCGGTGCCCCTCTTCTGGTATATAAGTCATTTTGACCTAGAAAAAATAAAGAGAGGACTTTCGGGATGGAGTGCCACCGTCTCGAGGTGGAACTTGGGCAGGAGCACTTTCGCCCTTCGGCGGAGCGATTCTGTCGGGGGAACTTCCCTCCCGGAGGGGGAAATCATCGTCATCATCATCACCAACAACTCTCCCATCTTGGGGAGGGTAATCTCCATCAACATCTTCAATAGCACCATCTCCTCTCAAACCCTAGTTCATCTCTTGTGTTCAATCTTTGTACCAGAACTATAGATTGGTGCTTGTGGGTGACTAGTAGTGTTCATTACATCTTGTAGTTGATTACTATATGGTTTATTTCGTGGAAGATAATATGTTCAGATCCAATATGCTATTTAATACCCTTCTGATCTTGAGCATGATTATTATTTGTGAGTAGTTACTTATGTTCTTGAGGCCACGGGATAAATCATGTTGCAAGTAATCATGTGAACTTGATATGTGTTCGATATTTTGATAGTATGTGTGTTGTGATTCCCTTAGTGGTGTCATGTGAACGTCGACTACATGGCACTTCACCATATTTGGGCCTAAGGGAATGCATTGTGGAGTAGTTATTAGATGATGGGGTGCGAGAGTGACAGAAGCTTAAATCCTAGTTTATGCGCTATTCCGTAAGGGACCGATTGGATCCACAAGTTTAATGCTATGGTTAGAATTTATTCTTAATACTTTTCTCGTAGTTGCAGATGCTTGCGAGGGGGTTAATCATAAGTATGAGGTTTGTTCAAGTAAGAACAACACCTAAGCACCGGTCCACCCACATATCAAATTATCAATGTAGCGAACACGAATCAAACCAACATGATGAAAGTGACTAGATGAAATTCCCGTGTACCCTGAAGAACGCTTTGCTTATTATAAGAGACCGTTTTTGCCTGTCCTTTGCCTCAAAAAGATTGGGCTACCTTGCTGCACTTTTGTTACTACTATTGTTACTTGCTCATTACAAATTATTTGGCTATCAAACTACTCTGCTACTTACAATTTCAGTACTTGCAGACATTACCTTGCTGAAAACCGCTTGTCATTTCCTTCTGCTCCTCGTTGGGTTCGACACTCTTACTTATCGAAAAGGCTACAATTGATCCCATATACTTGTGGGTCATCAAGGCTATTTTCTGGCGCCGTTGCCGGGGAGTGAAGCATTTTTGGTAAGTGGAAATTGGTAAGGAAAAATTATTACTACGTTCTAAAATTTATTGTCACTTGTTACTATGGAAAACAATCCTTTGAGGGGTTTGTTCGGGGTATCTTCACCTCGACCGGAACCACAATTAGTTACCCCTCAACCTACTGCACCTACTGAAAATATTGAATATGAAATTCCTTCGGGTATGATAGAACAACTACTAGCTAATCCTTATGCACGAGATGGAACCAAACATCCTGATATGCACTTGATATATGTGGAAGAAATTTCTGGATTGTTTAAGCTTGCAGGTTTACCCGGGGATGAAGTTAAGAAGAAGGTTTTCCCTTTATCTTTGAAGGGAAAGGCATTGGCATGGTATAGGCTATGCGATGATATTGGATCTTGGAATTGGAATCGATTAAAAGTGGAGTTTCACCAAAAAAATTATCCTATGCATCTAGTTCATCGTGACCGGAATTACATATATAATTTTTGGCCTTGTGAAGGAGAAAGTATCGCTCTAGCTTGGGGGAGGCTTAAGTCAATGTTATATTCATGCCCCAATCATGAACTCTCAAGAGAAATTATTATTCAGAATTTTTATGCTCGGCTTTCTCATGATGATCAATCCATGCTTGATACTTCATGTAGTGGTTCCTTTATGAAGAAGACCATTGAATTCAGGTGGGATCTTTTGGAAAGAATTAAATGCAACTCTGAAGATTGGTAACTCGACAAAGGTAAAGAGTCAAGTATTAAGCTTAAGTATGATTGTGTTAAATCTTTTATGAATACCGATGTTTTACAAAAGTTTAGCACTAAATATGGACTTGACTCTGAGATAGTAGCCTCCTTTTGTGAATCATTTGCTACTCATGTTGATCTCCCCAAGGAGAAGTGGTTTAAATATCACCCACCTATTAAAAGGGAAATTAAAGAACCGGTACCAGCTAAAGAGGAAACTATTATTTATAATGTTGATCCAGTTGTTCCTACTACTTATATTGAGAAACCACCTTTCCCTGTTAGGATAAAGGAATATGCTAAAGTTTCAACTATGGTCAACAAAAGTTATATTAGAACACCTAAACCTGATGAACAAATCAAAGTAGAACCTAGTGTTGCTATGGTTAAGGATCTCCTGGAAGAAAACATAGATGGGCATGTTATTTACTTCTGTAATGAAGCTACTAGAATTGTCAAACCTGATAAGTCAGATATTCGTAGACCCGTTGTTGGCATGCCCGTTGTCTCAGTTAAAATAGGAGATCACTGTTATCATGGTTTATGCGACATAGGTGCTATCATGAGTGCTATTCCCTTTACCTTATATCAAGAAATTATGAATGACATAGCACTCGCTGAGATAGAAGACATAGATGTTACTATTAAACATGCTAATAGAGACACCATATCACCAATTGGGATTGTTAGAGATGTTGAAGTCTTGTGTGGGAAAATAAAATACCCTACTGATTTTCTTGTTCTTGGTTCCCCACAAGATGATTTTCGTCCCATTATCTTTGGTAGACCTTTCTTGAACACCGTTAATGCTAAAATAGATTGTAAGAAACAAACTGTCGGTGTCAGTTTTGGTGATGAGTCTCATGAGTTTAACTTTCCCAAGTTTAGTAGAAAACCGCATAAAAAAGAATTGCCTAGTAAGGATGAAATAATTGGTCTTGCTTCTATTGCTGTGCCTCCTACTGATCCTTTAGAACAATATCTGCTAGATCATGAAAATGATTTACATATGCATGAAAGAAATGAAATAGATGAGATTTTCTTTGAACAAAGTCCTCTGCTTAAACACAATTTGCCTATTGAAACTCTAGGAGGTCCTCCTCCACCTAAAGGTGATCCTGTGTTTGAATTAAAACAATTGCCAGACACTTTGAAATATGCTTATCTTGATGAGAAAAAGATATATCCTGTTATTATTAGTGCTAACCTTTCAGAACATGAAGAAGAAAGACTATTGAAAGTTCTAAGGAAGCACCGAGCTGATATTGGATATACTCTTGATGATCTTAAGGGCATTAGCCCCACTCTATGCCAGCACAAAATTAATATGGACCCTGATGCTAAACCCGTTGTTGATCACCAACGTCGGTTAAATCCGAAGATGAAAAAAGTGGTAAGAACGGAAATATTAAAACTTCTGGAAGCAGGTATAATCTATCCTATAGCTGATAGTAGGTGGGCAAGTCCTGTTCATTGTGTCCCTAAGAAGGGAGGAATTACTGTTGTTCCTAATGATAAAAATGAACTCATCCCACAAAGAATTGTTACAGGCTATAGAATGGTAATTGATTTTAGAAAATTAAACAAAGCAACTAGAAAAGATCATTACCCTTTGCCTTTTATTGATCAAATGCTAGAAAGATTGTCAAAGCACACACATTTTTGTTTCCTTGATGAATATTCTGGTTTTTCACAAATACCTGTTTCTCAACCTGATCAAGAAAAGACCACTTTCACTTGTCCCTTTGGAACTTATGCTTATAGACGTATGCCTTTTGGTTTATGCAATGCACCTACTACCTTTCAAAGATGTATGACTGCTATATTCTCTAACTTTTGTGAAAAGATTGTTGAGGTTTTCATGGATGACTTTTCTGTTTATGGGAAGTCTTTTGATGATTGTTTAAGCAATCTTGATCAAGTTTTGCAGAGATGTGACCAAACAAATCTTGTCTTGAATTGGGAGAAGTGCCACTTTATGGTTAATGAAGGTATTGTTTTGGGACATAAAATTTCTGAAAGAGGTATTGAGGTGGACAAAGCTAAGGTTGATGCAATTGAGAAAATGCCATGTCCTAAAGATTTCAAAGGTATTCGTAGTTTCCTTGGTCATGCTGGTTTCTATAGGAGATTTATCAAAGACTTTTCTAAAATTTCTAGGCCTCTTACAAATCTTTTGCAAAAGGACACTCCTTTCTTTTTTGATGATGATTGTTTAGAAGCCTTCGAAACACTCAAGAAAGCCTTAATTACTGCACCTATTGTTCAACCACCTGATTGGAACTTGCCTTTTGATTATGTGTGATGCTAGTGATTATGCTGTTGGTGCTGTTCTAGGACAAAGAGTTGATAAGAAACTAAATGTTATCCATTATGCTAGTAAAACTCTAGATAGTGCCCAACGAAATTATGCTACTACTGAAAAAGAATTCTTAGTAGTTGTGTTTGCTTGTGATAAATTTAGATCCTACATTGTTGATTCTAAAGTGACTGTTCACACCGATCATGCTGCTATAAAATATCTTATGGAAAAGAAAGATGCTAAACCTAGACTCATTAGGTGGGTTCTCTTGCTACAAGAATTTGATTTGCACATTACTGATAGAAAAGGAGCAGAGAATCCCGTAGCTAAGAACTTGTCTAGGCTAGAAAATGTCCTTGATGACCCACTACCTATTGATGATAGCTTTCCTGATGTGCAGTTAGCTGCAATAAATGTTTCTAATAACACTCCTTGGTATGCTGATTATGCTAATTACAATGTTGCTAAATATCTACCACCTAGCTTTACATACCAACACAAGAAAAAATTCTTCTATGATTTAAGACATTACTTCTGGGATGACCCACATCTTTATAAAGAAGGAGTAGATGGTATTATTAGATGTTGTGTACCTGAGCATGAACAAGGACAAATCCTATGGAAATGTCACTCCGAAGCTTATGGAGGACATCATGCGGGAGACAGAACTGCTCATAAGGTATTGCAATCTGGTTTTTATTGGCCTACTCTCTTCAAGGATGCTCGTAAGTTTGTCTTATCTTGTGATGAATGTCAAAGAATAGGTAATATCGGTAAGCGTCAAGAAATGCCTATGAATTATTCTCTTGCTATTGAACCATTTGATGTTTGGGGATTTGATTTCATGGGACCTTTTCCTTCCTCTAATGGGTATACTCATATTTTGGTTGCTGTTGATTATGTTACTAAGTGGGTAGAAGCTATTCCAACCAGTAGTGCTGATCACAACACCTCCATTAAAATGCTTAAGGAAGTTATTTTCCCAAGGTTTGGAGTCCCTAGATATTTAATGACTGATGGTGGTTCACACTTTATTCATGGTGCTTTCCATAAACTGCTTGCCAAGTATGATGTTAACCATAGAATTGCATCACCCTATCATCCTCAGTCTAGTGGTCAAGTTGAACTTAGCAATAGAGAAATAAAATTAATTTTGCAAAATACGGTCAATAGGTCCCGGAAGAATTGGTCTAAGAAATTAGATGATGCACTTTGGGCTTATAGAACAACATATAAAAATCCAATGGGTATGTCTCCTTATAAAATGATTTATGGAAAAGCTTGTCATTTGCCTCTTGAGTTAGAACATAAAGCATATTGGGCAATTAAAGAACTCAACTATGATTTCAAACTTGCCGGTGAAAAGAGGTTATTTGATATTAGCTCATTAGATGAATGGAGAACCCAAGCTTATGAAAATGCCAAGTTATTTAAAGAAAAAGTTAAAAGATGGCATGATATAAGAATCCAAAAGCATGAGTTCAAAGTTGGAGAATATGTTCTTTTGTACAATGCTCATTTCAGATTCTTTGCAGGAAAACTCCTCTCCAAATGGGAAGGACCCTATGTTATCGAGGAGGTTTATCGGTCTGGAGCTATCAAAATAAATAATGCCGAAGGTACTAACCCGAAGGTTGTTAATGGGCAACGAATAAAACATTATATCTCAGGTACGCCCATTAATGTTGAAAGTAATATTATCCAAACTATGACACCGGAAGAACACATAAAAGAGTCCTTCTGGAACACTCCAGAATCGTGAAAAAGAGGAGGTACGTGATACGGTAAGTAAACGGACTCGGAAAAATCCGAAAAAATATTTTTTTGTCAGTTTTGGAATATTTAGAAAATTTGGAAAATAAGAAGCAACCAGGAAGGCACACGTGGTGGGCACAAGACACCAGGGCAAGCCACCAGGCGCGCCCAGGTGGGTTGTGCCCACCTCGGGTACCTTCCGGACTACATTTTTCTTCCGTTTGCTTGTTTCCCAAGATAAAAAATCTTTATATACCCCCGAACCTATTGACCTCTGTATCACGGAGAAATCTCCTGTTTTCTTTTCCTTGCTTTTTTCTGACAGATCTAATCCACCATGGCCGCTTCAAGCTCCTTCAAGGACAAGTTCTTCGAGAACGTCATCAACCCATATCTGCGGGAGGTGATGCAGCACCCTCAAGCTATCCAGATGCGTGAGGGGGTGCTCCACATCCGCGATGTGCAAGGCCCCAAGGGGACTGGATCTGTGGACGCTAGGCTTGAAGCTGTGGAGCAGGACGTTTTCCGGTGCAAGGGGATGGTGGAACATGGACTCAATGCCAATCACCTCATGATCGCGGACTACACCCGTGATCTCAAGGTGGAGGGCAAGTCCATGAAGGACATCGTCTTCTCCTTCAATGAGCAAATCAACTTCCTCCAGAGCCAGATCTATGACCTCCAAAACCAAGTCTTTGAATATGAGGCAAGGTTTAAAGGTATGAGTTTGGCTGCCAGTTGCAGGACCCATGAGACTCACTCCTCCTATAATGGTGAGCCCCTTCCATGGAAACCTGAGGACAAGTTCACTTCTACTTCATCACCACCACCACCTCCTTCTTCATCACCAAAAGAAAATTGAGTATCGGGTATGGGCACTCCCCTTGGCTTCCACCAAGCTTGGGGGAGGTGCCCCGGTATCGTATCACCCCACTATCTTTTGCCTTTACTTTTCTTAGTTCGATCCATGGTTATCTTTTGCTTTAGATGAATAAAAGTTTAGTTCGATCCTTTCTTTTTGAGAGCTTGCTTAGTAATCCATCCTTGTAATCGTATGCGAGATATATAATAAAGTTTAGTTTGAGTTTTCGCTTTCTTTGCTTTCATGTTTCAATAAAGAGAAAGGAAATAAATGAAAAGATCATATGCTAATCCTATGGTAGGTGATAACACCACATAAGGAAAAGTATAAGTAGAAAATTTTATTAGAGATTGACAAACATAGCATTAGTCAATGATGCAACTCATGAAAGAATTAATAAGGGAAGAGAAGATTCACATATAAATACACTATCATGGAAATCTTTTGTGATTGTGAGCCCCCATCAAAATATTATATGCCAAAATTGTGGATGTTGGACAAGGAAGACAACTTAATGATTTATGTTTGTTCATATTCACATAGAAGTTATATTGTCATAGATCCTTCAACATGTGGTGCTTGCCCCCCATCTTTGCTAGCTAAAAATTCCGCACTAAGTAGAGATACTACTTGTGCATCCAGAAAACCCTTAAACCCAAATCTTATTTTCGATAGTCCACCATATCTACCTATGGATTGAGTAAGATCCTTCAAGTAAGTTGTCATCGGTGCAATAAGGCAATAAAAATTGCTTCTAAAAGTGTGAAATCATTTAGTGTAAGAGAAAATTGAGCGTTGTACGAACTTGTGATGGTGAAGAATAAAAGCGACAGACTGCATAATAAAGGTTGCCATCACAAGGGGCAAGATAACATGACGTTCTTTTGCATTAAGGGGTTGAGCATACAAACAAATAAGCGCATGGCAACCTCTGCTTCCCACTGCGAAAGGCCTATCTTTTACTTTTATGTATTTACTTTTATGCAAGAGTCAAAGTTCTTCTCTCTTTTCCTTTTATTTTTCTCCTTTGGCAAGCATCATGTGGTGAGGAAAGATCTAGGCACATATGTCCAATTGAATATGGGCAGCATGAGTTATTATTGTTGACATCACCCTTGAGGTGAATACGTTGGGAGGCGAAACTATAAGCCCCTATCTTTCTATGTGTCCGGTTGAAATGTTTTGCTCATGTGTATGCGGTGAGTGTTAGCAATCAAAGAAGACTATATGATGGTTGAGTATGTGGACTTGCCTAAAGGCTCTGATACGTGACCCTTCCTGAAAAGATGATGAATTGTAGTTGCAAAGTTGACTGAGAACATAGTTTGTTGGTTTCTAATAGAGTTTATGCTTTATACTTCGATTGTGTGACGAATTGTTACTTATTCATGAGAAGTCTATGATAAAAGTTCTATGTTAAAGTTTGTTGTTGTTATAATAAAATTACATGATGCTTCTATGTCCATATTTTGTTTTTATCGACACCTCTCTCTCTAAGCATGTGGACATGTTTTTCAATTTCGGTTTTCGCTTGAGGACAAGCGAGGTCTAAGCTTGGGGGAGTTGATACGTCCATTTTGCATCATGTTTTCCTACTGTTATTTATGTTGTTTTTATGCATAATAATGCTTTTTCGAGTAATTCTAATGCCTTTTCTCTCATAATAAGCAAGGTACACACAAAGAGGGAGAATTCCGGCAGCTGGAAATCTGGACCTGAAAAAGCTACGTCAGGCTACCTATTCCGCACAACTCCAAATGAGCTGAAACTTTACGGGGATTTTTTATGGAATAAATGACAAATATTGGAGCCAATAAGTACTAGAGGGGGCCCACCAGGTGGGCACAACCCACCTGGGCGCGCCAGGGAGCCCAGGCGCGCCCTGGTGGGTTGTGCTCCCCTCGGCCCACCTCCGGTGCCCCTCTTCTGGTATAAAAGTCATTTTGACCTAGAAAAAATAAAGAGATGACTTTCGGGACAGAGCGCCGCCGTCTCGAGGTGGAACTTGGGCAGGAGCACTTTTGCCCTCCGGCGGAGCGATTCTACCGGGGGAACTTCCCTCCCGGAGGGGGAAATCATCATCATCATCACCAACAACTCTCCCATCTTGGGGAGGGTAATCTCCATCAACATCTTCAACAGCACCATCTCCTCTCAAACCCTAGTTCATCTCTTGTGTTCAATCTTTGTACCGGAGCTATAGATTGGTGCTTAGTAGTGTTGATTACATCTTGTAGTTGATTACTATATGGTTTATTTGGTGGAAGATTATATGTTTAGATCCAATATGCTATTTAATACCCTTCTGATCTTGAGCATGATTATTATTTGTAAGTATTTACTTATGTTCTTGAATTCACGGGAGAAATCATGTTGCAAGAAATCATGTGAACTTGATATGTGTTCGATATTTTGATAGTATGTGTGTTGTGATTCCCTTAGTGGTGTCATGTGAACGTCGACTACATGACACTTCACCATATTTGGGCCTAAGGTAATGCATTGTGGAGTAGTTATTAGATGATTGGTTGCGAGAGTGACAGAAGCTTAAACCCTAGTTTATGTGCTATTCCATAAGGGACCGATTGGATCCAAAAGTTTAATGCTATGGTTAGAATTTATTCTTAATACTTTTCTCGTAGTTGCGGATGCTTGCGAGGGGATTAATCATAAGTAGGAGGTTTGTTCAAGTAAGAACAACACCTAAGCATCGGTCCACCCACATATCAAATTATCAAAGTAGCGAACACGAATCAAACCAACATGATGAAAGTGACTAGATGAAATTCCCGTGTACCCTCAAGAACGCTTTGCTTATTATAAGAGACCGTTTTGGCATGTCCTTTGCCTCAAAAGGATTGGGCTACCTTGCTGCACTTTTGTTACTACTATTGTTACTTGCTCGTTACAAATTATTTTGCTATCAAACTACTCTGCTACTTACAATTTCAGTACTTGCAGACATTACCTTGTTGAAAACCGCTTGTCATTTCCTTCTGCTCCTCATTGGGTTCGACACTCTTACTTATCGAAAAGGCTACAATTGATCCCATATACTTGTGGGTCATCACACATCATTGGCTAGGACGAATGGTTCGTCTGTGTACCCAAGATTGTTGAGATCCACTGTTGTCATTCCATACTCCGGGTCTACCTGTACCCCGCCTCCTGACAGATTGACCCATTTGCACCGAAACAAAGGGACCTTAAATTCATGTCCATAGTCAAGTTCCCATATCTCCTCTATGTAACCATAATATGTGTTCTTTGCCCTATTGTTGCTTGCTGCATCAAAGCGGACACCACTGTTTTGGTTGGTGCTCTTTTTATCTTGGGCGATCGTCTAAAATGTATTCCCATTTATCTCATACCCTTGGTAAGTCAATACAGTCGAAGATGGTGTCCTAGCCAACAAGTACAGCTCATATCCAATAGTGTTGTTATGCATGAGATGTGTTTGCAACCAACTGCCGAAAGTCCCGATGTGTTCAAGTGTAATCCAGTCGTCAGACTGCTCTGGGTGTTTGGAGCGTAGAATATTCTTGTGTTCATTGATATACGGGGACACCAAGGTAGAATTCTGTAGAACTGTGTAGTGTGCTTGCGCCCAAGAATGCCTGTCCCTACATATTATTGAATCCGCTCCTAGCGTGCCTTTTCCAGTCAGTCTCCCCTCATATCGCGATTGAGGGACACCAATCGGCTTAAGGTCAGGAATAAAGTCAACACAAACCCCAATGACCTCCTCTGTTTGATGGCCCATGGAGATGCTTCCTTCTGGCCTAGCACGGTTACGCACATATTTCTTTAAGACTCCCATGAACCTCTCAAAGGGGAATATATTGTGTAGAAATACAGGACCCAGAATGGCAATCTCGTCGACTAGGTGAACTAGGACGTGGGTCATAATATTGAAGAAGGATGGTGGGAACACCAACTCGAAACTGACAAGACATTGGACCAAATCATTCCGTAACCTTGGTAGGATTTCTGGATCGATTACCTTCTGAGAAATTGCATTGAGGAACGCACATAGCTTCACAATGGCTACTCAAACATTTTCTTGTAGAAGCCCCCTCAATGCAACCACAAGGAGTTGCGTCATAATCACGTGGTAGTCATGGGACTTTAGGTTCTGGATTTTTTTCTCTGCCATATTTATTATTCCCTTTATATTGGACGAGAAGCCAGACGAGACCTTGATACTGAGCAGGCATTCAAAGAAGATTTTCTTCTCTGCTTTGGTAAGAGCGTAGCTGGCAGGACCTTGATACTGCTTTGGATGCATGCCATCTTTTTCGTTCACACGTTGCTTGGTCCTCTCGTGCCTCCGGTGTATCTTTTGTCTTCCCATACATGCCCAAGAAGCCTAGCAGGTTCACGCAAACATTCTTCGTCACGTGCATCACGTCGATTGCAGAGCGGACCTCTAGGTCTTTCCAATAGGGTAGGTCCCAAAATATAGATTTCTTCTTCCACATGGGTGTGCGTCCCTTAGCGTCATTCGGAACAGATTGTTTGCCAGTACCCTTTCCAAACATTACTTGTAAATCCTTGACCATAGCAAGTATATCAGCACTAGTACGGAGGACGGGCTTCTTCTGGTAATCTGCCTCACCTTTGAAATGCTTGCCTTTTTTCTTAAGGCATGTTTGGTTGGAAGAAATCGATGATGTCCCAGGTACACATTCTTCTTGCATTTGTCCAAATATATAGTTTCAGTCTCATCTAAATAGTGCGTGCATGCGTTGTATCCCTTGTTTGTCTATCCTGAAAGGTTACTAAGAGTAGGCCAATCATTGATGGTTACAAACAGTAATGCTCGTAGGTCAAATTCCTGCTGTTTATGCTCATCCCACACACTTACACCTTTTTTATTCCACAGCTGTAAAAGTTATTCAACTAATGGCCTTAGGTACACATCAATGTCGTTGCCGGGTTGCTTAGGGCCTTGGATGAGCACTAGCATCATAATGAACTTCCGCTTCATGAACAACCAAGGAGGAAGGTTATAGATACATAGAGTCACGGGCCAGGTGCTATGATTGCTGCTCTGCTCCCCAAAAGGATTAATGCCATCTGCACTTAAACCAAACCATACGTTCCTTGCATCATCTGCAAAGTCCCGCCACTTTCTCTCGAATTTATCCACTACGAACCGTCAGCGGGTACTCTCAACTTCCCGTCTTTCTTACAGTCTTCTTTGTGCCATCACAACAACTTGGCATGCTCTTTGTTTCTGAACAGACATTTCAACCATGGTATTATAGGAGCATACCACATCACCTTGGCAGGAACCCTCTTCCTGGGGCGCTTGCCCTCAACATCACCAGGGTTATCTCGTCTGACCTTATACTGCAATGCACTGCATACCAGGCATGCGTTCAAATTCTCGTACTCACCACGGTAGATGTAGTCATTAGGGCATGCATGTATCTTCTGCACCTCCAATCCTAGAGGGAAGAGAACCTTCTTTGCTTCGTACGTACTATTAGGCAATTCGTTATCCTTTGGAAGCTTCTTCTTCACTATTTTCAGTAGCTTCCCAAATCCCTTATCAGATACACCATTCTCTGCCTTCCATTGCAGCAATTCCAGTGCGGTACCAAGCGTTGTGTTGCCATCTTCGCAATTTGGGTACAACCCGTTTTTGTGATCCTCTAACCTGCGATCGAACTTCAAGTTCTCCCTTTCACTTTGGCATTCTCTCTGTGCATCAACAATGACCCGGCAAAGATCATCATCGGGCACATCATCTGGTTCCTCTTGATCTTCAGCTTCCCCCATTGCAGTATCACCGTATTCAGGGGGATAGTTGTCATCATCCACTTCTTCTTCATCGTCTTCCATCATAACCCCTATTTCTCCATGCTTGGTCCAAACATTATAGTTTGGCATGAAACCCTTCTCAAGCAGGTGTAAGTGAAGGGTTTTCGAGTCAGAGTAATCCTTTGTATTCCCACAGATAGTACATGGACAATACATAAAACCATTCTTCTTGGTTGCCTCAGCCACATCGAGAAAAATATGCAGGCCCGTAATGTACTCGGAGGTGCGTCGGTCACCGTACATCCATTGCTGGTTCATCTGCGTGCATTATATAATTAAGTGTATCAAGAACCATTACAGAACATCATGAATAGAGAAATGACAAAATTAATACAAGTTCATCATCACATTAAAACCAAACTACAGTAGTGATCAAATGTTATTACTGAAAAAATAAATACATAAAGTTCATACATAGTTCTCATAGAACAACATACAGCTCTCTAGAGCATCTAATTAAAACATACATTGAAACTAACATACAACTATGTAAAACATTTAAATGCAACAACAAATGCGATCAAAATCGCAACTAAGGTAACAATTGATCCAACAGCATGATGATATCAAGCCTCATTATCAATGGCATATTTTCTAATCTTTCTAATCTTCAAGCGCATTGCATCCATCTGGATCTTGTGATCATCGATGACATCGGCAACATGCAACTCCAATTTCATCTTCTCCTCTTCAATTCTTTTCAATTTTTCTTTCAAATAATTGTTTTCTTTTTCAACTAAATTTAACCTCTCGACAAGAGGGTCGGTTGGAGTTTCCGGTTCACATACCTCCTAGATTAAGAGATCTATGTCATGTTGGTCGGCATAATTGTCATAAACACTAAATGAAACAAATAGTTATAAAAGATAATATACCACATCCGAATCATAGAGCGGACGAGAGCCGACGAGGGCAGATACCAAAACCATGGCACTATATAATAACAAACAATAATAAAAGTAAGAAAATTATACAAGTAGCTATCTAAATAATACAAGTAAGATTTTTTTTCTTTTAAAAAGAAGATAAGAACTAGAGGCTCACCACGGTGGTGCCGATGACGAGATCGACACGGGCGATCGACGGCGATGAGGATGGGGATGGGGACGGGACGGCACCCTACACATGTGCAGACTCTAAGATGTTAATTTGAGCTCAAATTGTGCATCTAAATCAAATGAACTCCCACATACACTCCTCCACTAAAACCCACAAACCACTCTACTTCTAGAGCAATTGAAATGAGCTAAACTAGCAGTGAGAGATGAAAGGATGAAGTTACTAACCTTTTAGAACACTTGTGTAGCTGGTGCACCGCCAAACCTAGACAAATCTTGGGCAAAATGTAGCTTGGAGGTTGAGCTTGGAGGAAGAACAGAGGAGGAAGCGTAAGTGTGGCTCGGGCATTTCATCGAACACCTCATGTGCATAAATAGGCACAAAACAGAGTAGCAAACCTCCCACCCTTCCACGGCCAGAAAACAGAGGAGATGGGGGAGGGCATGGATATATATAGGCAAAACTTTAGTCCTGGTTAAAAACCGGGACTAGAGGCCTACCCTTTAGTCCCGGTTCCAGACACAAACCGGGACTAAAGGTGTAGCGACCCGATCCCAATGGATCAAAGTCTCAGTGCTTAAGTGTCATCCCTGGATCGGTATTGCTGACACACACAGTACTCGAGGATTTATAGCAGAGTTCAATCACACACTTATTACATCGAGTGTCTCATAAAGAGTACTTATTACAATAATATGGCTGAAGGCCATCTAAATAAAGTAACTGCAGAAGCTTCGAAGGTAAATGAGTCCATCCAACTCCACGGCAAAACTGAGTGCACGACAACGACCTAGCGCACCTTACTCTTCGTCTGAAAATTCTGCAACATGATACGTTGCAGCCGTGTAGGTCAGCACATGGAATATGCTGGCAAGATAACACTATAGAGCAATGATGAATAATAGCTGTCACTACATGCATTATATGGCTGTTGGAGGCTCTAAGTTTAACATTTGCATAAAGCCAATTTTTTCCCTACAACAAAGGAATAAATTTTATTTAACTACCCTGTTTAAACCATTATTGAGAAGGTACCCCCAACTCAATCCCAAAATTAATAAATATAATTAATATCAACCCAACAAATTCTCTAATTAAAGTGATGAGATCAACCAATACTTCAAATACCAGATACTCAAAATGTCCATAACCGGGGACACGGCTAATCATGATTAGTTTGTACACTCTGCAGAGGTTTGCGCACTTTTCCCCACAAGACTCGATCTCCTCCGTTGAATTTCTCGCACTGCATGATGTTTGAGAAACGGATGATCGAGACACAGTCTTTCCGAAGAGGTCCCCTTAACCGATAGATAGGCCGGTACACCTACAATTCCCCTATATCTACTAGCCCATCATGGAAAGGATTTCCACAACTTACTCAACTATGCCAGAGCCCATAATGGCATGTGGCTGCACACGGAAGTTTCTAGCATGAATAATCTTATGATCCCTTTGAGCCTGGGTGGCATTCCATAGGATGATCACACGGTTATCCCGGGATCTCCTAGGACAACACTGGATTCCCTAGGT
The DNA here is from genome assembly GCA_011799875.1 of Thinopyrum elongatum. Taxonomy (NCBI): domain Eukaryota; kingdom Viridiplantae; phylum Streptophyta; class Magnoliopsida; order Poales; family Poaceae; genus Thinopyrum; species Thinopyrum elongatum. The sequence continues at coordinate 94,709,742 of CM022297.1, forward strand.
GCCCGCAACAAATCCACCCAGATGTGTATTAAAGTAGCCACCTTAGTTTCCCTTAGATAAATTACTCTCGCAACTTTCATGAATCTCACATACCAATCCCCGTCTACGAGCATGGCTAAGCAATATGAGCATAACGTATATTCCCGGGGTGATCAAAGGTAAAAGTTCCTACCTCATCAACTACATAGCAATGACAACATGCTCCCAATCCTACTCATGCAATATTTGGGGATATAACTAATGCATAAAAAACTGGGTAATAAAGGGATAGGATCAAAGTGTAACTTGCCTTGCTGACGATCGAAAAACCCTAGAGATTCGTACTAGCAAGCTTCGCACTCCGGATACTCTATCGTAGACAAACAATAGCATACATAAGCACTCAAGCATAAGATGCAAAGGTAAAACCAAATAAAAGATCTAAACAGAAAGTTCAAGTGAAGTGCTTCGATTTGCAAAAAGAATCTGTCAAATCGGAATTATGAAACTCAAATTACGATCAAAAGAAGTTCAAATTCAAATCTGTTTGAAACCAAATTTTAAAATTTCAAAAACATGTTCAAGTTGATTATCTGAACAGAGGGGATCGAGACGAAGAATTTGGCATTGGTTTCGTTGGATTTGGATAAATGAGTAAAAAGTTGTGATCGTTTGAAAATCAGTGGCTAATCTGCGAAGAAAATATTCGCGGATGGGTCCCTGGCCGAAAACTAAAATAAAAGAAAAAATCTACCGAACGAACGTTCGCTACAGAGACCTAACGAACGAAAACCGTTCGCTACCGAAGACTAACGGATGAACGTCCGCTAAATAAACTGGACTAAATAATAAACCGGGCTTAAAAGAAAAACCGAAAACCTGAAAAAAAAACCGGATCGGGGTCGGTGGTTTATACCGGTTCGGGCGGATCGGCGGCGGGGCTCCGGCGGCAGCGGCTTGCAGCGGCGGCGACGGCGGCGTTCGGTGGCGGGGCGCGGTGCAGCGGCGGGGCTCGCGTGCGGCGGCTCGGGCGGCAGCAGGCGGCGACGGCGCGGCGGCAGCAGGCGGCGGCGCGGAAATCGGTGGCTGCGGCTTGGGACGGGAGGAACGGGGCCGGGGGCTCCGTATATAAAGGCTCCGGGGGGGCTCCGACTTGGAGAGGAGGCAAGGCGGGGCAGCGGCGGCGCGTGGCGGCGTCGGACTCCGGCGGAGTCCGGGTTGGGGACGGCGTGCGCGGGAGCTGGGCCGCGGCCTGGCGCTGAGCTGGGCCGGCCCAGTTCGGCGGAAACTTTTTTTTTAAATAATTTTTTTTCAGAGACACAAAACAAGTTAAAATAAATATAAATAAAATCCTAAAAATACCAGAAAAATTCACGTAACTATGTGGCCTTATTAGTGACCCCGTGAACATTTTTCTGGGCTTAAATGCCTAAACTAAAAACAAACATTTTAGTACTAATAAACACCGCAATAAAAAAATAAACTAGCGAATAAAATCAAATAGAATATCCAAAAATTCAAAATTTAATTTCCAATATTTTCTTTGTTGTATTTGAAGAAGTCACGTTATCTTCTCTCTTTATTTTAAAATAATTGGAAAAGAATTTTGAAAAAAATAATTTGATCCAAATACCAAATTTTGATAAATCAAAATTGGATTTTTGTGAAACCTCCAACTCTCTCAAATTGGTCCTTGAGTTGCTTAAGGCCTCTTGGATCAAAATGCAACCAAAACTAAACAACAAATGCAATAAATCATGGATGCATATGAATGATCTATAAATAACATCCAAATTGAAAATTGGGATGTTACAAAAGGGTAGCAACCCCTTTAGTCCCGGTTGGTGTCTGGAACCGGGACTAAAGGTCCCAGCCGAACCGGGACTGATGCCTGCCGAGGCCCAGCCGGCGTCCTAGCCTCACGAACCGGGACTGATGCTCCCATTAGTCCCGGTCCGTAACACGATCGGGACTAATGCTCTGATCTGCCCAGGACCAAAGCCATGTTTTCTACTAGTGTTTGATCACCTCATCAAAGCGTATATTCCAACTCCAAGATGCTTGCACTAGTCCATACATGGATCGCTCGAGCTTGCACACTTTGTCAGCACCTTTTGGATCAACAAAACCTTCTGGTTGCATCATATACAACTCTTCTTTAAGAAATCCATTAAGGAATGCAGTTTTGACGTCCATTTGCCATATTTCATAATCATACAATGTGGCAATTGCTAACATGATTGGGACAGACCTAAGCATTGCTACGGGTGAGAAATTCTCATCGTAGTCAACCCCTTGAACTTGTCAAAAACCTTTTGCGACAAGTCGAGCTTTGTAGACAGTGACATTACCATCAGCGTCCGTCTTCTTCTTGAAGTTCCATTTATTCTCAATGGCTTGCTGACCATCGGGCAAGTCCACCAAAGTCCACACTTTGTTCTCATACATGGATCCTATCTCAGATTTCATAGCCTCAAGCCATTTATCAGAATCTGGGCTCATCATAGCTTCTTCACAGTTCGTAGGTTCGCCGTGGTCTAATAACATGACTTCCAGGATAGGATTACCTTACCACTCTGGTGCGGAACGTGTTCTGGTCGACCTACGAAGTTCATTAGTAACTTGATCTGAAGTTTCATGATCATCATCATTAGCTTCCTCTCTAGTAGGTGTAGGCATCACGGAAACATTTTTCCCTGGTGTGCTACTTTCCAATTCAAGAGAAGGTACAACTACCTCATCAAGTTCTACTTTCCTCCCACTCACTTCTTTCAAGAGAAACTCCTTAGTTTTTGTTATGATGATCTCATGGATAGTAGTATTGAGTTCTATAAATAGATTGATAGTAGGTTTTAAGATAGCTTAGCCCTTGCTATGATTCAATTTGTATTGGAGAAGAGGGGCGCCAACCCTATGGGGAATGTAGCTATGTTGTAATTCTTCATACTAGCTACGGAGCAACAATCAAACCTCTTTCCCTTCGTCTCCAGTTTTCAATACGAACAAGTGTCATCCTCTTCTCCCATTGTTTGGATGGAATACCCACGTGGAGCTGACCTTCACTTTTCAGAGACAGGGGCAAGCCGATAATTTGTAGCCTCCCCGGTTGTTTTTTGGAAATTTCAGTAGAAGTGAAGCCCTGTAGGAGCTCCCTAAGGACTCTAGCTAAGACCTTTTTGAGACCCTGGGTGACTCGCATGGACTTATCCCCTCTCGGTAAGCCGAAGACCATATCGTCTGCGTAGCGTGCATTCTTGGCAACAAAGATCTTGCCTTCAGATCTGTGGTATAAGGTATACCCAATGGTCTGTTTAGGGTATCCTATGAAGACACACTTCTCCGCTTTGGGCTTGAGCTTATCAGGCTGAAGCTGTTTGACATAAGCATCACATCCCCAAACTTTAAGAAATGACAGCTTAGGTTTCTTGCCAAACCATAGTTCATACGGTGTCGTCTCAACGGATTTAGACAGTGCCCTATTTAACGTGAATGCGACTATCTCTAATGCATAACCCCAAAATGATAAAGGCAAATTGGTAAGAGACATCATAGAACGCACCATATGTAATAAAGTACGGTTACAATGTTCGGACACACCATTACGCTGTGGTGTTCCAGGTGGCGTGAGTTGTGAAACAATTCCACATTGTTTTAAATGAAGGCCAAACTCGTAACTCAAATATTCACCTCCACAATCAGATCATAGAAACTTTATTTTCTTGTTACGACGATTCTCTACTTCACTCTGAAATTCTTTGAACTTTTCAACTGTTTCAGATTTGTGTTTCATCAAGTAGATATACCCCTACTCAAACCATCTGTAAAGGTTAGAAAATAACGATACCCGCCGCGTGCCTCATAACTCATCGGAATGCATACATCGGTCTGTATTATTTCCAATAAGTCATTAGCTCGCTCCATTGTTCCGAAGAACGGAGTTTTAGCCATCTTTCCCATGAGGCATGGTTCGCAACTATCAAATGATTCATAATCAAGTGATTCCAAAAGTCCATCCGCATGGAGTTTCTTCATGCGCTTTACACCAATATGACCAAAACGGTAGTGCCACAAGTATGTTGCACTATCATTATCAACTTTGCATCTTTTGGCATCAATATTATGAATATGTGTATCACTACGATCAAGATTCAACAAGAACAGACCATTCATCAAAGGTGCATGACCATAAAAGATATTATTCATATAAATAGAACAACCATTATTCTCTGACTTAAATGAATAACCGCCTCGCAATAAACACGATCCAGATATAATTTTCATGCTCAACGTTGGCACCAAATAACAATTATTGAGGTCTAAAACTAATCCCAAAGGTAGATGTAGAGGTAGCGTGCCAACGGCGATCACATCGACCTTGGAACCATTCCCGACGCGCATAATCACCTCGTCCTTAGCCAATCTTTGTTTATTCCGTAGCTCCTGTTTTGAGTTACAAATATGAGCAAGCGAACCAGTATCAAATACCAAGGCGCTACTATGAGCATTGGTAAGGAACACATCAATAACATGTATATCAAATATACCTTTGTTCACTTTGCCATCCTTCTTATCCGCCAAATATTTGGGACAGTTCCACTTCCAGTGACCATTTCCCTTGCAGTAGAAGCACTCAGTTTCAGGCTTGGGTCCAGCTTTGGGCTTCTTCACGGGAGTAGCAACTTGCTTGCCATTCTTCTTGAAGTTCCCTTTCTTTCCCTTGCACTTTTTTCTTGAAACTAGTGGTCTTGTTAACCATCAACACTTGATGCTCCTTCTTGATTTCTACCTCCGCCGATTTTAGCATCGCGAAGAGCTCGAGAATCGTTTTTGTCATCCCTTGCATATTATAGTTCATCACGAAGCCTTTATAGCTTGGTGGCAGTGATTGAAGAACTCTGTCAATAATACACTCATCTGGGAGCTCAGTTCCCAGTTGAGTCAAGTGGTTGTGATACCTAGACATTTTGAGTATGTGTTCACTGACAGAACTGTTCTCCTCCCTCTTGCGGCTATAGAACTTGTTAGAGACTTCATATCTCTCAACCCGGGCATTAGCTTGAAATATCAACTTTAGCTCTTGGAACATCTCATATGCTCCGTGGCGTTCAAAACATTTTTGAAGTCCCGGTTCTAAGCCGTAAAGCATGGCATACTGAACTATGGATTAGTCATCAGATCGAGCCTGCCAGATGTTCATAACATCTTCAGTAGGTCCTGCAGCTGGTTTGTCACCTAGCGGTGCATCAAGGACACAATTCTTATGTGCAGCAATGAGGATAATCCTCAAGTTATGGACCCAATCCGTGTAGTTTCTACCATCATCTTTCAACTTAGCTTTCTCTAGGAACGCATTAAAATTCAGGGGAACGGTAGCATGGGCCATTGGTCTACAACATAGATATGCAAAAACTATTAAGACTAAGTTCATGATAAATTAAGATCAATTAATCAAATTACTAATGAACTCCCACTTAAATTAACATCCCTCAAGTTATCCAAGTGATACACGATCCAAATCAACTAACCCATGTCCGATCATCACGTGAGATGTGGTAGTCATCAATGGTGAACATCTCTATGTTGATCATATCTACTATATGACTCATGTTTGACCTTTCGGTCTCCAGTGTTCCGAGACCATGTCTGTACATGCTAGGCTCGTCAAGTTTAACCCCAGTATTCTGCTTGTGCAAAAACTAGCTTACACCCGTTGTATGTGAACGTAGAGTCTATCACACCTGATCATCACAAGGTGCTTCGAAACGACGAACTCTAGCAATGGTGCATACTCGGGGAGAACACTTTTATCTTCAAATTTAGTGAAGGGATCATCTTATAATGCTACCGTTGTTCTAAGCAAAATAAGATGCATAAAGGATAAACATCACATGCAATCAAACTATGTGACATGATATGGCCATCATCATCTTGTGCTTTTGATCTCCATCTCCAAAGCATCGTCATGATCTCCATTGTCACCGGCTCGACACCTTGATCTCCATCGTTGCGTCGGGCTCATCTCGCCAACTATTGCTTTTACAACTATTGCTAGCGCATACCGATAAAGTAAAGCAATTACATGACGCTTGCATTTCATACAATAATTAAAAGACAACCCTAAGGCTCCTGCCAGTTGTCGATATTACATAACATGATCATATCATACAACAACGTATATCACATCACGTCTTGACCATATCACATCACAACATACCCTGCAAAAACAAGTTAGACGTCCTCTATTTTGTTGTTGCAAGTTTTACGTGGCTGCTACGGGTTTCTAGCAAGAACCGTTCTTACCTACGCAAAACCACAGCGGTGATTATCAAGTTTGCTGTTTTAACCATCTTTAAGGACCGGCTATAGTCAAATTCGATTCAACTAAAGTAGGAGAAACAGACACCCGCCAGCCACCTTTATGCAAAATAAGTTGCATGTCAGTCGGTGGAACCGGTCTCATGTACGTGGACATGTAAGGTTGGTCCGGGCCGCTTCATCCCACAATGCCGCCGAATCAAAATAAGACATTGGTGGTAAGCAGTATGAACATCACCGCCCACAACTTCTTTGTGTTGTACTCGTGCATATCATCTACGCATAGACCTGGCTCATGATGCCACTGTTGGGGAATGTTGCATGGAAAACAAAAAAAATTCTACGCACACACAAGATCTATCCATGGAGATGCATAGCTACGAGAGGGGAGAGTGTGTCTACGTACCCTCATAGACCATTAAGCAGAAGCTATTATCAACGCGGTTGATGTAGTCGTACATCTTCACGATCCGCCCGATCAAGTACCGAACGTACGTCACCTCCGTGTTCAGCACACGTTCAGCTCGATGACATCCTCACCTTCTTGATCCAGCGAGACGGGCGAAGTAGTAGATGAGTTCTGGCAACACGATGGCATGGTGACGGTGGTGATGCAACTATCTCCGCAGGGCTTCGCCGAGCAATACGAAAATATGACCGAGGATGAACTAGAGGGAGAGGGGCACCGCACACGGCTTGGGGATCGTGGTGTGTGTTGACCCTCTCCCTCCTCACATATATATAGGTGGAGGGGGGAGAGGAGGCATCCCTAGGGCTGGTGTGATTCCCCCCTTTGGCCCATAAGGCCCACCACTTACCGGTGGCCTCCCGAAACCCCTTCCCGCACTCCGATAAATACACGGTATATTCCGAAACCTTTCCGGTGACCAAATAGTATTGTCCTATATATAAATATTTACCTCCGGACCATTCCTGAGCTCCTCGTCATGTCCGTGATCTCATCCGGGACTCCGAACAACATCATTCGGTCACCAATTCACATAACTCATATAATACTATATCATCAACGAACGTTAAGCGTGCGGACCCTACGGGTTCGAGAATGATGTAGACATGACCGAGACGCCTCTCTGGTCAATAACCAATAGCGGGACCTGGATGCCCATATTGGTTCCTACATATTCTACGAAGATCTTTATCGGTCGAACCTTTCTGACAACATACGTAGTTCCCTTTGTCTGTCGGTATGTTACTTGCCCAAGATTCGATCGTCGGTATCTCCATACCTAGTTCAATCTCGTTACCGGCAAGTCTCTGTACTCGTTCTGTAATACATCATCTTGCAACTAACTCCTTAGTCAATTTGCTTGCAAGCTTCTTATGATGTGTATTACCAAGAGGGCCCAGAGATACCTCTCCGATACACGGAGTGACAAATCCCAATCTCGATCCATGCCAACTCAACAGATACCTTCAAAGATACCTGTAGAGCATCTTTATAATCACCCAGTTACATTGTGATGTTTGATAGCACACAAGGTATTCCTCCGGTATCCGGGAGTTGCATGATCTCATGGTCGAAGGAATATGTATTTGACATTAAGAAAGCATTAGCAATAAACTGAACGATCATATGCTAAGCTAACGGATGGGTCTTGTCCATCACATCATTCTCCTAATGATGTGATCCCGTTATCAAATGACAACTCATGTCTATGGTTAGGAAACCTTAACCATCTTTGATCAATGAGCTAGTCTAGTAGAGGCTCACTAGGGACACGGTATTTGTTTATGTATCCACACATGTATTTAAGTTTCCGGTTAATACAATTCTAGCATGAATAATAAACCTTTATCATGATTAAGGAAATATAATAATAACCATTTTATTATTGCCTCTAGGGCATATTTCCATCATCTAGTACGTCCGGCTCCTCAATCATTAACCGCGTCTACCACGTCTGGCCACCGTCCAAGCATGATGCCCTGCTGACTGACGCGGGTTTCCGTTTTCGGCAATCGTACATCGACTCAAGATGGCGAGAAGGACAAGCAGGCACCACGCGGTTGACCAGCCAACCTGCTCAAGTCGCCATCGTCGTCTCTCCCTCTCCCGCTCCCTCTGTGTGTGTGTGTGTGTGTGTGTGTGTGTGTGTGTCGCTATGGTGGCCATGGTTTCAAAAGAATACGTAAGAGCATCTCCACTCGCACCCCTAACAGGCCCCTTAGGGCGAGTTTTTTCGCGTCGGCACCGAAAAAAAACCCCAGTCGCGCCCCTAGGACGCCGAAATCCGCCGGCTCGGCCCATTTTTTGGCCCGGCAGTCCCAGGCCGAACCCAGTGCACTGGGGGGCGCTTGGGGGCTCCGGCGGAAGGAAAAGCCACGCCTGGGCCACCACTGTCAGGCAGAAAAGCATCTTGCACTTCCAGATTCCCCCCCCCCCCCCCCCCGCGCGTCGCCTACCCACCCACCGCCGCTAGATAGGTCATTTCCTCGCCAGAAAAGAGAGGGTTCCGCCGCGGCAGCCTCCACCCCGCTCCTGGGCGAGCTTTCTGGTGCTCCGGCCATGTAGGGCGGGAATACCTTCAGCTGTGCGCCTACCACGCCCGCAAGGTGTTCGGCGATTTGTCTGCTCGGCGATGGACTCGGACAACGAGGAGGCATTCGCGGCGCTGCTAGAGGAGGAAGCCGATGCCGACGCCCAGGACGAAGAGCATCTCATGGTCCTCACCGCTATGGCCGGCCTATTCGCGAGCAATGCAAAGCCGCGGTGAGGTGGCTCGGCGCCGGGCCGGCTGAAGGCAAAGCAGAGGCATTGACTGGAAGGCTATTGCTTGCTCTACTCTGACTACTTCACCGATGCTCCACTGCACGATGAGAAAGTATTTCAGCGCCGTTATCGGATGAGCCGAAAGCTCTTCCTCAGGATTGTGAATTCCATCCATGAGTTCGACAGCTACTTCAAGTGCAAGAAGGATTGCACCGGCACAGTTGGATTCACCTCACTCCAGAAGTGCACGACAGCTATGAGGATGCTTACATACGGAGCTCCCGGTGATTCACTGGAAGACTATGGACGCATGGCCGAGTCCACGACCATTGAGTGTTTGTACAAGTTCTGTAGGGTAGTGGTGGTAGTGTTTGGACCTCAATACTTGCGATCACCCAATGCTGAAGACACTGCTCGGATCCTAGCACAGAATGCAGCAAGAGGATTTCCTGGGATGCTTGGAAGCATCGACTGCATGCATTGGAAATGGAAAACCTGTCCATTTGCTTGGCAGGGGATGTACAAAGGCGTCAAAGGCGGTTGAAGTGTGGTACTTGAGGCAGTGGCCACACACGACCTCTGGATTTGGCACTCCTTCTTTGGTATGCCAGGAACTCACAATGACATCAACGTACTGCAGTGCTCCCCTGTCTTTGCCAAGCTTGTTGAAGGACATTCTCCTCCGGTGAACTTAGAGGTCAATGGGCGGCACTACAACAAGGGATACTACCTAGCAGATGGCATCTATCCGAGATGGTCCACATTTGTGAAGACTATCTCAAACCCTATGCCAGGAGGCAAGAACTCCCACTTTGCCAAGTGTCAGGAGACTTGCAGGAAGGATGTCGAGTGGGCATTTGGTGTGCTCCAATCTTGATTTGCTGTTATCCGGTACCCTGCTCAGACATGGTCGAAAGATCAAATGTGGGAGGTCATGACTTGTTGTGTCATCTTGCACAACATGATCATTGAGACCGAGCAGGAAGAGCCAGTGTTTGACACTGAACCATATTACTGGCAGGGTCCTCTTGCCCAAGTTGATCACCACCTACCGGCAACCTGGACTGCCTTCCTCAATATGTGTCAGGAGATCCTAGACCCACTGGTGCATCAACAACTGCAGCAGGATCTGGTGGAGCACCTATGGATGCTCAAGGGCAACGCCTAGCTCGACGTGTGATGAAATGAGTTTTTATTTGTTGAACTATATGAATTGTATTGATTTGTTGAACTATTTGATTTGTATTGATTTTTTGTGATGAACTACGTAATAAAAAATAGCTTCTGTTGAATTTGTGCGGAAGCACGCCGAATATGGGCCAAAATTGGTCAATTTGCGTCGATAGTGGGACAATTTGCGCCGAAAATGGGCTGAAAAGTGGGCCAATTTGCGCCGAAAGTGGGCCGTAATCGGCGTATGGGGGCGACCTTGGGGGCGGCGGCTGGGAACCCGACCGCCCCCATGCCGAATTTTCCGCCGGCGCGCCTCCCAGGCAGCGCTATTTCAATCCCCTGCAGGGCCGAACGGCTGGAGATGCTCTAATATACTCCTACCGCTAGCCATCGATGGCCTGCAGTAAAGTAAAACGCTGGGGAGAGGAAAACCATGGTGTGATGGTACAGAAACTAACTCGATCTGTCTATGTGCTATGCTGCTAGTACATTATTGATGGGGAACGTAGTAATTTCAAAAAAATTCCTACGCACACGCAGGATCATGGTGATGCATAGCAACAAGAGGGGAGAGTGTGTCCACGTACCCTCGTAGACCAAAAGCGGAAGCGTTATGACAACGCGGTTGATGTAGTCGTACGTCTTCACGATCCGACCGATCCAAGTACCGAATGCATGGCACCTCCGAGTTCAGCACACGTTCAGCTCGATGACGTCCCACGAACTCCGATCCAGCAGAGCTTCGAGGGAGAGTTCCGTCAGCACGACGGCGTGATGATGGTGATGATGATGCTACCGACGCAGGGCTTCGCCTAAGCACCGCTACGATATGACCGAGGTGGATTATGGTGGAGGGGGGCACCGCACACGGCTAAGAGAGATCAATGATCAACTTGTCTATCTATGGGGTGCCCCCTGGCCACGTATATAAAGGAGTGGAGGAGGGGAGGGGCCGGCCCTCTCTATGGCGCGCCCTGGGGAGTCCTACTCCCACCGGGAGTAGGATTCCCCCCCTTCCATGTAGTAGGAGTAGGAGAGAAGGAAAGGGAAAAGAGAAGAGAAGGAATGAGGGGGCGCCGGCCCTCCCCCTAGTCCAATTCGGACTAAGCCTTGGGGGGGCGCGTAGCCTCCCCCCTCTCTCTTTCCCCTAAAGCCCAATAAGGCCCATATACTCCCCGGCGAATTCCCGTAACTCTCCGGTACTCCGAAAAATACCCGAATCACTCGGAACCTTTCTGAAGTCCGAATATAGTCGTACAATATATCGATCTTTACGTCTCGACCATTTCGAGACTCCTCGTCATGTCTCCGATCTCATCCGGGACTCCAAACTACCTTCGGTACATCAAAACACATAAACTCATAATACCGATCGTCACCGAACGTTAAGCGTGCGGACCCTACGGGTTCGAGAACTATGTAGACATGACCGAGACACGTTTCCGGTCAATAACCAATAGCGAAACCTGGATGCTCATATTGGCTCCCACATATTCTACGAAGATCTTTATCGGTCAAACCGCATAACAACATAAGTTGTTCCCTTTGTCATCGGTATGTTACTTGCCCGAGATTCGATCGTCGGTATCTTAATACCTAGTTCAATCTCGTTACCGGCAAGTCTCTTTACTTGTTCCGTAATACATCATTCCGCAACTAACTCATTAGTTACAATGCTTGCAAGGCTTATAGTGATGTGTATTATCGAGTGGGCCCAGAGATACCTCTCCGACAATCGGAGTGACAAATCCTAATCTCGATATACGCCAACTCAACAAGTACCTTCGGAGACACCTGTAGAGCACCTTTATAATCACCCATTTACGTTGTGACGTTTGGTAGCACACAAAGTGTTCCTCCGGTAAACGGGAGTTGCATAATCTCATAGTCATAGGAACATGTATAAGTCATGAAGAAAGCAATAGCAACATACTAAACGATCAAGTGCTAAGCTAACGGAATGGGTCAAGTCAATCATATCATTCTCCTAATGATGTGATCCCGTGAATCAAATGACAACTCATGTCTATGGTTAGGAAACATAACCATCTTTAATTAACGAGCTAGTCAAGTAGAGGCATACTAGTGACACTCTGTTTGTCTATGTATTCACACATGTATTATGTTTCCGGTTAATACAATTCTAGCATGAATAAAAAACATTTATCATGAAATAAGGAAATAAATAATAACTTTATTATTTCCTTCAATTATCTCTAATGACGGCGAGCGCGCAACGTAAGAATCAAGATGCATGCTACGATCGAGCTGTCTGCACACCATATTTCCATTCCAGCGCAAGCTTTATCGTGCACGTCCCAGCAGCAGGCACGATGCGGTGCGGCCCTCTGCGCTCCCCCCCATGTGCCCATGAGCCCATGCCATTCCATTCCGATGCATGCAGTGCGGTGCTAGAGAGCCTCTCTGACGATAGTCTAGCTAGACAAGGAAAACGCTGGGAGCTGCCACTGCTAAGCAAGCACAGCCCGATCCGAAGCACCCACGCACGACGCGGCGAGGCCTTGCATGAGCATTTCGATGTTCATTCCCATCGTCCTCTATTCCCTCTGTTAGATGTTACAAATGATCTCAGGATCATCTAGTCTAAAACTGAACCACATCTAAGGTAGATAGGAGCAAACACACCTTAGATGACAAATATGTCATCATAATAAACTGGTATTTGCTGGAGATGATGGGGCTTCATCTGTGAAGCCCATCTCTTCTTCTTCTTTTTCCCTTCTCTGGCTTGTTCCTGCAAGTTGTAGAAAGAGCTGGAAGGCCCTTCCTGTGGCTGGCTGTGCTTACTGGATTGGGCAGCCGGGGAGCTTTTCCATATGCACGGGGTGCTCATCATGGTCCCATAGGGACTTCTCCCCTTTATATACATACATGCACAGTACCACAAGGGGACCCACCTGTCAGTTGATGTGGGTGCCCCCAATCAGGGCACTAAGTCAAATTGGTTTTTGCCAACTTGCTGCTGCTGCAGCTGGCCTTATCAGTTTAGCCTTAGTAGATCAACCAACATTCTCCCCCTCGATCGTAAGGCAAATCTTATAAGCCCATTCCTTAATAAAATGGCATACGAGATAAAAGGATTGCAACGGTCCGTTAGTATCGTAGAACCCAGTTACTACAATATACCACCTTATCTTGAAATGGAACTTCTTTAACTTAGGAGCTCCATAATCATAATTCTTACTTGAAAAATTTATGAGCTCATTCCTTTGTTGGAACTTATACAGAGCCAATAAGATACAATGGTCAATTAAGTACCATTGATCTAATTGACCATAGTACATCATTCCATCGAAGAAATGAACACCCTTAGGTTTGTGGGGAGATGGTGTTGCAATGGTCCCAAGAGTGCAGTTTCTCTTCATATATTCTTGTGCATATCCTTATGCGCGCGCTTTTGAAAAGAAGAGAAATAGGTTTTGCTTCCAGAATCATAAATTTGTCCCTAAATAATAGGCTGCCATTTAATCTTTATGACGGCAACATTATAAGGCAAGCCTCTTTAAATATGATACTTAACTTTAATACCTTTAGCATAACACTTATGAATTCATCATCAAGACATTAAACTTAAGTGGTGCTCAACACTTATGCCTTAGATTTAATAACTATTTGTTGAGCCTTAAAACTCAATTCATCAAGGCCTTGAATATGTTTGATTCTGGAATTATTCTTTCACAATGTCATAGGTCTGACAAATACCTTTTGACATATTACTCGAATAATTTGCACTCTTACATAATAAGTTCCGGGATAAATAATCTTAAGAAAACTCCTCATTCTTTAAACTCATATGGATTAGGGACATAAATCCATATCTTAAAAGTTTAGGGATTTAAGCATGCCTCAACTTTAATTTGCATTCTTCATGATGTCTTAAAGAGAATTGGGTAAAGCCATTCCACAATATGGCTCCCCCGCAAGGGTGAAACTTTTGTGGACAAAACTTTCATAAATTCACAACTTGCCAATTACCTTTAGCGGTCCACAACTTGGTGGTCACCTTATATGTTAAAACATAAGTATGCAATCCCTTAATGTGATGTATCACACATCATTACTTTAGTGCTTATGCCAACAAGGCAAAACTTTTCTTAATAATTTTCCAGGGGTCCAGTCCTGGACTTATGTCTGTCAGTTATCCCGGTGTCAAAACTTAAAGGGCACATAATAACTTAAACATTACTAACAATATAAGAAGAAAACTTATCGCCCTTGAGGGAGTAATCATAAATCTTTAGAATGAACTTTAATGCCCCCCTTTATGGACCAATCTTAGTGAATCTTTAGAACATGAAGAATATCACTAAGATTAATTTATTATCCCGAGGGAAAACCTCAGGTCTTATGCAATATCCCTATTGCTTATGGTCAATAAACATAATATTGACCAATCATAAATTCCTCATTAAGATTATTTCTTATTGAGCTTTGTACCGTTGTCAGATACTGATTGTCTTAAAACTAATTAATTAACATAATTTATTCCTTTATAATGCAAAAGGAAAAACTTTATGAAATTTCCATCTCCAAAAAAACTTAAATTTGGTGACCATGTGTCACCTTTTCATAATTTATTCCCTTAAACTCCCGTTTACATTAAATCTCTTTGAACAAGTCCTTTAGCTAGACGTGTTACTTAAACTTTAATAGAAACTTTTGCCAAGGATTACCTTGGCTATCTGGGAGTTCGGAATAGCTACTCTTTCGATGTCATCAATGGAGCTCATAATTGCCATAAAGCCCTTAGGATTAACAACTCTCCCTTTAGTTTTTTTAACATCATACTCTATTTCAGAGTACCATAATATTCATTATCCTCCTTTGGTTCTTTAGGAGGATCATTATGGAGAGCATAACTAAATCTTTTGTCTCGCTTAGGAGAAAAACTTATGTGACATAATATGGCATAAACATCAGAGGAAACATAATGGCTAATCATATGCTATTAACATTAAAAGAACAATTTAATTGTTCCTAATCACCATAATCATCATGCGCTAAGCTAATAATAATAATATTATTATTAATAATAATAATAATAATAATAATAGTAATATCTTAAGAGATGGAAACTCCAATTTTTTTTTGAATAAAAGTGGTACTTAACAAAAGCTCAACTTTCATTCATAAATCTTAGCCATAATTCCATAATTCTTAGCATTACTTAAAAAACAGAAAGTAAGAAATGGAATTTAAATTTAAACATACCAACATACCTTGGAAGTTCAATTGCTCCCCCTCGAAATGTGAACGGAGCTATTGCTCAACATTTCGATGAACTTCCAAAATGAATATTCCACTTTTAAAGGAGAAGTTAATAAAATCAACAACATGAATCGCATTATAGGAATGGAAGACGAAGAACTTTATTCAGTGCTAATGGAAAACTTCCAATAGTCTTTAACATTAGCCTCCATTGCAACTTTAAAACTTCACCTCAAAATATTTTGGTCCACGAGGCCATAATAATATCATACTTATAGTATCCAATTTTCTTATGGATACAAATCCTTTTTGACCTTAATTCCAGTCCACTTTATAAACTTTATTGTGAATAACATAATAAAGTGAACTGAAAAGCTCCGTAAATTCACCATGACTCAAGCCTTAAATCTTGAGTATTTTATGATCAATATGATCTCATAAGATTTTAAGAAGCTTTCAAACATACTTCATTAATGCCAGAAATAACTTCATAATGACTGAACTAGGGAATCACTGCCCTAGATCCTTACTGGCATACTCCCCCAGACCTTTACTGGGTTTTGCTCCCAACTGATAGTAATAGACAAGAAATTTATTTAATTCTTGTCAATGCCTTAGTAATCAAAGCTTCTTTAATGGGAGCTCATTAATTTTCATTATGCATGATCTCATGAAACAATTATATATTTATAAACTTAAATCATTACTTATGAGAAACATTAATTAAAACAGCCAAAAACATTATAGCTGAATTGAAAACATTAGCAATAGGGATAAATGTATGATCACAAGTTTTAATAGTGATCATGCAGAACATAATTCCTTATGTAAACATTAATCTTTAGAGAATTGCACATGTATCCAATCAACTTTGGTCAGAATGAATTCACGTGCCACAACTCATCCCAAAATAACATTAAGTCTCCAACCAAAGTTTCCCTTTGGCTCCATCTTAATTGGAGACAACTTAGTCGAAAGACAACTCAGTGATCATGATAATGATCACAGAAGCTTATAGCTTCAAAAAATCAATTGATCTAGGATTAATTAAATGATTTATGGCTATAATAAAAAACTTAATCAATTTATATAGCCATGAATCACAACATTAATCAGAGGCACTTGATCGCGGAAGCATACAAGTTAATTGGTTTATATCCTTTATTCAATTCCCCAAAAAATACCTTAATGTTTGTGGCCTATCTCAGAAAAAAATTGTCCAAAAGCCTTATGTATGAAAATTCTTTTCCCAGATCATAAACTTCTTTTGTTGATATGATTCACATCAGCTTTGGCCAGAAGTGTATCATAACAACACAATTTTGTGATCAAGTATTCATTAATCAGCTTTGGCCAGAATAACAAATACCAGTCACACTTTATGGCCTCTTCAAACTTCTTTTACTGTTCCAACTCACATCAGCTTTGGCCAGAAGTGAGCTAGAGCAGTAAAATATTTTGCAGTCAGATATTCGTCAACCAGCATTGGCCAGGATGACAAACATCAACCACACTTAATTAAAATCATGTCTCTTTATTCTTCTTTTATTGAACTGGTCCACATCAACTTTGGTCAGAAGTGGACAAGAACAATAAAATCTTGTAGTCATGTACCTACCAATCAACTTTGGCCAGAATGGTAAATACATACCACACTTAATTAAACAGAGACATTTAATAAAATAGCCTCATTAACTATGTATGGCTTAAGGACAAAATTTCTTTAGTGGGCAATTAATTATGACAATCCATGGTTTTGTTAGAACATACCCATGAAAAGTCAGCATTAGGTATTTTTATACCCACAAGTTTAGTCATAGTTTAAATCAAAAAAGGCCACTTGATTTCTTAAATAAATCAACCATTGATTGAATTTTGGGGAACATCATTATCATAAAAGCCTCATTCAGAGAATAATACGTTATTTGAGCAACCAACTTTAATTATCTTAGGGCTATTTCATAATTAGCATAATTGCTCATAAAGAGCATAAAACCCCAACTTAATTTAGTTGCTCAAAAACATTATCTAATTGAGGCCACACTAAAATTAAAACCTTAAAGCCTTCTTTGAACTTAAGTGGAATTACATTACTTTAGAACCAAAACCTAAGACAATGTCTTAAAACAATTAATTATAACATAATTGCCTTTAGAGAACATTAAGGATAACATGATACCATAATAATCGTTAAATATGGCAAAAGGATATAGTGATAATCATCATGATCATAGAATGCCAGAAAAGAAAATAACTAAACATAATTGAATTGCAACATAATTTCATAATGATCATAATGAAATTCAACATTAAAATAAAATTCCATAATGGAAGATAAATTTCATAATAACATGAATAATTTTAGCATGGCATAAAAGATATAAGGATATTACTAATAATAAAAGACAAATAATAAAATTGCATTAAAATAATTAAGCATGACACATAATATCTATCATGAATAAGTATAATATACCATGCATAATTTTTTGCCCTAAAACTCGCTTATTTTAGCCCAAAGGATTATTCTTAAAAGGAAAATTAATAAATAATTTTCCCGCATCAAAATTGGCCCATCGTAATTAGACATTATATTGGCATAATTTTTTTTTGGAATTATTAACAGTGCATAAACATTATTTATAATGTTTTAACAAACTGAATAAATGCACTGAAAATAATTAAATATGCCAAACTTAATATGTCTTAAAACAGACCATTAATTTGTTTTGCCCAGTAGCAAAATTCCCTTAAAAAGAAAAATTTGCTATGGGCTAACTTAACCTGGGCCAGAGCCATAGCCGAAAAGAGCCCAAAAGGAGCTGCCGGGCTGCGTCGAACAAAACAGCCCCCAGCCACATTACCCCAAAACCCTAGCTTCATTCCACTCCTTCCCCTTCCTCTCCTCTGCCCGACGGCGCATCAAGCAAGCGAGGGAGGCAACAGCGTCGGGCACTTGTCGCGGCTGAGGAAGAAGATGGCGCCGGCGAGTCCCTTTCGCTGGAGTCCCGTGCGGCTTTGGCCTGCGCGAGGCTCCGTCGAGCGGTACTCTACCGTGCCCTTGCGAGGCGGACGGCGGGGCCGCTCGGGTATGAGCCCGAGTGTGCTCATAAACGTAAGGAGGTGGTCATGGCGGCGCCGTACAGCGACGGCGAGCACCGTAACCCCAAGGTGAGCGTCCGCTACCCTTGATTTCTTTAGAATTAGGATTTGGGTTCCTCAATTTTGAGGAGAAAAAATTGGGGATTTCGTCAGCTAGGGTTCCGGATTTGGGGAAAAAACCTTGGAGATTACATGAAATTGGTTTTATTCCCCTCATATCTTAGCTTAAACTGAAAGCCCTAAGCTTAATTTTGGGCCAAAGCTTAAGGATTTGTCAACTAGGATTTCGGGATGTGGAGATTTAACATAAAAAGTTGCTTAATTTACTTCAATCTCCACTTATCTCACTTAAACCAGAAACCCTAGGTCCTTAGCTTACTTAAACAGCATATGAGCTTGATTAGGGCATGTGCTTAAACACTTAGGGCCAAAACTTAGATAATTTGGTATCTAAGGTTTCGGGATTTGGGGATTTCTCTTAGAAATTACTTAATTTGAAGCAATCCCCTCTGTCCTTATGCTTAAACCCGAAGCCCTGGATCCAAATAAGCTTATGTGTGCAACAAAAATTGCACCTTTAGCGCTAAAATTTTAGGGGATTTTGGGCTAAACAGAAAACAATCTTAACTTGAGCATAAGAACAGCCAATCATGAGCATAATATGCCTGCACACGAGCGTCTAAGGCATATACCTTAGCTTAGTAACAACATAAACACATAAATATATAATTATATGCCCCTTGCAGCAGCAAATAAGCAAGAAATGGGTTCAGTCTTAAGACTAGGTGGCTCTGGTGCCATTGTTAGATGTTATAGATGATCTTAGGATCATCTAGTCTAAAACTGAACCACATCTAAGGTAGATAGGAGCAAACACTCCTTAGATGACAAATATGTCATCATAATAAACTGGTATTTGCTGGAGATGGTGGGGCTTCATCTGTGAAGCCCATCTCTTCTTCTTTTTCCCTTCTCTGGCTTGTTCCTGCAAGTTGTAGAAAAAGCTGGAAGGCCCTTCCTGTGGCTGGCTGTGCTTACTGGATTGGGCAGCCGGGGAGCTTTTCCATATGCACGGGGTGCTCATCATGGTCCCATAGGGACTTCTTCCCTTTATATACATACATGCACAGTATCACAGGGGGACCCACCTGTCAGTTGATATGGATGCCCCCAATCAGGGCAGTAAGTCAAATTGGTTTTTGCCAACTTGCTGCTGCTGCAGCTGGCCTTATCAGTTTGGCCTTAGTAGATCAACCAACACCCTCCTCTTCCCAGGCCTACTAATTGCGCGCGCAACGCTCCATCTCGCCTTCTCCACCTCTTCTTCTCCCCGGCCTTCTTCTACTTCCTCTGCGGGGTGCAACATGCGGTTCGTGCTCTCAGTCGCCTCCTTCTACCGCAACAAGGGCGCCGGCCGGGCGGGCCCCATGGACTTCCCATTCCTCCTTAGCCGCAGAATCAATCGCGACCAGCGCTATCGGCACTGCGCCACCTTCTTGCTGGCTGTCCCCGCGTTCGGAGGTTACACCGCCGTCTTCGGGTCCGCCTGGCGGACGCTCCGCCTGCTCGATGCTCCGGGTGAGATCGTCCTGCTAGCAGGGGCCGCGTGCATCGCAGGGGCGGTGTACCTCGCCGTGGTGCTCCGCGTGGCCTGCGTGGTGTCGCTGCTCGAGAACGCCCACGGGTTCGGCGCCTTGTGAAGGAGCCGCGAGCTCCTCACCGGAAAGTTCTGGGCGGCGGCCACCGTCTTCGCTGTGCTTGATGGCTGCTTCGTAGCCGTGCTGATGGCCTTCCCGACGGTGACGGCGGAGGACGCGATGGGCGGCATGGGCCTCGGCCAGTTTGCTGCGGTGGCGATGATGACAGCAATGTTGTGCGTGGTCATGGCGGGGACGCTGGTGGCGCAGCCCGTGGTCTACCTTGTGTGCAAGAACTACCACCAGAACCCAAGAACACTACTAGAGGTTTGACATCGTCGGCGACAATGGGGCGTGAAGCAAACCCTGGCGTGGAGCTGCATCCTGCAAAGCCTGATAGTAATGCTATTTAAGTTGTGTTTCTACTACAATTACTAAGTAAGTTGCTGCGTGAAGCAAAGCCTGGCGTGGAGCCGTGGATTTGCATCCTGCAAAGCCTGGTAGTAATGGTAATTAAGTTGTCTTTCTACTCGCCAATTAGGTTTTTCTTCGGCGAAACTAGACAATTCAGTAAGTTGCTCCCGGCAGCTACGGTACTACTTATTTGGTTTGCTATTGGATATGTGTGTGAGTTAATCTGTAGTACTGCTGCAATTCTTGAGAGTATCAACTGTTACAGATTATGTGCAATGGGAGGAGCTTTATAAGTGTGGGGGAGTATTTATGCCATTGTTTTTCTTTTGGGTTTGAACATTTTCCAGTAAAAAAAAGGTCATGCACTGGAATTTGGCTTCACATGCCTTCACATTGTGTCATTGTGACAGATGGATAACGTCGTTTGATACATGAATGATCTTGAATTAATCAAATACTAATCATATCGAGAATTCAATATCTGCGTGTATGCCTCCAAACACGCCCTATACATATTGCAATTGTGACAATTTATTTTTCTGAACAAATGGATAATGCTCCTCGTGCATTTTTTTCCCGGAAAAAATGTATGATCCTTATACTCGTATAAAAGTTTGTTGTGCCCGTGTCTATATTGCAACCACATCATGGTTAGGAGACCTATATGGTGTTAATTTGGAGCTTCGAAGAGTTATTTCTTTGAAATGTGTCAATTTGGGTGACAAAGAAGTACGTTTAGAACTTATAGTGGATATTCTTCCGGTGCCATGCCACCTTAATTTCGGCCTTTGGATTTTACTTGTAACAGTTTTGCAACGAATTTGGGTGTGCAACTTCAAATGCATGGAGATGCTCGGGTGGCCATCCATCATCTAAAAGAAATATCGGAAAAACAATCCCTTCTACGTAGTACTGCATACATAAGAAAAAACCTCACGTATGCTCACTAGTGAATAGTAAATTAGGACCGCTCTTTCCTTTCCCAGAGAAAGAGGCGATCTCATCTTCCGCTCGTGCACGAACGCCACTCCGGCGCCAGATCCTGGCGGCTCCCCTCCCCTGACGGCCTTTGTGGTCGTCGGTGTGGACGGGAGTCGCCGGATCTCGCGTGTGGATCCTGTATAGCAGTAGGTTTAGGGCCGAGCAGTCTATCTTTTGTGCCTGTCGGTGGTTTTCACGGCGGCATGGAATAAGGCTCCAGTTCATCCCTCGTCGAGGCGATTCGCGCGGTTGACAGCGGATCTGGGTGCCAGTGTTTCGCGGCTTGGTTGGCATGGCGGCGGTGGCGACCAAGTGTTCGGGGTTGTGTGCTCCAGACCTGCCTCCGCCTGGGTGGTGCTCCCTCCGGCATCATTCTTTGGTCTGGGTGCTTGTACTGGAGATGTGTGGCCGGTGTTTTTCGTCTCGGTGGCGGACACGGCGGTGTGCGCGAGAAGATGTGGTCTGTGCAGGTTATGTGGCTTGTGGCGGCAGATTCGGCGACTCTCCCCCGACATCATCGGATGGAGGAACCGTTTCTGGGGCTGAGGAGCATGGGGATGGACCCCGGTAAACGCTCCATAGCGACAATGGCCTCGCCGGTTACGGTGGGCCTCTTATTCGACTCAGAAAGCCAATTCGGCGATGGTGCGACCTCAGTTCATATGATGTCGGCTTCCTGTGTCTCTCCCCGGCGTTCGTCTCGGCGGCGACGATGGGCGGCTTCAGGTGTTGGGCTTCGTGTGCTCAGGGACTCCCAGGGAGTTGATTGCAATCTTCGTTATTTTGTGAGGGTCTTCTTTGCACTTGTATTGGGACTTCTGTCCTCCAGTGTTTTATGTTTGTTTCTGCGTGTGGGTTATGTACTCCTTTATTTGTTGATATATAATGAAGCATGCAGTACTCTAAAAAAAAAAGTGAACAGTAAATTCATAAAAGAAAATTACAAAATAAAACTCTTGCCTTCTTTGAATTAGAAAATAAAAACGGAATAACTATAAATATTACACATATAATTTTTTCAACACAAGGCACAAAATTCATATGTTTTCACGAAGTTTTCAAGCACATAAAAGTACCTAAGCATATGTATGTTTTGTCTTTTTGGAACTGTTTGACATTTTAAAATATTTTATTTGCTTCCGAAGGAAAAACACAAGAGTTTGCTAACAGACGAGGAAAACCACCCTAATTAAGTTTGGCGGTCGGTGTCAATTTGGACGGCTGAGCTGCTCGGTGCTCGCCGCCGATGGATGGGTAATGGAAGATAAAACCGGAGGCTATCTGAATCTCTGCGGTTGATCGTGCAATTAAAAGCATTCCGGCGAGTGCAAACAAAACAAAAATGCCTTGCCTCACTTTTTTTTTCTTTTCACTTTCTTTGCTTTCCCCCTTGTCAGTTGTCACTTTGTTCATCTCTCTGTACATATTCTCCCAGCATACAAATAGAAAAGGCCAGCATTTGCTGGGTGGTTCAAAGAAAACTATGGTGCCACCTTTCACCACAAACCAAGAATCCAAGATGGAGAGGAGCGTGAGGTCCGGCCGGTCATAGCAGCAGCAGCCGGTGGGGGTGGGCCGGCCGTGTCAGTGGCAGCGAAGGCAAGCCCGTCGCGTCGTTCCGCCGGGTCCAGCTGCTCGTCTCTCTCTCGGTTGACACGTACTACACGCTAGTGCCTAGAGATGGCTCAGCTGGTTTCCGTTTCCGGCAAAGCATCCACCGTCGAGCCCAGCATCGACGCAAAAATGGCAAAAGGTCAGGCGAGGCACGACGCGGCCACCCTTACGTCTCCATCGGCGATGCAACCTTAATGGCCGCCCACAGCTACTTCTACTAGGTAGTAGTAGTAGGAGAGTAGCGAGTACGTGCTTGCTTGCTTTCGTGGCCATGGCCCCATGCACGCAGCTGATCGTCTCAACTGAAAGCAAAGTGTGAAACGCGCGGCCAAGGTCTATTCCTCAAAAGTGTTTAAATCTCAAAGCACCTCTATTCCGGTGCAAGAAACGAACCGATGCCGCCCATGGTCTGAACTGAAACCAAAGTGTGAAAGTGAAACGCTGGTGAACTCTTCAGATCCAGAGCATGCATGCATGTCTAAAACATATTTCCTCATGTGTTACCAATATGAATTTAACGGATGCTCCTCGCAAAAAAAAAAAAAAGAATTAACAGATGCATGCTCTGGAGAGTACTCCACGTGTCCACCATACCACAGAATGAAAAACATGCAGACGCATGCCACCTTCCATTGTTACTACTAGGGTTGTCATCGTCAAATTATACATTTTTCTCTGTGTATAGACGTTGAAGATAACATGTACCAACTTTCCCCTCAAAAGAAAAAAAACGTGTACGAACTCTAACTCTAATGGCAAACACAGCACGTTCTACTCTAAACCATGTTCACCTGCCATTTTAGTCATTAACGGTAAAAAACAAGTGTGGAGAGACCCACCACTCATACGGGTCGGCCAGGCAATACCTTAGCGGCCGCCCCGTCTTCTTCCATTCCCCAGCACCTCACCGCCATCGGAGGAAGCTGACGAGCAAAGCCTGCCTGGCGGGTGGCGGCGTGCTCTCCTTGAGCTAAAGGAGTCCTCGCGGATGGAGTGATGTGGCTACACCTCTAGCACATGATTAATCCACATATTCAGATTTGCCCACCTACATAAAAGCAAGAAGTTGAATAAGCGTTTACTGCCTTTTGTCTTGAGATACATATAACATTCAAGCATAGAAAATAAAAATACCTTAGCTTGTCCAGGTAATGACAGGATTCAGCTCACCAAGTGAAATGCGTAGATTATTAGTGTTATGGAAGCCTCAGTGGAAGAAAGCGTGAACATAAGCTGAGTAAAATTGGACAAGGAAAGCCACATTAACTGATGTTTTTCAGCTCTCAATATAACTGACTATGGTTAGGACTGGTTGAAAAGAACAATCAGAAGGAAAGCCAGACAACGAGAGACAAAAGAACATAATCTTCCATATGAATTGCAAATGTTTAGTTTGATGCGGAGATGACACATTATTTGATTCTAAACACTCCTGCCAGGAAGAAGAGTTCGTTAGACGTGTCTTAGGACTTCCTCCTCGTCAATCAATCAACTAATAACAAAGAAAAAGTGGAGCTGGCTGATCGACTGGCGTGTTGGTATGCACGGGCACAACATGCCGTCAGATATAAGTAGTGTAATTAGGTCAGCTTGCTCTTGGATGATTAAACTGTAAGAGCATCTCCACTCGCCTCCCCCCCCCTCTAACAGGCCCCCCAGGGCGCCTTTTTTAGTGCCAGCGGAGAAAAATCGGCCCAGTCACGCCCTCAGCTTCTCGTTTATCGCCGGTTTGGGCCGAAATAACAACCGGCAAACCCGAGCCGAACCCAGCCCCCCGGGGGGCGCCTAGGGGCGCCGGCCGAAGCGAAAAGGCGCGTGGGACCGCGCTGTCGGCGACAGACAGGCCTATTCCCGCCGTTTTCTCCCCTTTTCCCTCTATTTCCTTATTGCTTCCCCCTTCTCCCCCGCCGCTCCTGCCATTCTCCTCATCAGATCCTGCCGCCATGTGATACGTCTCCAACATATCTATAAATTTTGATTATTCCATGCTATTATATTATCTGTTTTGAATGTTTTATATGCATTAATATGCTATTTTATATAATTTTTGGAACTAATCTATTAACCTAGAGCCCAGTGCCAGTTTATGTTTTTTTCCTTATTTTTGAGTTTTACAGAAAAGGAATATCAAACGGAGTCCAAACGGAATATAACTTTCGCGGTGATTTTTCTTGGACCAGAAGACACCTACGTAACTTGGAGAGAGGGCCAGAAGGTTCCCGAGGAGGCCACAAGCCTGCAGGGCGCGCCGCAGGGGGGGGGGGGGCGTCCTCTGGCTTGTGGGCCCCTCGGAGGTCCTCTAACCCTAGTTCCACCTCTATAAATTCCAAAATATTTCCCAAACATCAGAAGCGTCCACCAAAATATTTTTTCGCCGCCGCAAGCCCCTGTTCCCATGAGATCCCGTCTTAGGGCCTTTTCCGACGATCTGCCGGAGGGGTGTTCGATCACGGAGGGCCTCTACATCAACCTTGCTGCCCTTCCGATGATGCGTGAGTAGTTTACCACAGACCTACGGGTCCATAGCTAGTAGCTAGATGGCTTCTTCTCTCTTTTTGATCTTCAATACAATGTTCTCCTCGATACTCTTGGAAATCTATTCGATGTAATATTTTTTGCGGTGTGTTTGTTGAGATCCGATGAATTGTGGATTTATGACCAGATTATCTATGAATATTATTTGAGATTTCTCTGAACTCTTTTTATGCATGATTAAGATATCTTTGTATTTCTCTTCGAACTATCGGTTTGGTTTCGCAAACTAGATTGGTTTTTCTTGCAATGGCAGAGGTGCTTAGTTTTGGGTTCAATCTTGCGGTGTCCTCACCCAGTGACAGAAGGGGTAGCGAGGCACGTATTGTATTTTTGCCATCAAGGATAAAAAGATGGGGTTTATATCATATTGCTTGAGTTTATCCCTCTACATCATGTCATCTTACTTAAGGCGTTACTCCGTTCTTATGAACTTAATACTCTAGATGCATGCTGGATAGCGGTCGATGTGTAGAGTAATAATAGTAGATGCAGAAAGGAGTCGGTCTACTTGTCACGGACGTGATGCCTATATTCATGATCATTGCCTTAGATATCGTCATAACTTTGCGCTTTTCTATCAATTGCTCAACAGTAATTTGTTTACCCACCGTATGCTATCTTCAAGAGAGAAGCCTCTAGTGAAACCTATGGCCCCCGGGTCTATTTTCCATCATATATTTTCAGATCTATAAACCAAATAACCCAAAAATACCCTGCTGCACTTTATTTATATTTACTTTAGTTTGCTCTTTTATTTATCTTTTATACCTATCTCTATTAGATCTCACTCTTGTTCGTGACCGTGAAGGGATTGACAACCCCTTTTTCGCGTTGTGTGCAAGTGTTTGTTAGTTTGTGCAGTTGCATAGATTGGAGATTTGCTTGTGTCTCCTACTGGATTGATACCTTGGTTCTTAACTTAGGAAAACTTTTATCTCTACTTTGCTTCATCACCCTTTCCTCTTCAAGGGAAAAATCAACGCAAGCTTAAGAAGTAGCAGGAAGAATTTCTGGCGCCGTTGCCGGGGAGGTTCTACATCAAGCCTACCAAGTACCTATCATAAACTCTCATCTCTTGCATTACATTATTTGCCATTTGCCTCTCGTTTTCCTCTCCCCCAGTTCTAAAATGTTTTCAGAAAACACAAAAATATTTGCCTTTTTATTCGCCCTTCTTTCGTTCGTCTTTTCATTGCTTTTCGTTTGCTTGTGTGCTAGATCGCTTGTTTTGCTATCATGGCTAGTCCTCCTACCATTGCTAGTACCCCTGAAAGTGAGGTTCTCAATTTTAAATAAAGGGAGGGGGAAAATTTAAAAGATGCTTGGTATAGAATTTGCAATGCTCAAAATAGATCTACTCGTAAGTAATCTACTACCGTTCTCCTCCATAATTTTTATGTGGGTGTTACTACTTGGTATAGATATGTTCTAGATACCATTACTGGAGGTAATTTCTTGGGTAGCCATACTTTGGATGCTTATAATGCTATGATAGATTTGGTAGGCTCACCACCACTCATGGTTAATGAAACAGTTTTAACTTTGGAACATGTGATGCAAAGACTTGATATTATTGAGAATAAAATTTCTACCGTAGAGCTTATTGAAAACTTGGATAAGAAGATCCATAATCACATTACTCAAATTGGATCAAAGGTAGGAATCACTTTAAAGAATCTAAAGGAAAAGGAACCCATAGTTAATGAGAAAATAGATCAAGGTTCTACTAGAATTGATAAGCTAGAAGATATTATTACCAACTTGGGTTCCGCTTTTACCTCTGTTAAAACTACTCCAAATTTTCCTCCTACTAAAGCTACTAAGTTTATTTATGTTCCTAAAAATAAGGGTGAATAATCTAGTAAAGGAAACGAAGATCTTAAGATGATAAGTGTTTATCCTAGCTTTATCAATATCATTAAGGAACCAAATGCTACAAGTGAATTTCTTGATTTCTTACCTAGGAGTGTGATTATCAATAAATCCAAAGAATCTCCTAGGGGTTACAAGTGTGCAATTCAAGAATTAAATACCAAAGATGACAATACCTAGATCTATGTTTTATGCCTAGCTAGGGGCGTTAAACAATAGCGCTTGTTGGGAGGCAACCCAATTTTATTTTTATGTGTTTTGTTTTTGGTTCTGTTTTTCAATAAATACACATTATTACCTCTGTAATAATTGTGTTTTGGTGTTTTAATTAGTGTTTGAGCCAAGCGAGACCTTTGGGATGCTTTGGTATATCGTTGATTTGGTTTTGCTGAAAAACAGAAACTTTTGCGTCCAGTAACAGAATTGTTTAAATTCACTGGAGCGTGGAAAAATTCTGTAATAATTGTGTTTTGGTGTTTTAATTTTTCAGAATGTTTGGAGTTAATGAAGTATGATTAATATTTTGGTTACTACAGAGTGTTCTTGTTTTTGGCAGATTCTGTTTTCTATGTGTTGTTTGCTTATTTTGATGAATCTATGGGTAGTATCTGGGGGTATGAACCATGGAGAAGTTGGAATACAGTAGATATAACACCAATATAAATTAAGAATGAGTTCACAACAGTACCTAAAGTGGTGATTTATTTTATTATACTAACAGATCTTATGAGTTTTCTGTTGAGTTTCGTGTTGTGAAGTTTTCAAGTTTTGGGTAAGATTTGATGGACAACGGAATAAGGAGTGGCAAGAGCCTAATCTTGGGGATGCCCAAGGCACCCCAAGGTAATATTCAAGGACAACCAAACATCTAAGCTTGGGGATGCCTCGGATGGCATCCCCTCTTTTGTCTTCAATCCATTGGTAAATTTACTTGAGGCTATATTTTTATTCACCACATGATATGTGTTTTGCTTGGAGCGTCTTGTATGATATGAGTCTTTGCTTTTTAGTTTGCCACAATCATCCTTGTTGTACACACATTTTGAGAGGGACACGCATTAATTGTGAATTTATTAGAATACTCTATGTGCTTCACTTATATCTTTTGAGCTAGGCAGTTTGCTCTAGTACTTCACTTATATCTTTTTAGAGCACGACGGTGGCTTTATTTTATAGAAATTGTTGAACTCTCATGCTTCACTTATATTATTTTTAGAGTCTTAAACATCGTGGTAATTTGCTTAGGTTATGAATTTAGTCCTAATATGATGTGCATCCAAGAGGGGTATAATAAAAACTTTCATATAAAGAGCATTGAATAAGATGAGAAGTTTGATTCCTTGCATTTGTTTTGAGATATAAAGATTGTGATATTAGAGTCATGCTAGCGAGTAATTGTGGATTGGTAGAAATACTTGTGTTAAAGTTTGTGATTCCCGTAGCATGCACGTATGGTGAACCGTTATGTGATGAAGTCAGAGCATGATTTATTTTTTGATTGTCTTCCTTATGAGTGGCGGTCGGGGATGAGCAATGGTATTTTTCCTACCAATCTATCCCCCTAGGAGCATGCGTATAGTACTTTGTTTTGATCGCTAATAATTTTTAGCAAGAAGTATGTGAGTTCTTTATGACTAATGTTGAGTCCATGGATTATACGCACTCTCACCCTTCCATCATTGCTAGCCTCTCTAGTACCGCGCAACTTTCGCCGATGCATTAAACCCACCATATACCCTTCCTCAAAACAGCCATCATGCCTACATATTATGGCATTTCTATAGCCATTCCGAGATAATATTGCCATGCAACTTTCACCATCCCGTTTATTATGACACATACCATCATTGTCATATTGCTTTGCATGATCATGTAGTTGGCATAGTATTTGTGGCAAGGCCACCGTTCATATTTTTTACATGTCACTCTTGATAATTGCACATCCCGACACACCGCCGGAGGCATTCATATAGAGTCATATCTTGTTCTAGTATCGACTTGTAATTCTTGAGTTGTAAGTAAATAAAAGTGTGATGATCATCATTATTAGAGCATTGTCCCATGTGAGGAAAGGATGATGGAAGCTATGATTCCCTCACAAGTTGGGATGAGTCTCCAGAATTTATAAAAAATAAAAGAGGCCAAAGAAGCCCAAACAAAAAAAAGAGAAAAAAATGAGAGAAAAGAGAGAAGGGATAATGTTACTATCCTTTTTCCACACTTGTGCTTCAAAGTAGCACCATGATCTTCATGATAGAGAGTCTTCTATTTTGTTACTTTTATATACTAGTGGGAATTTTTCATTATAGAACTTGGCTTGCATATTCCAATGATGGGCTTCCTCAAATTGCCCTATGTCTTCATGAGCAAGCAAGTTGGATGCACACCCACTTAGTTTGTTTTTGAGATTTCATACACTTATAGCTCTAGTGCATCCGTTGCATGGCAATCCCTACTCACTTGCATCGATATCAATTGATGGGCATCTCCATAGCCCATTATTTTGCCTAGTTGATGTGAGACTTTCTCCTTCTTTTTGTCTTCTCCACAACCACCATATTCTATTCCACCTATAGTGCTATATCCATGGCTCACGCTCATGTATTGCGTGAAAGTTGAAAAAGTTCGAGAACATCAAAAGTATGAAACAATTGCTTGGCTTGTCATCGGGATTGTGCATGATGAAATACTTTGTGTGATGAAGATGGAGCATAGCCAGACTATATGATTTTGTAGGGATAACTTTCTTTGGCCATATTATTTTGAGAAGACATGATTGCTTTATTAGTATGCTTGAATTATTATTGTTTTTATGTCAATATTAAACTTTTGTTTTGAATCTTATGGATCAGAATATTCATGCCACAATAAAGAAGATTACATTGATAAATATGTTAGGTAGCATTCCACATCAAAAATTCTGTTTTTATCATTTACCTACTCGAGGACGAGCAGGAATTAAGCTTGGGGATGCTTGATACGTCTCCAACGTATCTATAAATTTTGATTGTTCCATGCTATTATATTATCTGTTTTGGATGTTTTATATGCATTACTATGCTATTTTATATTATTTTTGGGACTAACCTATTAACCTATAGCCTAGTGCCAATTTCTGTTTTTTCCTTGTTCTTGAGTTTTACAAAAAAGGAATATCAAACGGAGTCCAAATGGAATAATACTTTCGTGATGATTTTTGTTCGACCAGAAGACACCTACGTAACATGGAGAGAGGGCCAGAAGGTTCCCGAGGAGGCCACAAGCCTGTAGGGCGCGGCCCAGGGGGGGCGCCCCCTAGCTTGTGGGCCCCTCGGAGGTCCTCTAACCCTAGTTCCACCTCTATAAATTCCAAAATATTCCCCAAACATCAGAAGCGTCCACCAAAATACTTTTTCGCTACCGCAAGCCTCTGTTCCCGTGAGATGCCATCTTGGGGCCTTTTCCGGTGATCAGCCGGAGGGGGATTCGATCACGGAGGGCCTCTACATCAACCTTGCTGCCCTTACGATGATGCGTGAGTAGTTTACCAATAGACCTATGGGTCTATAGCTAGCAGCTAGATGGCTTCTTCTCTCTCTTTGATCTTCAATACAATGTTCTTGGAGATCTATTCGATGTAATACTTTTTTGCGGTGTGTTTGCTGAGATCCGATGAATTGTGGATTTATGATTAGATTATCTATGAATATTATTTGATCTTCTCTGAACTCTTTTATGCATGATTAAGATAACTTTGTATTTCTCTTTGAACTATCGGTTTGGTTTGACCAACTAGATTGGTTTTTCTTGCAATGGGAGAGGTGCTTAGTTTTGGGTTCAATCTTGCGGTGTCCTCACCCAGTGACAGAAGGGGTAGCGAGGCATGTATTGTATTGTTGCCATCAAGGATAAAAAGATGGGATTTATATCATATTGCTTGAGTTTATCCCTCTACATTATGTCATCTTACTTAAGGTGTTACTGCGTTCTTATGAACTTAATACTCTAGATGCATGCTGGATAGTGGTCGATGTGTGGAGTAATAGTAGTAGATGCAGGCAGGAGTCGGTCTACTTGTCACGTACGTGATGCCTATATTCATGATCATTGCCTTAGATATCATCATAACTTTGCGCTTTTCTATCAATTGCTCAACAGTAATTTGTTTACCCACCATATGCTATCTTCAAGAGAGAAGCCTCTAGTGAAACCTATGGCCCCGGGTCTATTTTCCATCATATATTTTCAGATCTATAAACCAAAAAACCCAAAAATACCTTGCTGCACTTTATTTATATTTACTTTAGTTTGCTCTTTTATTTATCTTTTATACCTATCTCCATTAGATCTCACTCTTGTTCGTGACCGTGAAGGGATTGACAACCCCTTTTTCGCGCTATGTGCAAGTGTTTGTTAGTTTGTTTAGGTGCATAGATTGGAGACTTGCTTGTGCCTCCTACTGGATTGGTACCTTGGTTCTTAATTGAGGGAAATACTTATGTCTACTTTGCTGCATCACCCTTTCCTCTTCAAGGGAAAAATCAAAGCAAGCTCAAGAAGTAGCACCATGCCACCGAAGAAGTATTCGGCCCCTCGCCCCGCTGCTGATTCCACCCAGTCAAAGCAGAGGAAGCGAAGGGCACCCATGGCAAGACCAGCGGGCTTGTCGAACACCGAGTGGAGGGCGGATGTTCTGCGCCAGGAGGCGGTCACAACTGACCGGCGGAACAGGCTCATCACCAAGAGGGCGAGGGAAACGGCGGCGGTGGCGGAGCGGGGAGAAGCGTCTCGCGCGGGGATGATGAACCCGCCCGGCTACTGCCCACAAGCCACGTGGGGGAGTCAGCAGAGCGTCGCGTCGCCGGCCAACTTCTCGCCGCCGCCACCGCCGCCGCTCTGGGAGTACGCACCCTCGCCTGGCTACTCCGACGGCGACGCGCATGGCGGTTTCAACCCCAACATCACCTTCCCGCATGGCGCGCCGCCGCGTACCTCCCCCTCCGGCTTCAACCCCAACCCGCGTACTCCCTCCCCCGTGTTCAACACCGGCCTAAACACCTAGTACAGCTACTCGCCGCCGACGTACTCAGCCTCGCCTGCGCCGCCTCTGCGCCGAGGCGCCCTACCCTTCACACCCGGCTCGGCGCCACAGTTCAGCCATACCGACGCCACCGACGCTGACATGGACGAGATCATCATGAGCGACTCTGTTGCCACCGCTTCCTGCCCCGGTTTCTGTGCACAAGACAAAATGGTGGACACCGCCATCGACATGGACGACGAGCTCGACGACACCGAGGAGGAGGTGGAGGAGGAAGAACAGGCGGAGGCAGAGCCGGAAGCAGCGCCAAAAGGGATAAAGAAGAAGCGGGTGCCCAACGCCAGGCCCGGTGAACCTCGTGTCAAGTGGACGTCCAAGGAAGACGAGTGCCTCACCGAAGCGTGGAAGACAGTCAGCATCGACCCGATCACCGGCTCGAATTAGAACACCGACACGTACTGGAGAAGGATCAAGACGGTGTTCGATGAGCACAAGTTGGTCGACCCCGACTTCAGCAACATCCACATGGACCACGGCGAGAAGGCCATGGCGAATCACTGGGCGATGATCCAGACGGCCTGCAACAAGTGGCATGGGATTGTCGAGCAGGTCGCGGCTCGCCCGGAAAGTGGCGCCAACGTCGAGGGGCAGGTATGGCCATAGTTTGCCGGCCCAGTTCGTCTTCGTGTACTTCGCCGTCACTTTTTGTCCTCGTCTGTGCAGATGGTTCAGATGTTCAACATGTTTCGCCAGGACAATGATGACCAAGAGTTCATGTTCCTTCATGTGTTCTCCAGGATTGAGTCATGCGAGAAGTGTAGGGAGGCCCAGCTCACTCTCCCCAAGGCCAAGGAGACCTACAAGCCGAACGCGCCTGCCTCGGTGGTGGCAGAAGGGCGCCCTGATGGCAATAGGACAGCCAAAGCGGCTAGGGACGCGGCGCCCGCTGCCGAACGGATGCAATCTTCGATCGAGCAGTGCATCGCCGATGCGAAGAACAGCGCCGCCAAGAGGGAGGAGAAATCTGATGCAAGGTGGTCGGCTTTGATGACGAAGCAGGACGTCAAGCTCGACCTTCTCAGGACCAACATCGCTGTGAAGAAGAGGAACACCGACCTGGCGTTCTTGATGGCGGCAGACATGTCGACGATGGACGAGCAAGTGAAGGCGTGGTGCCTGGCGGAGCGCGGTCTCATCTTGAACCAGATGCCCAGGTTGGCAGCGACCACCGCCCCTACGCCCATGACGACAACACCAACGACAATGCCCAGCCCGAGCAATGAAGCCACGCCAACGCTGACGACCAACCCGTGCAATGAAGCCACGCTGATGCCGAGCCCGAGTACGCCCACGCCGACCCCGGCCAGTCTCGCGGCAGAGGAGCCTGCCGTTTGATGCGTTCCATGTCTATGATTCCTTCCTTTTGATCACCGAACTTTTGGGTGTGATTGATCACCGAACTGTGGCATGGTGATCGCCGAACTTGTGGCATGATGATCGCCGAACTTGTGGCGTTTTTTGGCAGCGGGAAAGACAAGTTTGAATTTCTTGGCGTCTGGGGGCCGAAACCTGGGGGCGCAACTGGAAACTCGATCGCCCCCAGGGCGAAAAAACCGACGGCGCAATCACCAAAAGGCATTCGCCGGGTGCCCTGGGGGGCCAAACGGCTGGAGATGATCTAATCAACCAATGAATTACCATGGGGTTGTAAATTGCAACGCCAGGAGGCTGGAGAGCAGCAGCACAAGCATTTAGTGCAGTGGACATACTACTTTTCTTTTGATGACTGCATTAGCTCAAAGGGTAACATTTTGCATCAAACACCCCAAACCTTTTGTTTTATTACAAACAGGTTCCTGTCATTTTGCATGAAACACCCCAAACCTTTTGTTTTCTTACAAACAAGGCCAAAATTTTGACAAGTCAGGGCAATGTTCATTCTAAATTTCAGCAGCATAACGCGTTGGGAAGGTTTTTTATTTTACACGCAAGTCAGGTCAAGCACCGCATGCCACTACAACAACAAATCCACCACCAGCTCATTCCTTTTTTTGCACATCCACCAGCTCCTTCCTTCTAATTACTATACCTGAAAAATACACCACCGTCGCTCCTTTGCAACCCCATAGCTACATGTAAAATTTCCAGCATCCGCTTGTGTTCCGGATTTTGGATCACTACCCTACAATGCCTCCAACAAGCTTAATTAGGAAGCATTGTCCTTGTCAGCGTACAATGTACAGTGTACCAAACTGTGAAGGACGCGACTAACATCCTATCAGTCAGACGTTAAGCAATAGATCCAAACGATCCTACCCCACCTCTCTCCCGTGACCCGCGAACACTAGGCACCCGCTTCGCGAGGCCCACCCACAATAAACCAGCCTCCCTTCGCGAGGCCGAGCGCGCACAGCACGTGAGGCCCAAGATCAAGACAACCCCCTGTCCCACCTAACCTCGCATGTGGCTTACCACCCAAACCCTTCTTTCTTACCTCCATCGCAAGAAATAGGCACCTGCCCCGATCTGTTCTCCTCCTCCCTCCCTGACGCGCCTCCATCGCCGACGAGCTGCACCCCCGATCTGATCCACCAAAAACACATCAACCACCATGCCCGAGGACTACTAGTCCCCTAAACACAAGGATTTGAGAGAGGGGCGGGTTTACCACATCATCAATACTAGGGTTACAACATACTACAGCACCAATTGCCCAGTTCATCTGAATTTCACCAGAATCAAGCAAAAAGCAAGGAGGTAACTGATTCAAACTCCATACAGATGCTGCATTTTCATTTCATACCAAAAAAAATCAAGGCAATTCCATGTGATAAGAACAAACCAAAAGTTGGGGAAAAGATAGCCCTTTTCCTAGCCTACACATCCTACATGTGTGGATTTCCTCCCTCATAATTGAGTTACCATTCAAATCTAAACAAGTTATCATCAAGATTGGATTAAGTTGCCTTTTCAAAGCAGCAAAGTTGGTAAAGAGAGCCATTTTCCTAGCCTACACATCCTACATGTGTGCAAATTCATCCCTTCATCATTGAGTTACCATTCAAATCCAGATAGGTTAACATCATGATTGCATTAAGCAATTTGTTCGTAGCCTGTTAAAACTACATGTAGGAAATTTCTCATTGATAATTGAGTTACCATTTTAGATCAATATAGATTACCATAGTGCATGCACTAAGTTATCAGTATAAAACAAGAATAAAAAATGAAAAAAAAGCATCCTTTAACACTTATTCACAGTAAAAATATCCTTTTTTTATTCTGGAGAAGAACCATTAGTGTATGTGAACAACAAACAGGGCACAACGACCCAGGAAAGAGAAAGTTATCATGCTGATTCAGAAGAAGTTACTAGAAAAACTCTATACCAACACTTATCATCCCATGGATGCACACAGAACCAGGGCGCTAACACTACAAAAATACCATGTGTTTGATTTACATTGTTGCAATCAGGACTGACTGATAAGAAATGATGTTAATGAAATGAGGTTGTAGACACTATCGCTGTCATATGCTAGTTGCTTCCAATTGGTACCTGTTATAAAAATGAAGTAATTAATGCAAAAAAGAAAATAACACTTGTTGTGAAGAAATAATCAATATTGCTTGGAAGTGTGGAGTTGATGGATGCGATTATATGTGCTAGCAGGTGCTGCAACACAAAAATGGCGCAAGATAACGGGGGTAATGTGGTTATCATGATGAGTGGTGTGGGGACAAACCAACAGTGTGAGGATGCACATACGGCGAGCTTTGGTTCTGTCAACATCAACAAAAAAGACAAAGGTAACATTTACCATGCATCAGTGTACAACTACCACATTTTTATACACAAAAAAGTTACCATATATCTTGATTTGCAATTACCATCCATGGTGTTTACAACTACCACATTACTACATGAAAGTTACCATGCAAAAATGCATTACATTTACCATGCATCAGTTCACAAAAGAAATACCACACTGCATACAAGTTACCATGAAATTTGGTACAATTACCACACTCACTGCATACAAATTATCATACAATCTGCATTACAATTACCATGCTTTCAGTTTACAACTACCAACAGCTTACTGCATGCAAAATTTAGCAGGCCAATGGAGTGCATGTTACCACACATTTTGGTGTGAAAATTACCACACAAGCTAACATCTTCAAAAACATTGCAGGTGCTACAGCTAGAAGCAAGCCAAAGGTCCGAGAGCAAAGCAAAGAACCGACTACTAGTAGCATAGGGGGGAGAGAAAGCTTCTTTGACCAATCAGTCAGCGAGCCAGCGAGTCAAGAAACAGGAGGGGTGAATGTTGATCAAGGAGACAGAAACACCGAGGCCTACTCCACACCGAAGCCTCCTGATGAAACGATGAAGTTTGACACTTATGAGGAAGCTTATGATCACTACAAGCTATTGGTATGTCTCCAATGTATCTATAATTTTTGATTGTTCCATGCTGTTATGTTATCATTCTTGGATGTTTTATATTCATTTTATAGCAACTTTATATCATCTTTTGGGACTAACCTATTGACATAGTGCCCAGTGCCAGTTGCTATTTTTTGCTTGTTTTTTACTTCGCAGAATATCCATATCAAACGGAGTCCAAACGCAGCAAAACTTTTTGGAGATTATTTTCAGCCTAGAAGACAAATTGGGAGCCAAGGAAGTGCACGAGGGGAGGCCCGTGGGGCCCACCACCCACCTGGGCGTGCCAGAGGCCCCTGGCGTGCCCTGATGGGTGGTAGGGCCCACGGAGGTCTTCTCCATCGCCTCTCAGCTCTAAATACCCAGATATTCCAGAAACCCTAGGGGAGCCATCGAAATACAATTCCAGCCGCCGCAAGTTCCAGAACCACGAGATCCAGTCTAGAGCCCTATTCTGAGCGAAGTATCAGGTGCTCCAAGGCTTGGGGTACTCCCGGTGCTCTAATGTAAAAATACATTTTTAAATGTTTCAAAAAAATTCAGAAAAAATATGAATGTTCCCAAGGAATGTGACTACAACCCCTAAAAATTTCAGACCCAAACTCAAAACAAACA
Organism: Thinopyrum elongatum; assembly: GCA_011799875.1. Lineage (NCBI taxonomy): Eukaryota > Viridiplantae > Streptophyta > Magnoliopsida > Poales > Poaceae > Thinopyrum > Thinopyrum elongatum. The sequence continues at coordinate 94,747,412 of CM022297.1, forward strand.
TTAAGATACAAAAATGTGAAATTTAGCATGAATAGTGTAAAAAAAGACAAAAGCAACATTGACACTATTCATATCTGAATTTATCTTTTTTGTATCTCAATGTGCATTTCGAGTTTGAACCTGAAATTTTTATGAGTTGTCGTGACATTCCTTGTGAACACTCACATTTTTTTCCAGAATTTTATGAAACATACAAAAATTATTTTTTGACATTGGAGCACCGGGAGTACCCTAAGGCTTGGAGCACCCGGTACTTTCCCCCCTATTCCGGCACTTTGTCGGAGGGGAACACGATCATGGAGGGGTTCATCATACTCATTGGTGCTCCTCCGATGGTGCGTGAGTAGTTCACCATAGACCTACGGGTCCGTAGGCAGTAGCTAGATGACTTCTCTCTTTTTGATTCTCAATACAATGTTCTCCTCGATGTTCTTGGAGATCTATTTGATGTAATGACTTTTTGCGGTGTGTTTGTTGGGATCCGATGAAGTGCGAGTTTATGATCAATTCTATCTATGAATATTATATGAGTTTCCTTTGATCTCTTATGTTCATGATTGTTATAGCCTCGTATTTCTTCTCCGAAACTTTGGTTTGGTTTGGTCAACTAGATTCATTTTTCTTGCAATGGGAAGAGGTGCCTTGTGATGGGTTCGATCTTGCGGTGTCCTCACCCAGTGACAGAAGGGGTAGCGAGGCACTCATGTATCATTGCTATTAAGGATAAAAAGATGGGGTCTATTCCTACATGAATAGATCTTGTCTACATCATGTCATCGTTCTTATTGCATTACTCCATTTCTCCATGAACTTAATACACTAGATGCATGCTGGATAGCGGTCGATGTGTGGAGTAATAGTAGTAGATGCAGGCAGGAGTCGGTCTACTAATCTTGGACGTGATGCCTATATACATGATCATTGCCTTGGATATCGTCATAATTATTTGCTCTTCTATCAATTGCCCAACAGTAATTTGTTTACCCACCGTATGCTATTTTCTCGAGAGAAGCCACTAGTGAAATCTACGGCCCCTGAGTCTATCTTTTATCATATTGTTTTTAGATCTATTATTCCCAAAACCCAAAAATACCTTGCTGCAATTTTTCTTTACTTATTTTATTTTGTTTTTTTGCTAGATCTATTTATCCAATCTCATACAATTTAATCTATATTTTTACCGGGGAGGGATTGACAACCCCTCTTACGCGTTGGGTTGCAAGTATTTGTTCTTTGTGTGCAGGTACTGTTTACATAGTGTTGCTTGGTTCTCCTACTGGATTGATAACCTTGGTTTCATAACTAAGGGAAATACTTACCGTTGTTGTGCTGCATCATCCTCTCCTCTTCGGGGAAATACCAACGCAGATACAAGCAATCAGGAAGAATATCTGGCGCCGTTGCCGGGGAGACATCATCAACATCTATCAGGTTCCTAATCACAAATCTCATGTCCTTGCAATTTACATTATTTGCCATTTGCCTCTCGTTTTCATCTCCCCCACTTCTAAAATGTTTTTGCGAAAAGCTCAAAAATATTTGCCTTCTTTTTCCTACGCCTTTTTCTCGTCCGATCTTTTATTTTCGTGTTGTCTTGCTTGCCTACTTTGTCGTTATGGCTAGTTCCTCCTCTATTGCGTGTACCCCCAAGAATGAGGTTCTTAACTTTAAGCAAAGGGGTGGGGAGAATCTAAAATATGCTTGGTATAGGATTTGCAATGCTCACAATAGATCTATTCGTAAGCAATCTACCATTATTCTTCTTCGCAATTTTTATGTGGGCATTACCACTTCGTATAGATTCGTCCTTGTTACGATTACCGGTGGGAATTTCTTGATGTGTCCATCTTTGGGCTTTTAATGCTATGGGAGATCTAGTGGTTGCCCCACCTATCATTATTAATGAAACAATCTTAACTCTCGAGCATGTTATGCAAAGGCTAGATGCTATTGAAAAGAAGATGATTACCGAAGAACATATTGAAAATTTGGATAAAAGGATGCATAATCTTGCTAATAAAATTGGGTCAAAAGCGGGAGATGCTCTTAAATTATTAAGGGAAAAGGAAACTATAGTTAACGAAAGAATAGAAGAAAGTCCCTCTTGGATCGATAAGTTAGAAGAAATTTTAGTAACTTAAGATCGGCCTTTTCTTCTATTAAAACTATTGAAAAAACTCCTATAAAAATTTGCAAGCCTACACATGTTACTAAAAACAAGGGTGCCACTTCTAATAGCAACAATGAAGATCTTAAAATGATTAGTGTCTGATTTTGTTAAAGTGATAAAAAGCCCTACTTGCAAGAATGAATACTTCAATCTTATTCCTAGAAGTATTACTATTGAAAATATGCATGCTAAATCCTTGAAGAATTTTGGTTGTGTTATTGAGAAGTTGGAAATCAAAGACGACAATACTTGAATCTATGCATTATGCCTAGCTAGGGGCATAAAACGATAGCGCTTGTTGGGAGGCAACTCAATGAATAAAATTTATTTTTACTTTTTTCTTTCTGTTCTTGAGTGTTTGCACAATTATGCCTTTGTTATGATTGTGTTTTTATGTTTTAATTAGTGTTTGTGCCAAGTTAAGCCTTTAGGATAGCTTTGGGTGATAGTTGATTTGATCCTGTTGAAAAACAGAAACTTTTGCGTCCATTAGCAGAATTGTTAAAATTCACATATGCGATGAAAAATTCTGAATTTTTTAAACAAGATGATATAAAAATGTCCTTTGTTGTCCAAAATTTTCAGAATTTTTGGAGTTACAGAAGTATGAGTAAAATTCGAGTCTTTACAGACTGTTCTGTTTTTGACATATTCCGTTTTCTTTGCATTGTGTGCTTATTTTGATGAATCTATGGATTGCATAGGGGGGGTATAAGCCATGGTAAAGTTAGAATACAATAGTTTTAATGCAATAACAAAATATGAATGGGTTTGCAACAGTACTTAAAGAAAATATTGGTTTTCTTATACTAACGGATCTCATGAAGGTTTTGTTAAGTTTTGTGTGATTGAAGTTTTCAAGTTCTGGGTGAGATCTCGATGGATGAAGGAATAAGGAGTGAAAAGAGCCTAAGCTTGGGGACGCCCATGGCACCCCAAGATAATATTCAAGGAGAACTAATAAGCCACAAGTTTAAGGGATCGCAACAGTGTGACGACCCCGGCTTAATCGTGCACTAACCATACACGCAAATGCACACGATCAAGCCTAAGGACTCACTTGAAGATATCACAACACAACTCTAAAACATAAATAACTTCATACAAGCTTTATATTACAAGCCAGGGCCTCGAGGGCTTGAATACATAGCTCGATGGCATACAAGTGTCAGCGGAAGCATTAGATATCTGGGTACAGATATATTACAGAAAGAGAGATAAGCCTTCACAAAGGCGGGGCAAAATAAAAATCTACGATCGAAAGGCGTAGGCCTCCTGCCTAGGACCCTCCGAATCCTACTCCTGGTCGTCGGTCAGCTCCTCGTTGTAGTAGTACTCGCCGGGCGGGTAGTAGAAGTGGTCGTCGACTGGGGCATCTGACTCAGGGGCTCCGACATCTGGTGGCATCAAAAGGGATATGGGGGAAAAAGAAAGTAAAGCAAACGTGAGTACTCATCCGAAGTACTCAGCAAGCAAGGATCTACACTACATATGCAACATTTTCAAAGGATGGCTGTTTTAGTGGACTGGGCTGCAGAAATGCCAGAATAGAGGGGGAAAGCCTAGTCCTATCAAAGACTAGCATCTTCAAGCATCTTCATCAGTCTTGTAGCATTAGAAGAGAGCAAAATAACATAATGTAAAGTATAGCAGTGTCATCAACCTCGGCCAGAGATTCTTTCTCGACTCCCTGCGAGAAAGCAATCCCAGAGCCATACTATCCAGTTCTCATCTCAGTTCTAGTTGTTCCGATCGGGATACAACTCCGAGTGTCCGTTACCGTAGGACAGGCTATCGATAGAAGTTTCTTCCCTGCAGGGGTGCACCAAGTTACCCACCACGCTCGCTTAGCTCCGGCCGGACACACTTTACTGGGTCATGCCCGGCCTCAGCTAAGCAACACGCCGCAACCCGACCGAATACCTACCAGAGAGGTCAGCACGCTGGACTAAACCTATGCCCCCAGGCGTCTTGGGCCATCGCCCCGGGAATTCCTGCACGTTACGGGGCCACCGAGAGCAGACCTAGCATCCCCTTATAACAAGCGCGGTTGCGTAACCAGTCCAACTCGGCGTGCGCCACTCAGTTGCTGACGTCTATTAAGCTCCGGCTGAAGTATACGACGCAAAACGCCCATACTATGCCCACGTGATGGTTAGTGCTATCAGGCCAGAGGCCCCTCGGATCAAATATCCAGACCGTTTAGTGGATTAGGAGCGCGCGGACATGAGCAGAGACTCACGATCGATGTGACCCCGTCGTCCCATCTCGAGGACTTGCGGCAAGGGCTAAGAATGCCCGACCACGCCTCGTAGTTATCTCGCGGGCACCTCTCAGGTCAACCCGACTCCACATCATTTCGCATTCATGCTCGCGCGGGTACCCCTCAGGGCCGACCCGTCTTTAGTATCATGTTTCAGTGTAAGTCACAGTAACAACAGTAACCGTGTGTCTAACACCAAGGGAACCCTGAGGAATCACCCTCGATGGAGTCCCACCTGATGTTCTCGTCAAGGTGAACGAAGGAGGTATCACCCTCGAGGTCCACACTTGAACAGTTGCATGACTATGTCGTTATCGGGGGTGGTGTAGGAGGAATCACCCTCGCTTACCACGACCGATTAACTAACCTACAAGGTTATCATCAGAAGTGCTGACGAGGTATCACCCTCGGCACTCGATAGTAACCCAGTAATGTCGAGCAATTTAAGGGGGAAGTGACGTGCGGTGCCAGGGTCTGATCTTCGATCCCGTTGCTCGGGTCTTCTGAGAGTCCAGCGGGGCAGTCGGGACAAGTGGGTCTCTGATAAGGCTCTACCCATCCTATACTAAATAGTTTAGGATAGCAGGAAAGTATCAACAGCAGGTTACAAGTAAACAGGCTATGCAGCAGATATAGGACAACAGTAGCAGCAGTAACTTCTAATGCAAGCATAAGAGAGAAGAGAGTGGGCGATATCGGAATGCTCAAAAGGGGGGTGCTTGCCTGTCTGCTTGACGGCAAGGGCAGGGTCGTCGGGGACGTAGTCGTACTCTGGAACGGCATCTGCCTCAGGAGCTACGTCGATGTCGGGGTCTACCGAGAGAGAAGAGGGGGGGGGGGGCAAATAAATACACAGCAACGATGCAATACAGGGTATGCTACGACTATGATGCAGTGCAGGGTTGCCTAAAGATGCATCTAGGTCATTGTAGTTATTTTAGGATTATCGTGAGATTTATTTACCGGTGACTAGTCACTATTCATCTATCAGATACGGGTTCAGAGTTACGAGTTCTCCTACGTAGGAGGTTCCGGCAAGGAAACAGACGGCACGATCAGACTTGTCTCGTCGTTCTGAGCAAGTTTCATGTTTTAAGTTTTTCGATCTGAGCAACGGTTTAAAAGTTACTAATTTTTTAAAGTTTATTGATTTTCTAGAATTATTTTTATTAGCAGAAATGATTTACGATGTCAGCATGATGCCATGCTGAAATCAGCAAGTCAACAGCGGCTGTCCATAGTCAAATCTGACATGTGGGTCCAGTGGGACCCACATGTCATACTCAGAGGCCCATTTAGAGTTTGTTTAAAATAAACAGAGGGTTAATTAATGTGTGGACCCCATCTGTCAGTGACTGAGCTAATTATCAGATTAAGCAATTAAGTGTGATTAGTGATTAACCCAACAGGGGCCCACATGTCAGCTGCAGGGGGTGAACAGTGCCCGCGTTGACCGTGGTCAACGCGGTTAACTGAGGCGTTGGGGCCCACCGGCAGCCTCACTGAGGTGGGGCCCCAGGTGCGCCACGTCAGCGACGGCCGACGGCACGTCGCCGATGACGCCAAATGCGGCGGCGCATTCAGAAACCCGCCGGAAAACGTGCTCCGACGACCAAATGGATCGGGGCTCAGCGCGTTCGAACGAGGAGACCGAGCCGCATCCATCAGTGGCGGTATCGCGGGCCGGGGTGGTCTACAGCGGCGGCGGCGATGATCGGAGCGGCGCTGGAGCTCGAGTGCCAGGGAGCACGGCGATACGATGCGCGGCAGCTCAGGCTAAAGTGACGTTGTCGATCTACACGTGCGCGTGAACTTGATGGGCAAGTCTGCGCGGGCATTTAGTCATCGGAACGTGGCCGGCGACGAGCTCATGCGGCGGCGGGTTCGGGTTCGCGTGGAGAAGCGGCTAGCGCGTGCGTCCGGAGCAACAGAGAGATGAGGAGGGAGGAGTAGCTCACAGCGGAGGCGCACGGTGGCCAGGTGACAGCTTTGGAGCAGCAGAGGCATCGCCGGCGGGGAGAGAGATCTCCGGTGGCCAAGGAAGAAGACGATGCGTTCGGGGCGATGCCGTGCTCCTCAGCTCAGTCCAGTTGCTCCAGTGGACGTGGCTGTCCACGGCGCCTCTCCCAGGCAACTTCAGGCGACGCGGGGAGACCGGTGGCCACGGCGGTGGCGTTGCGTGGCGACGGCGGCGCTCGGACGACGCGGATCTGGAGGGGAAGAGAGGTGAGGCGAGCGAGGGAGAGGACGGGGAAGTGACAGAGGGAGCCAGGGGGAACGAACGGGCCTCGCCCTTATCCTCCTCGCCTCACTGTAGTGTTGGCGGCGTCGACGTGTCGACTCCGCTCCGGCGCGCGTGCGCTCGACCAGGGGGAGGACGACAGTGCGAGGGAGAGAGAGAGGTTGGGCCAGATGGGCCGGCTGCCGGGCCCTGTGCACTAAGGCCCAATGCACAGTGCCTCGTATTTTTTTTTTCTGTTTTTCTGTTTCACATTTTCTTTTATTCTTTTCTGTTCTGAATTAGTCAGGGCACTTTTACATTTTTGTAAAGTGTGGTACTTGGTCCAAATAATGCAATGCAATATTACCCTTCACCAAAAACTTGTTTGGACAGATTTGGATTTCATTTGAATTTAATATGATTTTAAATGGATTTAATAATTCTATTTTGGTGCTGTTTCAATTTGTTTGAGCCACTTAGCTTACTCCAATTATATTGATCATGGATTTATAAATGTTCTTGGATTATTTGCCAATTAATGAACATTTTTCCAACAGTGTTTGATCAACTCCATATTTCACTTATGAATTTGAGTTGATTTTCAGATTGGAGTTGATTTGCTTTGGATAACCACTATGTTTAGGCACTGCAAATGATATGACTTGGCAATATTAGCAGTTGATCATAATGGCTATTACACAGGGGTGTTACAAACAGTTTTCGAGGGTAGAGTATTCAACCCTAATTTATTGATTCGACACAAGGGGAGCCAAAGAATATCTGCAAGTATTGGCAGTTGAGTTGTCAATTCAACCACACCTGGAGATTAAATATCTGTAACAAAGTGATCAGTAGCACAGTAATATGATGGTTTTGATAGCAGTTGGAATAGTAATAGAGGTAATGGTAACAACAATAACAGTTTTGTAGCAGTTGGAACAGTAGCAATAGCAATAGCAATAGCAATGGTGGAAACATAAACGGTTCAGATTTGAAATCGTGGCACTCAGGCCCTAGTGACAAGCATTAAGCATAGCAAAGTCATAGCTACATCAATCTCAGAACATAGTGGATACTAGGGATCAAGGCCTAACAAAACTAACTCGATTACATGATGAATCTCATCCAACTCCTCATCGACCAACAAGCCTACAAAGGAATTACTCACTTCCAGTGGGGAGCATCATGGAATTGGTGATGAAGGAGGTTTGGTGATGACGAAGACCGAAGATTCCCCTCTCCGGAGCCCCAAACGGGCTCCAAATCTGGCCTCCCGATGAAGAACAGGAGGTGGCGGTGGCTCCATATCATGAAATGCGATGAAACTTCCTCCCCTATTTTTTTCCAATAATAGGAATTTATAGAGTTGGAATTAGGGTCAACGGAGCCCCGAGGGGCCCACGACCCACCAGGGCACGCGAGGGCGGTGGCGCGCCCTGGTGTCTTGTGGGCAGCCAGGGCCCCCCTCCGGTGGTTCTTGGTTCCAGTATTTTTTGTTTATTTTGAAATAATTCTCCAAAAAGTTTTGTCCAATTCTGAGAACTTTTATTTATGCACAAAAACAACACCATGGTAGTTCTGCTGAAAACAGCGTCAGTCCGGGTTAGTTTCATTCAAATCATGCGAATTAGAGTCCAAAGCTAGAGCAAAAGCATTTGGAAAAGTAGATACGATGGAGACGTATCAACTCCCTCAAGCTTAACCCATTGCTTGTCCTCATGCAATTCAGTTGACAAACTGAAAGTGATAAAGAAAAACTTTTACGAACTCTTTTGTTCTTGTTTACATATATATGCTTAAGTAGCACCCAGGTTTTCAGCAAAAATCATGACTAGCCATGTCAACAATAACTCTTAAAAATTATATTAACAAATATCAATAGCATAGTTAACTAGCGAGCAATAATAAGATATCTCAAATGCCAACACTTTGTCGAAACAATCATGATATAATATGACAACAGTGGTATCTCGCTAGCCCTTTCTGAGACCGTAAAACATAAATGCAGAGCACCTCTAAAGTTCAAGCAGTGACTAAACATTGCAATTCATGGTAGAAAAGATCCAATCATGATGCATTCAAGATTAACTATACACAATGCATGGGGATGACAATAGTGCTCTCAGGTCTGGCGCTTGTTTGAGAAGGTGATGACACAACATAAAATTAAATAGATAGTCCCTTCGCAGAGGGAAGCAGGGATTTGCAGAGGTGCCAAAGCTCAAAGCTTAAATCAGAGATAAATATAATTTTGGGAGGTGCACCCTTCCTGTCAACGTTACGACCAAGAGTTTTCAATATCTTCCATGCTAAACAAATTAGCAGCGGTTCCCAAGTGGTATAAGTAAAGGTTTACTCCCCCTCCACCAACAAACACAATCCATGGCTAGCCGAATCCATGGGTACCGTCCATGCCAACAACAATCCTGGGGGAGTTTTGCTTAATTATTTGCAATTTTTTATTTCAGGACTGGGAATCCCTATTACCGGCCCCTCTCATGCAAGGACGAGTGAATAAACACTCATCATGAGAATCACCCGCTTAGCATGGAGGATACTGACCACCCCCTGTCGCTCCATGAGTGGTCCAGACACACAAAATAGATATTCATTTGAAATTTAGAGGTGGCACATGCAAATTTACTTGGAACGGCAGGGTAATACCGCATATAGGTAGATATAGTGGACTCATCAGGAATAACTTTGGTTTAAGGATTTTGATGCACAAGTAGTATTTTTGCTTATTACAGGTGAAATCTAGCAAATAGGTTGAGAAGCGTTCAGCTAAAGAGCGAAAACGGTCATGAACATGTGTTATGAACAATCAACATTGAATACTAGCATGAGTAGGATACAGACACCATGAGCATAAATATTATAGAGTCTGTGTTGGTTTTGATTCAACTACATGCGTGAACATGCGCCATGTCAAGCCAGTTGAAACATTTAGAGGAGGATACCATATCATCATACTACAACACAACCATTTTAATGCATGTTGATATCCAAGATAAATCATTATCCACTCCTAGCTACTTAAGCATGGCATGAGCAACTATAATCTCTAATTGTCATTGCAAGCATGTTTGATCATAATATGCTAAATCATGGATACTGAGTTAAGCATATTTACAAAAACAAAAACAAGTTGAGTTCATACCCGCTTTTCTCTGCCACGGTCACTTCGTCAAATATCGTCATTATTGCCTTTCACTTGCACGACCGAATGATATGGAAATAATAATAGTGCAAGAATGTCATGGACTAAGATGGAATCTGCAAGCATTTTATTCAAAAGGAGAAGACAAGGTAATTTGGGCTCTTTGTTAGATCAACAGTAGTGCATATGAGAGCCACTCAACATTTTCATCGTGGTCTTCTCCTTGGCACGACTCAATAAAAGGAAAAGAATTTCAGAGAAACACACTGAAATATTTTTGGAGTTTTTAGTTTTTCTTGAAGAAAGCAAATTAAAGAAGGAAAAACAAAAACGAGAAAAACTATTTACACGGGAAAGTTCCCAACAAGCAAAAGAAGAATCGAGAACTCTTTCTGGGTTTTCTTTTAATACTACAACTAATTTAAACTAGAAAGAAAAACCGAAAATAAACAAGAAATATTTTTTGGTTTTCTCAAAGTTTTTCAAACACACAAGAAGAAAGCGAGAAAATAAATCTAGCATGGATAATGCAATGAAAAAGTGTGGACACCGACAACTGGAATGAAATGTGTGAACATGAATATAATGTCGATGGAAATACGTACTCCCCCAAGCTTAGACTTATGGCCTATCTTGGTAATCACCAGCCGTAGTTGACATGCAGTCCCATGTAGAAGTGTTGTGGCGGCGGCACCTGAGCGTCCCACTCCTGAGGCTCCTACTCTGCCGCCGCCTGGTCGTTCCGGTAGGCAATAATGTCCTCTCGCATGACCCTATATCCGCCCCTGGCAATAAAATCAAACAAAGCAGGTGCAGGCAACGGGATAACATCACGGGTTTCCACACTAAAAACCAAAGCAGTGTGTATGAGGCTCAAATCCGAGGCACATAGTGTACTGCAATCTTGCTTGCCCATGATGCTTTTGCCATTAAAGAGTGCAAAGTAATGAATTGATGGAAAATGAGTACTTTTTATTCTAGCTTGAGTCACTCCTCTATCCTCACCGTACAGAGACTAGTTAAAAATGACTCATACTCAGATCTTGGTGGTTCGTCCAGCGAACCCCAATATGGAATTTTACATGCAACATAGAAGTCTTCTAGAGGCATGGTAAAAGCATTATTATAAAGGCTAAATGAAACTCTAGACTCACGAGAATAAAATTTGAATTTCTTAGTAAACGTCTCTGTGATGTTGAGATGTTGGATGCACTTATCTTCGATGAAGGGAGCGAGCTCGGTGTTGTGAACATATTGCTCAAATTCTTCCTTGATACATGCACCAACCATGAACTCGTTACACAACCATAGGCACGATTTGGTGTCGGCGTCCCGCGTCGAGCTTGCACTTGGTTCAACATAAGATTGTCGAACCGAGCTTCCGCTTGATGATGCCTCCGAGGACCTCCTCCTCGAAGAACTACTAAAGAATTGCATTTTTATTTGCGAACAATTCCTGAAAATTTTTGGGACACAAAATTTTTGTCAACAAAACTTCACAAGATTGATAGCAACTACTCATATGGATGTCTAGAGGCTATATCAAGCATTCAAACTACTTGGAGCTCCAAGAATTCAACATGCAAGCCCATTTACAACAGCACAAAGAGTAGCTAATTATTCAAAATATAAACCAGTAAAGCAAAAACTAATTGGAGCAATGGAGGAGTCACATACCAAGTAGCAATCCCTCAAAACAGTTTCGGAAACGGAGCTTCAAGCAAAGAGATCGAAATCCGCGGGTTGGAGAGCAAGAACACGAGGGATAGAACTATGGTGATTTTTTTTCTGGAGGTAGGAGATGACATGGGCTAAAGGGATAAGTGAGAGGGGTCACATGGGGCCCACCACCCACCAGGGCGCGCCTGGGGTGACTGGCGTGCCCTGGTGTCTTGTGCACACCAGGGGCACCCCCTCTGATGTTATTTGTGCCAGAAATTCTCAAATATTCAGAAAAAATCGTGTTAAAATTTCAGGGCATTGTGAGCACTTTTATTTTTGATCACTTTTTTATTGCACAGAAAATTCAAAAAACAGGATAAACATGGCATTTTATTTTATTTAACTAAGAAAAACAGAAATCAAAAAGTAGGGGCAGAAGGTTGTGCTTACTAAATTCATCAACTTCATACCTCTAAAAAATGATCCATTAATAAGGTTGATCAAGTCTTATTAACAACCACTTTTGATTAGCATGAAACCGAAGAACTTTTGTAAAACACTAAGTTACCTCAACGGGGATGTGCACATCCCCAACAAAAAGTATTTCATATTTCTTCTTGGCAGTAGGTAGAGGGAGTTGAAAACTTCCAATAGTAAGTGTCGGAGACTTTTCAATAACATTAATACCATTGACTTGGAATTGTTTCTTCGAAAAATGCACCGTATGATCATTACCATTGATATGAAAAGTGACTTTGCTTTTATTGCAATCAATAACAGCCCCTGCAGTATTCAAAAAGGGTCTACCAAGGACAATCGACATATTGTCGTCCTCGGGCATCTCAAGTATAACAAAGTCTGTTAAGATAGTAACATTTGCAATAACAACGGGCACATCCTCACAAATACCGATAGGTATGGGAGTTGATTTGTCAGCCATTTGCAAAGATATTTCAGTAGGTGTGAGTTTATTCAACTCAAGTCTTTTATATAAAGAGAAAGGCATAACACTAACACCAGCTCCCAAATCACACAAAGCAGTTTTGACATAATTTCTTTTGAAGGAGCAAGGTATAGTTGGTATTCCCGGATCTCCAAGTTTTTTAGCTACTCCATCCTTAAAAGAGTAATTAGCAAGCATGGTGGAGATTTCAGCTTCATGTATTTATCTTTTATTAGTGATGATGTCTTTCATGTATTTTGCATAAGGGGCCATCTTTAAAATATCAGTCAAGCGAGTACGCAAAAAGACTGGTCTAAGCATTTCAGCAAAGCATTCAAATTCTTCATCATCTTTTTTCTTATATGATTTACGTGGGAAGGGCATGGGTTTCTGAACCCATGGTTCTCTTTCTTTACCATGTTTTCTAGCAACAAAGTCTCTCTTATCATAAAGTTTATTTTTAGGTTGTGGGTTATCAAGATCAACAACAGGTTCTATTTCAGCATCATTATATGGTTCTTTGTCATTATTTGGTTGGGTGTCTTCATGAACATCACCATTATCATTTTTATTATCACTAGGTGAATGTTCATTACCAGATTGAGTTTCAGCATAAGAAATAGAAGCATCATTACTATCTTCAGAAGGTTTTTCTTTCTCGGGTTCACTAGAGGTGTGCAAAGTCCTATCATTTGTCTTTTTCTTTTTCATTTTAGAAGGACTAGGTGCATCATCATTAATTCTTTGAGAGTCTTGTTCAATTCTTTTAGGGTGTCCCTCAGGATAAAGTGGTTCCTGAGTCATTTTGCCTCCTCTAGTTGCTACTCTAACAGCATAATCATTCATATTATTATTCATTTCACAAATCAATTCTTTTTTAGGTTTAGCAACTTGTTCTAACTGGGTTTGTACCATAGAGGCATGTTTCCCTACACCTCTAACATCATTAGTGATTCTAAATAACAAGTCACTCAAGCGAGCAATCATATCAGAATTTTGTTTCAACTGTTTCATAACATTTGCATTGAAGTTATCTTGTTTCCTAATGTAGTTGTCAAATTCATATAAGCATTGACTAGGATGTTTGTTGTAAGGGATATCACCTTCATCGAACTTCAATAAAGAGTTTAACTCTACCACCCGTGGTGGTGGTGTGTCAAGGCATGTATTTCTTCAATAGGCGATAAATTCTTAACATCCTTGGCTTTAATGCCTTTTACCTTCATACATTTCTTTGCCTCTTGCATATCTTCAGGACTGAGAAATGAGATGCCCCTCTTCTTAGGAGTGGGTTTAGGAGGTGGTTTAGGAAGTGTCCAATCATCATAATTCTTCAATATATTATTCAGTAACCCCCCAGCTTGTTCAACAGTTCGTTCCTTGAAAACACAACCAGCACAACTATCTAGGAAGTCCCTAGAAGCATCGGTTAGTCCATTATAGAAGATATCAAGTATTTCATTTTTCTTAAGAGGATGATCAGGCAAAGCATTAAGCAATTGGAGAAGCCTCCCCCAAGCTTGTGGGAGACTCTCTTCTTCAATTTGCACAAAGTTAAATATTTCCTATAAGGCAACTTGTTTCTTATGAGCAGGAAAATATTTTTCAAAGAAATAATAAATCATATCCTGGGGACTACACACACAACCAGGAGCAAGAGTATTGTACCATATCTTAGCATCACCCTTTAATGAGAAAGAAAACAACTTGAGGATATAGTAGTAGCGATTTTTTTCCTCATGAGCAAATAGGGTTGGTATATGATTTAATTTAGTAAGATGTGCCACAACGGTTTCAGTTTCATAGCCATGGAAAAGATCAAATTCAACCAAAGTAATTAACTCTGGGTCGATAGAGAATTCATAGTCCTTTTCAGTAACAAAGATAGGTGAGGTAGCAAACTTAGGATCACATTTCATTCTAGCATTCAAAGATTTCTCTTTTAGTTTGCATAATAATTTCTTAAGATCATCTCTATCCTTGCAAGCAAGAAAGTCTCTAGCTACCTCCGCATCCATAACATAAACCTCAGGTATCTTAGGCAATTCAAATCTAGGAGAGCTAGGTGTAATAGGTGTTTCATAGTTTTCAGTTTCAAAGACTTCATCAGTTTCAGTAATTTCATCAGTTTCAGCATGCTCAATTTCCTTAGCTCTAGCAATATTTTCAACAAGAAATTCACCTCCTGGCACATTATCATCAAGCAAGGTACTAGCATCATCATAAGCATCATTAATAGCAGAAGTAGCATCTAACTTGCTCCAGCACTAATAGCATGTGGTGGTGTTGCAAGTCTACTCAAAACAGAAGGTGAATCAAGTGAAGAGTGTGATGGTAAATCCTTACCTCCCCTCGTCTTAGAGTGAACGATCTTGGTTTTGGTGTCCTTCATATTCTTCATAGTGATAAATAGATATAAATCCCAAGTGACTCAACAAATATAGCTATGCTCCCAGGCAACGGTGCCAGAAAAAGGTCTTGATAACCCACAAGTATAGGGGATCGCAACAGTTTTCGAGGGTAGAGTATTCAACCCAAATTTATTGATTCGACACAAGGGGAGTCAAAGAATATTTGCAAGTATTAGCAGTTGAGTTGTCAATTCAACCACACCTAGAGATTAAATATCCGTAGCAAAGTGATCAGTAGCACAGTAATATGATGGTTTTGATAGCAGTTGGAATAGTAACAGTGGTAACGGTAACAACAGTAACAGTTTTGTAGCAGTTGGAATAGTAGCAATAGCAATAGTAACTTAGCAAGAACAATATGTGGAAAACTCGTAGGCATTGGATCGGTGATTACGTCGGATGATATTCATCATATAACAGTCATAACCTAGGGCGACACAGAACTAGCTCCAGTTCATAAATATAATGTAGGCATGTATTCCGTAAATAGTCATACGTGCTTATGGAAAAGAACTTGCATGACATCTTTTGTCCTACCCTCCCGTGGCAGCAGGGTCCATAAGGAAACTAAGGGATATTAGGGCCTCCTTTTAATAGTGAACCGGAAAAAAGCATTAACACATAGTGAATAGATGAACTCCTCAAACTACGGTCATCACCGGAAAGTATCCCAATTACTATCACCCTGGGGTTTATCGATCATAACACGTAGCAGGTTCATATGACTTGCAAGATTGGATCTAGAACATAGATATAATGGTGGAAACATAAACAGTTCAGATCTGCAATCATGGCACTCGGGCCCTAGTGACAAGCATTAAGCATAGCAAAGTCATAGCAACATCAATCTCAGAACATAGTGGATACTAGGGATCAAGACCTAACAAAACTAACTCGATTACATGATGAATCTCATCCAACTCCTCACCGACCAGCAAGCCTACGAAGGAATTACTCACTCCCGGTGGGGAGCATCATGGAATTGGTGATGAAGGAGGTTTGGTGATGACGAAGACCAAAGATTCCCCTCTCTGGAGCCCCAAACGGGCTCCAGATCTAGCCTCCCAATGAAGAACAGGAGGTGGTGGTGGCTCCGTATCGTGAAACGCGATGAAACTTGCTCCCCTATTTTTTTTCTCTGAAAATAGGAATTTATAGAGTTGGAATTAGGGTTAGCAGAGCCCCGAGGGCCCCACAACCCACCAGGGCGCGCCAGGGGGGGGGGGGGTTGCGCACCCTGGTGCCTTGTGGGTAGCCAGGGCCCCCCCTCCGGTGGTTCTTGGTTCCAGTATTTTTTATTTATTCTAAAGTAATTCTCCAGAAAGTTTTGTCCAATTCCAAGAACTTTTATTTCTACACAAAAACAACACCATGGTAGTTCTGTTGAAAACAGCGTCTGTCCGGGTTAGTTTCATTCAAATTATGCAAATTAGATTCCAAAACAAGAGCAAAAGCGTTAGGAAAAGTAGATACGTGGGAGACATATCAAGAACCAAGCAACTAAGCTTGGGGATGCCCCGGAAGGAATCCCCTCTTTCTTTGAACAACCATCGGTAATTTTACTTGGAGCTACATTTTTATTCGTCACATATCATGAGTTTTGCTTGGAGCCTCTTGTATTATATGAGTCTTTGCTTGTTTTGCTTTTTAGTTTGTCGCAATCATCCTTGCTGGACACACCTATTTGAGAGATGAAATTTTTTATGCTCATGTTCTTCACTTCAATTTTTATGCTATTATTTGTTAGAATTACTCTATGTGCTTCACTTAAATTTTTTGAGCTATGGAATTTCTCTAGTGCTTCACTTATATCGTTTTGAGCACGGTGGTGCTTTAATTTTTGAAGAAGTACTCTCATGCTTCACTTAGATTAATTTGAGAGTTAGTAAATTTTTTAAGAAATTCTCTCATGCTTCACTTATATTATTTTGAGAGATGAAATTTTTTATGCTCATGTTCTTCACTTAAATTTATTTGTGAGCTTGTTAAAAGAAATGGTAATATATGAAACTAGTCCCAAAGTGATAGATATTCAAGAGGGATATAATGAAAACTTTCATGAAGACCATTGGACAAAATAAACTTGATTCTTTGTAATAGTTTTGAGATATGATGATAGTAATATGTGAGTCATGTTAGTGAGTAATTATGCTTTAGTAAGAATATTGGTGTTAATGTTTGTGATTCCCTATGCAAGCACGAAAGTCAATAGTTATGCAATGAAATTACATCCTACTTGTGGTGCATCATTCGGTGTTAGTTATGCTTAATGCTCGTTTATGAGAATTTTTGTTTCTTGGTTCGTTGCTTCTCAACCTATTTGCTAGCCTCCATTTGTACTAAGTGGGAATTCTACTTGTGCATCCAAAATCCTTAAACCCAGTTATGCGATATGAGTCCACCATACCTCCCTATATGCGGTACTTTTGTGTCGTTCTAAGTAAATTTGTATGTGCCAACTCTAATTTTCAAAATGAATTTCCTTTTTGTGTGCCCATACCTCTCATGAAGCAGCAGGGGGTGGCAAATATTTTTCCATGCTAGATGTGTTATTCTCAAGATGAGTGTTTATTCACTTGTCATTGCACGAGAGTGTGGCGGTAATAGGGATGTGCAGTCCTGAAATGAAAAAGAAATGTACTTTTTGTTACCAAATAATAAATTCCTTGGAAAGTGTTGGTATGGAAGGCACCCGTGGATACGGCTAGCCATGGATTGTGAAAGAATGGTGGCAAAAGGAATAAACTTTATTTTATGTTTGGGAACCGCCTATGATGTATCTAGCATGGAAAGTATTGGGAACTACTTGGTCGTTTTCGTTGACGGGAAAAGCATGCCTCTCAAAATATTTTTATCTCTCAATTTAAGCTTTGTGCTCTGGCACCTACAAATCTCTGCTTCCCTAGGGCCTATCTATTTACTTTTATGCAATTTTTATTTTTATTTGAGTCTCCATCTTCTCTTATAAAGCACCAACTAGGGAGCACTATGATCATACTTGTGCATTGGATGTAGCTAATATTCTATTGTGTTTCATGAATGGATGAATGATTGAGCATGATGGGCTAGGGATAGCTTTCTTTAGTGTTGATATTTTGAAACACATGGTTGCTTGTTGATATGCTTGAGTATTGAAGTCTTCATGTCAATTATAGACTATTGCTTTGAACCATCTAAAAGTCCAAATGGCCATGCTATAAAAGAAAAGAATATGTGATGAACATGTTAGGCAACATTTCACATCAAAAATTCTGTTTTTATCATTTACCTACTCGAGGATGAGCAGGAATTAAGCTTGGGGATGCTGATATGTCTCCAACGTATCTATAATTTTTTTATTTGTTCCATGCTGTTATATTATCATTCTTGAATTTTTTATATTCATTTTATAGCAACTTTATGTCATTTCTTGGGACTAACCTATTGACATAGTGCCCAGTGCCAGTTGCTGTTTTTTGCTTGTTTTTTACTTCGTAGAATATCCATATCAAACAGAGTACAAACGCAGTGAAACTTTTTGGAGAATTTTTTCAACCCAGAAGACAACTTGGGAGCCAAGAAAGTGCACGAGGGGAGGACCATGGGGCCCACCACCCACCTGGGCGCATTATAGGCCCCTAGAGCGTTGTGGCACCCCGGCTCAGAGAACCGGATTACCAGTATTTCCAACCTAGAGATCATGTCTTCTGGAAAGACACAATAACTTAGAACAGAACAGAACTGATCTTTATTGATAAACTTCGGGTACAAGCTCATATTTTACATCGATAGCGATGCCAAAGGCACACCTGGTGCTATGACAATATCTACATTATTTATGAAACATAGCGGGCCTCGAAACTACTAGGGAAACTCTACGGCGTAGCGGAACATAGCAGAAACTCCATCCACAGGGACACTGCTGGGACACAGCCTAGTTAGCGTAGCACGAACCATCGGGACCTCCGTCCTCGGCTTCTCCTGCATCTAGCATGATATGCCAGGTGAGTACTTTGAATGTACTCGCAAGCTCACGACAACCAAGTAATGCAGCAAACAATAGCATGGCAATCAACATGTTAAATTCTTAAGTGATTCACTTGCTGTCATCGGTTATCAACTTACTCTCTTCCCGGTTGTCCCACAACCCTCAGAATACTCATAGCTCATCGAGTACTTCCGATCATACGACGAGTTCTTCCATCCTTATTATCACTGTTACGGTTGACCACCTAGTGAGGCCTGTACGGACTGTCCAATACCGTGGACGCGGCTATTCGAATAGATTTTACACTCCGCAGAGGTTGCGCACTTTACCCACACCATGGAGCACCTGACCTCGTGATCCCATTCGGGTGGACCAGCTTTGCTCCAACGAAACCCTCCTGACCAGTGACCCTCCCATCGTACCACCGGCGATCATTCTCCCTCGGAGTCTTGCCCTGGGTGGCCCATGTGTCACCTCGTGACACCTGCCACCGTCGTGGCCAAACTAAACTGTCCCAAACGGGGACGCCGGCACAATATTCAACTGGGCTCACAGGGTTATCGTCGTCTACCTGATCAGGTTAGCATGCACGCATAACCCTCCCTGCCTGGAGGTACCGGTGAAAGAGCATGGAGCCAGACCAAGTCAAAGCCGTCCCATACCGGCAAATGTGGTTGCACGGATAAGCCCGGTCAGGTGACTCTAGATCAACCGACTAAGTTTCAATTAGCAATCATAGTGGTTTATCATAATAACTTATGATGACAACAACTAGGCCTTAGATTAATTTACTATGAATTATTGTATAGCAAGTAAATGGAAGTAATTCATTTAAATATGCAATGCTATTGAAATGCTTCATGAAATGGGTGTCCTAGCTTGCTTTGCTCTGTTGGGTTGCCCAAAAACTCCTGGTCTTCAAAACCACCAAAGTCCCCTTCTGAAAATATTTTAAAACAGCAATTTAAAATGTCACATATCACTGTTTTGACCACCAAAAATTCTGTGAGTAGGGAAAAAATACCAAATTTGACTAGAAATTAGAGGAGCTCAAGACAAACCAAACGCAAAAACAATCAATTGATTTGGACTTATAGATAAAAAAATTATTAAGGGTCAAAGTTCCTGGTCAAATATGAATTAAAAATAGAAATATAAAATCCAGTGGAGGGCCACGTCGAAGGCGCATTTCGCCAAGGCGCCTCCACTTACCGCTTCGGCGCGCGCGAGGTGAGTGGCTGACAGGTGGGGTCAGCTGGTTGAAACAGAGAGGGAGAGAGAGAAAGCAGAGACGGGTGGCTCACCGGCGGCGTTCGCAGGCGATAGAGACGGCGGCGGAGTCGGGCGACTGCGGGGATGGGTCGGGCGTGCGACGGCGGTCCTTCCTGTACCAGCAGCTCCTCCGGGGACGGCCTAATGACATTGCCCCCTTCCTCTCCGGCGGCGGTGGCGTTCGGGGCTCGTCGGCGTCAACGATTTCGGCAAGGATTGGGCTGGGCAAGGCGTCGAGGAGGACCAGGGAAGCTCACTGATCTCGTGAGTGAGGTCGGGCAAGGCTGGGATGGGGTGGAGGGTGCTGGTGGTGGAGCTCTCCTAGGCGGCAGAACTCCGGTGAGGTGAGAGGCCAAAGGGCCTCTCGGTCGTGGCTCGGTGCTCTGGAGGGCAATTTGAGGTGGAGGAGTGGGTTGAGGAGCTCGGAGGGGCAGGGCGTGGCCTTTTATAGGCGGAGTCGAGCTCGGGACACGTCGCCAGCGCGAGGACGCCGCGCTAGCTGGCTGGTTGCAGTCAACGGGGTAGGAGAGGGCAGGCGCAGTTAATGCGTGCAGTGGCTACACGCGGAGGAAGACAACGGCCGCAGAGCCACTATGCCCACACGGGCGGCACAGTGCCCGCGTGCGTGGCGGCTGCCGGGGACGATTCCGGTGAGGAGATGCATCCAGAATGGCCAGGTGGGAGAATGGGAAAACGTCGGCATGCTAGGACAAGGAGAGGCCACGCGGGGCAGCATGGACGCGTCACTTCAGACATGGGCGCGGTGCAGAGCGCGTGCATTGGCATGCCAATGCCATGCTCACCATGGGCAGTGGTGTCTAGAGGCCTCCCCAGTCCAGCGCACCATGTCCAGAGTGTTCTCCCTTGGTCATTTAGTCCCTCCCTGCCTCTATTTTGGCTAGGTTCATCCTGACATGAAGTGTAGCTTCAGCTACATTTTCTGATAGAAACTTAGAGAGTGATCTAGAGGAGAGGTGAGCTGGAGATGAAGCCAGTGGAAATGTTTGGAGTGGATTAGGTTGGAAGGACTACAAACTGACCAATTTTGATGTTGTTTGGAAAAGTTTTGAATGGGGTTCATGTGTAAACTGCCATACTGGTCCAAAAACTTGATGAACTTGGTTCACTCACATGGTATATCTGATGGAGCTGAAATTTGGTAGGAGGGAGTCATTTGATGTATAGAAGATGCCATTAAAATTTCAGCTCAAAAAGATACCTCTAGATGGTACTTCCTTCGCAGAGGTTCAAAATGAGCAGAAACTTGGCAGAGCCTTGTTGCTAAAAAGTTGTTTTGGCCAAAGTGATATTTTTGGATATTGTGGCTAGATAGGTTCCCTAACATCTCAGGGAATTTTCTGAGAGTTTTTTGAGCTAGGAAAATAGAGGTTGCTTCACAATTGACCAATTCTGACCAGAAAGAAAATAATTATTCTGGCCAAATTTTTTTACTGGACTATGGAATATTTTTGAAGATTATGAGATTATATGATGATAAGAAGGTGTGGCATGAGTTTGGGATTCTTCTGATCATCAGAACTATAGGTTGCTTCACAACCCATAGTGATGACATAGTTTCCCAAAGGAAGAAAATAAATTATTGGAAAAGATTAAAATTAAAGTTGGATCCAAGAGATGTGTGGCAGAGTTTTGGCAAGGTGGTGAGGGCTTTAGGTCACTTGGGAAAAGGTTCAAGATTCATAAGTCCAAAGTCAACTGAAAAACCCACCAAAATGCAAATAAAACGAAAGAGATTTTGAAAAGAAAAAGTTGCCAAAAACCAGGGTGTCACAAACCTACCCCCCTTAGGATGAATCTCGTCCTCGAGATTCAGTTGCTCAGGGAACAAGTACGGGTATGTGGATCTTAGAAAATCCTCTCTTTCTCAGGTAGCCTCTTCCTCAGTGTGGTGATCCCACAGTACCTTGTAAAACCTGATCACCTTACTCCTGGTAGTTCTTTCCATTTCATCCAAGATTCTGACAGGTTTCTCTTCGTAGGTCAGATCTTTAGCCAGTTCTAGCTCACTCATATCTGCTTGCTTGATCGGTGGTGCAATGCACTTTCTTAACTGTGATATGTGGAAAACATCGTGAATGTCAGACAACTCCGGTGGTAGTTCCAACTGATATGCTACCCTGTCTTTCCTAGCAATTACTGGAAAGGGATTGATGTATCTTGGTGCAAGCTTTCCCCGGGTATGTAACCTTTTTACTCCCTTCATGGGAGTTACTCGAAGGTAAGCAAATTCTCCGGGCTCAAAAGTCACTTCTCGGTGCTTTGGGTCATAGTAACTCTTTTGACGGGACTTGGCTGCTCAAAGACGCTCCTGAATATCCTTGACTTGCTTCTCAGCCTCGAGCATCAAGTCCGTGCCAAAGATACGGCTATCTCCTGTCTGGGACCAATTTAGTGGGGTGCAGGACTTCCGCCCATACAGTGCTTCAAAAGGTGACATCTTAAGACTTGACTGATAGCTGTTGTTATAGGAAAATTCCGCATAGGGTAGGCTATCTTCCCATTTGGGTCCATAAGTGAGAGCACAGGACCGAAGCATATCCTCTAGTATCTGGTTTACTCATTCGGTCTGTCCATCTGTCTGCAGATGGTACACCGTGCTATGCTTTAGCATGGTTCCCAAGGCTTGATGCGGTCGCAGCCAGAACGCTGAGGTGAATAAGGAGCCCCTATCCGATGTGATAGACTTGGGTACTCCATGAAGTCTGACTATCTGGGACATGTAGAGTTGTGCTAGCTGATTTGTGTTGAAAGTGGTCTTTACCGGAATAAAGTGAGCCACGATAACCTAGGTAGCATCATGGCCTCTTGTTGACTTGGGTAGTCCAACAATGAAGTCCATGCATATGTCGTCCCACTTCCACTGGGGAACTGGTAAAGGTTGCAGTAGCCCAGCGGGTTTCTGGTGTTCAGCCTTGACTTTGTTGCAGATGTCACAGCAGGCGACATAGTATGCTATATCCCTTTGCATTCCTGGCCACCAAAAGGTTTCTCTTACGTCCTGATACATCTTTGTGCCTCCCGGGTGGATAGAGTACGCGGACTCATGAGCTTCTCTGAGTATTTGCTGTATCAGATTATTCTGATCGGGCACGCATATCCGTTTCTCAAACCATAAGGTGCCTTGGTCATCCACACGGAAAGACTTGGCCTTCCCCTACTGAATCAATTCCTTGATCTCTGTTATTCCTTGATCTGGTTCTTGAGCCTTTTTAATTTCCTTCATAAGGGTTGGAGTAATTTCCAAGGTATCCGGGTTAAGTGGGCCGCATAGCACCATATTGAGTTTGGCAAACTCTTCTCGTAACCGTGGCTGGATACCCGCGGTTAGTGTATTCACGGTGCCTTGTTTTCTGCTAAGAGCATCAGCGACCACATTAGCCTTTCCCGGATGATAATATATTCCAAGGTCATAATCCTTGACTAGTTCAAGCCATCTTCGCTGTCTAAGATTCAGTTCGGGCTGAGTGAAAATATACTTGAGACTCTTATGGTCTGTGTATATTTCACGTCGTGGCCCAATGAGGTAATGCCTCCAAATCTTTAAGGCATGAACCACGGCTGCTAATTCCAAATCATGCGTGGGATAGTTTTCTTCATGAGGTCGTAGCTGTCTGGATGCATATGCTACAACCTTCCCTTCTTGCATCAACACGCAGCCAATTCCTCGTCTGGAAGCATCGCAATATATGTCAAAACTCTTGTGGATGTCTGGAAGAACTAAGACAGGGGCCGTAGTTAGCCTTGTCTTTAGCTCTATAAAGCTGTTGTCGCACTCTGCCGTCCAGACAAACCTTTGATTTTTCTTCAGCAATTCTGTCAGTGGCTTGGCTATCTTAGAGAAGCCTTCTATGAAACGACGGTAATAGCCTGCCAATCCAAGAAAGCTACGAACTTCGGTCACCTAAGCTGGTGTCTTCCAGTTCAATACTGCAGTTACTTTGCTGGGGTCGACAGCTACTCCTTGCTCAAACAAAATGTGTCCCAGAAATCCCACCTCTTTTAGCCAAAATTCACACTTACTGAACTTGGCATACAGGCAATGGGTCCTTAATCTTTCCAGGACAGCTCGGATGTGCTGTTTGTGCTCTTCTTCATTCTTGGAGTATATCAGGATGCCATCGATGAACACCACCACGAATTTGTCCAGGAAATCCAAGAAGACCTTGTTCATCATGCTCATGAAATAAGTTGGGGCGTTCGTCAGTCCAAACGACATGACCGTAAATTCATACAGGCCATATCTGGTGGTGAAAGCTGTCTTGGGGATATCCTCTTTTCTGATTTTTAGCTGATGATACCCTGTTCGGAGGTCAATCTTGGAGAATACCCGTGCTCCGTTCAGCTGATCGAACAGATCGTCAATGCGAGGGAGCGGGTACTTATTTTTTATGGTGACCTCATTCAACTGGCGATAGTACACACACATTCATAGACTTCCATCCTTCTTCTTGACAAACAGTACGGGTGATCCCCATGGCGAGATGCTTGGGCGAATATACCCTTTCTGTAACAATTCATCCAACTGCTTCTTTAATTCCACCAGCTCTGGACTCGGCATACGGTAGTATTTCTTGTAAATCGGGGCAGTACCAGGAATCACCTCAATTGCAAACTATAATTCCCGGTCTGGTGGCATCCCCGGTAGTTCCTCGGAAAATACATCTGGGAATTCACAGACTATCGGAATCAAGTTCATATCTGTACCGGTAGTTGGGTATGCCATTCCCTTTCTTGACATCATTTTGCTGTCAAGCAATTGAACTGTTTGTCCTGCTGGGTTAACCAGGGTTACTGTTCTGGTGGCGCAGTTGATGCACACTTGGTGTGGTGTCAACCAGTCCATCCCCAGTATTATATCCAATCCAGGGGATTCAATGGCAACGAGTGTAGCTGGAAATTTAATTCCATGTATCGAGATTTCCAGACCTTTATATACTAGATTTGTTCTGAGCAGGGAACCAGGGGATTGTACCACCATGATTTTATCCAAAAGCGAAGGGGAAATTTTTTGCAAGGTGGCAAAACTCCGTCTAATAAATGAATGGGAAGCCCCAGAATCAAATAAAATTACTGTAGGTATGTCATTAACAGAAAACATACCAAGGACCACGTCTGGTGCTTCGTAGGCTTCCTCAGCGGAGATATGATGGACGCGTCCGTGATGGAAGTTAGGGTTGGGGCGGCATCCAATAGTGTTGACTTGTGGCTTGAAGTCGTATGATGGCTTCCCGTTGTTGGCAGGGCACTGTTTGGAGTAGTTTCTGCTTTGGCCGCAAGTAAACAAGTGTTATTGCGGCGGCAGTCCTCGATCACTGGCTGTTTGCTGAAGGTCTTGTTCTGACTGACTGCCTTATTGTTGTTGTTTCCATTGTTCCATGCGGGCTTGTATTTAGATGGACCTGGCTGCCAAATGCATGGCTTCTGCACAAACTGCTCACGATTGTCCTTCTTGGGTTCAAACTTCCGCTTGCGGTCATCATACCCGGACTTATGCTCTTGTTCGGCTATGAAGGCCTTGTTCACCAAAGTCTGGAAGTCAGGAAAGTCTAGCATACAGAGCTGACAACGGAGGGCATGATTCAGTCCTCCTAGGAATCGGTCTATCTTCCTTTCTTCGGTGGATACGTCATGGGTAGAGTACTGTGCTAGATTGTTCAACTTGTTCAGATACTCCCCCACGGACATATTTCCTTGCGTAAGAGCAAGAAATTCCCTTTGCTTCACCTTCATTATGCCAGTAGGGATATGATACTTGCAAAATAACTCCTTGAACTTCTCCCAGGAAATATCTCCTCCGGAAGGCCACATTATCTTTGTATTGTCCCACCATATGGCTGCTGGCCCTTCTAGGTAGTGGGTGACAAAAGGAGCCTTATCTGACTCCTCACAGCGAGCTATTTCCAGCTTCTTTTCCATGGTTCTCAGCCAATCATCAGCTTCTATAGGGTCCACAGCTTGACCAAAACTGGGTGGCTTGGTGCGCTGAAAGTCAGACAACTTAGAGTGTGTCCCATTGTTGTTATTCTGGCCCACCATAGTCTCCATGCTTTTCAGAAACTCCATTAGATCCTGATTTCTTTTCTCCTCAAACATCCTCATGATCTGATCAGTGGTCGGTGCCTGAGGTCATGGCGATGGGAGATCTTCTGGTTGCTGTCCTGCCTATCTGGCAGATCAACGAACAGTAGTTCCATCGCCGCCTTGGCTACTATCTCTCTTCATCCTAAATTTGTTCCCATTGCAAAATACCGAATCGATGAGCAACATCCATAAGGGAAACACAGTAATATGTCACCAAAAGAAAATTCACGAAAAAGGGCGAATAAAGAGAGCAACATAATTATACAAGATAACCCAACATCATACATGGCAAGCTAGTAGGGGGATGTCATGGCTAAACTGCTTATACGACAGTTGACATATGCAAAGATGCATGCACTACCACTCAAGCCTCCACTCTAGTGGCGCGGGTGGCATGAACACTGCCAGACTGAAGACTCCTCGTCATCTGATACTGAGTCGGAATCAGAACTGATGATGTGGATCACATCCTCTGGATCAAAGGAAACACGGTGACGCTGCTGAGACGGTTCTCCTTCCGAGGAAGAAGGAGCACAACGCCTCAGCATCGGAGCAGCTAGAGTGGCTAAGAGTGAGGCCCCCTCTGTCGAGGTCTCACGTCGGCTACCAGACGAAAAGCTTGGTGGTGTAGTGGAACTAGAAGGAGTATCAAGCCTACGTGGAGGTGGAACTGGCAGTGGGTACATGGGTGGAAATGTAGGATAAGGTGGATATGGTACTATAGTCACGGCTGCAAGTGCCTCCTAGACACAAGACAGCTCTTCAGCCAAGGAGATGATCATACGATAGCTGGCATTCATATAACGAGATAGAACACCAGTCGCACGATCACTCGCCGGGTCAACTGGCGCGAAAATGACTCGCCCTGTCGTAGGCGACAGGGTGGGGTAGTGAAAGAAACCTGGATGAGTCTGCATCTCGACCTCGTGGAAGCGCAAGTCAGTGATAGCCTACATCGTAGCAAGCTGGATCGCCAGCTCCGGAGTGGAAGCCATTCCGCCCTTGGAAGAGCGAGAGTAGCTACCAATATCCGAACTCACGGTCAGAAAAGCCTCCACGTGATACTCATACACTGACTCGGCAAGCTGCTCCCGAAACACCTGGTATACTGGGTCTTCACCGTTGGGATACAGTCAAAGCCAGACGTTACAGAGCAGTACTGGAAAAGTGAACGGTGCTGGCTCATGATGGTAGTGGTACGGAACTGGTGCAATCTACACTCACAATGCCAACGGTTAGTAAAACAATGAATCATGATGCATGCCATGCAACAATCAAATGCATCAAGCAAGATGCACACTCAGAGCCTACACTAATCGTGGTTCTAGCGCGGGTTAACTCGGGTGTCCTACAGTCAGCACGGCTCTGATACCAAGCGTTGTGGCACCCAGGCTCAGAGAACCGGATTACCAGTGTTTCCAACCCAGAGATCATGTCTTCTGGAAACACACAACAACTTGGAACAGAACAGAACTGATCTTTATTGATAAACTTCGGGTACAAGCTCATATTTTACATCGATAGTGAGGCCAAAGGCACACCTGGTGCTATGACAATATCTACATTATTTATGAAACATAGCGGGCCTCGAAACTACTAGGGAAACTCTACGGCGTAGCGGAACGTAGCGGAAACTCCATCCACAGGGACACTGCTGGGACACAGCCTAGTTAGCGTAGCATGAACCATCGGGACCTCCATCCTCGGCTTATCCTGCATCTGGCATGATACGCTAGGTGAGTACTTTGAATGTACTCGCAAGCTCACGACAACCAAGTAATGCAGCAAACAATAGCATGGCAATCAACATGTTAAATTCTTAAGTGATTCACTTATTGTCATCAGTTATCAACTTACTCTCTTCCGGGTTGTCCCACAACCCTCGGAATACTCATAGCTCATCGAGTACTTCCGATCATACGACGAGTTCTTCCATCCTTATTATCACTGTTACGGTTGACCACCTAGTGAGGCCTGGACGGACTGTCCAATACCGTGGATGCGGCCATTCGAATAGATTTTACACTCTGCAGAGGTTGCGCACTTTACACACACCATGGAGCACCTGACCTCGTGATCCCATTCGGGTGGACCAGCATTGCTCCAACGAAACCCGCCTGACCCGTGACCCTCCCATCGTACCACCGGCGATCATTCTCACCCAGAGTCCTGCCCTGGGTGGCCCCTGTGTCACCTCGTGACACCTGCCACCATCGTGGCCAAACTAAACTGTCCCAAAAGGGGACGCCGACACAATACTCAACTGGGCTCACAGGGTTATCGCCGTCTACCTGATCAGGGTAGCACGCACGCATAACCCTCCCTGTCTGGAGGTACCGGTGAAAGAGCACGGAGACAGACCAAGTCAAGGCCGTCCCATACCGGCAAATGTGGTTGCACGGATAAGCCCGGACAGGTGACTCTAGATCAACCGACTAAGTTTCATTTAGCAAGCATAGTGGTTTATCATAATAACTTATGATGACAGCAACTAGGCATTAGATTAATTTACTATGAATTATTATATAGCAAGTAAATGGAAGTAATTCATTTAAATATGCAATGCTATTGAAATGCTTCATGAAATGGGTGTCCTGGCTTGCCTTGCTCTGTTGGGTTGCCCAAAAACTCCTGGTCTTCAAAACCACCAAAGTTCCCTTCTGAAAATATTTTAAAATAGCAATTTAAAATGTCACATATCACTGTTTTGACCACCAGAAATTCTGTGAGTCGGGGAAAAATAACAAATTTTACCAGAAATTAGAGGAGCTCAAGACAAACCAAACACAAAAAGAATCAACTGATTTGGACTTTTAGATAAAAAATTATTAAGGGTCAAAGTTCTTGGTCAAATATGAATTAAAAACAGAAATAGAAAATCCAGTGGAGGGCCACGTCGAAGGCGCATTTCGCCAGGGCACCTCCACTTACCGCTTCGGCGCGCGCGAGGTGAGTGGCTGACAGGTGGGGTCAGCTGGTTTAAACAGAGAGGGAGAGAGAGAAAGCAGAGACGGGCGGCTCACCGGCGGCGTTCACCGGCGATAGAGACGGCGGCGGAGTCGGGTGACTGCGGGAATGGGTCGGGCGTGCGACGGCGGTCCTTCCTATACCAGCAGCTCCTCCGAGGACGGCCTAATGGCGTCGCCCCCTTCCTCTCCGGTGGCGGCGGCGTTTGGGGCTCGTCGGCGTCGGCGATTCCGCCAAGGATTGGTCTAGGCAAGGGGTCGTGGAGGACCAGGGAAGCTCACTGATCTTGTGAGTGAGGTCGGGCAAGGCTGGGATGGGGTGGAGGGTGTTGGTGGTGGAGCTCTCCTGGGTGGCAGAACTCTGGCGAGGTGCCAGGCCAGAGGGCCTCTCAGCCATGGCTCGGTGCTCTGGAGGGCGATTTGAGGTGGAGGGGTGGGTTGAGGAGCTCGAAGGGGCTGGGCGCTGCCTTTTATAGGTGGAGTCAAGCTCGGGCGAGCTCTCTGGAAGCGGCGGGGCTCGGGCCACATCGCCGGCACGAAGACGCCGCGCAGGCTGGCTGGTTGCGGTCGACGGGATAGGAGAGGGCAGGCGCAGTTAATGCATGCAGTGGCTGCACGCGGAGGATGACGACGGCCGCTGAGCCACTGTGCACTCACGGGCGGCAGAGTGCTCGCGTGCGTGGCGGCCGCCGGGGACGATTCCGGCGAGGAGATGGATCCAGAATGACTAGGTGGGAGAAGGGGAATACGTCGGCACGCTTGGACAAGGCGAGGCCACGCGGGGCAGCATGGATGCGTCACTTCAGACACGGGCGCGGTGCAGAGCGCGTGCATTGGCATGCCAATGCCGTGCTCACCACGGGCAGTGGTGTCTAGAGGCCTCCCCTGTCCAGCGCACCATGTCCAGAGTGTTCTCCCTTGGTCATTTAGTCCGTCACTGCCTCTGTTTTGGCTAGGTTCATCCTAACATGAAGTGTAGCTTCAGCTAAAGTTTCTGACAAAAACTTAGAGAGTGATCTAGAGGAGAGGTGAGCTGGACATGAAGCCAGTGGAAATGTCTGGAGTGGTTTAGGTTGGAAAGACTACAAACTTACCAATTTTGAAGTTGTTTGGAAAAGTTTTGAATGGGGTTCATGTGTAAACTACCATACTGGTCCAGAAACTTGATGAACTTGGTTCACTCACATGGTAGATCTGATGGAGCTGAAATTTGGTAGGAGGGAGTAATTTGATGTATAGAAGATGCCATAAAATTTCAGCTCAAAAAGATACCTCTATATGGTACTTCCTTCACAGAGGTTCAAAATGAGCAGAAACTTGGCAGAGCCTTGTTGCTAAAAAGTAGTTTTGGCCAAAGTGATATTTTTGGATATTGTGGCTAGATAGGTTCCCTAATATCTCAGGGAATTTTCTAAGAGTTTTTTGAGCTAGGAAAATAGAGGTTGCTTCACAATTGACCAATTCTGACCAGAAAGAAAATAATTATTCTGGCCAAAATTTTGTACTGGACAATGGAATATTTTTGAAGATTATCAGATTATATGATGATAAGAAGGTGTGGCATGTGTTTGGGATTCTTCTGATCATCGGAACTATATGTTGCTTCACAACCCATAGTGATGACATAGTTTCCCAACGGAAGAAAATAAATTATTGGAAAAGATTAGAATTGAAGTTGGATCCAAGAGATGTGTGGCAAAGTTTTGTCAAGGGGGTGAGGGCTTTAGGTCACTTGGGAAAAGGTTCAAGATTCATAAGTCCAAAGTCAACTGAAAAACCCACCAAAATGCAAATAAAACCAAAGAGATTTTGAAAAGAAAAAGTTGCCAAATACCAGGGTGTCACACGCGTCCTGATGGGTGGCGGGGCCCACGAAGGTCTTCTCCACTGCCTCTCAGCTCTATAAAAACCCAGAAATTCCAGAAACCCTAGGGTAGTCATCAAAATACAATTCCAGCTGCCGCAAGTTCCAGAACCATGAGATCCAATCTAGAGCCCTATTGCGGCACTTTGCCGGAGGGGAACACGATCATGGAGGGGTTCATCATCCTCATTGGTGCTCCTCCAATGATGCATGAGTAGTTCTCATAGACCTACGGGTCCGTAGGCAGTAGCTAGATGGCTTCTTCTCTCTTTTTGATTCTCAATACAATGTTCTGCTCGATGTTCTTGGAGATCTATTTGATGTAATGACTTTTTGCGGTGTGTTTGTTGGGATCCGATGAAGTGCGAGTTTATGATCAGTTCTATCTATGAATATTATTTGAGTTTTCTTTGATCTCTTATATGCATGATTGTTATAGCCTCATATTTCCTCACCGAAATTTTGGTTTGGTTTGGCCAACTAGATTGATTTTTCTTGCAATGCGAAGAGGTGCTTTGTGATGGGTTCGATCTTGCGGTGTCCTCACCCAGTGACAGAAGGGGTAGCGAGGCACGCATGTATCGTTACTATTAAGGATTAAAAAGATGGGGTTTATTCCTACATGAATAGATCTTGTCTACATCATGTCATCGTTCTTATTGCATTACTCCGTTTCTTCATGAACTTAATACACTAGATGCATGCTGGATAGCGGTCGATGCGTGAAGTAATAGTAGTAGATGCAGGCAGGAGTCGGTCTACTACTCTTGGACGTGATGCCTATATACATGTTCATTGCCTTGGATATCGTCATAATTATTTGCTCTTCTATCAATTGCCCAATAGTAATTTGTTTACCCACCGTATGCTATTTTCTCGAGAGAAGCCACTAGTGAAATCTACGGCCCCCGGGTCTATCTTTTATCATATTGTTTTCAGATCTATTAATCCAAAAACCCAAAAATACCTTGCTGCACTTTTTCTTTACTTATTTTATTTTGTGTTTTCACTAGATCTATTTATCCAATCTCATACAATTTAATCTATATTTTTACCGGGGAGGGATTGACAACCCCTCTTACGCGTTGGGTTGCAAGTATTTGTTCTTTGTGTGCAGGTACCGTTTACATAGTGTTGCTTGGTTCTCCTACTGGATTGATAACCTTGGTTTCATAACTGAGGGAAATACTTACCGTTGCTGTGCTGCATCATCCACTCCTCTTCGGGGAAATACCAATGCAAATACAAGCAATCAGCTATATGCGCTCAGGCATGGGTTTGGGATAAGGCTGGAATACAGGAAAACACTAAAGGACGATACTGTAAGCAGGGTGCTCTTGGTTTGTGGGAAAAGCGGCAAGCCAAAAAAAACAAGGAGGAGACACAGGATGTGCAGAACCCAAAAGGCATCGTGAAGAAGAGGGAAGGTTGTGAGGACAGAATGTCCGGCCCACCTTTACATTACACACACGAATGTGTGGTGGAGAGTCAAACGCTTCAACGACAACCACAACCACCCTCTAATCAGAAAGCCGTCCCTGATAAAGTTCCTATCATCACATAGGAACATTCCCAAGGATGAGCAGGACTTCTTGAAGATACTGCACGGATGCAACATAGAGACATCAAGACAGATGCAACTAATGTCATGGTTCTACGGGTCTCCTAACGATGTACCATACATGACAAAGGACATCGCAAACCAGCGAGCAAAATTCCGCATGGAGTACTGCCATGCTGATGTGGGAAGCACAATCTCATACTTCCAAGATATGAATGCACAAGATCCAGATTACTATTGGAGAATAAAACTTGATGACGAGGACAGAGTGGAAAATTTGTTCTGGATAGATGGTGCATCGCGCAGGGCATATGCTAGATACAATGATGCCGTGTCATTCGACACAACATACATGGCAAACATGTACAAGATGCCATGTGCACCCTTCATTGGCATTAATAACCATGGGCAGTCAATCCAGTTTGGTTGTGGATTTGTTCGAAACGAACTATCTGGCAACTCTGTGTGGCTGTTTAATGCATTCTTGCATGCAATGGGTGGAATTGCGCCAAAGAACATAATAATAGATCAAGATTTTGCAATGAGGAGTGCTATTGATGAGGTGTTCATCGGGATAATACACAGGAATTACCGCTGGCATATAATGAAAAAGGCCCAGGAGAAGCTTGGAAGCTGATGGTTGACAATGAGCCACTAAACAAGGCATTCAAGGATTGTGTTGACAACAACTTGACTGGTATTTTACTTCCCACCCAGACTACCTTAAACACAAAATGAGCTCGCATGCATGGGATCAACAGTTACCACGTAAGAAAGTGACAAGTTACCCGAGAATTATAACCAAGTTACCTGTAAATTTTTCCGTACAGAACCTATCATGTTTGTTGCACACATTTCGGTTGTATGCCCCACTAGTTACAAAATAACTTTCCATCCCCCACTAGTTGTGATTGAAAGGATTTTTTTATTTTGCTAGTTAAAATGATGCTTGAACTACAGACACCGAGGGGTATTCGTCGTGGAAAAAATCATCCCATGTGCACTGTACTTACCATGTTGCTTGAACTAAAATAACCAAGTGTGTGTGACAGAATTATCAACAATAGAGTGTTTAAGTTACCAATCTGTCTGAACTAAGGTTACCACCCTTCAAGACCTGATGTTACCATGTTTCTGTTTTGAATGCAGTTGAAGAGTTTGAACACAAATGGTGGGTGATGATGGAAACGTATGGCCAGACCGACAACGAGGATTTCCATTGGCTGTGGGAAAACAGAGAATGTTGGGTCCCAACATACTATATGCATGATTTTTTTCCGTTCTTGCAGTCCACGGCAAGAAGTGAGGGGTTCAACTCTGTGCTCAGGAAGTATGTCAACCCAAACAACTCACTGGTCGAATTCGCACAGTAGTACACTGCGATCCAGAATAAGGTGATGGATAGTGTGTGGAAAGAGCAGTTGGAAACAGTGTACAAAGAAACCGAAATGTACTCGATGAACCCGCTGGAGTTGCAGGTGCGGGGGCTATACACACATAACATGTTCTGCAAATTCTAGGTGGAGATGAAGGTGAAATCAGCCTATATATGCGACACATTGCATGATGGTACATTCAAGGTCAGCTCGATACGGGGAATAATACCAAAATATGGGGACAGGGACTACCATGTTCAAGCAAACATGGATGAAGGGACATACTCGTGTTCTTGCTGCAAGTTTGATCAAGACGGCTACTGTGCGCACACATACTACGAGTGATGGACCAGATTGGGGTGTATGAGATACCTGAAAAGTACATCCTAAATAGGTGGACTTGGGATCTGATACGTCTCCAACGTATCTATAATTTTTGATTGTTCCATATTGTTATATTATCATTCTTGGATATTTTACAATCATTTTATAGCAACATTATATCATTTTTTTAGACTAACCTATTGACATAGTGCCCAGTGCTAGTTGCTATTTTTTGCTTGTTTTTTACTTCACAGAATATCAGTACCAAACGGAGTCCAAACGCAGCAAAACTTTTTGGAATTTTTTTTTGGACCAGAAGACAACTTGGGAGCCAAGGAAGCACCTTGGGGGAGGCCCGTGGGGTCCACGATACACCAGGGCATACCAGAGGCCCCTGGCATGCCCTGATGTATCGTGGGGCCCACGGAGGTCTTCTCCACTGCCTCTCAGCTCTATAAATACAAAAATATTCCAGAAACCCTAGGGGAGTCGGCGAAACACAATTCCAGCCACCGCAAGTTCCAGAACCATGAGATACAATCTAACACCATCACGAAGGGGTTCATCATCCTCATTGGTGCCTCTCCCTACGGGTCCGTAGGTAGTAGCTAGATGGCTTCTTTTCTCTTTTTGGTTCTCAATACAATGGTCTCTTGGAGATCTATTTGATGTAATGACTTTTTGCGGTGTGTTTGTTGGGATCCGATGAAGTTCGAGTTTATGATCAGATCTATATCCATGAATATTTTTTGTGTTTTCTTTGATCTCTTATATGCATGATTATTTATAGCCTCGTATTTCTTCTTCGAAACTTTGGTTTAGTTAGGCCAACTAGATCGATTTTTCTTGCAATGGGAATATGTGCTTTGTGATGGGTTCGATGTTACAGTGTCCTTACCCAGTGACAGAAGGGGTAGCAAGGCACGTATGTATCATTGCTATAAAGGATAACAAGATGGGGTCTATTCCTACATGAATAGATCTTGTCTACAT
The DNA here is from genome assembly GCA_011799875.1 of Thinopyrum elongatum. NCBI lineage: Eukaryota > Viridiplantae > Streptophyta > Magnoliopsida > Poales > Poaceae > Thinopyrum > Thinopyrum elongatum. Next base: position 94,782,667 of record CM022297.1, read on the forward strand.
CATGTCATCATTCATATTGCATTACTTCGTTTCTTCATGAACTTAATATACTAGATGCATGCTGGATAGCGGTCGATGTGTGGAGTAATAGTAGTAGATGTAGAATCGTTTTGGTCTACTAAGCTTGGACGTGATGCCTATATATTGATCATTGCCTTGGATATCGTCATAATTATTTGTTCTTCTATCATTTGCCCAACAGTAATTTGTTTACCCAGCGTGTGCTATTTTCTCGAGAGAAGCCACTAGTGAAATCTACGGCCCCGGGTCTATCTTTTATCATATTGCTTTCAGGTCTATCTTTTACCGTATTTGTTTTCAGATATATTATTCCAAAAAACCAAAAATGCCTTGCTGCTCTTTTTCTTTACTTATTTTATTTCGCATTTTATTCAGATCTATTTATCCAATCTCATACAAACCAATCTATCTTTTTACCATGGAGAGATTGACAACCTCTCTTACGCGTCGGATTGCAAGTATTTGTTCTTTATGTGCAGGTACCGTTTACATAGTGTTGCTTGGTTCTCCTACTAGATTGATACCTTGGTTTCATAACTGAGGGAAATACTTACCGTTGCTGTGCTACATCATCCCTTCCTCTTTGGGGAAATACCGATGCAGTCTCAAGCCACGTCAAAGGAATTTTTGGCGCCGTTGCCGGGGAGACATCATCAATATCTATCAGGTTCCTAACCACAAATCTCATCTCCTTGCAATTTACATTATTTTCCATTTCCCTCTCGTTTTCATCTCCCCCACTTCACAAAAATATTTGCCTTCTTTTTCGTTTGCCTTTTTCTCGTTCGATCTTTTGTTTGCTTGTGTTGCCATGTACCTTCTATTTGCATGCATCTTTGCTTGCTAAAAATCTATTGATATGGATCCTCATCCAGTTGCTAATCTTTTTAAAAGATCCAATCATGATGAACCAATTGCTAGTGAGTTGGGTGCACTAGATTATCTTTATGAAGTTTTGCTTGAAATTCGTGAATCTTAAAATTGTGATGAAGTGTTAAAAGAAGAAATTTAGAAAGTGGTTCATGATAGCTCCTTGAATGAAAAGCATGATTGCTATGATGTTATTATAAATTCTATTAATGTCAATTTTGTTAACAATATGCAAAACCCCAAGCTTGGGGATGCTAATTTTTCTATGTCCACTACTTATTGTAATGATCATGATTGGGGTGATTCTTCTTATGATCTTGAAAATTTATTTAAGCCTCATGATGATTATGATATTTATAATAGTGTTTGCAATAATATTGAAAGTGGGTTTGGAAGAGTGTCAAATCTAGGTAATGATGATCCCACTAATTTGGAGAATGATCAATCTTATGAAATTTTTGATAAAAGTGGGCTTGGAGAGGACATGACTTTATTTGATGATAATCCCATTATTTTGGAAGAGTGTCAACTTTGCATGCATGTGGATCATGAAGAGAATATTTTATGTGATAGTTATATTGTTTAATTTGAATATGATCCCACATGTAATTATTATGAGAGAGGAAAATATGGTTGTAGAAATTTTCATGTTACTAAATTACCTCTCGTTATGTTGAGATTATCAATGTTTTATTCCTCTCCTTTGCTTATGCTAGATAATTCTTGTCTTGATAATTTGTATGCTTGCAAAATGCCTATGCATGGGAAGTATCCTAGACTTAAATGTGTTTGTTACATGTTTTATGATGCTCTTTTTGTGCTTCAATTCTTATCTTTCATATGAGCATCATCGAAATCTCAATGCCTAGCTAGGGGCGTAAAACTATAGCGCTTATTGGGAGGCAACCCAATATTTATCCTTTAAATTTTTTTTTCTTTTATTTTTTTCAAAAAACACAATTATGCCTCTGTTATGATTGTGCTTTTTATGTTTTAATTAGTGTTTGTGCCAAGTAATGCCTTTAGGATGGCTTTTGGTGATAGTTGATTTGATCCTGTTGAAAAACAGAAACTTTTGTGTCCAGTAACAGAATTTTATAAAATCACAAAAGTGAAAAAAACTTCTAAAGTTTTTTACAAAAGATTTATATACAAATTTCCTCTGTTGTCCTATTTTTTCCCAATTTTTGGAGTTACATAAGTATGAGTAAAATTCGCAATGTTACAGACTATTCTGTTTTTGACAGATTCTGTTTTCTCTGCATTGTGTGCTTATTTTGATGAATCTATGGATTGTATTGGAGGGTATAAGGCATGGTAAAGTTAGAATATAGTAGGTATAATGCAAGAACAAAATATGAATGGGTTTTCAACAGTACTTAAAGTGAAGATTGGTTTTCTTATACTAACGGATCTCACGAAGGTTTTGTTAAGTTTTGTGTGATTGAAGTTTTCAAGTTTTGGGTGAGATCATGATGGATGAAGAAATAAGGAGTGAAAAGATCCTAAGCTTGGGGATGCCCATGACACCCCAAGTTAATATTCAATGAGAACCAAGAAACTAAGCTTGGGGATGCCCCGGAAGGAATCCCCTCTTTCTTCTAACAACCATCGGTAATTTTACTTGCAGCTATATTTTTATTCGTCACATATCATGAGTTTTCCTTAGAGCGTCTTGTATATACGAGTCTTTGCTTGTTTTGCTTTTTAGTTTTTCACAAGTATCCTTTCTGGACACACCCATCTGAGAGAGCCAAAATTATGCTATGATTTGTTAGAATTACTCTTTATGCTTCACTTATAATTTTTTTGAGCTATGGAATTGCTCTAGTGCTTCACTTATATCTTTTTGAGCACGGTGTGCTTTATTATTTTTGAAGAAATACTCTCATGCTTCACTTAGATTTATTTGAGAGTTAGTACATTTTTGAAGAAGTTCTCTCATGCTTCACTTATATTATTTTGAGAGATGAAATTTTTTATGCTTATGTTCTTCACTTAAATTTATTTGAGCTTGTCAAAAGCAATGGCAATATATGAAATTAGTCCCAAAGTGATAGATATTCAAGAGGGATATAATAAAAACTTTCATGAAGATCATTGGACAAAATAAACTTGATTCCTAGTAATAGTTTTGAGACATGATGATAGTAATATGTGAGTCATGTTGGTGAGTAATTATGCTTTAGTAAGAATATTGGTGTTAAGGTTTGTGATTCCCTATGCAAGCATGAAAGTCAATAGTTATGCAATGAAATTACATCCTACTTATGGTGCATTATTCAGTGTTAGTTATGCTTAATGCTCGTTTATGAGAATTTTTGTTTCTTGGTTGGTTGCTTCTCAATCTATTTGCTAGCCTCCATTTGTACTTAGTGGGAATACTACTTGTGCATCCAAATTCCTTAAACCCAGTTTTGCCATATGAGTCCACCATATCTACCTATATGCGGTATTTCTATGTCGTTCTAAGTAAATTTGTATGTGCCAACTCAAATTTTCAAAATGAATTTCCTTTTTGTGTGCCCGTACCGCTCATGAAGCGGCACGGGGTGGCCAATATTTTCCATGCTAGATGTGTTATTCTCAAGATGAGTGTTTCTTCACTTGTCATTGCACGAGAGTACGACGGTAATAGGGATGCCCAGTCCCAAAATAAAAAAGAAATTTACTTTATGTTGTCAAATAATAAATTCCTTGGAAAGTGTTGGTATGGACGGTACCCGTGGATACGGCTAGCCGCGGAGTGTGAAAGTATGGTGGAAAAAGTAATAAACTCTATTTTATGTTTGGGAACCGCCTATGATATATCTACCATGGAAAGTGTTGGGAATTACTCGGTTGTTTTCGTTGACGGGAAAAGCATGCCTCTCAAAAAAAATTATCTCTCAATTTAAGCTTTGAGCTCTGGCACCTCTACAAATCTCTGCTTCCCTCTGTGAAGGGCCTATCTATTTACTTTATGCAATTTTTATTTTTATTTGAGTCTCCATCTTCTCTTATAAAGCACCAACTAGGGAGCACTATGATCGTACTTGAGCATTGGATGTAGCTAATATTTGAGTGTGTTTTATGAATGGATCAATGATTGAGCATGATGAGCTAGGGATAACTTTCGTTAGTGTTGATATTTTGAAAGACATCTTTGCTTGTTGATATGCTTGAGTATTGAAGTCTTCATGTCAATTATAGACTATTGCCTTGAACCATCTAAAAGTCCAAATGTCCATGCTACAAAAGAAAAGAATATGTGATGAACATGTTAGGCTGCATTCCACATCAAAAATTCTGTTTTTATCATTTACCTACTCAAGGACGAGCAGGAATTAAGCTTGGGGATGCTGATACGTCTCCAACGTATCTATAATTTGTGATTGTTCCATGCTGTTATATTATCATTCTTGGATGTTTTATAATCATTTTATAGCAACTTTATATCATTTTTGGGACTAACCTATTGGCATAGTGCCCAGTGCCAGTTGCTGTTTTTTGCTTTTTTTTTTACTTCGTAGAATATCAGTACCAAACGGAGTCCGAATGCAGCGAAAGTTTTTGGAGATTTTTTTGGACCGTAAGACAACTTGGGAGCCAAGGAAGCACCTGGGGGGAGGCCTGTGGGGCCCATGATACACCAGGGCGCGCCAGAGGCCCTTGGCGTTCCCTGATGTATCATGGGGCCCACAGAGGTCTTCTCCCCCGCCTCTCAGCTCTATAAGTACCCAAATATTCCAGAAACCCTAGGGGAGTCGACGAAACATAATTCTAGCTGCCGCAAGTTCCAGAACCAAGAGATCCAATCTAAGACCATCATGGAGGGGTTCATCATCCTCATTGGTGCCTCTCCGATGATGCGTGAGTAGTCCACCATAGACCTGCGGGTCCGTAGGCAGTAGCTAGATGGCTTCTTCTCTCTTTTTGATTCTCAATACAATGGTCTCTTGGAGATCTATTTGATGTAATGACTTTTCCCGGCGTGTTTATTGGGATCCGATGAAGTTCGAATTTATGATCAGATCTATATCCATGAATATTATTTGAGTTTTCTTTGATCTCTTATATGCATGATTATCTATAGCCTCGTATTTCTTCTTCGAATCTTTGGTTTAGTTAGGCCAACTAGATTGATTTTTCTTGCAATGGGAAGAGGTGCTTTGTGATGGATTCGATCTTATTACGGTGTCCTCACCCAGTGAAAGAAGGGGTAGCGAGGCACGTATGTATCGTTGCTATTAAGGATAACAAGATGGGGTCTATTCCTACATGAATAGATCTTGTCTACATCATGTCATCGTTCTTATTGCATTACTCCATTTCTCCATGAACTTAATACACTAGATGCATGCTGGATAGCGGTCGATGTGTGGAGTAATAGTAGAAGATGCGGAATGGTTTCGGTCTACTAATCTTGGACATGATGCTGATAACCCGCATGTATATGAGATCGCAACAGTTTTCAAGGGTAGAGTATTCAACCCAAATTTATAGATTCGACACAAGGGGAGCCAAAGAATATTTGCAAGTATTAGCAGTTGAGTTGTCAATTCAACCACACCTGGAGATTAAATATCTGCAACGAAGTGATCAGTAGCACGGTAATATGATAGTTTTGATAGCAGTGGTAACAGTAGTTGTAGTAGTAGTAGTAGTAGTAGTAGTAGTAGTAGTAGTAGTAGTAGTAGTAGTAGTAGTAGTAGTAGTAGTAGTAACAGTGATAGCAATGATTTTGTAGCAGGTGTAACAGTAACAACAGCATTAGTAACTTAGCAGGAACAATATGAGGAAAATTTGTAGGCATTGGATCGGTGAATTCGTTGGATGATATTCATCATATAAAGTCATAACCTAGGGCGATACAAAAATAGCTCTAGTTCATAAATATAATGTAGGCATGTATTCCGTAAATAGTCATGCGTGCTTATGGAAAAGAACTTGCATGACATCTTTTATCCTACCCTCCCGTGGCAGTGGGGTCCATAAGGAAACTAAGGGATATTAAGGCCTCCTTTTAATATAGAACCGGAACAAAGCATTAAGACATAGTGAATACATGAACTCCTCAAACTACGGTCATCACCGGAAAGTATCCCAATTACTGTCACCCCGGGGTTTACGGATCATAACACGGAATAGGTGACTATGACTTGCAAGATCGGATCTAGAACATAGATATAATGGTAAAAACATAAACGGTTCAGATCTGCAATCATGGCACTCGGGCCCTAGCGTCAAGCATTAAGTGTAGCAAAGTCATAACAACATCAATCTCAGAACATAGTGGATACTAAGGATTAAGCCCCACTGGTACAGCGAGCTGCTATACAAATGGTTTTTAACCCCTTTCCACGATGATGTTTTGAACCGTCACCAGGTGAGTGACTACGATAGGGGGGGGGGTCCTTCCCACACGACCCAGAAACCGTCGGGGATAGGGAGCCTTAATACATACAGTTGTCCCTATAAAACTGTTTCTGATATCTCGAATATCCCAAACGCTTCATCCTTGCTACTCGTTTGTGCTCGCATTGCCATCACAGTCAGAGTTCTGTGGTTTTACCTAAAACCAGGTGTAGTCCAGGCACGGGATTTTTCCAAGCGCAGTCCAGGCACATTCCAGGCACGTACCAAGCTGGCTCTACGTTTACGATGCCTGGCAAATCACAAACAGTTCATCATTGTAAACCATGTACGATAGGTCGACAGTCACACACATTTAGTTTTCCCGCACTGTTTGTGATATTGTCTGACATCACACACGCTTTGCAAACGGCAACTATGTGCATGGTTACACACGTTTCCTCTCCGTGAACCATGTCAGATTATGATGTATATCACACACGCTGTGCTTTATAGACCGTGTGCGCCGTAATGACCTGCAGAGCGTAATTTCACCCTAATTTAATTGCTGCTATTTAAAATTGTACCTAATTTGAATTTGAAAGTAGGCTATAGCTTTATTCATATCCATCAGGTTCAAACAACCAATGCATTATTCGATTCACAGGTACATATGTTCAAGAATTACATAAGCACCAAATAAAGGAGTATGAACCAGGGTCGTATACTTGTACTATTATAGATGGTAAAGAAAGAGGCGAGAGACATTCTAGTTGCTGAACAAGGTGAAGTGGAATGCCCCTATTGTGCTCTCCTCGATGCAGAAGGCACGCACAACTCTAGTCCAACCCCTTGTGATGGCCGGTCGCCAATCATGTAGTTTGAGTGGTAATCTTGAGTAAACTACTTCAGGATCCACTGCAAAGGAAAAAGATTCAGACATTGTCATCTAACACAACTCATTACGAGCAGTAAAAAGAAGGCTACAGAGTTCTTACTTACCATCCTGCAGTTCATTGTTGTCTTGCATAAAGTGTAAACAAATAGTTTGATTGACATCTTTTGACCCATTTTAATAACAATCTTTATCAGTTTCCTCACTTGATGCTGGTGCATGAATATCTCGTTGCCCCATACGTAGGAAGGGTCAAAGTGTGGATCTTTGGCAATGATATATGTACCTAAAAGCACCAAGTTAATATTAGAAGCTAAACAACAATTGCAAAATGATGTAGTACAACACTCCCTCCATCCCCTTATATAAGATCTTATTACATGTATATCTAGATATCATCAGAACATTAAGGTAACACTCTTCCTTGTTGCTATGTAGCCTGGGATTGCATATTTAGTCATTCAGTACAATGCATGTTGCTATGTAGCCTCAGATATAGTAAATATGGCTTTAGTTAACCTACCGATAAATGGGTTACAGATATATTTAGTGAAATGTCCGATTCGACGATTAATCCCTTATTAGCCCCTAGGCAATATGGTACCAGCTACCGATATCCTGAATAGTGAGTATATATAAGCAATGCGATGAAACTAACCTCGATGGAAAACATCAGCTGTTCTCAATATTGTCCTGTATGAGTACATATAAAGGCATGTTAAGCACAACAGGCTAAACATCAACCAAATATATCCATGGTAGACAGCATAATCTACAAATGAAAGCTTCAGTGTGCAGGTTTAAGCACGCTAGTTAAGCAAAACAAGAAGTGGAAAGGTGTGTTAACTGCAATAGGCATAACATTTAAAAACAAGCAAATATAGTCATTCAAACTGTTATTGTGGAGGTCTAAAGTACACTAGTTATTGTTAAAAAACGAAAAGGCATGTTAACTGCAACATCCTTAACAACAACCAAATATAGTAATTCATAGTGGTATTGTTGAAACTGTTATTGATGAAATTGAACTGCACGTCAAATAGTTGCACATATAGAGCATCACATTGTGAAGAACTGAAATAAACAAGGCATAAGGCCATCTCTAGACGATCCTTTAAAAGTTAACGGACTAAAACCCTTAGTGGATATATATATACTCTAGCAATTTTTGGCCGTTTCTAGTCGATCCCCTAAACTTAACTTTGTAAACTTCAATTTGATCAAGTTCAAAGCAGGTTCAACCGAAAGTAGCATGCATTCAAACATAAACATAGATAGTTTTGCATAACCGAACGTAAAACATAAATTTAGACTAAATTAAACTACTTTCGGTCGAAGTGGAGGTCGAGCCAATCCTTCCTCGTCAGGTACGGTGTGCTGCGAGCCGGGTCCGGGCCGGTGCCGTTGTCGGGGTCATTGGGGAAGACACTCCTCCACTTGTCGACGTCGATCTCCTTGTCCTCGCCGCCCACCTCGATGCCCTCCTCACCGCCTTTGACCTCATCATCGGAGGAGAGCACGATAACCTCACCGCCCTCCGCGCCGGCAAAGATCACCCGCTCCGCCTCCACGAGCTTCGGGTGCTGCCGGCGGAGCTCTTGCATGTAGGCCTCGTCGGCGGGCTCGGCCTCGAGGCGCTCCCACGCCTCGCGGTCCTCCCGCGCCATAGCCGAGCTCACCACCCCTGGCTCTGGTGAAACAAGGTGGACCGGATGTGTGCCGAAGGGTTAATTGAGCCTAGCCGCCGCGCCATGGTAGCGGGCCTGCCAGCGGTCGTACTCCATGGCCGTGAGCTCGGTCGTGTGGAAGCTACCGACCCACCGGTGGGTGTGGGTCTCCCGATCCGTAATCTCGGTGACCCACGTCCCCCACCGCCGCAGCCGGACCCCGAGGTAGGACCTCGTCGGCGACCGGGCCCGAGGGAGGACAGGGAAGTCCTCGAACCGGCATAGGGGTGCGGCGGCGGGCGAATCGGGCGACCGGCGACGGCGGATCGATAAAGAGCCCGCGGAAGACGACGGGGACACCTTGGCGGCCACCTCGCCAGCGTCGGGTAAAGAGGCTGTGATAAAACTCTTTTGGGACATTGGCTCCTCGAGCTCCCCGACACACAAGCAGAGGTTGAGGATGGAGGCGGCGGCAGCGGTGATGGCGGCTACCTACCAATGGTTTCGTGCGAGGGAGGGGTTGAGTGTGTCTGTGTGAGCGGAGGTTTTGATTGTGTGGTGTGTGTGGAGGGAGGGCGGGGGGGGGGGCAAGGTGGTGTTTGAGGAAATACCGCGGCAACTGAAAATTTTACTAGGCGGGAGTAAAATGTCGGGCTACTAAAAATTTGGATCAAGGGCGGGCAGATATTTTTGAGATTGCGAGGGATGCAGAGGCGGGAGTAACAAGGTGGGGCTACTGAAAATTTGAATCAAGGGCGAGCAGATATTTTTGAGATTGCGAGGGATGCAGAGGCGGGAGTAACAAGGCGGGGCTACTGAAAATTTGAATCAAGGGCGAGCAGATATTTTTGAGATTGTGAGGGATGCAGAGGTGGGAGTAACAAGGCGGGGCTACTTAAAATTTGAATCAAGGGATTGAAGGAGAGCGGGAGTAACAGACATCGCACACGGTCCGCACATACTAATCGTGTGCTATCAAACATAAAAACCTTCCAGGCGGTAGATATTTTTGAGATTACGAGGAAGTAGATATTTTCGAGAGCGGGAGGCAAGCCTCGTGGAGCCCAATCTACTATGCTAATGTGAGTGACTGCAGGGGCACGGGCGTGCCACACGGGTAGTTTGACCGATCCGTGTCTATTGCGTACCCAATCGCAGACGGTTTCTGCATCCAACTCGTGTGCTGTTTATAAATTTGGCAAAAAGAATAACGCGGGAAAGGGTCAGAACACAAACACACTTGCATGTGGACCAAATATATGTATGGAAAGGGTTGTTTAATGTTCGAATACCCAATGCACAACTTTGATGTGGCACCTATCTCACAAAGCGCACAGTATTACTAGTCAGCCACCCCCTACGAACCCCACTTCGTGTCGGCGGTAAGGGAATCCTAGCTACGAATGCATGCCCCCAGATAGTTAGGTTTGAAATCTCACCCTACCGTAACACAAAACCTATAGGAGTCCATCTTATACATGTTCAAACTTCCCCTTTCACTTCCGGACAAAGGTGGACTGTGTGCCGACCCACAAATGTGTGTTTATGGCGGGAGATGGGTGAGACCACATACGAACCACCTGCGGGTGGCCCTATACTATATGTATGAAAAGGGTGTGGTGTGATATGTAACTACCATTCACAACTTCGATGTGGCACGTGTGCCTCGCAAAATAACTGGACTTCCCCGACCCCACAAAGGTTGCAGGTAGTGCGAAGTAGCCCCCCCACCCCCCCACACACACTCCTGTCGCGGGGAGGGCATCTCACCAAGACATACTGTAACACGGACCAACAGAATCCAACTTGATCGTATAACCTCTCTCGCCCGTTGTTGGTCAAAGTGATGGACGTCCACACGGCCCCGCAAAATGGTCTAGCTTGTCACCGATAAACTCACGAGGGAGTATTGTCTGAAGACAAAACCCACTCTGTGCATGTGGCCCAATTATGTATATGGAAGTGGTGTGTGTGGCGTTTGAATACGCAATGCACAAATTTGATGTGGCACCATGCTTTTTGGAACCGTAAAATCCCCACACTGATCGAGCGAGGGTTCACGATGCGTAGCATGCATGCGCTCAAACTTAATTAGGCCTAGAATGATCGACCTACTATATGGTAACATGAACCAAAGAAGAAGAATACACCCTGGTAACCTTTCTCGTCGTCAGTCGAAATGATGGACATCCACACGGGCCCACGAATATATATTGGCTTGCCGCCCATAACCAAGCGAGCGAGAGTGTCCAAAGACAAGCATTGCATGCATGTGTCCCAAACATATTTATGGAGGTGCGTGATGCATGCATATGTGTTGAATACCTAATGCACAATATTGATGTGGTGCATGCATTCAAAATCGCAAAGGTCCCCACACAGAGCAAGAGCTTCATGATGTGTCGTGTGCTCGCCCCCCCTTTGATCCGGCGGGATGGATTCATGTGTACACATGCGCTATTATATATGTAATCTCACACATGACCTATATCGCGAGACAAACAAAAAATTAATCCCCTCCTAAGTAAAAATAATTAACCTCTCATTGTTGGTGAAAGTGATGGACCAAGCGGGCCGACAGATGGAAGCATCGCCGATAACCACGTCAGTGAGTGCCACAGGACAACCACCATCGCTTGCATGTGTGCCAAAACATATATATGGAGAGGTGTGTGGTTGTGATGTTTTGAATATACCTAATGAAAAACCTTTGATGTGGCATTGCCTCAAAAACTGCAAAGTCCCCACACAGAGTGAGGTTCATGTGTGACACCTAGTATATGTTGGTCCCATCCCCCCTTCGACACGTACTATATATACACTCCTACCCTAACACAGCCCTAAAAGAATTAATCCTCCTGGTTCGTCAAATGTGCCTCTCTCTCGTTGGGTCAAAGTGATGGAGGACGACCTCGCGGGCCCACACATGGAAGCGCCGCACACGAGTGAGTTCCTTTAGGGCAACCACCGCCTGCATGGTATTGCGTGATGTTTGAATATGAATGCACAACTTTGATGTGGCACCTGCCTCAGGAACCGGAAAGTCCCCACATGGAGCGAGGTTATGACACACACACACACACACACACACACACACATATATATATATATATATATATATATAGTAGCACTATTCTGATGATAGTATCAGAATAACTATTCTGATCAGGATCGGCCCTATATAGACAGCGACAAGGTGTTCCCGAACTCCCGAGAAACCCACCCGACCGGTAAAAGAAAAAAAACCACCCCACCCACTTCCCATGACTCCCTCCCCTACCCTCTCCCGATCCCATCTGCCCACTCCTCATGGCATCGCGCTGCCGCCGATGAACTTCTCCCGATCCACCGCCGCTGCCGACCCCGTCTCCTTCCGGCTCGCCGGCGTGCACTGTCGCCCCCGCCTCCTCCGAGCGCAAGGCCGCCCCACCCTCCACCTTCCACGCCGCCGAGCCTGCCTTCCTCCTGGCAAGCTGCCGCCCCCGCCACCCCAACCTCCAACCGCTGCCACGGCCAGCCACCACCTCCACCTACCGGATCCTGCCGGCGTGGCTCTGCTCCTCAACCACCAGATCCCGCCGCCGCGGCTGTGCCCCCAACCACTGGATCCCGCCGCCGGCCCCAAATGGCCGGGTCCAGCTGCAGCCACTGAGGCCCCAGCCCCCAGCCGCCGGATCCCGCCGCCACGACCCCCGTCCGCCGCCCACTAGCCATGGCCATCTCGTTCCCCACAACGGATGTTGCCGTCCTCGACTAGTGGTTGCCAGATTTCGTGTTTCTTCTGTACAGAACTGATGCATTTCTTCTCTTCTTTCTGCAGCTTTGTTAACTGAACCTAACCGTCTCGACTGATTGAACTGCACAGAACTTAACGGGAGGTCACGCGGAGGTGGCTCGAGCAGGCGGGAGATGTAACAGTTCGATGCAGCCCCTCCATGCCGTTCAACTCCTGCAGCCAGCTACCTCAAAGCCAACAGTGATCTCCTACTCTGACTCACTGTGCACGTAGCTTCTGGGCATGTGCCGATGTGTGGCTGAAGCTCTTTCTTTCTATCCATAGTCTCATGTGCTGATGTTGCCCTCTCAGTCTCTCCTCTCAGTTTGGCACACCAAAAAAAATGTTTTTGTTACTCTTAAAATTGGAAGTAGAGAGGCTTAGGCAGAAAGCCAATATTTATGTATTCTGAATGTGAATCGGGTGCACTCTATGTGTTTGCTATTATGCGTGCTAGAACTGAAGCATTTTTGTGCTTAGCTCTTTTTTTGTTCTGATGAAGCAAGTACTAGTTGCTTCTGCCATGCTACCTTTGGTTGAGAGCACATAGCTCAGTAGACAAAGCTTGACAAGATAGAAATGCAACATGTGGTGCAGAGAAGGCCACATTTCTCACGTGGCACACATTTTCTTTTTTCTTTTTGTGTGTAAAAAGGGTGTTTAGGCTTACCACCACATTTAGGGATCCATTTTCGGTCTCCCCCGCCATGCTCCTGCAGGTCGACTGCGCCGCCACACGAAGTTCACCGGCCATAGCTACGGACGGACGAAATTCGAATTCTACTGCAACCCCTCAAGATCCACAGGTAAAATGATCCACAAGCTCATAATTTTCACACTGATGTACCATGTGCTGCAGCGAAGTGTCCATGCCTGATCTTTGTTGGGTTTTTTTTTCAGTGGCCAAAGATGGCGCTCCACAGATGTTCAGTGTAATGCCTAAGGAGCAAACAATGTCTCTCTCACTTTTGTTTTTGGAAAGACCTACCTATCATCTTGCCGCTGCTGCGTTCGAGTGGCTCCATCTGCAGATGGGTGAGGTCTCGACCTGCAGCTGGGAGAAGTCTTGACATGTACCTGGTCGCGCGCACCGCTACCACTGAGGTCCACCACCTACACCCGGCGCCGTGGCGCCGCAGCGCCTCGGCTGTTCAACTATGCCACCTCAGCAGTTCAATGTATATTGGAGAAGAAGAAAAAACAATAGTAGGTTCAAATGTTGTGTTTTGTGATTGTTGTAGACTTGCAGCAAATTGCCGGTGGGTTCAATGAAAAATTGTTCCCTTTGATGGAGCACCTGGCCGTTCCCTTTGTTTTGTTTTGCAAACTGCTAGTTGGTCGTTTTGCTTCAGGAGTGGTATAATGCTTTAGGTTCCTGACTATTGGTCTTGATGTTTGGCCGTACTTGAGGTTCCATGCTTGAGGTTCAGCTTGGTAATGTATACGGGAGCAGTTTGGATTTGGTATTTTTCTGCAGTTTGGCACCGTGTTATATGTATTTTAAAAGTGCACAAAAAATAGCACTTTATTCAAAATTGGTTGTGCAAAGTGCGCATTCTCCATGGGTGCTTGTTGTAATCCGAAAATTCATTGAAAACAAGTAAAGTTCGTATGTTTAAAAAAGCCTTAGAAAGCAAAACAAAATTCAACAAAACAAAAAATGCTAGCGAGTTCTTTGCAAAAACCACATGAAGTTCAAAAAGTATAATTTTAGAGGTTCAAGTAATATGAGAACGCTGGAAGTTTGTTGAAGAAAAATGCCGGTGGTGCAGTTGTTGTCAGCTACATCAGTCGGAGCCCCTACTCCTCCATGAATCAGGCCAACCACGCACCGCCGACATGGATCCGCACTAAGAAGATGAAATTAAAATAACAGAGAAGTTCGAAGTATTTAAAAAACTCAGATTTGTTGCAAGAAGTTCACGTGCACCACCGTGCACAATTCAGAATTTATATTGCGGGACATCCGACCTCCAATTACATGTTTTAAAATGGCAAAAAATGACGTCCGACCTTCAATTGCGTGTAATTCAGCGTATACACAAAAATGCGACAGAAGTTCATAGTGAAAACAACGAGAAGTTCAAGTACTACAAGGAATGCATTTCAGGTGAGAATAAAAGTATAGAAAAATAAAAGCTAAAAATGGTTTGTTGAAAGAAGTTCAAGTGCTTTGTCCGGGAAAGTTCAAAAATTCTTGCGAGAGAGGTTCTCCTTGTATTTCCATGTTCGAAAACACAAGAAATTGTTTTTTTGCGTTTTAAAATAATTCTCTCAATCCACAAAGAAGTTCAGTTATTATTTGGGAGCAATTTGATTTCAAAAAGAAAATAAAAAATTCAAATTATAAAAATGGAAAAAGTTCATGTACTACATGGTGTGTGTTTAATATGAGAAAAATGAATTAAAAGGCAAAGTCCAATTTTTTTGTTGTTATAAGTTCAAGTCCTCGGTCGGACAAAGTTAAAGAAAATGTTGTGAGAGAGGTTTGTACAAAAGGAATATCATTTGTGTAACACTAACGAATGGATGAGAAAATTGCAAACGAAAATACGTCACAGAAGTTCAACGTGAAAACAGCAGGAAGTTCAACTACTACACTGAATGAATTTTAGATGAAAAACTTTTAAAACCGTCGCGAGTATGAAAAAATGATCAACACGGGAAATTAGAAAAAACTTTGAACATGAAAAAGTAGCGCATTTTCATATGCTTTCCAACGCCATATCATTTGCCTCAATTGGATTAGCCGTTTAGAAATGGCATCGAAAATACGAACTCGGCTATTCGGTTTGCGAAATTTTATGATTTTCCTAATTACTCTTTAACCATAGGGAATTAGAGAAAAATTTCAACATGTGGAAGGAGCGGTTTTGTAGCAGCTTTCCAATGCCATATTATTTGCCTCATTCCAATAAACGGTTTAGAAATGCGATCGAAAATATGATTCACGTTTTTTATATGAAGAAAAAACGGTTTTCAAAACTGCTCCTAAACCGCTTACATTCTGCCAAAAATTTAACTTGGCTCATGATACTCGTGTCCATAGCTTTCCAACGGTATATCACAAGCCCCATTTGGGCTATGTTTGCGGAAGTTCAGCCTAGCCATGGGGGAAGTTCAACTACTACTGCTGGGGCAGGTCAGGTTGTTATCAGAATATTATTCTCATCCAGTGATCAGAATAGTGTTTTTGTATATATATATGTATATATATAGTATACATGTTGCCCCCTCTTTGACATGTAATACATACTCCTACTGTGCATATACGTAACACAAACAAAAAAAGAACCATCCTTGTTGGTCAAATTAACCTCTCTCTCTCTCTCTCTCTCTCTGTCGTGGTATTCTCACGGGGGGGGTGCAAAACACAGATGCCACAGGGTGGCTTAAGGTGAGGGCAAGACTGCCGCTGGAATATCCGAGGACGGGTATGCGAGTAGCACGCGCTAGTTTACCCAGGTTCGGGGCTCTCCGGAGAGATAATACCCCTACTCCTGCATGTCTGTATGTATGTGGTATATCTGCAGTACAGAGTGCTCCTGGAGCTGTATCTGAGGTCAGTGCCGTAGGCATCTGGCCTCGTATGTGTAAAGCAGTAGCAAAGTGCTAGCTAGTTAGATGGCCGAATGAGCCTGGCCATGTGAGTGTGTATGGGCATGCTTGCCCGTGGGGGTGGATGGATGGATGGCTATGTGGCCATATATATAGGCATGGCTAGTTTGGGGTAGCTTACTTCCTAAGCTAGGTAGTGGCATGGGGGCAAGTGGGCATGGGGCACCACGCCCATGAGGGGCGTGGACGTGACGTGCATGCCACCTTGTCCCTGGTGCACTTTATAAAATAGTGCCCAGGGACAAGCACACTGTAGATGATGTCGCCACTACTATTCGTCAACAGTGCCTGGTATGGCCGTCTTGTCGGTGTCGGCGGTTGACTTCGGGCAGCCGGCTAGTTGGAGCAGTCGGCAGCCGACTGGCTAGGGCAGCCAGACGGGGAGCCATCTGGGGCGGCCTGAGCAGTCGGACTGAGGGGCTTTGCTAGCCCCGATGTCTTGAAATATTGCCTCGCCGTCTTCGGGGTACCCGTGGTCAATTACTCCGACAGTAGCCTCCGAGCCTCTGGGCAACTTGGCAAAGTTGGGCGGAGGCTCTTTAGCGGGTGTTGATGTAGAAGATGCTTGATGACGGCCGGCTGCAGGCCGCAGCCGGCGTAGCTTGCTTCTGGCGGGGGCGCGCCAGCGCACCCGCTGGGTGTAGCCTCCGAGCCACCGGGCAACTTGGAAAAGTTGGGCGGAGGCTTTTTGCGGTTGTTGGTGCAGATGATGGCGTCGAGGGTGCCGGGCGCGGACGCGAAGTCCGCCGGCTGGTGCCGTCGGGCGCGGACGCGGGGTCCGCCGACTGAAGCTGTCGGCGCGGACGCGGGTTCTGCCGTCTGATGATGTCGGGCGCGGACGCGGGGGTCCGCCGACTGACGCTGTTGCTGACAGCCGGCTGCGGGCTGCAGCCGGCGCGGCTTGCTTCCAGTGGCGGCGCGCTAGCTCGCCCACTGGGTGTAGCCTCCGAGCCTCCGAGCGACTCGAAGAGTCGGGCGGAGGGTTGTTGCTGCAGATGAAGCAGGCGGTGGGATGTCGGTTGCAGCCGGCGTCGGGCCTGCAACCAGCCTCCGGGCGAGGAGGGGGTTCCCTCGGAGATGATCATGCAAAAGACAAAGTTAGTCTGCGGAGATATATCAAACTTTTGCTTTTAGTGGTGCAGGTTTTATGCGGAGGGTGCCGACTCGGTTTCGTCCGAGCCCCCTTCAATCTTTTTCATATCCCCTCCGTTCTTTGGCTTGCGCTCTCGCTAGCTGGACAGCCGCTCTGCGGTCTGTGGCTGAGAGTGGGCTGCGGGGTGGAGTGTACAGTACTTAGACTCTATGAGCGGATTTAACCGAGCAGATACTCATAAAGGAAACGGCCGGGTCGCCCGAACCGTTTTTCTTCCCGGACATTTTTCGCGTGGGTGGCCTCCAGCGTTCACTCTTGCTAGCCGGACAGCCGCTCTGCGGTCTGTGACTAAGAGTGAGCCTTTGGTACCGCGCATGCTACTAAGCCGTCTGCGGGAACAAACATCTCAGGCCAATCGACCAGCCCCCGGGCCAACTCTGGCTGGCGCCGGGGCAAACAGTGATGCAACTGTAATAAAATGTGGAGAGACAGCCCCCTGAGCATCGCTCGAATGTTATCCGTGCTTTCGCGGTGCAAAAAATATGCGGGTGAGGGGCTCACATTGATTTTTGTGTAGGCGAGGCGGAGTTTTGCCGAAGACAGCCGACGCGGCTTAGCGCTCTCGGAGCGCGCCGGCGCACCCGCTGGGTGTAGCCCTTGAGCCTCCGGGTGCTCGAGGAGGGTCTAGCCGGTCGGGCTTGACCGGCCAGGGGGTGAGCGGGACGCGGCCAAGCCGGCTTGGCACAGCCGGCCAGGCGGCGAGGCGTCTGGCAGCGCCCTTTTTCTTCTTTCTTCTCTTTTGCCGGCTGCTGGCAGCCAGACAAAACTCTTCTCTTGTCTCTTATTTTTGTTTCTTGTAATCTTCTGTGAGGGCGCGCCAGCGCACCCACTGGGTGTAGCCTCCGAGATTCAGGCCGACTGCTGAGCAGTCAGGCCGGATCTCCCGGCAACTACTTTGTCTTCTTCCTCGCGGGGGAGCGTCAGCGCACCCGCTAGGTGTAGCCCCCGAGATTCGTGCCGACTGCTGAGCAGTCGGGCCGGATCTCCCGGCAACTACTTCGTCTTCTTTGTTGAAGTTGATGCTTTTTTCTTCTTCTTTTTGTCTGGCAGGGCAGTTGGCCGTCTGGAAACGAGCAGCCGGCGCACATTTATCTCCCCCCTTTTTTTACAAGGCCAGGCAGCCTTTCACTTTTTTCTTTCCTTTACCAGCTGGCAGGGGCTGAGCAGCCGGCCCGTTTTTTCCTCCAACGATGGCGTCGAGGGGCCGGTTGCAGCCGGCGGCGGGCGTGCAATAGGCGCGGCATGTTCCGAGCGGGGGCGCGCAAGCGCACCCGCTGGGTGTAGCCTCCGAGCCTCCGGGCAACTTTGGAAAAGTTGGGCGGAGGGTCTTGTTGTTGATGATGAAACCGACGGCGACGTCGAGGGTGCCGGGCGCGGACACGGAGTCCGCCGGCTGGTGCTGTCGGGCGTGGACACGGGGTTCGCCGACTGGTGCTGTCGGGCGCGGACGCGGGGTCCGCCGACTGGTGCTGTCAGGCGCGGACGCGGAATCCGCCGACTGATGGTGTCGGGCGCGGACGTGGAGTCCGCCGACTGATGGTGTCGATGACAGCCGGCTGCGGTCTGCAGCCGGCGCGGCTTGCTTCAAGTGGGGGCGCGCCAGTGCACTCACTGGGTGTAGCCTCCGAGCCTCCGAGCGAGGAGGGGGGTTCCCCATGGAAATGATCATGCAAAATACAAAGTTAGTCCGTGCAGATATATCAAATGTTTGCTTTTAGCAGTGCAAGATTTATGCGGAGGGTGCCGACTCGGTTTCGTCCGAGCCCCCTTCAATCTTTTTCATGTTCCCTCCGCTCTTTGGCTTGTGCTTTCGCTAGCCGGACAGGCGCGCTGCAGTCTGTGGCTGAGAGTGGGCCGCAGAGTGGAGTGTACAGTACTCAGACTCTGGGAGCAGATTCAACCGAGCAGATACTCATAAAGCAAATGGCCGGGTCGCCCGAACCGTTTTTCTCCCGAGACGTTTTTCGCGTGGGTGGCCTCCAGCGTTCGCTCTTGCTAGCCGGACAGCCGCTCTGCGGTCTGTGACTAAGAGTGAGCCTTTGGTACCGCGCACGCTACTAGGCCGTCTGCGGGAACAAACGTCTCAGGCCAAGCAGCCAGCCCTCGGGCCAACTCTGGTTGGCGCCGGGGCAAACAGTGATGCAACTGTAATAAAATGCGGAGATAGCCCCCGAAGCATCGCTCGAGGTTGTCCGTGTTTGCATGGTGCAAAAATATGCAGGTGAGGAGCTCACATTGCTTTGACGCAGACGAGGCAGAGGTTGACGAAGACAGCCGGCGCGGCGCGGCGCTCGCGGAGCACGCCGGTACACCCGCTGGGTGTAGCCTTCGAGCCTCCGAGTGCTCGAAGGGGTCCCGGCCGGTCAGGCTCAACCGGCCAGGTGGCGGAGCGGGACGCAGCCGAGCTGGCTTGGCACAGCCGGCCGCGTGGTCCGAGCGGCGAAGCAGGCAGATGGGCCAGCCGGACGTCTTTTTTCTTTTTCTCTTCATCCGGCATGGCTTTCTCTCTTTCTTTTTCTTAGCAGAAGCAGCCGGCTCCACTTTTTTCCAACAGTCGGACTCTATTTCTTTCAGTCGGATGGGCAGTCGGCCCCTTGCAGCACGGGCAGCCGGCCGCAGCTGCCGAGCAGCGGAAGGCGGCGCAGGAGCGCTCAGTCGGCAGGCTGCCGGGCCGGCCGGGTGCCCGGGGAGTCGGCCAGCGCGGGAGCTGGCCGG
Organism: Thinopyrum elongatum; assembly: GCA_011799875.1. Taxonomy (NCBI): domain Eukaryota; kingdom Viridiplantae; phylum Streptophyta; class Magnoliopsida; order Poales; family Poaceae; genus Thinopyrum; species Thinopyrum elongatum. Next base: position 94,802,715 of record CM022297.1, read on the forward strand.
GCCGCGCGGCACCATACGGCTGGGGAAGCCGGCGGGCGGGGCGCGGTTGTAGAGGAGGCGCGCGGGGCAGGCGGCCACGGGCGGACCGACACAGGCGCGGGGTCGCGGAGGCTGGTGAGGAGCACCCGGCCGTGGGCGGACTCGGGGCGGTCGCGCGGGAAGTCGGCCGCATGGCGAGCGGAAGCCGGCGAGGAGCACGCGGCCGTGTGCGGACTTGGGGCGGACGCACGGGAAGCCGGCCACATGGCGAGCGAAAGCCGGCCCGACGCAGGCCGGGTGGTAGAGGTGGCTCGGAGCAGGCGGCCACAGGCGGGGCGGCGCAGGCGCGGGGTCAGAAGGGAGGAGCGTGAGCCTGGGGGCCATGCCCCGTCAGGAAGCCGTGCTGCTGGCCAGCAGCAGCAGTGGTCGCAGCAGCAGGCAGTAGTGGGGAGCCACGGAGGGGCGGGCGCCGGCGCGCCGTGCCGTGGCTGGAGCAGATGCGGGGGAAGCAGTCGCGGCCAGGCGCGGGGACGGCCGGAGACGTACTAAGCATGGGCAAAAAATGCCATTGTCTGGGGCGCATCTGACTATTGCATGGCCATTGTCTGATGCGTGTTTGGCTAATGGTTTGACCATTGTTTGACTTGCATCTAGCTAGCTTGTATAGATGATATATGGAGGAGCGAACGCGCGTTTCAGCCGGAGCAAGGCGCAACGCGGAAGGGAGCAAATGTGAGCGGCGCGCGGATGGATGCGGCCGACCGAAGCGAGGCCGCGCGCGCGGCGCGCGCGCGGGCGGGTGGCCGGCATCGCAATGGTGGTGATGAAGAGGCCGAGGCCGACGACGAGGATGCGCCGCTCCGCACGGCGCCGCCCCGGGGGCGAGTCGATGTCGAGCCCTCGAGCGTGGCCGGAGAGGCGGGCGGCGCCGCGGCGACGATGACGAAAAAGGGTCCCGCCCGGACTGCGAAACCAGCAGCAGCTTGCCCCACGGTGGGCGCCCAAAGGTCTGTTATTCTAACGGGGGGGGCGGGGGGGGGCGGGGGGGGGGGGGGGGTGCAGACGACAGATGCCACAGGGTGGCTTAAGGTGAGGGCAAGACTACCACTGGAATATCCGAGGACGGGTATGCGAGTAGCACGCGCTAGTTTACCCAGGTTCGGGGCTCTCCGGAGAGATAATACCCCTACTCCTGCATGTCTGTATGTATGTGGTATATCTGGAGTACAGAGTGCTCCTGGAGCTGTATCTGAGGTCAGTGCCGTAGGCATCTGGCCTCGTATGTGTAAAGCAGTAGCAAAGTGCTAGCTAGCTAGATGGCCGAATGAGCCTGGCCATGTGAGTGTGTATGGGCATGCTTGCCCGTGGGGGTGGATGGATGGATGGCTATGTGCCCATATATATAGGCATGGCTAGTTTGGGGTAGCTTACTTCCTAAGCTAGGTAGTGGCATGGGGGCAAGTGGGCATGGGGCACCATGCCCATGAGGGGCGTGGACGTGACATGCATGCCACCTTGTTCCTGGTGCACTTTATAAAACAATGCCCAGGGACAAGCACACTGTAGATGATGTCGCCACTACTATTCATCAATAGTGCCGGGTACGGCCGTCTTGTCGGTGTCGGCGGTTGACTTCGGGCAACCGACTGGTTGGAGCAGTCGGCAGCCGACTGCCTGGGGCAGCCGGACGGGGAGCCATCTGGGGCGGCCTGAGCAGTCGGACTGAGGGGCTTTGCTAGCCCCGATGTCTTGAAATATTGCCTCGCCGTCTTCGAGGTACCCGTGGTCAATTACTCTGACACTCTCGTTGTACGTTCAATTGATCGACAAAGACCTCGCGGGCTCACAGAGAGTCACACGCGAGCGAGTGTCATATATACCACTGCGTGCATGTTGTCGTGTGTTGTGTGATGTTTGAATACCCAATGCACAACTTCGACGTGGCACATGCTTCGCAAACCGGAAACACACTACACAGAGGTTCACGATGCGTAGCCCCCTCACTTTGAGCCGGTAGGAGGGACTAATGTGTACGCACGTGGCCGAACTTTGATATGGAATCTCACCATGCATGATCCACACCGTAACACACATGCCAAAGATGAATCCACCTTCGGTCCGATGCCTCTCGTTGTCGGTGGAAACTGAAAACCTTTGCGGGCTAACGAATGGGCACGTCGCTGCTAACCGCATGAGGGAGTGTCTGAGAGGACCACCAATGCATGCATGTGGCCCAAACATGTATGTATGAAAGGGTTGTGTAATGATTTAAATAACCAATTCACGACTTTGATGTGGCATGTATACATGACTCACAAAATGATAAATAACCCCACGTCATGGAGGCTCGCGAGTAGTAGTGTACTGATGGACCCCCCCCCACACACACACAGAGACACACATCCCTCACCACCGCCTCCACTCTGAGGCATGTCAAACTTTTTCTGCAGTGAACATGTGACCAAAGGAGTGTCGTGTTAAAGTTTGAAAAAAAATAGAGATCATTCGACCCGTTTTATACATTGATTGATTTCCTAGGGATTTAATGTGCAAAAATCAAATTTGAGCTACATGTGCACCAAAATGGATTGCAAAATCATATGTGTGTCCCTGGGTGCATGTTTCCCCGTGAAAGAAATTTCAAAACATTGAGAATGTTGATTTTTAAAATTCAGTAAATCCAAAACTTAGTTGAAATTCATGAAACTTATCGTGGTGTCATATATGGACACCAGTAGACTGTGATATTGTATTTTTTCGTCAAATTTGAGACAAGTTTTGATATAATGTACTTACAAATGGGAGATTGCTAATAACTGGCAACCAATATCTCATACGGAATATTTATTCGGACCGTGTGCGTTAGACCATGCCATGCCTCGATCGGTTAAGCAGTAAAGTGGCAGAATGAATCATCAAAAAACAAAAAAATATACGTGCCGCCATGCGCCTCGTGTTGCATGCGAGCAGGCGTGAGTTGACGGGATGCATGAGAGCAGTCCGCCGCACAGGCAGCCCGGGAGGCGTGCTTGCAGGTGTGTGAATTGATGGGAGGCGTTTTTGCTGCGCAGTATCACCTGGAGGCGTGCGAGTAGCTGTGTGAAATGATGGTATAGGAATGCCAGAAGTCCGCCACATAGGCTCACCGAGAGGCGAGACAGCCTTTGACCGCCGCCCACCTCACTCCCACTGGTCTGTATTAATGGCGCGCCCGAGCCGCCGGCCATAATAGGCGGCCGCACCCCTGGTCCACAGTGGTCACCAACGTCTAGAGTCTGGAGTGTATGAGGATGCCACCGAAGCGCACCATCGGATGGAGTGGCAACGCCGGGGCTCGTGAAGCACCCACGCAACGCGTGAAGCTGGGCACAGAGGTTGTTGTCGCCGCCGACGAGGTCTTGCGTGGGCAGCAGCATGACCTTGACTTCGTCGGCGCCGTCGTGCCCCCCCCCCCAGCCGGAGCCGGAGATCAACAGCATCTCCGGCAATGACTGCGACTCCGACGAAAAACCAGTTAGTCATCTATATACCCATTTGTGCGGCAAACAAATCATGTGTTTTCTCTGGTTACTCACCCCCCCTCTCTAATTTTTTTGGAATACAAATCGTATGGTTATGTTCTCTTAGTCTATGAAATCAGAGTAATTAAGATCCGTTAGATGCACGTAGTGTATTGATTGTTTGAATGGTATCCGTATAGGGTTAGTGATTAATTGTTTGTTCTGTATAAATGATTTTTGCTAATAATCCGACTAGGGTTAGTGTGCGTGCTAATGATTCGTGGCCATATCTTGAGAATTGATTTTGAATGTCTTACATATATGTTTGTGCCTTTTTTTCTTCCAGATCTTGAGAATTGATTTTGAATGTCCTACATGTATGTTTCTGCCATTTTTTTTCTTTCAGATTGGTATGTACACAAATGAGGCTCCGGCCAGCGCCGCCACCGGATGTAGATCTTGGACCCGGCAGCGCGGTTAGAAGCGGCCACACCCCCTGGACCTGAGGAACCAGTAGAATCTCCGACAGACCGCATCAGCGATCTCCCGGACGTCATCCTTGGTGAGATCATCTCCCTTCTCCCCACCAAGGATGGCTGCCGCACACAAGTCCTCGCATCTCGGTGGCGCACTCAGTGGCGCGCCACGCCTCTTAATCTCGACTGTCGTCAACTATCTGCCGATGATGATTCTGAACTCCCCGGAGCCATCATCTCCTCCCACCAGGGCTCCGTTCAACGCATCTGCATCCCAGCATGCTACCTGCTGGACATACCCTACACGGTGGCCGCCTGGCTGACATCCCATCAATTCGATAAACTCCAGCAGCTTGAGTTCTACCATGACTATGTATGTAACATACCACGAACCGATGTATCTGTGCCCTCACCACCGATGTCCATCTCGTGGTTTTCCTCCACTCTCCACACCGCCACCTTCGCCCGGTGCCATCTAGCAGACAATTTGGTACAAATGCTTTGACTGCCACTGCTAAAAAAACATGCGCTTGTGGTGGTTGATCTGTCGGAGGCCGCATTGCACAACATCATCCACTCCAGCTACCCTGCCCTGGAGCGCTTGTTGCTTGTTTTTGGAATAGAAATTCGTATCCGTTGTCTCAAAATAAAGTCGCCCCACCTTTTAAGCATGGGAATTTGTTTTTTTGGACATGATCTCATCATCAAAGATGCCCCTTCACTTCAAAGGTTGCTCCTTGATTCTACTATAGTACCTTTGCAAATAACTGTAGTCTCTGTGCCTAAACTGGAGATCTTGGGTGCAATTCGTGATCCTTTTAGATGGTTCAAGATGGTGTTTGGCTCCACACCTATTGAAGTACTGTATATTATTCACATAAACTTTTGTAATCTGCTTTTTTCATTTGTGCGCATAAGTTAAGTATCATCTTGGAGTACACTTTTGGTACTAATATTATGTTCTATGCTCAATGAAGAGCTTATCCTTCCTATCAGTGGTGGTGGATTCTGTCAAGACCTTACATATCAATATGTGGTGTTTTGATCTGAACATGATTATTGGCTTGCTGCAATGCTTTCCATGTCTGCTGATTTTGTATATAAAGGTGATGATTTCACGCACATTGAAAGCCCATATATAATGTACTATAATTAAATATTCAGCTATCACTCTTTAAACACTCTTTTTTAGACATTAACTATTTTCAGTCTTCATCTTTGTTTAGGCACTAACACAAGGAGAAAAAGGTATAACCAATCAATGGTTCAACAAGCACTGGGATTTTCTCAGATCTCATGACATTCGTTTGACGACAGTAATGCTAGAAGGATATGCATCCAACCCTTCAAACACTAGGGTTGTCACATTCACTACTGCAAGATGCTGCTAATGCGACACTACGATCAGAGACCGTTTGACGAAACTGTGTGCGATGCATTAATCGCAAATGGTGATGTAAAAAAACCATCAAAAAAGATGCAAAACGTTTGCGATGGTGGATACATCAAACACGGTTCAGATTTTAGTTGCGTGTGTGATGCTGGGCATACGGTTGATCCATACGAACTGTTTGCGATTAGACAGAACAACAGAAATGGGCAGCCATATCAATGTGTGTGTGATATACGGCATACCGTTCGCTCCAATGAACTGTTTGCTATCAGGGAAAGCAATAGAAACGGTCAGCCAGATCAAGGTGTGTGTGATATATGGCATACGGTTCACTCGAATGAACTGTTTTTGATTACGGAAGAGAACATAAATGGTTCAACTTAACAAGATGTGTGTGATACGCGGCAAACAGGTCTGTAATCGGAAATGTGTGGGAAGACCGATAACAACACAGACGATTCCTGTTAACAAGCCGTGTGCGTTGTGAGCAAACGATTGCTGGTATACAATTGTCAGTGATTGATGAAATCATCACCGACAGGTTCCATTGTTTAGTTCTTGTGCGATGTGATTTGCTCTGTTCGCACAACATCTACGCTCTATCTACAAAGCATCAACATATATACTCGGCGTACGCGGTGTGCGCCACCCTGCGAGAATAATTCTACTTGAAGGAGCCAACGGCTCATCCTCTTGCACGTGCCAGAACACTTTGATACGCGTCATGAAGCTTTTGGTTGCAAAATGGGCATCGATAGCCGCCGTCCCAGGTCCTAATAGGCCTGTTATGCATTCCCGCATAAAGCTCCCTCAGGATTTGCCTCTTGTACCTCCTCTGGCCATCATCATCCTCGCTGTCCACATCGTCAGACAGCACCTATACAAATAGTAAAAAAAATGTGGTGTCAAATTAATGTTTACAAACTAATCTCTAGCGAACATTTGGCAGTTGCCAAAATTTGGCATCAAATCAATGTTTACATGCCGTGAAGTAGGATAGGGAATTTATGGCTATTTTTTTATACATATCCAAAGATTATGGTTCGATTTTTAAGCACAATCGTCTATGTATAGACCAATCTTGAAGAAAATAATGGCACAAACATATATGTAGGTCATTCAAAATCAATTGTCAAGTCCTGGCTAGGAATTACTAGCACGAACACTAACCCTAGTCAGATTACTAGCAAAAATCATTTGCACAGATGAAACAACTAATCACTTATCACTTGTACCATTCAAACAATCAATACACTACACGGATCTAATGAAACTTACTCAGATTTCATGGATTGGGAGAACATAACCATAGGATTCCTATTCCAAAAAGGAGGAGGCAGGAGTAACCAGGGAAACCCTAGGATCTATTTGACACATAAATGGGTATAGATGACTAACCGGTTGTCCGTCGTCGTCGGAGTCGTCGCCGGAGTGTTCGTCGGAGTCGTCGCTGGGGTCTACGCCCGAGTCATCACCGGAGCCGGTGTGGACCTCCGGCTCCGGCTGTGGAAGTGATACTTCCATTTTGCACCATGCTTTTATATTGATATTTATTGCATTATGGGCTGTTATTACCTATTTTGGTACAATACTTATGCCTTTTCTCTCTTATTTTACAAGGTTTACATGAAGAGGGAGAATGCCGGCAGCTGGAATTCTGGACTAGAAAAGGAGCAAATCTGAGAGACCTATTCTGCACAACTCCAAAAGTCCTGAAAATTTACGGACAATTATTTTGGAATATATAAAAAATATTGGGTGAAGAAAATACCAGAGGGGACCCACCAGGAGGTCACAAGCCTGGAGGGGGTGCCCTACCCCTGGGCGCACCCCTGTGGCTTGTGGGCCCCTTGTCAGGCCTCCGGTGCCCATCTTCTGCTATATGATGTGTTTTGACCTAGAAAAAATCAGAAGAGAGCTTTCGGGACGAAGCGCCGCCGTCTCGAGGCGGAACTTGGGCAGAACCAATCTAGGGCTCCGGCGTAGCTGTTCTGCCAGGGAAACTTCCCTCCAGGAGGGGGAAATCATTGTCATCGTCATCACCAACGATCCTCTCATCGAGAGGGGGTCAATCTCCATCAACATCTTCACCAGCACCATCTCCTCTCAAACCCTAGTTCATCTCTTGTATCCGATCTTTGCCTCAAAACCTCAGATTGGTACCTGTAGGTTGCTAGTAGTGTTGATTACTCCTTGTAGTTGATGCTAGTTGGTTTATTCGGTGGAAGATCATATGTTCAGATCCTTAATGATATTTATTACTCCTCTGATTATGAACATGAATATGCTTTGTGAGTAGTTACGTTTGTTCCTGTGGACATGGGAGAAGTCTTGTTATAAGTAATCATGTGAATTTGGTATTCATTTCAGTAAGGACAGCACCCAAGCACCGGTCCACCCACATATCAAATTATCAAAGTAACGAACGCTAATCATATGAGCATGATGAAAACTAACTTGACAATAATTCCCATGTGTCCTCGGGAGCGCTTTGGTCTATATAAGAGTTCGTCCAAGCTTGTCGTTTCCTACAAAAAGGATTGGGCCACCTTGCTGCACCTTTGTTAGACTTGTTACTTGTTACCCGTTACGAATTATCTTATCACAAAGCTATCTGCTACTGATAATTTCTGTGCTTGCACAGAATACCTTGCTGAAAACTGCTTGTCATTCCCTTCTGCTCCTCGTTGGGTTCAACATTCTTACTTATCGAAAGGACTATGATAGATCCCCTATACTTGTGGGTCATCAAGACTCTTTTGTGGCGCCGTTCCCGGGGAGTGAAGCGCCTTTGGTAAGTGGAATTTGGTAAGGAAACATTTATATAGTGTGCTGAAATTTACTGTCACTTGTTGCTATGGAAAATAATCCTTTGAGGGGTTTGTTCGGGATATCTTCAGCCCGACCGGAAGAGCAAAGAGTTGCCCCTCAACCTACTGAACCTACTAAAAATATTTATTATGAAATTCCTTCGGGTATGATAGAGAAATTGCTAGCTAATCCTTATGCAGGAGATGGAACATTACATCCTGATATGCATCTAATTTATGTAGATGAGGTTTGTGGATTATTTAAGCTTGTAGGTTTTCCCGAGGATGAAGTCAAGAAGGTCTTCCCTTTATCTTTGAAGGAGAAGGCATTGATATGGTATAGGCTATGCGATGATATTGGGTCTTGGAATTACAACCGATTGAAATTGAAATTTCATCAGAAGTTTTATCCTAGGCATCTAGTTCATCGTGATCGGAATTATATTTATAATTTTTGGCCTCGTGAAGGAGAAAGTATCACTCAAGCTTGGGGGAGGCTTAAGTCAATGTTATATTCACGCCCTAATCATGAGCTCTCAAGAGAAATTATTATTCAGAATTTTTATGCTCGACTTTCTCGTAATGATCAATCCATGCTCGATACTTCTTGTACTAGTTCTTTTATGAAGAAGACTATTGAATTCAAATGGGATTTATTAGAAATAATTAAACGCAACTCTGAAGACTCGGAACTCGATGAAGGTAAGGAGTCAGGTATAAACCTTAAGTTTGACTGTGTTAAATCTTTTATGGATACCGATGCTTTTCGTGAATTTAGCACTAAATATGGACTTGACTCTGAGATAGTAGCTTCCTTCTATGAATCATTTGCTACTCATGTTGATCTCCCTAAGGAGAAGTGGTTTAAATATCATCCTCCCATTGAAGTGAAAGTAGTAGAACCTATTAAAGTTGAAGAAGAAACCATTACTTATAATATTGATCCTATTGTTCCTACTGCTTATATAGAGAAACCACCTTTCCCTATTAGAATAAAGGAACATGCTAAAGCTTCAGCTGTGGTTCGAAAGAGTTATACTGATGTTAGAGATGTTGAAGTCTTGTGTGGCAAATTAATAAAGGAACCAACTTTAATTTTATCACCAATTGGGATTGTTAGAGATGTTGAAGTCTTGTGTGGGAAAGTAAAATACCCTACTGATTTTCTTGTTCTTGGTTCCCCACAAGATGATTTTTGTCCCATTATATTTGGTAGACCTTTCTTGAATACTGTTAATGCTAAGATAGATTGTGATAAAGAAACTGTTACTGTAAGTTTTGGGGATGTGTCTCATGAGTTTAATTTCTCCAAATTTCGTAGACAACCCCATGACAAAGAATTGCCTAGTAAAGATGAAATAATTGGTCTTGCTTCTATTGCTGTGCCTCCTACTGATCCTTTAGAACAATATCTGCTGGACCATGAAAATGATATGTTTATGAATGAAAGGAAGAAATTAGATGAAATATTATTTAAAGAAATGCCTGTTTTGAAACACAACTTGCCTGTTGAGATTCTTGGGGATCCTCCTCCACCCAAGGGTGATCCCGTGTTTGACCTTAAACAATTACCTGATACTCTGAAATATGCCTATCTTGATGAAAAGAAGATATATCCTGTTATTATTAGTGCTAACCTTTCAGAGCATGAAGAAAAGAAATTTTTGAAAACTCTGAGGAAGCACTGTGATACTATTGGATATACTCTTGATGATCTTAAGGGCATTAGTCCCACTCTATGTCAGCACAAAATTAATATGGAACCTGATGCTAAACCAGTTGTTGATCACCAACGACGGTTAAATCCCAAGATGAAGGAAGTGGTAAGAAATGAAATACTAAAGCTTCTGGAAGTAGGTATAATATATCCTATTGCTGATAGTAGATGGGTAAGTCATGTTCATTGTGTCCCTAAGAAGGGAGGTATTACCATTGTTCCTAATGATAAGAATGAATTGATTCCACAAAGAATTGTTACAGGTTATAGCATGGTTATTGATTTAAGAAAGTTGAATAAAGCTACTAGGAAAGATCATTATTCTCTACCCTTTATTGATCAAATGCTAGAAAGACTATCAAAACATACACACTTCTGCTTTCTAGATGGTTATTCTGGTTTTTCTCAAATACCTGTGTCAAAAGAGGATCAAGAAAAGACTACTTTTAATTGCCCTTTCGGTACCTTTGCTTATAGACGTATGCCTTTTGGTTTATGCAATGCACCTGCTACCTTTCAAAGATGTATGACTGCTCTTTGACTTTTGTGAAAAGATTGTTGAGGTTTTCATGGATGATTTCTCCGTTTACGGAACTTCTTTTGATGATTGCTTAAGCAACCTTGATCGAGTTTTGTAGAGATGTGAAGAAACTAATCTTGTCTTGAATTGGGAGAAGTTCCACTTTATAGTTAATGAAGGTATTGTCTTGGGACATAAAATCTCCGAAAGAGGTATTGAAGTTGATAAAGCTAAAGTTGATGCTATTGAAAAAATGCCGTGTCCTAAAGATATCAAAGGTATAAGTAGTTTCCTTGGTCATGCTGGTTTCTATAGGAGGTTTATTAAATACTTCTCTAAAATTTCTAGGCCTCTCACTAATATCTTACAAAAAGATGTTCCTTTTGTTTTTGATGATGATTATGTAGAAGCATTTGAAATACTTAAGAAAGCCTTGATTTCCGCACCTATCGTTCAACCACCTGATTGGAACCTACCCTTTGAAATTATGTGTGATGCTAGTCATTATGCTGTTGGTGCTGTTCTAGGAAAAGAGTTGATAAGAAGTTTAATGTTATCCATTATGCTAGTAAAACTCTAGACAGTGCTCAAAGGAATTATGCTACTACTGAACAAGAACTTTTAGCAGTTGTCTTTGCTTGTGATAAGTTCAGATCCTAGATTGTTGATTCCAAAGTTACTGTTCACACTAACCATGCTGCTATTAAATATCTTATGGAAAAGAAAGATGCTCAGCCTAGACTTATCAGATGGGTTCTCCTACTGCAAGAATTTGATTTGCATATTATTGATAGAAAGGGTGCTGAGAACCCTGTAGCAGATAACTTGTCTAGGTTAGAGAATGTTCTTGATGACCCACTACCTATTGATGATAGCTTTCCTGATGAATAATTAGCTGTCATAAATGCTTCTCGTAATGCTCCCTGGTATGCTGATTATGCTAATTACATTGTTGCTAAATTTATACCACCTAGCTTCACATAACAGCAAAAGAAAAAGTTTTTCTACAATTTAAGACATTAATTTTGGGATGACCCACACCTTTATAAAGAAGGAGTAGATGGTGTTATTAGATGTTGTGTACCTGGGCATGAACAGGAACAGATCCTATGTAAGTGTCACTCCGAGGCCTACGGAGGACACCATGCTGGAGATAGAACTGCACACAAGGTATTACAATCTGGTTTTTATTGGCCTACTCTCTTCAAAGATGCTCGTAAGTATGTTTTGTCTTGTGATGAATGCCAGAGAATTGGTAATATTAGTAGGCGTCAGGAAATGCCTATGAATTATTCACTTGTTATTGAACCATTTGATGTTTGGGGCTTTGATTATATGGGACCTTTTCCTTCCTCTAACGGGTATACACATATTTTAGTTGCTGTTGATTATATTATTAAGTGGGTAGAAGCTATTCCAACAAGTAGTGCTGATCATAACACTTCTATTAAGATGCTTAAAGAAGTTATTTTTCCGCGGTTTGGAGTCCCTAAATATTTGATGACCGATGATGGTTCACACTTTATTCATGGTGCTTTCTATAAATTGCTTGCCAAATATGATGTCAACCATAGAATTGCATCTCCTTATCATCCTCAGTGTAGTGGTCAAGTAGAATTGAGCAATACAGAAATTAAATTGATCCTGCAAAAGACTGTTAATAGATCTAGAAAGAATTGGTCTAAGAAACTTGATGATGCATTATGGGCCTATAGAACTGCTTATAAAAACCCTATGGGTATGTCTCCATATAAAATGGTTTATGGAAAAGCATGTCACTTACCTCTTGAACTAGAACATAAAGATTATTGGGCAATTAAAGAGCTCAACTATGATTTCAAACTTGCCGGTGAGAAGAGGTTATTTGACATTAGCTCACCCGATGAATGGAGAACCCAGGCCTATGAGAATGCTAAGTTGTTTAAAGAAAAAGTTAAAAGGTGGCATGACAAAAGGATACAAAAGCGTGAATTTAATGTAGGTGACCTTGTCTTGCTATACAATTCTCGTTTAAGATTTTTTGCAGGGAAACTTCTCTCTAAATGGGAAGGGCCTTACATTGTTGAGGAAGTTTATCATTCCGGTGCCATCAAGATTAACAATTCCGAAGGCAATAACCCGAAGGTGGTAAATGGGCAGAGAATGAAACATTATATCTCAGGTACTCACATAAATGTTGAGACAAATATTATTAATACCATAACACCGGAGGAGTACATAAGGGAGACTTTCCAGAACGTTTCAGACTCCAAAAAGGAATAGGTATTTGGTACGGTAAGTAAACCCACTCAAAAACTTTTCCAATGGGAAATTTTCTCCGTTTTGGAATATTTAAAAAATTAGGAAAATTAAAAGTAGTCTGAAGAGTGCATGAGGAGGCGACAAGCCTGGGGGGCGCGCCCTACCCCCCTGGGCGCGCCCCTGTGGCTTGTGGCCACCTCGTGTGCCCTCCGGACTTTGTTTTCTTGTGGAATACTCCTCTTGGTTGGTAAAAATTCATTATATAATCTCTCGAAGGTTTTGACCACCGTACCATGGCAAATTCCTCTGTTCTTGTTTCGTGCTGTTTTCTTGGCAGGTCTGAAAATATGTCGTCTCAAGATTCGGAGGGAGAGAGCTATGTCGCTGATTTCATTGCTAACCCAAAGGTTTATGGGGAGGTGGAGCATTATGGCTGGACTACAGAGGAGGAGGAAGACTCCGACATGGAGAGGACAAGGGATGATAGTTCTGACGAAGATGAAGATCAACTACCTCAACCTGGCGATATGCATGTGGAATTCAAGAAGTCCAACCTTCCTAAGGTCCAATCTATTGCACCACGTTTTTTGCAGGACAGCAAGGCGACACTATGCAAAAAGATAATGAAACTCGAGCTTGAGAATGAGGATCTGAGGGAGGAAAATTTTAGCCTCAGATGCAAGTTGGAGAAGAAGAATGCAACAACCCCGTCATCACCACCTCCGAAGAAAGATATCTAAATACATGGGTATGGGCACTCCCCTTGGTTTGTGCCAGGCTTGGGGGAGGTGCCCCGGTATCGTATCACCGTCACACCTTTACTTTTATCATTTTTCTTAGTTCGATCCTTTTGGTTATATCTTGGTTTAGTAGAATAAAATTTTTAGTATGATCTAGCCTTGAGTTTTGTTTTGTCTTTCCTCTATGTAATCGAGTCCGAGATTTATATAATAAAGATTAGTTTTGAGTTGTGGGATTTGCTTTCTTGCTATGATCTTGAGAAAAAGAAAAAGAATAAAGAAATAAAAAGATCATACAATGATCTTATGGAGAGTAATGACTTCACACATAAAAAGTATGATGAATAAAAGTTGTTGAGAGTTGACAAACATAGTTTTGGTCATTGTTGCAATTAATAGGAAGTAATAAAGAAAGAGAGGTCTCACATATAAATATACTATCTTGGACATCTTTTGTTATTGTAAGCACTCATTAAAATATGACATGCTAAAAGGTTGAGGTTGGACAAGGAAGACAACATAATGGATTATGTTTTCCTATATCCGAATAGAAGTTATATTGTCATGGATCTTCCAACATGTTGAGCTTGATTTTCCCTCTTATGCTAGCCAAATCCTTTGCAACAAGTAGAGATACTACTTGTGCATCCAAACATCCCTTGATTAACCTCGTTTTGCCATGAGAGTCCACCATACCTACCTATGGATTGAGTAAGATCCTTCAAGTAAGTTGTCATCGGTTCAAGCAATAAAAATTGCTCTCTAAATATGTATGATCTATTAGTGTGAAGAAAATAAGCTTTATACGAACTTGTGATATGGAAGAAATAAAAGCGACGGACTGCATAATAAAGTTCTTTATCACAAGCGGCAATATAAAGTGACATTCTTTTGCATTAAGATTTTGTGCATCCAACCATAAAAGCGCATGACAACCTCTGCTTCCCTCTGCGAAGGGCCTATCTTTTACTTTTACCTTCTACCTTTATGCAAGAGCCATGGTGATCTTCACCTTTCCTTTTTACACTTTTTCTTCTTGGCAAGCACTATATGTTGGGAAAGATCCAGATATATATATCCACTCGGATGTAGGTTATCATAAAGTATTATTGTTGACATTACCCTTGAGGTAAAAGGTTGGGAGGCGAAACTATAAGCCCCTATCTTTCTCTGTGTCCGACTGAGGCTTTGAACTCATAAGTATCGCGTGAGTGTTAGCAATTATGAAAGACTAAATGATAGTTGAGTATGTGAACTTGCTGAAAAGCTCTTATATTGACTCTTTCCGATATTATAATAAATTGCAATTGCTTCAATGACTAAGATCATAGTTTGTTAGTTTTCAATAAAGTTTCTGATTCATACTTTACCTTGTGAATGAATTGTTACTCTAGCATAGGAAATTATATGACAATATTTGTTGTTGTTCTAAAGATGATCATGATGCCTTCATGTCCGTATTTTATTTTATCGACACCTCTATCTCTAAACATGTGGACATGATTATCGATTTCGGCTTTCGCTTGAGGACAAGCGAGGTCTAAGCTTGGGGGAGTTGATACGTCCATTTTGCACCATGCTTTTATATTGATATTTATTGCATTACGTGCTGTTATTACCTATTTTGGTACAATACTTATGCCTTTTCTCTCTTATTTTACAAGGTTTACATGAAGAGGGAGAATGCTGGCAGCTGGAATTCTGGACTGGAAAAGGAGCAAATCTTAGAGACCTATTCTGCACAACTCCAAAAGTCCTGAAAATTTACGGAGAATTATTTTGGAATATATATAAAATATTGGGCGAAGAAAATACCAGAGGGGCCCACCAGGAGGTCACAAGCCTGGGGGGCGCGCCCCTGTGGCTTGTGGCCCCCCTAGCAGGCCTCCGGTGCCCATCTTCTGCTATATGATGTGTTTTGACCTGGAAAAAATCAGAAGAGATCTTTCGGGATGAAGCGCTGCCGTCTCGAGGTGGAACTTGGGCAGAACCAATCTAGAGCTCCGGCGGAGCTGTTCTGCCGGTGAAACTTCCCTCCCGGAGGGGGAAATCATCGTCATCATCATCACCAACGATCCTCTCATCGAGAGGGGGTCAATCTCCATCAACATCTTCACCAGCACCATCTCCTCTCAAACCCTAGTTCATCTCTTGTATCCGATCTTTGCCTCAAAACCTCAGATTGGTACCTGTAGGTTGCTAGTAGTGTTGATTACTCCTTGTAGTTGATGCTAGTTGGTTTATTCGGTGGAAGATCATATGTTCAGATCCTTAATGATATTTATTACTCCTCTGATTATGAACATGAATACGCTTTGTGAGTAGTTATGTTTGTTCCTGAGGACATGGGAGAAGTCTTGTTATAAGTAATCATGTGAATTTGGTATTCGTTCGATATTTTGATGAGATGTATGTTGTCTTTCCTCTAGTGGTGTTATTTGAACATCGACTACATGACACTTCACCATTGTTTGGGCCTAGGGGAAGGCATTGGGAAGTAATAAGTAGATGATGGGTTGCTAGAGTGACAGAAGCTTAAACCCTAGTTTATGCGTTGCTTCGTAAGGGGCAGATTTAGATCCACATGTTTCATGCTATGGTTAGATTTATCTTAATTCTTCTTTTGTAGTTGCGGATGCTTGCGAGAGGGGTTAATCATAAGTGGGAGGCTTGCCCAAGTAAGGACAGCACCCAAGCACCGGTCCACCCACATATCAAATTATCAAAGTAACGAACGCGAATCATATGAGCATGATGAAAGCTAACATGACAATAATTCCCATGTGTCCTCGGGAGCGCTTTGCTCTATATAAGAGTTCGTCCAGGCATGTCCTTTGCTACAAAAAGGATTGGGCCACCTTGCTGCACCTTTGTTACACTTGTTAGTTGTTACCCGTTACGCATTATCTTATCACAAAACTATCTGCTACCGATAATTTCAGTGCTTGCAGAGAATACCTTGCTGAAAACCGCTTGTCATTTCCTTCTGCTCCTCGTTGGGTTCGACACTCTTACTTATCGAAAGGACTACGATAGATCCCCTATACTTGTGGGTCATCAGGAAGCACGACGCCGTCGACGATGTTAGGGTGCAGCGATACCTCGCCGGCGGTGACGGCAACCTCTGTCTCCATCTCCACGCCGTGCTCTGGTTCTTCAGCAGCCTCGGCGTTGCCACTCTCTCCGATGGGGCGCTTCAGCGGCATCCTCATACACTGACGGCTTTGAGGACTGAGAGCGGCTTCGAGGATGCAAGCGGAGAGCGAGGATTGTGTGTGTGGCGAGGATGGAGGGTGTGGCCGCTCGGGCGCACCATTAATATGGAGTAGTGGGAGAGAGGCGGGCAGCGGTCAAACCGCTGGCTCGCCTCCCGGTGAGCTTGCGCACAGGACTGCAGGCATGCCTACCATCATTTCATACAGCTACTCGCACGCCTCCCGGTGACACTGTGCAGCTAGCACGCCTCCCGTCAATTCACACACCTGCACGCGCGCCTCCCGATCTACCTGCGCGGCGGACTGCTTGCATGCGTCCCTTCAACTCACGCCTGCTCGCACGGCACACGGGTCGCATGGCGGCACGTATATTGTTTTTCTATTTGGATGATTAATGTTGCCACTTTTTTGCTTAACCGTAGCATGGCACATATCCATTGTTGGTCTAACGCTCACGGTTCGAATAAATAATCCGTTTGCGATATTGGTTCCCAATTATTAGTAATCTCCCGTTTGTAAGAAGATAAAGATTACATCAAAACTGGTCTCAAATTTGAAAAAAAAAGTACGATGCCACTTTGTATTGGTTTCCATATGACAACACGATAAGTTTCATGAATTTCAAATAAGTTTTGGATGTACTAGAATTGAAAAATGAAGATTCTCAATGTTTGAAATTTCTTGCACGGGGAGTAAACATGCACCCAGTGAGACACATGCGTTTTTGCAATCCATTTAGGTGCACTGTCACGTGTGCATGTAGCTTAAATTTGATTTTTGCACATTATACCCCTAGAAAATCAATCAATGTACTAAAACGTCTTAATGATCTCTATTTTTTTTTCAAAATTAAAACGCCCCTCCTTTGGTAACATATGTTCACCGCGGGATAATTTAACATGCATCGTAGTTGCGCTCGATTCATGGTGTGTGTGTGTGTGTGTGTGTGTGTGTGCGTCTGGGGGGTGGGGCGTGGCTGGCAGTACACTACGAGTCGTGGGCCACCTTGTGGGTTGGCCGTTTTGTGAGGCAGGCGCCACATCAGAGTCATGAATTCGTTATTTAAAATATTACACAACCCTTTCATACATACATGTTTTGGCCACATGCAGTCGATGGTTGTCCTACACGACACTCACTCGCGTGTGACGCTTTCTATTGGCCCGCTTGGTCATCGTCCATCACTTTGACCAACAGCCGGCAGAGAGTTTAATTTGACCAGCAAAGTATAATCTTTTTGTTTGTATTATGGTGGGAGTATATAGTACGCGTCGAAGAGGTGGGAGGGGAGTAGCATATATACTATACGTACGCGTCCGTGAACAAGTACACCTCACTCAGTGTCGGGACTTTTCGGTTTCCGAGGCACATGCCACATCAAAGTTGTGAAATTGGCTATTCAAACATCACACGACACCACTTTGGGCCACGTGCATGCAGGCGGTGGTTATCCTAGGACACTCATGTGTGATACTTCCATCTGTGGGCCCGCAAGGCCATCGTCGATGCATGCATCACTTTGACCTACATGAGGAGAGGTTAATTAATTTCACCATCAAGGAGGATTCTTTTTGGGTTGTATTATGGTAGGAGCATATAGTATGCATCAAAGAGGGGGAAGGGGACCATCATATGTAGTACGCTTTATGAACCTCGCTCTATGTGGGGACTTTATAGTTTTCGAGGCATGCGCCACATCAAAGTTGTGCATTTTGGGTATTCAACATATGTTTTGGCCCACATGCAAAGCGTGGTGGTTGTCCTCTCGCACCCACTTAAGCGGTTACCAGCGATATCGATGCTTTCCATCTGTGGGCCCGCTTGGTTCATCACTACTTTTCCTGACAACGAGAGAGGTTAATTTGACTTAGGAGGGGATTATTTTTTTGTTTGTAATATGGTATATATATATAGGTCATGCTCTAGGATAACATGATACAGTTTGAGCATACACATGCATGTGTACGCATGAATCCCTCCCATCGAGTCGAAGTGGCTAGTACCACGACACGTCATGAACCGATCTCGCTTTGTGTGGGGACTATACTATTTTTGATGCACGCGCCACATCATTGTTGTGAAATGGTATTTAAACATGCATGCACGCATCACCTCCATACATATGCATGTAGTGGTTGTCTTCGAACGGTACACTCCATCGCATGGTTATCTGCGACAAGCCTATATATTCGTGGGCCCTCATGGACATCCATGATCACCTTGACCGACAACAAGATAGGTTACCATGGCGGTTCTTCCTTTGGTTCGTGTTATCGTAGTATAGGTCATGGTCAGATTCAGACCTAATTAAGTTTGAGCGCATATATGCACGCATGCATGCATGAATCCCCGTCATCATCTTGAAGTGTGGTGTGACATACATATGCATTGTCAACTAACCCTCGCTCAGTGTGGGGATTTCTGGTTCGAAAGCATGGTGCCACATCAAAGTTGTTCCCTTGTGTATTCAAACACACCTCTCCATACATATGTTTGGGCCAAACGCGGGCAGTGGTTGTCTTCGGGAACTAGCTACTTGCGTGATTATTGGCGAGCTAGCCCATCTTCGGGGTCGCATGGACGGCCATCACTTTGACCAACAACAAGAGAGAGGTTGTACGACCAAGGTGGATTATTCTTGGTCCATTTTACGATCCATCTTGGTGAGATGCCCTCTCCGGCCCGCCGACTGAAAGTGTGTGTGTGTGGGGGGGGGGGACTGCTACTTCGCACTTTGCAAGGTGAACCTATATGGGGGGGGGGGGGGCATGCATTCATAGCTTAGGATTCCCCTCCTGCCGACGACGGGGGGGGGGGCGGGGGGGGGGGGGGGGGGAAAGCAATACCGTGCGCTTTGCGAGATAGGTGCCACATCGAAGTTGCATTTGGTATTTGAACATCAAACCACCCTTTTCATACATATATTTGGTCCACATGCAAGTGTGTTCGCGTTTTGACCCTCTCCTGCGTCATTTTCGCCAAATTTATGAACATTAGACAAGTCGGATGACGCAACAGACACGGTTCACTCACACTAACCGTGTGCCACGCCGGTGCCCCTGTCACGCACATCCGCATAGTACATTGGGCTCCATGAGGCTTCCCCTCTCAAAAATATCTACCCGCCTGCAGGTTTTTTCTGTTTGATAACACACGGTTATTATGTTTCGATCGTGTGTGATGTTTCTTGTTCCCGCTCCCGCCTGCATCCCTCGAAAATATCTGCCCGCCTCCAGGGTTTTTCTGTTTCATAACACACGGTTGTTATTCCCGGACTGTGTGCGATGCACCATCATCCAAATTTTCAATAGCCCCGGCATTTCACTCCCGCGTTTGACTCCCGCGTAGTAAAATTTTCAGTAGCCCCGTCATTTCCTCAAACACACTCCCCGCCCCCTCCACACACACACACCCCCCCCAAAACCTCCTCGGGCGCGCGCGCGCGCACACCCCCCTCCCTCGCTCAAAACCCTAGCAAGGTCGCCGCTGCCACCGCCGCAAGGCCTCCATTGTCAACATCTACCGGTTTGCCCGTGCAGCTTACCCACCGATCTCCATACCCAGGCCGCTATGTGTTTCTTAGATGACGCCTGCCAAACGCCCCGTTTCCCACAGATCCCCATACCCATCCCCCACTCCAGAGCGTCGCAACCTAAGACTGGCTACGCTTCTCATGGAGCTCGAGAAGCGACTGCCCCAAAAGAGGTGTACCGCAGTCTCTTCGCCCGAAGTCACCGAGGTGGCCGCCGAGGAAGCTGACGACCATTACTAGCCGCAGGCACTCAATCAGCGGGCTAGAGTATGCGAGCATGTCGCGGACGCCGGCTACGACATCGAGGTCATTGACAGCGATGGCCTAACGTGGGCTATGTCACAGGTTAAGTGGCCCACCCCCAACCCCTCGGGTTAAACCGCCGTTGGTCTCATCCATGGCCCCGCCGCTGATCTCCTCTAGCTCGCTGTCAAGAATTTGCCATCCTGCATCGCCATCGAGCCCCTTTTGTCATTTTTGAAGGACATGTTCTACGACGCTGGCTTGGGATGTAACATCCCCCAGCATCACACTACAGTGATCACCTCTTAATCATGCCAAGTCATCATCATCGCAACTCCTGATCACAGTGGTTAAGCAACTCATGTCAAACTTCTTCTCTAAAAGTCAATTCAAATTCAAGTGCAAAATGAAGTTGCTCAAAGGTTGCTGCAAAAATGTTCATCAGTTAGCAAAAATTCCATAACAATTATTTGTTAAGGAATACAACATCACTCCTTTGCAAATATGGGCAGTAGCATTTAAAACAATGCTATTCCAACAAATTTTATTGTCAAATCATTTATGAAAAATGCAACTGAATTCCCTTGGTCCCCAAACTATTTGTGGCAGTGTCTAAAATCACCAGGGAATTATAGGGGCACTTCCCATATTTTTCCTATGTGAACAGTGTGCTCCAATAATCTTTTCCCTTCTCTGTTTAATAAATAAAATAGAAAACAGAAAAGGAAAGCGCGCAGGACACTTACCTGGTAATGGGCCGAGCCCAGTCCAACCCACCTACCTCGCCTCGGTGTCGTCTTCTCCGTGGATGCACGCCTGTCCGCCGGTCGCAGCTCGCCACCGCGATGAGAGCCAGTGGGGCGAGGGGATAAGCTCGCCCCCGAGCCGTCCCCCCTGGTCGTCTCCTCCATTCTCCCCCCCTCTCGCCTCGCTCGCTCTCTCCTCCCCGCTCTCCCTCTCAGATGTCGTTCGCCCGAACGGGCTCGCCGCCGACGCCTCGTCTTAGGCGCGGCCACCGGCTGCCACTCACCAAGCCAGCGTGTCCCCGAGCCTCCTCTGCCTCGTCTACGTCGACCACGCGCTTCGGTTCAAGCCGGAGACCACGCCACCGCCGAGCTCGAGCCGTCTTCCACCTCGGACCCGCCGGCGTTCACCTTCGATCCCGATGTCCCGCTGCTGCTCCTAAACTGTCGAGGGCCTCCGTGTGCCGCACGGTGAGCTCCTCCTCCTCTCCCCTAGCTTCCCTGTTCTCCCGCGTCGCCGTAGCCGTCACGCCACACGGGACCGAACGCGTCGCCGTCGACGGGCTCGTGGCCGTCGCCACAGTCGCCGTCCGGCTCACCCGAGCACCGCTACGTGCTCCTGGTGCTTCCAGGAGCTTGACGAGCACGCGCACGCTCTTCCCCTAGCTCGTTAGCGCCATTTCCGGCCACGCCCGAACACCGGCGTCTGCCACGCTGGTCGCTGCTGTCGTTTTAGTCCATCTCTGGCCGTGCCACCACCGCAGTTCGACGTGGCTCACCCCGCCCATTCGAAAGAACGTGACCGCGAGCCAAATGGTTCGACGTAGCGAATTTCCGGCCAAGTTTGGCGACGCGCCGCCGCGTTTCTGCTCACCGGCGTCGCTCCCGCGCCGACGCCAACGTGGCTCAGTGGGCCCCGCCCCTGGGTCACTGACTATGGGCCCGAGGGGCCCGGTTGACTGCGTTGACTTAGTCAACTTTGCTGCCTGGGCTCTCTGTGCCTATGACATGTGGGCCCTGCTGCTAATTAGTATAATTAAATGTTTTATAAGTTAAAACTAATTAGTTAACCTAAACTCTCACTGACACCCGGGGCCCACACCCCTAATTAGTTTAGTTAGATTAGTTAATCCTCTGTTATGGTCACTGACACTGACATGTGGGTCCCACTGGACCCACAGGTCAGATTTGACCAGGTCAGCGTCACTGTTGACTGCTGACATCACCTCTGCATCATGCTGACATCACACAATCACTGTTCTGGATAATGTTGAATTAATAAATAAAAATAATTCCAGAAAGTCTTTTAAATCTTTGAAAATTCGTATAAAATAAACCGTAGCTCGGATCGAAAAACTTAAAACATGAAAGATGCTCAGAACGACGAGACGAATCTGATCGTGTCTTTTGTTTCTATATCGGAACCCCCTACGTAGGTGAACCCGCAACTTCGAGGCCGTATCCGGTAGATGAATAGTGCTTATACACGAGTTAATAAATCCAACTCTAATCCTATAATAACTAAAATGACCTAGATGCATCCTTAGGCAACCCTGCACTGCATCTTAGCATAGCATGCCCTGTATTGCATCGTTTGCTGTGCATTTATATGTTTCTTCCCCCTCTTCTCTCTCGGTAGACCCCGACGTCGATGTAGCTCCCGAGGCCGACGCCACTCAGGAGCCCGACGACGCAGTTGACGAACTTGCTCTTGCCGCCGCGCAAACAGGCAAGCACCCCCCTTTTGAGCATTCCGATATCGCCCACTCTCATCTCTCTTATGCTTGCATTAGAAGTTACTACTGCTGCTGTTATCCTATATCTGTTGCATAGCCTGTTTATTGTAACCTGCTATTGTTACCTGCCTGTTATCCTAAACTGTTTAGTATAGTTTGGGTAGAGACCCAACAGAGACCCCACATTATTCCGACTGCCCCGCTGGATTATCAGAAGACCCGAGCAAAGGGATCGAAGACCAGGCCCCGACACCGCACGTCACTTCCCCTTAGTTGCTCGACACTACTGGGTTACTATCGAGTGCCGAGGGTGATACCTTGTCAGCACTTCTGATGATAACCTTGTAGGTTAGTTAATCGGGCATGGTCAGCGAGGGTGATTCCTCCTACACCACCCCCGATAACGACGACGTCGTGCAACCTATCAAGTGTGGACCTCGAGGGTGATTCCTCCTTCGTTCACCTTGACGGTATCATCAGAGGGAATTCCATCGAGGATGATTCCTTAGGGTTCCCCTTGGTGTCAGACACACGGATACTTTGGTTACTCTGACTGAACACTGAACCATGATACTAAAGACGGGTCAGCCCTGAGTGGTACCCGCGCGAGCTTAATTGCGAATGATGTGGAATCGGGTGGACCAGGATGGTGCCTGAGAGTTGAACACGAGGCGTGGCCGGGCATTCCTCGCCCTTGCCGCAAGTCCTCGAGACGGGGTGACGGGGTCACATCGATCGTGAGTCTCTGCTCGTTACCGCACGCTCCTAATCCACTAATGGTTTGGATATTTGATCCGAGGGGCCTTTGGCCTGATAGCACTAACCATCACGTGGGCATAGTAAGGGCGTTCTGCGTCGTATACTTCAGCCGGAGGTTAATGGATGTCAGCGACTGAGCGGCGCACGCAGAGTTGGACTGGTTACGCAACTGTGCTTGTATTAAAGGGTTGCTAGGTCTGCTCTCGGCCGTGAACGTAATGCGCAGGAGTTCCCGGGGCGAAGGCCCAAGACCCCTGGGGGCATAGGTTAGTCCGGCGCGCTGACCTCTCTGTTAAGTATTCGGTCGGGTTGCGGCGTATCGTTTGGCTGAGGCCGGGCATGACCCAGAAAAGTGTGTCCAGCCGGAGTTAATCGAGCATGGTGGGTAAGTTGGTGCACCCCTGCAGGGAAGAAACAATCTATCGATAGCCTGTCCTACGGTAACGGACACTCGGAGTTGTATCCCGATTGGTACAACTAACTTGTCACTTGAGATGAAATGGATAGTATGGCTCTGGGATTGCTTTCTCGCAGGGAGTCGAGGAAGGATCTCTGGGCGAGGTTGATACACTACTACTTTACATTATGTTAATCTGCACTCTTCTAATGCTGCAAGACCGATGAAGATGATTGAAGATGCTAGTCTTCGATAGGACTAGGCTTTCCCCCTCTACTCTGGCATTTCTGCAGCCCAGTCCACATATACAGCCCCCTTTGAAAATGTTGCATATGTAGTGTAGATCCTTGCTTGCTGAGTACTTCGGATGAGTACTCACGTTTGCTTTATTTTCTTTTTCTCCCCATATCCATATGTCGCCGCCAGATGACGGAGCCCTTGAGACAGCTGCCCCCGTCGACGACTATGGCTACTACTACTACCCTCCCGACGAGTACTACTACGAGGAGCCGACAGACGACCAGGAGTAGGATTCGGAGGGTCCTAGGCAGGAGGCTTACGCCTTTCGATCGTAGAGTTTTATTTTGCCCCGCCTTCATAAAGGCTTATCTCTATTTCTGTAATATATCTGTACCGAGATATCTGATGCTTTCGCTGACACTTGTATGCCATCGAGCTATGTATTCGAGCCCTCGAGGCCCTGGCTTGTAATATAAAGCCTGTATGAATTTATTTATGTTTTAGAGTAGTGTTGTGATATCTTCAAGTGAGTCCTTAGGCTTGATCGTGTGCATTTGCGTGTATGGTTAGTGCACGATTAAGCCGGGGTCACCACAGGTTGGTATCAGAGCCGACTGCCTCTTGGAATCCCCCTATTCAACTCCTTGGCCGAAGTTGAGTCTAGTAGTCCAAAACTATTTTATTAACTTGGCTGTGTGGATTATGGGCCCACGTCGCCAACTAGGTGGTATTAGGATCTTTTATTCCTCGTCTATACTCTGGGACTCTGACCTTTCTTCTATTTGGGGTAAAGATTTTGCTAACTCTAACACTAGGTTCTCGTAACCGCTTCCTCCCGGAGAGCCCCTTCACTACAGATGATCATTCGCTTTATCAGAAGATTCTGAAGATACTCCTTGACGTTAACCGGGAACCTGTGCCACTGCTTTGCAATTCCTGACCACCGACAAACCCCTGTGGATATCTAACCCTCCTTGTCGTTCGAATCTTCATTGCCAATTACTCCTATATGTATGAGATACCCCGTAAAACTCCTCGTTAATCCGGGAATCCTTTGAGCCTACTACAGTGCAGCTTCTTTCGCACTGCGGTTAATTCCTCACATTACCGGGGATCCGTTCATCCCCAGTTGTTCCTGTGATTCCTAAAGCACTTTGAAATATTATCTGATCTCCTGAGAATCCTCTGCAGCCTATTGCTCTTGAAATTCTTGCCTGCTTCTCTTATGGTTAATTCCATATGTCTAGTAATCCCCGTCAACATCCTTTGCCAATTACCATTTTGAATCGCCTGAACCTATATGCTGCGAATGTTCGCCATCATCAGTCGATTCCGAGAAATTCGTCCTTCCGGCTCAGTCACCATTCCGGACATGAGCTGGTTCTCAGCCAATCAAGTATTGGTTGGTTGTCGAACTAAGCATGTACAAATCACTCGTCCCTCTGCCCAGGTGAACTAATTGTCACTCCTGTCTTTGGAAATCATGAACCCTCTAAATTTTATACTTGGGTTGTTCAAGTGCTTCCTTAATTCGATGTGCTTGCCTCCCGTCCTTTCTCAGAGGACTTTTAGGTGGAACCAGTTGATTAAACCTTACCCCATTAGTTCTCAGGGATCACTTGATTCCTTTTGTGGACAATTATCCAACCAATTCTTTTCTATTCTAAGAACCTTATCGGTTCCTTCTCCGTTGACATAGCCTTTGGCACTGAAGCATTCTCCACTTCTTGCCATCTGTATATCCGCCCTGCTTGCATGGCACAGAGAGACAATGCATTCCTTCTCCATATTGACCTGGGATTGACTACTGACCAGGACATGTCACGTAACCATGGTTGGAGATCTTTGCAAGGTGGAACGCTTAAGTTGTCCATCTAGTTCTATTCAACTTACTCATCTTTTGATCAAAGCATCTGTTTCTAATCCTTCATCTTGGAAACCATATTTCCTTTGAATATAAGCATCAGACTATTCATATGTTTCTATAGTCTGATGCCGTTACATTCTTTCTTCTTTTGTTTGAGTACCGATACTCACATCGGATCCTTTGCCGACCATTTGATCTTTTGCTAGGTTGCTATCCAACAGAATCGATCATATTCAATAACTTTTCCTCGGATACAGAATGTCTATGGTAAAATGTATCCTCTCCTTCTGTCAACTATACTCTGCTTCCGAGCTTGAGTTTGTTACTCCTACAAATTGTGGTGTATGTTCCTAAGATAACCGGATGGTTTGAACATATGCTTTCCTTAACCTGTGTAAATTGAAAGTTATGCGGGTTACTTATACTCGCATTTCATCGGATAAATTTTCAACTCTACAACTTCTTCAGAGACGAGAAGTGAATGAAAGTTTATGCACTGAAGAAGTGGGAGTCGACCTTGAACCTTGTGTTCATGCCCATGGACCCGATGTAAAACTTATCATGGAAGCTGCTCATAAAAAATAATTATTCCCTTGGTACTAGTTCATCTTGTATCTATGAATTGATCCTTTGCAATCGTGGTTCCCACCATATTTCCTTCTTGATTCCATTTTCCAGATAAGTTAAAATACTTATCCTTTGCAGATCAATTCACCCATCCAACCTCTACTCCGATTTACCTTCCGGTATTACCCCTAGTACTTGTTACTGGGAAGTTTAATACCCCATCTCATCATTCCTAGCCTGATCGGCTATATCTTTATCGTGCCAGCTTTTAACTGTGCTACCTGGCCCTTCATCCCGGAGCACAATCTTCGACGATGAGCTAAGCTTACGTCGATCTTCCTCATCTTGTCATATCACCTCAAACACCAAGCTTGATTTCGAGCTTGTGTCATATCCATGGTTCCAATAACCTTTCGCTTCGGCATTCCTTTTGCTTGATGTCATCGCTGACCGATTACATCTTCTTCAAACCTTTCGATAAATGTATCGTGATCACCGACAGTATTTTGGCTTCCTCGGAGATGTCCATTGAATTCATAGAAATACCATCTCTGCCCCTTGATGATTTGTGATATCATCGATAACAACCTTGGCTTCCTGCCAACACAGATCTGGTTGTGTTTGGTTACTCCTTACGCTCTGAAATAACCTTGGAATTGTTTCTCGGTATCTCTTGTGATCTTTGGATCCAACCTATACTTGAAACACCATGTTGTTGCTACCTCGAAGCATGATCGTGGTATTTCAAAAATCAACAAGAACATTGGAAGCACAATGCCAAATGCTTCTCGATCAATTATCCAAACACCGTTGCATGGGTAATATCATGATTCATTCCTTGCCCCATTACCTAAAAGCTTTTGTCCCATCATGCATATCATGCTTCGCGTTTCCTTGGACAGGATATACTCCCAATTCTTGTGTGTAAACACATTTTCCTTTCCATTGTTTTTTTTAACCTTTCTCATGATCTATATGATGTAAGCAGAAATAATTCCCTGCTTATAAAACACCCTGGTCTACAACTCCGCCAGTGAGACCCTGTTACTATTGTTGATAACATTTCGGTAACCACCGATGGACGAGAACTTTGCCTATTGGTCCGCCTTGTTCAACGAGCAGGAAAATGGTTCTCGTCGTCCCTCGCCCTTGGTACCGATGTTGTTACCGACATAACTGATAGGCTACCTTCTGACATACCTAGTTGTCGTGACCGGTAAGATGTCATTGTTCTCCCTACTTTTGTTCGACCTTCGTCACAGTTCCACATGATCGTAACCTGACTCTCCTGTATATCTTTGATTCTGAAGTATAATATGCTCTTGGTCTTGTGTGTTATCGCGAGCCACCTTCCGACAGATGATCCATTCACGATGCTATGAACCCCTTCCACACTCTGCTCCCAGCATCGAACGATTGTCTACCCGCTTGAAATATCTTATTGTAACCTCCATCTTTGCTCTCGATGTTTTCTTAAGTTTCAACTCAAGAGATACTTCTGCCACATTCCCTGAATTGTTCGCCAGATAATTAACCCTATAAGGGTCCGTTCTTCCGAAGTTACTTTTACTACCCCACTTAAATCTCGGGACGAGATTTCTTGTAGTGCAGGAGATTTGTAACATCCCCCAGCATCACACTATAGTGATCACCTCTTAATCATGCCAAGTCATCATCATCGCAACTCCTGATCACAGTGGTTAAGCAACTCATCTCAAACTTCTTCTCTAAAAGTCAATTCAAATTCAAGTGCAAAATGAAGTTCTCAAAGGTTGCTGCAAAAATGTTCATCAGTTAGCAAAAATTCCATAACAATTATTTGTTAAGGAATACAACATCACTCCTTTGCAAATATGGGCAGTAGCATTTAAAACAATGCTATTCCAGCAAATTTTATTGTAAAATCATTTATGAAAAATGCAACTGAATTCCCTTGGTCCCCAAACTATTTGTGGCAGTGTCTAAAATCACCAGGGAATTATAGGGGCACTTCCCATATTTTTCCTAAGTGAACAGTGTGCTCCAATAATCTTTTCCCTTCTCTGTTTAATAAATAAAATAGAAAACAGAAAAGGAAAGCGGGCAGGACACTTACCTGGTAATGGGCCGAGCCCAGTCCAACCCACCTACCTCGCCTCGGTGTCGTCTTCTCCATGGACGCGCACCTGTCCGCCGGTCGCAGCTCACCACCGCGACGAGAGCCAGTGGGGCGAGGGGATAAGCTCGCCCCCCGAGCTGCCCCCCTGGTCGTCTCCTCCATTCTCCCCCCTCTCGCCTCGCTCGCTCTCTCCTCCCCGCTCTCCCTCTCAGATCTCGTTCGCCCGAGCGGGCTCGCCGCCTACGCCTCGTCTTAGGCGTGGCCATCGGCTACCACTCACCAAGCCAGCGTGTCCCCGAGCCTCCTCTGCCTCGTCCACATTGACCACGCGCTTCAGTTCGAGCCGGAGACCACGCCACCACCGAGCTCGAGCCGTCTTCCACCGCGGACCCGCCGGCGTTCACCTTCGATCCCGATGTCCCGCTGCTGCTCCTAAACTGTCGAGGGCCTCCGTGTGCCACACGGTGAGCTCCTCCTCCTCTCCCCCAGCTTCCCTTTTCTCCCGCGTCGCCGTAGCCGTCGGGCCGCACGGGCCCGAACACGTCGCCGCCGACGGGCTCATGGCCATCGCCACAGTCGCCGTCCGGCTCACCCAAGCACCGCTACGTGCTCCTGGTGCTTCCAGGAGCCAGATGAGCACGCGCACGCTTATCCCCTAGCTCGTTAGCGCCATTTCCGGCCACGCCTGAACACCGCCGTCCGCCGTGCTGGTCGCCGCCGTCGTTTTAGTCCGTCTTCGGCCGTGCCACCACCGCAGTTCGACGCGGCTCACCCCGCCTGTTCGAAAGAACGTGACCACGAGCCAAATGGTTCGACGTAGCGAATTTTCGGCCAAGTCCGGCGACGCGCCGCCGCGTTTCTGGTCACTGGCGTCGCTCCGGCGCCGACGCCGACGTGGCTCAGTGGGCCCCACCCCAGGGTCACTGACTGTGGGCCCGAGGGGCCCAGTTGACTATGTTGGCTCAGTCAACTTTGCTGACTGGGCTCTCTGTGCCAATGAGATGTGGGCCCCGCTGCTAATTAGTTTAATTAAACATTTTATAAGTTAAAACTAGTTAGTTAACCTAAACTCTCACTGACACCCGGGGCCCACACCCCTAATTAGTTTAGTTAGATTAGTTAATCCTCTGTTAAGGTCACTGACACTGACATGTGGGTCCCACTGGACCCACAGGTCAGATTTGACCAGGTCAGCGTCACTGTTGACTGCTGATGTCACCTCTGCATCATGCTGACGTCACACAATCACTGTTCTGGATAATGTTGAATTAATAAATAAAAATAACTCTAGAAAGTCTTTTAAATCTTTGAAAATTCGTAGAAAATAAACCGTAGCTCAGATCGAGAAACTTAAAACATGAAAGATGCTCAGAACGACGAGACGAATTTGATTATGTCATCTGTTTCTATATCGGAACCCCCTACGTAGGTGAACCCGCAACTTTGAGGCTGTATCTGGTAGATGAATAGTGCTTATACACCGGTTAATAGATCCAACTCTAATCCTATTATAACTAAAATGACCTAGATGCATCCTTAGGCAACCCTGCACTGCATCTTAGCATAGCATGCCCTGTATTGCATCATTTGCTATGCATTTATATGTTTCTTCCCCCTCTTCTCTCTTGGTAGACCCCGACGTCGACGTAGCTCCCGAGGCCGACGCCGCTCAGGAGCCCGATGACGCAGTTGACAATCTTGCTCTTGCCGCCGAGCAAAACGGCAAGCACCCCCCCTTTTGAGCATTCCAATATCGCCCACTCTCTTCTCTATTATGCTTGCATTAGAAGTTACTGCTGCTGCTGTTATCCTATATCTACTGCATAGCCTATTTATTGTAACCTGCTATTGTTACCTGCCTGTTATCCTAAACTGTTTAGTATAGTTTGGGTAGAGACCCAGCAGAGACCCCACATTATTCTGACTGCCCCGCTGGATTATCAGAAGACCCGAGCAACGGGATCGAAGAGCAGGCGCCGACACCGCACGTCACTTCCCCTTAGTTGCTCGACACTACTGGGTTACTATCGAGTGCCGAGGGTGATACCTCGTCAGCACTTCTGATGATAACCTTGTAGGTTAGTTAATCGGGCATGGTCAGCGAGGGTGATTCCTCCTACACCACCCCCGATAATGACGATGTCATGCAACCTATCAAGTGCGGACCTCGAGGGTGATTCCTCCTTCGTTCACCTTGACGGTATCATCAAAGGGAATTCCATCGAGGGTGATTCCTCAGGGTTCCCCTTGGTGTCAGACACACGGATACTTTGGTTACTATGACTGAACACTGAACCATGATACTAAAGACGGGTCGGCCCTGAGGGGTACCCGCGCGAGCTTAATTGCGAATGATGTGGAATCGGGTGGACCTGGATGGTGCCCGAGAGTTGAACACGAGGCGTGGCCGGGCATTCCTCGCCCTTGCCGCAAGTCCTCGAGACGGGGCGATGGGGTCACATCAATCATGAGTCTCTGCTCGTTACCGCGCGCTCCTAATCCACTAACGGTTTGGATATTTGATCCGAGGGGCCTCTGGCCTGATAGCACTAACCATCATGTGGGCATAGTATGGGCGTTCTACGTCGTATACTTCAGTCGGAGGTTAATGGATGTCAGCGACTGAGCGGCGTGCGCCGAGTTGGACTGGTTACGCAATTGCGCTTGTGTTAAGGGGTTGCTAGGTCTGTTCTCGGCCGTGAATGTAACGCGCATGAGTTCCCGGGGCGAAGGCCCAAGACCCTGGGGGCATAGGTTAGTCCGGCGTGCTGACCTCTGTGTTAAGTATTCGGTTGGGTTGCGGCGTATCATTTGGCCGAGGCCGTGCATGACCCAGAAAAGTGTGTCCGGCCGGAGTTAATCGAGCGTGTTGGGTAAGTTGGTGCACCCCTGCAGGGAAGAAACAATCTATTGATAGCCTGTCCTACGGTAACGGACACTCGGAGTTGTATCCTGATCGGTACAACTAGAACCTGTCACTTGAGATGAAATGGATAGTATGGCTCTGGGATTGCTTTCTCGCAGGGAGTCGAGGAAGGATCTCTGGGCGAGGTTGATACACTACTACTACTTTACATTATGTTAATCTGCACTCTTCTAATGCTGCAAGACCGATAAAGATGATTGAAGATGCTAGTCTTCAATAGGACTAGGCTTTCCCCCTCTACTCTGGCATTTCTGCAGCCCAGTCCACATATACAGCCCCCTTTGAAAATGGTGCATATGTAGTGTAAATCCTTGCTTGCTGAGTACTTCAGATGAGTACTCATGTTTGCTTGATTTTCTTTTTCTCCCCATATCCATATGTCGCCGCCAGATGATGGAGCCCCTAAGACAGCTGCCCCCGTCGACGACTACGGCTACTACTACTACCCTCCCGATGAGTATTACTACGAGGAGCCGACAGACGACCAGGAGTAGGATTTGGAGGGTCCTAGGCAGAAGGCCTACGCCTTTCGATCGTAGAGTTTTATTTTTCCCCGCCTTCATAAAGGCTTATCTCTATTTCTGTAATATATCTGTACCCAGATATCTGATGCTTCCGCTGACACTTGTATGCCATCGAGCTATGTATTCGAGCCCTCGAGGCCCTGGCTTGTAATATAAAGCTTGTATGAATTTATTTATGTTTTAGAATTGTGTTGTGATATCTTCAAGTGAGTCCTTAGGCTTGATCGTGTGCATTTGCGTGTATGGTTAGTGCACGATTAAGCCGGGGTCGTCACATGGGATCCATAGCTTCCAAGTCAAACCTCATCGGCGGCGACCACGAGGAGGGAACCCTCTCTGGCTCCTCCAAGGGGAAAGAGCCCATCTGCTCTTCCAAGGGGAAAGAGCCCGTCTGCAACATCAGGGAGGGCACCCTACAGCCGTGCTCTTCCAAGGGGAAGGAGCCCATCTGTGACAACATGGAGCGCATCCAGGGTCGGTGCTCTTCCCACAGGAACAAGCCCATCTGTGACAAGTGAGGAAACCCATGATTTGTTTTGCCGTGCCTCTTCACAGGTGGGAACCCATGATTTGTTTTGTCGAGTCCCTTTTGTAGTGTAGTAAGAATATGTCCAGTTTTAATTGCTATATTTGGTTGTTTGGAGTATGCCTTGTTTATTTTAGTTCTTCACAATGTGATGCTCTATATGTGCAACTATTTACTATGCAGTACATTTCATCAATCCAGTTTTAAACATACCGATAGGAATGTATATATTTGCTTGCTGTTAAGCCTGTTATAGCTAGCATATGCCTCTTTTAAAGTTTTTTGATTGTTCGATTGTTTGTAGTTAGCATATGTCCAGTTTGAAATGCTATCTTTGGTTGTTCGTAGTATGCCTTGTTTATTCCACTTATTCACAACGTGATGTTCTATATGTGCAAGTATGAACTGTGCAGTTCAATTTCATCAATACCAGTTTCAACAATACCACTATAAATGACTACATTTGGTTGCTGCATCTTGTAGTTAACACGCCTTTCCATTTTTATTTAACAATAACCAGTGTACTTAGACCGGCACAATACCAATTTGAATGACTCTGTTTGCTTGTTGTTAACTGTTAGGCCTGTTGCAGTTAACACACCTTTCCACTTGTTTTATTTTACTAGCATGCTTAAACCTACACACTGAAGCTATCTTTTGGAGATTATTTTGTCTGCCATGGATATATTTGGTTGATGTTTAGCCTATTGTGCTTAACATGCCTCTCGATGTACTTACACAGGACAATTTTGGGAACGACTACTGTTTTCCATCGAGGTTAGTTTCATCCCATGGCTTATATATACTCACTGTTCAGGATATCGGTAGCTGGTACCATATAGGCCGGGGGCTCATAAGGGACTAATCGGTGAATCGGACTTTTAACTGAATATATCTGTAACCCATTTATCGTTAGGTTAATTAGGGCCATATGTAATATATCTAAGGCTACATAGCAACATGCACTATACTTAATGTCTAAATATGCAATCCTAGGCTACATAGCAACAAGGAAGAGTGTTACCTTAATGTTCTGATGACGTCTAGATATACATAGAAGAGCAGCAGCAACAACAACAACAACACAGCCCTGTTTGGATACTCAACTTACCAAGAGGTTAGAGTTAGTTTCTAGCTCATGACTAACCCTAAACTAACTCCATCCAAAGAGGTGTTTGGATGACAGGGTTAGATTGACAATAAATGCACTAGGAGAACTAGCTCCAATTAGCACCTCTTGGGTGGGATAGTTTTTTTGGGTGGGTTAGATGCAACTAGCTCAAACTAGCCCTCATGTTTGGATATACTTTAGGGCTATTTGAGCCCAAACTAACTCTAACCCATGGATACAACAGTAGTTAATCAGCCGATAATTTGTAAAAATGCAATAAACTCCTTCCGACCCATAATATAAGATGTTAATTCATCTAATATGTGAGTATATTGGATGTTATAAGATATTATAAAGAGTGTTGTACTACATCATTGTGCAATTGTTGTTTAGCTTCTAATTTTAACTTGGTCCTTTTAGGTACATATGTTATTGGTAAAGATCCGTGCTTCGACCCTTTCTGTGTATGGGCAATGAGATATCGATGAACTAGAATAAAGTGAGGATGCTGATAAAGATTGTTAGTAAAATGGGTCAAAAGATGGCAATTAAACTATTTGTTTACACTTTATCCAAGACAACAGTGAACTGTAGGATGGTAAGTAAGAACTCTGCAGCCTTCTTTTTACTGGCCATAATGAGTTGTGTTAGATGACAATGTCTGAATTGTAACACCCCTATGTAACCTAGCACTGTGACTCTCTGTTAAACATGCCAAGTCATCATCTATGCAATGCTTGATCATAGTGTTAGCTCAACTCAATTCAAATTTCTCTCTGCAAATCAATTCAAATTCAAGTGCCAAATAAAGTGGTTCAAAAATTGCTGGAAAAATGTTCACCTACTAGCAAATATTCCAAAACCATTTGCTGTTAAGGAATACAACATCATCATCAAATCAAAATGGGCCTAAGCATTTTAAAACAGTGCCAAAATAGCCCTTTAAATGCCATATTCATTTCTGAAAAAATTCAAAAGGATTCCAAAACTCCTCAAACTTTTTGGGCTGTGCAGAATATTCCATTGTAATTGAGTGACCAAGTTTCATATTTTTACAAAATCATTTGGTGGCTCCAAATATTGCAAAACCCTCTCTGAAAAAGAAAAACAGAAATCAGAAAAAGAAAAAGGAAAAAGGCAACTATGCACTGGGCCTAAGTGCACAGTGCCTGCGGCCGGCCCATCTCTCTCTCCTCCCGTCTCTCTCCTGTGCGTGTCGCCACGCCCATGGCCGCGCCGGCGAGCGCCGGTGAAACGGCGACAGCGCGGTGCCACCGACGCCCACCGATGCGAGGGGATAAGGCCCCGGCCTCGTACACTCCCCCTGGACCTCCTCGTCCATTCGCCCCTTCCTCCCTCGCTGCCCCACTCATTCCCCACCGCAACCGAGAGCCGCCACACCCTCGCCGCCGTAGTACACGCGGCCACAGCCACCGCCTCGCCTTGCCGACCTGTCCACCGTCTTCGCCGTCCACGACTGCGTCGACCACGCCCTCGAGCGGAAACCTAGGAGCTCTGCATCGCCTGGATCGAGCCGCCCCCTTCCGCCTCTGCTTCGGCGATCTCCTTCGACTCCGGTGATGCCCGCTGCTGCAACTAACCTTGCAGGGGCTTTACGTAGCCGCACGGTGAGCTCGCCCTCCTCTCCCCTCCATTTGCGCCATCTTCCGTAGCCCGTAGACGCGCCGCCGCGGTGCCGTGCTCCGCCACCGCCATGGCCGCTGTTGACGTGCTCCCGAGCCGCTACAAGCTCGCCCGGCCGCTCTGGCGTGTTCCTCATGCGTCGTAGACCCCGCGTAGCTAGCTAGGTTGCCCGTTTGCGTGCTCAAACGCCAAACTCGACGAGCTTGTGCTTCGGTCCCCGCCACGGCTCGTCGCCAGCGCCGTTTCTGACCGATTCTGGCTGCGCCACCACCACCAACCGATGCGGCACGTTCGACTCGTTCGAACGAGCCGAGCAGCGCGCCGAATGGCGCCCTGTAGGCGTTTTTCGACAAGGGCCGAGGCCCTCCGCCACGTCTGTAGGTCGCCGGCATTATGCTGCCGGCCGCCGCCACGCTGGCTGACCTGGGGCCACTCCCAGAGTCACTGCCAGTGGGCCCAGGGGCCCAGTTGACTGGTTTGACCAGTCAACGTGCTGACTGGGCACCCCTGTGTCACTGACAGGCGGGCCCCACCGCATAAATAATCTAATTAAAACATTTTTATAAATAAACTTAATTAGTAATATAATCTGTCACTGACATGTGGGGCCTGGCCATTAATTAATCTCATTTTAGTTAGTTTAAACTTCTGTTAGTCCACTGTCTATGACAGGTGGGACCCACTGGTTAGGTTTGACCTGGTCAGCGAGTCTGTTGACTGCTGACGTCACACCTGCATCATGCTGATGTCATATTTCATTTCTGTTGATTTAAAATAATTCCAGAAAATGATTTAATCTTTGAAAATTTCTAGAATTTAAACCGTAGCTCAGATCGAAAACTTCAAACATGAAAATTGCTCAGAACGACGAGACGAATCCAACCGTGCCATCTATTTCCATGTCGAGACCCTCTACGGAGGTGAACCCACAACTTTTCGACTGTTTCCGATAGATGAATAGTGCATATACACCGACTAATAATTCCAACTTAAATCCTAAAATAACTAAAATGCGTTAGACATGTCTTTAGGAAACCCTGCACTGCACGTTAGCATAGCATGCTCTGCGATGCATATGTTTGCTGTGTATTTATTTATTTCCTCCCCCTCTTCTCTCTCGGTAGACCCCGGTATTGACGTGGTTCCCGAGACCGACGCAGCTCAGGAGTCCGACGACATGTTTGATGACCCTGCCTTTGCCGCCGAGCAACCAGGCAAGCACCCCCCCTTTGAACATGCCTATATCGCTTATTCTTTCTTCCTCCTGCTTGCATTAGAATTTGCTACTGCTTTGAGTTATCCTATTCTGATGCATAGCCTGTTTATTGTAACCTGCTATTGATACCTTACCTGCTTATCCTAAACTGCTTAGTATAGGCTGGATAGAGACCCCAATGACCCCACTTGTCCCGGTTACCCCGCTGGACCATCAGAAGACTCAACAACCAGGTCCCAGCACCGCACATCACCCCCCTTAGTTGTACGACACTGCAGCGTTACTATTAAGTGCCGAGGGTGATACCTCGTTTAGCACTTCTGATGTTAACTCTGTAGAGTAGCTATTTGGCCGTGGTCATCGAGGGTGATTCCTCCTTCACCACTCCTGATAATGACGCCATCGTGCAACACCTCAAGTGTGAACCTCGAGGGTGATTCCTCCTAAGTTCACCTTGAGGACTACATCATGTGGGATCCGTCGAGGGTGATTCCTTAGTTTCCCCCTAGTGTTTGGATACACAGTTACTATGACTTTAACCATGAACCATGATAAAGTCAGGTCGGCCCTGAGGGGTACCTGCGCGAGCATAAGATGTGATTGATGTGTAGATGGGTGACCAGAGAGAGTACCCGCAAGATAATTACGAGGAGTGGCTGGGCATTCTTAGCCCTTGCCGCAAGTCCTCGAGACGGGGGGACGGGGTCACATCGATCGTGAGTCTCTTCTCGTTATTGTGCGCTCCTAATTCACTACGATTTGGATATTTGATCTGAGTGGGCCTCTGGCCCGATAGCACTAACCATCACGTGGGAACAGTTATGGGCACTCTGCATCGTATGCATCAGCCGAAGCTTAATGGACGTCAGCGTCTGAGCGGGGCACGCGGAGTTGGACCGCGTAAAGCAACCGCCTTGATAGTGTGGGTTGCTAGGTCTGCTCTCGGCCGTGAACGTAACATGCAGGAGTTCCCGGGGCGATGGCCCAAGACCCCTGGGGGCATAGGTTTAGTCCGGCGTGCTGACCTCTCTGTTAAGCCTAGGTCAGGTTGTGGCGTATCGTTTGGCCGAGGCCGGGCATGACCTAGAGAAGTGTGTCCGGCCGGAGTTAATCGAGCGTGGTGGGTAAGTTGGTGCACCCCTGCAGGGAAGAACTAATCTATGCATAGCCGGATCCTCGGTAATGGACGCTCGGAGTTGTATCCCGATCGATAAAACTAGAACTGGGTACTTGTGATGAGAATTGGATAGTAGGGCTTTGGGATTGCTTTCTCACAGGGAGTCGAGAAAGGATCTCTGGCCGAGGTTGATACTTAATACTACTACTACTTTATATTGTGCTAATCTACACTCTTCTATTGCTGCAAGACCGCTGAAGATGCTAGTCTTCGATAGGACTAGGCCTTCCCTCTATTCTGGCATTTCTGCAGCCTAGTCCACATATACAGCCTTTCTTTGATAATGTTGCATATATAGTGTAGATCCTTGCTTGCTGAGTACTTCGGATGAGTACTCACGGTTGATTTGCTTCCTCTTTTTCCCCATATATCCGTTTGATGCAACCAGATGACGGAGCCCCACAGCCAGCTGCCCATGCCAACGACTACTACTACCACCCCGAGGGTGGTTACTACTACGAGCTTGCCGACGACCAGGAGTAGGTTCATAGGGTCCCAGGTAGGAGGCCTGCGCCTTTCGATCGTAGCTTTTGTTTTGCCCCGCCTTTCTAAAGGCTTATCTGTTTCTGTTTCATATCTGTACTCAGATATCTGATGCTTCCGCTGACGCTTGTACGCGAGCTTATGTATACGAGCCCTCGAGGCCCCTGGCTTGTAATATAAAGCTTGTATGACTTTATTTATGTTTTAGAGTTGTGTTGTGATATTTTCAAGTGAGTCCTTAGGCTTGATCGTGTGCATTTGCGTGTATGATTAGTGCGTGATCAAGCCGGGGGCGTCATATGTTGGTATCAGAGCCGACTGCCTATAGGATCCCCCTTTCCAACTCCTTGGCCGATGTTGAATCTAGTCATCCAAAACTGTTTTACTAACTTGGCTGTGTGGCTTACGGGCCCACGTCGCCAATTGGGTGGTATTAGGATCTTTTATTCCTCTCCTTTACTCTGGGACTCTGATCTCTATTCCTTTTGGGTTAAAATTTTACTAACTCCAACATTAGGTTCTGGTGATCACATCCACCCGGAGTTCTGAAATTAACCCCCCCCTTTCCTCAAGATTGTGGGCCAGGTT
This sequence comes from Thinopyrum elongatum, assembly GCA_011799875.1. Classification (NCBI taxonomy): domain Eukaryota; kingdom Viridiplantae; phylum Streptophyta; class Magnoliopsida; order Poales; family Poaceae; genus Thinopyrum; species Thinopyrum elongatum. Next base: position 94,841,683 of record CM022297.1, read on the forward strand.
CTGCTTACAGGATCCTTTTATTGAGGACACCCTGTGTTATCACTTGCAGATTCCTCGCTCTAGCAGTTTTCTCCGATGTTGATGTAGCCTTTGCTATGTCTCATTGTGTACTTCCTTATCGTGTGCCTGCGCGCCGCCTAGCATGTCTAGCTTTTAAATTTGCGCCGTTATGCTGTCCGCATGAACCCAACCCTGTGTATGAATCTGTACGTCTTAATTGACTACTGTTAAGTATCTATTACACTGCTTAACTATTGTCGTGTTACATCATGCTTGTCGCTAAACACTTGCAATTGTTTTTACTAAACTACCCTGTTGATACTTAGCAGGATGGTTAGACCAGGTGGTCGTGGTCGTGCCCCTGAACAACCACCACCGCCATATTATATGGCAGCTATGATGCAACAATTTGAGCTCAACCGTCAGTTCATGACTGGAATTATGGCTCAGTTCCTGCATCAGAACAACCAGGACTAGAACCCTGCTTCTATAACTCTGTCGGAATTTGTGCGTCTAAACCCCACTCAGTTCCGCAATTCTGATAAGCCACTGGATGCTGATGACTGGATTGATGACATCACTCACGAGATGGAGTCTGCAAATGTCACCCCTGCCAACTTTGTCACCTTTGCGTCCCTTTTCTTAAAGGGTCCCGCTGCGCAATGGTGCGACACACACAAGCGTACACTGCCTGCTGGAACAGTCATTACTTGGCCTGAGTTCCAGGCTGCTTTTCGTGCCCGATATATTCCTCAGGGAATCATGGACCGGATGAAAACCCAGTTCCACAGCCTCACTCAGGGCAACAAGACTATCAAAGCCTATCAGCGGGAATTCCTTGATCTATCCCGCTATGCTGAAGAAGACATCGCTACAGATGCTCATAGACAAGAGAAGTTCCGTAGTGGACTTCACCCAGACATCGAGCTTGCACTTGCTGCTCAAGAATTCACCGACTTTGCTACCCTTGTGAACAAGGCTATTCTGGTTGAGACCGCTCTGATCAAGCACAAGGAGTCACAGAAGCGTAATCGTGATGTAGGCCCATCTTCGGGCTCGTCTTCACAGAAGTGCCATATCTGGATTCCCCACAGCATGTATCGTCCAACTGCACCTGCACCAAGGCCGTACCATGCTGCACCACATCTGCCTCCTCCACCACCAAGGCAGCCTCTGCGAGCTGCACCACCTAGAGCTCCTGCAATCCGTCCACACAGTGGGCTCTGCTTCAAGTGTGGTAAACCAGGTCACCTTGCCAGGAACTGCTACCAGAATCAGAATCAACTGGCTCTGCCTGCTAATGCCCGTGGCAACAATCAACCCAGCAACAACAATGCCAGGCCTGCTTATGGTCGTGGTCAGGCTTATCATGTCAACATGAGTGAAGACCCGGACCAGCCAGCTACTGTGATGGGTACACTTCCTGTTAATTGAGTACTAGCTTCTGTTTTGTTTGATTCTGGAGCATCTCATTCATTCATGTCAGGACATTTTGCACTCATGCATGACGTTAAATGCGAAATGCTGCACCAATCCTTAATGGTAAACACTCCCGCGGGTCAATGTCAAACATCTTTATTCAGCCCCAAAGTCACCATTGAGATTGAGGGGTTGAAATTTCTTGCTTCCCCCATTATGCTAAAGTCTTGCGGTATTGACCTTATTCTGGGAATGGATTGGCTGAAGGCTCACTATGCCTCAATCAATTGTGCCACTAAGGTTGTACACCTCCTGCACCCATCAGATGAGCTAGTGAATTACCGTGCCCAGATGAGCTAGTTTTATCGATCAGGATACAACTCCGAGCGTCCGTTACCGAGGATCCGGCTATGCATAGATTAGTTCTTCCCTACAGGGGTGCACCAACTTACCCACCACGCTCGATTAACTCCGACCGGACACACTTTTCTAGGTCATGCTCGGCCTCGGCCAAACGATACGCCGCAACCCGACCTAGGCTTAACAGATAGGTCAGCACGTCAGACTAAACCTATGCCCCCAGGGGTCTTGGCCCATCGCCCCGGGAACTCCTCCACGTTACGTTCATGGCCGAGAGCAGACCTGGCAACCCACACTATCAAGGCGGTTGCTTTTCGCGGTCCAACTCGGCGCGCGCCGCTTAGACGCTGACGTCCATTAAGCTTCGGCTGATGCATACGATGCAGAGTGCCCATAACTGTTCCCACGTGATGGTTAGTGCTATCGGGCCAGAGGCCCACTCAGATCAAATATCCAAATCATAGTGAATTAGGAGCGCGCAATAACGAGAAGAGACTCACGATCGATGTGATCCCGTCGCCTCGTCTCGAGGACTTGCGGCAAGGGCTAAGAATGCCCGGCCACGCCTCATAATTATCTCGCGGGTACTCTCTCTGGTCACCCGTCTACACATCAATCGCATCTTGTGCTCGCGTGGGTACCCCTCAGGGCCGACCCGACTTTATCATGGTTCATGGTTAAAGTCATAGTAACTGTGTGTCCAAACACCAGGGGGAAACTGAGGAATCACCCTCGACGGATCCCACATGATGTAGTCGTCAAGGTGAACTTAGGAGGAATCACCCTCGAGGTTCACACTTGAGGTGTTGCACGACTGCGTCATTATCGGGAGTGGTGAAGGAGGAATCACCCTCGATGACCACGGCCGAATAGCTACTCTACAGAGTCAACATCAGAAGTGCTAAACGAGGTATCACCCTCGGCACTTGAGGTGTCGAGTTTCAAGACGTCTTTCCAGAAGAACTTCCTGGAATACCTCCTGTTAGAGCTGTCGAGTTTGTCATTGACTTGAAACCAGGCACAACCCCTATTGCGAAGTGTCCTTATAAGATGCCTCCGCATCACCTTCTTGAGCTTAAGGAAGAAATCGACAAGTCACTTAAGAAGGGTTTTATCCGTCCAAGTTCCTCTACCTCGGTAGCACCTTCTCTCTTTCTCAAAAAGAAAGATGGTACGAATAGGTTGGTTCAAGATTACCGTCCTATCAACCAGGCAACCATTCAGAATAAATATCCGCTTCCTCGGATCAATGACTTGTATGATAAACTTGCTGGATCATCGGTGTTTTCTAAACTCGACTTGAGGTTGGGTTATCACCAGATCCGTGTCCGCGATGAGGATATTCCCAAGACTGCATTTGTTACTCGCTATGGCTCTTATGAGTACACTGTCATGTCATTTGGCTTAACAAATGCTCCAGCCACATTCTCCCGTCTGATGAATTACATCTTCATGGATTACCTCGACAAGTTCGTCGTGGTATATCTGGATGATATTCTGGTATATTCGAAAAATAAGGAAGAACATGCTGAACACCTTCGACTTGTACTGGAAAGGCTCCGAGAACACCAGCTGTATGCCAAATATTCCAAGTGTGAATTCTGGCTTTCTAAAGTAACCTACCTTGGTCATGTGATTTCCAAGGATGGAATTGCTTTTAACCCGGAACGAGTTCAGGCTATTCTTGACTGGACTCCTCCGAAGAACGCGAAGCAAGTGAGAAGTTTTCTCGGCCTCGCAAGCTATTGCCGTCGATTTGTCGAGAACTTTTCCAAGATTGCTAAGCCTCTGACTAACCTGCTCCACAAAGGCGTTAAGTTTGAGTGGACAGACAAATGTCAGGAAAGTTTTCAGACTCTCAAGGACAAGCTAACTTCTGTTTCAGTTCTTGCTCCTCCGGATTCTCACAAGGACTTTGTGATATATTGCGACGCCTCTCGTCAAGGATTAGGCTGTGTCCTAATGCAAGAACGAAGAGTAATTGCTTATGCTTTGCGTCAATTGCCTCCACATGAAGAAAACTATCCAGTGCATGATCTGGAGCTTGCTGCTGTGATCTATGCATTGAAGCTGTGGCGGCATTACCTTCTTGGTAATCATTGTGAGATTTATACTGATCACCAGAGTCTGAAGTACTTGTTTACTCAGCCAGATCTCAATCTCCGCCAACAGCGATGGTTGGAAACAATTACGGACTATGACTGTGGTATTTCATATACCCCTGGTAAGGCTAATGTCATGGCTGATGCCTTAAGCCGCAAGTACTATTGTAACAACCTCATGGTTAAGCGAGCTCAACCTCATCTTTATGAAGAACTGCGCAAGCTGAACCTGCGTATCGTTCCACAGGGTTCTCTTAATAACCTTGTGATACAGCCAGATATTGAGAAGGCTATTAAGAATGCGCAAGCTAAAGATGCTGAAATTGATTTGATGAAGAAAGATCTTCACCTGGAAAAGTACAGGGATTTCTCATTATCTGAAGATGGAACCTTGTATTTCAGAGACCGCATTGTGGTACCTCGCTTCGAGCTTATGACTGACAAGGTCATGAAGGAGGCACATGATACACCGCTGTCTATTCATCCGGGTAGTACCAAGATGTATCGTGATCTCCGTTAAAGGTACTGGTGGTCCAAAATGAAGCAGGATATTGCTTGATACTTTGCTGAATGTGACGTTTGCCATCGCGTTAAAGCAGAACATCAGAAGCCTGCTGGAATTCTACAACCACATCCTATTCCTTTGTGGAAATGGGATAAAGTGCAAATGGATTTCATTACTGGCCTTCCCAGGTCACAGAAGGGTCACGATGCTATTCTTGTCATCATCGACCAACTTTCTAAGGTTGCACACTTTCTCCCTGTCAAAGAGACTATCACTGCTAGTTAGTTAGCAGAGTTGTATATCTCCAGAATTGTTTCACTCCATGGCATTCCGAAGGAGATTAGTTCGGACCGTGGCGGTCTTTTCACCTCAAAGTTCTGAGAAAGTTTCCAAGAAGCTATGGGAACTCATATTACCTGGAGTTCAGCTTGTCACCCTCAATCCCAAGGCCAAGTCGAGCGAGTCAATCAAGTGCTTGAGGATATGCTGCGAACTTGTGTTATATCCTTCGGCAAGAAATGGGAAGAATCTCTCCCATATGCCGAGTTCTCTTATAACAACAGTTATCAAGCCAGCTTGAAAATGGCCCCCTTCAAAGTACTTTATGGACGAAAGTGTCAAACCCCTCTGAATTGGTCAGAAACTGGGGAACGACCGCTCGTGGGTCCTGATATTATCCAACACGCTGAAGAACAAGTCTGTATCATTCGAGAAAATCTCAAGGCGGTTCAGGACCGCCAGAAGAGCAACTATGATCGCAAACGATGTGGTTTGACTTATCAACCTAGTGATCAAGCTTATCTGCGTGTCACTCCTATGAAGGGCACTCACCGTTTCAGGATTAAGGGCAAGTTAGCTCCACGCTACATTGGTCCTTTCCGCATTATTGCAAGACGTGGTCAGGTGGATTACAAGCTGGAGTTGCCACCACAATTCTCTTGTATCGACGACGTCTTCCATGTGTCGCAACTTCGTCGTTGCTTCAAGGAGTCTCCGCACCGAGCAGTGGATCACGAGATGCTCGAATTGCAAGATGATCTTTCTTATAAGGAGCATCCGATCCGCATCCTCGATGAATCAGAACGTCGAACCCGTCAGAAGACGACCAAGTTCCTCAACGTGCAGTGGTCAAATCATACTGAAGATGAAGCCACTTGGGAACGCGGGGATCATCTTCGGGAAGAATACCCCGACCTTTTTCCTTCTGCCTCCGAAATTCTCGGGACGAGAATTTATTTTAGAGGAGGAGAATTTGTAACACCCCTATGTAACCTAGCACTGTGACTCTTTGTTAAAAATGCCAAGTCATCATCTATGCAATGCTTGATCACACTGTTAGCTCAACTCAATTCAAATTTCTCTCTGCAAATCAATTCAAATTCAAGTGCCAAATAAAGTGGTTCAAAAAATTGCTGGAAAAATGTTCACCTTCTAGCAAATATTCCAAAACCATTTGCTGTTAAGGAATACAACATCATCATCAATTCAAAATGGGCCTAAGCATTTTAAAACAGTGGCAAAACAACCCTTTAAATGCCACATTCATTTTTGAAAAAAATTCAAAAGGATTCCAAAAATCCTCAAACTTTTTGGGGCAGTGCATAATATTCCATTGTAATTGTGTGACCAAGTTTCACATTTTTACAAAATCATTTAGTGGCTCCAAATATTGCAAAACCCTCTCTTAAAAAAAACAAAAATCGGAAAAAGAAAAAGGAAAAAGGCCACTGTGCATTGGGCCTAAGTGCACAGTGCCTGAGGCCGGCCCATCTCTCTCTCCTCCCGTCTCTCTCCTGTGCGTGTCGCCACGCCCATGGCCGCGCTGGCGAGCGCCGGTGAAACGGCGACAGCGCGAAGCCACCGACGCCCACCGACGTGAGGGGATAAGGCCCTGGCCTCGTCCACTCCCCCTGGACCTCCTCGTCCATTCGCCCCTTCCTCTCTCGCTCTCCCCCTCGTTCCCCACCGCAACCGAGCGCCGCCACGACCTCGCCACCGTAGTACACGCGACCACAACCACCGCCTCGCCTTGCCGACCTGTCCATCATCTTCACCGTCCACGACTGCGTCGACCACGCCCTCAAACGGAAGTCGGGGAGCTCTGCATCGCCTGGATCGAGCCATCCCCTTCCGCCTCTGCTCCGGCGATCTCCTTCGACTTCGATGACGCCCGCTGCTGCTACTAACCTTCCATGGGCTTTACGTAGCCACACGGTGAGCTCGCCCTCCACTCCCCTCCATTTGCGCTGTCTTCCGTATCCCGTAGACATGCCGTCGCGGTGGCGTGCTCCGTCACCGCCATGGCCGCCGTTGACGTGCTCTCGAGCCGCTACAAGCTCGCCCGACCGCTCTGGCGTGTTCCTCATGCGCCGTAGACCCCGCGTAGCTAGCTAGGTTGCCCGTTCGCGCGCTCAAACACCGAACTCAACGAGCTCGTGCTTCGGTCCCTGCCATGGCTCGTTGCCAGCTCCGTTTCCGGCCGAGTCCGGCTACGCCACCACCACCGACCAATGCGACACGTTTGACTCGTTCGAACGAGCCCAGCCGCGCACCGAATGGCGCCCTGTAGGCGTTTTCCGACAAGGGCCGAGGCCCTCCACCATGACTGCAGGTCACCGGCGATGTGCCGCCAGCCGCTGCCACGCTGGCTGACCTGGGGCCACTCCTAGAATCACTGCCAATGGGCCCAGGGGCCTTGTTGACTGGTTTGACCAGTCAACATGCTGACTGGGCACCCCTGTGTCACTGACAGGCGGGCCCCACCACATAAATAATCTAATTAAAACATTTTTATAAATAAACTTAATTAGTAATATAATCTGTCACTCACATGTGGGGTCCGGCTGTTAATTAACCTCATTTTAGTTAGTTTAAACTTCTGTTAGTCCACTGTCTATGACAGGTGGGACCCACTGGTCAGGTTTGACCTGGTCAGCGAGTCAGTTGACCACTGACATCACACCTGCGTCATGCTGATGTTATATTTCATTTCTGTTGATTTAAAATAATTCCAGAAAATGATTTAATCTTTGAAAATTCATAGAATTTAAACCGTAGCTCAGATCGAAAAACTTCATACACGAAAATTGCTCAGAACGACAAGACGAATCCAACCGTGCCATCTGTTTCCATGTCGGGACCCTCTACAGAGGTGAACCTGCAACTTTTTGACTGTTTCCGATAGATGAATAGTGCATATACACCGACTAATAATTCCAACTTAAATCCTAAAATAACTAAAATGCGTTAGACATGTCTTTAGGCAACCCTGCACTGCACGTTAGCATAGCATGCTCTGTGATGCATATGCTTTCTGTGTATTTATTTGTTTCCTCCCCCTCTTCTCTCTCGGTAGACCCCGGTATCGACGCAGTTCCCGAGACCGACGCAGCTCAGGAGTCCGACGACACCGTTGATGACCCTGCCTTTGCCGCCGAGCAACCAGGCAAGCACCCCCCTTTGAACATGCCTATATCGCCTATTCTTTCTTCCTCCTGCTTGCATTAGAATTTGCTACAGCTTTGAGTTATCCTATTCTGATGCATAGCCTATTTATTGTAACCTGCTATTGATACCTTACCTGCTTATCCTAAACTCCTTAGTATAGGCTGGATAGAGACCCCAATGACCCCCACTTGTCCCGGTTGCCCCGCTGGACCATCAGAAGACTCAACATCCAGGCCCCGGCACCCCACATCACCCCCCTTAGTTGTACGACACTGCAGCGTTACTATCAAGTGCCGAGGGTGATACCTATTTTAGCACTTCTGATGTTAACTCTGTAGAGTAACTATTCGGCCGTGGTCATCGAGGGTGATTCCTCCTTCACCACTCCCAATAATGACGCCGTCGTGTAACACCTCAAGTGTGAACCTCGAGGGTGATTCTTCCTAAGTTCACCTTGACGACTACATCATGTGGGATCCATCGAGGGTGATTCCTCAGTTTCCCCCCTGGTGTTTGGACACACAGTTACTATGACTTTAACCATGAACCATGATAAAGTCGGGTCGGCCCTGAGGGGTACCCGCGCGAGCATAAGATGCAATTGATGTGTAGACGGGTGACCAGAGAGAGTACCCACGAGATAATTACGAGGCGTGGCCGGGCATTCTTAGCCCTTGCCGCAAGTCCTCGAGACGGGGCGACGGGGTCACATCGATCGTGAGTCTCTTCTCGTTATTGCGCGCTCCTAATTCACTACGATTTGGATATTTGATCTGAGTGGGCCTCTGGCCCGATAGCACTAACCATCACGTGGGAACAGTTATGGGCACTCTACATCGTATGCATCAGCCGAAGCTTAATGGACGTCAGTGTCTGAGCGGCGCGCGCCGAGTTGGACCGCATAAAGCAACCGCCTTGATAGTGTGGGTTGCCAGGTCTGCTCTCGGCCGTGAACGTAACGTGCAGGAGTTCCCGGGGCGATCGCCCAAGACTCCTGGGGGGCATAGGTTTAGTCCGGCATGCTGACATGTCTGTTAAGCCTAGGTCGGGGTGCGGCGTATCGTTTGGCCGAGGCCGGGCATGACCTAGAAAAGTGTGTCCGGCCGGAGTTAATCGAGCATGGTCGGTAAGTTGGTGCACCCCTGCAGGGAAGAAACAATCTATCGATAGCCTGTCCAACGGTAACAGACACTCGGAGTTGTATCCCGATCGGTACAACTAGAACTTGAGATGATAACTGGATAGTATGGCTCTGGGATTGCTTTCTCGCAGGGAGTCGAGGAAGAATCTCTGGCCGAGGTTGAGGATACTACAACCACTTTCTAGTTTTAAACATACCGATAGGAATGCATATATTTGCTTGCTATTAAGCCCGTTATAGCTAGCATATGCCCAGTTTCTAATGCTATCTTTGGTTGTTCGTAGTATGCCTTGTTTATTCCAGTTATTCACAACGTGATGTTCTATATGTGCAAGTATGAACTGTGCAGTTCAATTTCATCAATACCAGTTTCAACAATACCACTATGAATGACCACATTTGGTTGCCGCATCTTGTAGTTAACATGCCTTTCCATTTTTATTTAACAATAACCAGTGTACTTAGACCGGCACAATACCAGTTTGAATGATTTGTTTGTTGTTAAATGTTAGACCTAATGCAGTTAACACACCTTTCCACGTGTTTTGCTTTACTAGCATGCTTAAACCTGCACACTAAAGCTATCTTTTGGAGATTATTTTGTCAGCCCTGGATATATTTGGTTGATGTTTAACCTATCGTGCTTAACATGCCTCTTGATGTACTTACACAGGATAATTTTGGGAACGACTGTTGTTTTTCATCAAGGTTAGTTTCATCCCATGGCTTATATATACTCACTGTTCAGGATATCGGTAGCTGGTACCATATAGGCCGGGGCTGATAAGAGACTAATCGGTGAATCGTACTTTTAACTGAATATATCTGTAACCCATTTATCGTTAGGTTAACTAGGGCCATATGTAATATATCTGAGGCTACATAGCAACATGCACTGTACTGAATGTCTAAATATGCAATCCTAGGCTACATAGCAACAAGGAAGAGTGTTACCTTAATGTTCTGATGATGTCTATATATACGTAGAAGAGCAGCAGCAACAACAACACAGCCCTATTTGGATACTCTAACTTAGCTAGAGGTTAGAGTTAGTTTCTAGCTCATGACTAACCCTAAACTAACTCTAGCCAAAGAGGTGTTTGGATGACAGGGTTAGATTGACAATAAATGCACAAGGAGAACTAGCTCCAATTAGCACCTCTTGGGTGGGATATTTTTTTGGGTGGGTTAGATGCAACTAGCTCAAACTAGCCCTCATGTTTGGATATACTTTAGGGCTATTTGAACCCAAACGAGCTCAAACTAACTCTAACCCATGGATACAACAACAATTAATCAGCAGATAATTTCTTAAAATGTAATAAACTCCCTCCGGCCCATAATTTAAGATGTTAATTCATCTAATATGTGAGTATATTAGATGTTATAAGATATTATAAAAGAGTGTTGTACTACATCATTGTGCAATTGTTGTTTAGCTTCTAATATTAACTTGGTGCTTTTAGGTACATATGTCATTGGTAAAGATCCGCGCTTCGACCCTTTCTGCGTATGGGGCAATGAGATATTGATGAACCAGCATCAAGTGAGGAAGCTGATAAAGATTGTTAGTAAAATGGATCAAAAGATGGCAATTAAATTATTTGTTTACACTTTATCCAAGACAACAGCGAACTGCAGGATGGTAAGTAAGAACTCTACAACCTTCTTTTTACTGCCCGTAATGAGTTGTGTTAGATGACAATGTCTGAATCTTTTTCCTTTGCAGTGGTTCCCACAGCAGTTTACTCAAGATTACCTCTCAAACTACATGTTTGATGGGAATGCAAAGGTTAAAATATTTCTACCAGAACACGATGATTATCTAGATGTTTTCATGAAGACAGTGAAGGATGGGCGGTCCGCCATCACAAAGTGTTGGACTAGAGTCGTACGTGCCTTCTGCATGGAGGAGGGCACAATATGGGCATCCCGCTTCACCTTGTTCAGCAACCAGAATGTATTTCGCCTCTTTCTTTACCATCTTTAATAGTACAATTATACAACTGTGGTTCATCATTCTTTATTTTGTGCTTATGTAATTCTTGAACATATGTACCTATGAATCAAATAATGCATTTGACATGTCTTTAGGCAACCCTGCACTGCACGTTAGCATAGCATGCTCTGTGACGCATATGTTTGCTGTGTATTTATTTATTTCCTCCCCCTCTTCTCTCTCGGTAGACCCCGGTATCGATGCAGTTCCCGTGACCGACGCAACTCAGGAGCCCGATGACACCGTTGACAATCCTGCCTTTGCCGCCGAGCAACCAGGCAAGTACCCCCCCCCCTTTGAACATGCCTATATCGCCTATTCTTTCTTCCTCCTGCTTGCATTAGAATTTGCTACTGCTTTGAGTTATCCTATTCTGATGCATAGCCTATTTATTGTAACCTTCTATTGATACCTTACCTGCTTATCCTAAACTGCTTAGTATAGTCTGGATAGAGACCCCAGCGACCCCCACTTGTCCCGGTTGCCCTGCTAGACCATCAAAAGACTCAACAACTAGGCTCCGACACCGCACATCACCCCCCTTAGTTGTACGACACTGTAGCGTTACTATCAAGTGCCGAGGGTGATACCTCGTTTAGCACTTCTGATGTTAACTCTGTAGAGTAGCTATTCGGCCGTGGTCATCAAGGGTGATTCCTCCTTCACCACTCCCGATAACGACGCCATCGTGCAACACCTCAAGTGTGAACCTCGAGGGTGATTCCTCCTATGTTCACCTTGACGACTACATCATGTGGGATCCGTCGAGTGTGATTCCTCAGTTTCCCCCCTGGTGTTTGGACACACAGTTACTATGACTTTAACCATGAACGATGATAAAGTCGGGTCGGCCCTGAGGGGTACCCGTGCGAGCATAAGATGCGATTGATGTGTAGATGGGTGACCAGAGAGAGTACCCGCGAGATAATTACGAGGCGTGACCGGGCATTCTTAGCCCTTGCCGCAAGTCCTCGAGACGGGGCGATGGGGTCACATCGAACGTTAGTCTCTGCTCGTTATTGCGCGCTCCTAATTCACTACGATTTGGATATTTGATCTGAGTGGGCCTCTGGCCCGATAGCACTAACCATCACATGGGAAAAGTTTTGGGCACTCTGCATCATATGCATCAGCCGAAGCTAAATGGACGTCAACGTCTGAGCGGCGCGCGCTGAGTTGGACCGTGTAAAGCAACCGCCTTGATAGTGTGGGTTGCCAGGTCTGCTCTCTGCCGTGAACATAACGTGCAGGAGTTCCCGGGGCGATGGCCCAAGACCCCTGGGGGCATAGGTTTAGTGGGGCATGCTGACCTCTCTGTTAAGCCTATGTCGGGTTGCGGCGTATCGTTTGGCCGAGGCCGGGCATGACCCAAAAAAGTGTGTCCGGCCGGAGTTAATCGAGCGTGGTGGGTAAGTTGGTGCACCCCTGTGAACTACTACTACTACTACTACTACTACTACTACTACTACTACTACTACTACTACTACTACTACTACTACTACTACTACTGCTGCTGCTGCTGCTGCTGCTGCTGCTGCTGCTGCTGCTGCTGCTGCTGCTGCTGCTGCTGCTGCTGCTGCTGCTGCTGCTGCTGCTGCTCCTACTACTACTACTGCTGCTACTACTACTACTACTGCTGCTACTACTACTACTACTACTGCTACTACTACTACTACTACTACTACTACTGCTACTACTGCTACTACTGCTACTACTGCTGCTACTACTGCTGCTACTACTGCTGCTACTACTGCTACTACTACTCTACTATCTACTACTACTACTACTACTACTCTACTACTACTACACTACTACTACTACTACTACTACCCTACTACTAACTACTACTATCTACTACTACTACTACTACTACTACTAACTACTACTACTCTACTACTACTACTACTTACCTACTACTACTACTACTACTACTACTACTACTACTACTACTACTACTACTACTACTACTAACTACTACTACTACTACTACTACTCCTACTACCACACACTACTACTACTACTACTACTACTACTACTCTACTACTACTACTACTACACTACTACTACTACTACTACTACTACTACTACTACTACTACGACTACTACTACTACTACCCCTGGCTTGTAATATAAAGTTTGTATGACTTTATTTATGTTTTAGAGTTGTGTTGTGATATCTTCAATTGAGACCTTAGGCTTGATCGTGTGCATTTGCATGTATGATCAGTGCATGATTAAGCCGGGGGCGTCACATGAATCTTTTTCCTTTGCAGTGGTTCCCAAAGCAGTTTACTCAAGATTACCTCTCAAACTACATGATTGGTGGGCATGCAAAGGCTAAAGTATTTGTACCAAAAAAAAGATGATTATCTAGATGTTTTCATGAAGACCGTGAAGGATGGGCGGTCGGCCATCACAAGGGGTTGGACTAGATTCGTGCGCGCCTTCTGCATGGAGGAGGGCACAATATGGGCATTCCGCTTCACCTTGTTCAGCAACCAGAATGTATTTTGCCACTTTCTTTACCATATTTAATAGTACAAGTATACAATTATGGTTCATCATTCTTTATTTGGTTCTTATGTAATTCTTGAACAAATGTACCTATGAATCGAATAATGCATTGGTTGTTTGAACCTGATGGATACGAATAAAGCTATAACATACATTCAAATTCAAATCCGGTACAATTTGAAATAGGAGCAATTAAATTACGGTGAAATGACGCTCTGCAGGTCGTTACAGCGCACATGGTTGGTAAAACACAAACGTTTGTGATATACACCATAATCCGACATGGTTCACAGAGAGGAAACGTGTGCTAGCATGCACACAGTTGTCGTTTGCAAAGCGTGTGCGATGTCAGACAATATCACAAATGGTGCGGGTAACCTAAACGTTTGTGATAGTTGCCTTATCGTACATGATTCGCAACCATGAACTGTTTCTGATGTGGTATGCATCGTAAACGTTGCACCACAAAATAGCGTGTGCGATAGTTGCCATGTACGATGATGTTACGACGGTCCGACATTTCGTAATCCTGTCCGACACTCATACGATGATTAGCTAATCTTCTTAATTAGTTATCGCATACGGTTTGGGAAACGTGAATGTGTGTGATTGTCTGCTTATCATACATGTTCTATAATCGTGAACCGTTTGTGATGGGCCGCGCATCGTAAACGTAGCACCACAGAATACCGACTGCGATGGCAATGCGAGCACAAACAAGTTGCAAGGATGCAGCGTCTGGGTGGCTCCGTATCCCCGACGATTTCTGGGTTGTGTGGGAAGGATCCCCCTATCGCAGTCACTCACTTGGCGATGGTTCCAAATGCCGTCGCGGAAAGGGGTTAAAAACCATTTGTATAGCACATCGATGTTCCAGTGATTCTTCATGTTGAATGCGAGGGCACTATTGTCCTTGAGGATTAAGTTTTGTAACAAAAAATTTCTCACGGCTGCAAGTGTTAAACAACATAGAAAGAAGTTTTAGGTGGACAAAAGGGCTTCTGAACATTCTCGGCTTCTATGTACAACAACTTGTCCTCATTTACCAGTAGAATTTATGGCCCAGGATCTTGATTTTATGGATCAGACCGATCCATTTGATTGTGGCTGCCCAAATCTTTGGTATAGTTAGATGTTATTGCCCTGTTTAATCTGGGTTTTGTAAACCTGATGAACAATTAATCCTCGTGCTTTTGGACCGTTTGTAAGCTGGAGTTAGATATTGTTGCCCTTTTCAAGTCGGCTTTGACCCATATTTTCTTTCATACTGGGCCAAAGGCTTGCCATTTCTTTAATTAAGACATAAATATTATGAGCAATCACAACATAGAGAAAGAACATCAATCTCGCCAGATCCTTGAGATCATTATTCATTACAGAACCCGCAAGTTCTTAGCGCCCATAGCACCCACAAACTTATTTTCAGCTAGCACACCAAATGGGCTGTAATTCTTAATAAGAAAAGCTGCATGGTAGTGACATATTTTGATTCTGACATTTGGGACCCACGAGGAAAAAGCCTATACAAGGCGGTGTCGACTCGATAGTAAACATTGAGAAACCTGGTTTTAAAATTACTGTAAATCCAAAGCTCGCCTAAAAATCATGAAACTTGGCATGGTATTATGACATGGCAACAACATGTTGTGGTAAAAAATCAGTACAATTTGGGACAAGTTTCGGCATAAACTTCTTACAAACTGGAGCTTCTCTCAAAAAGGCTCATGGTTCCGAGAGGGAACTTTTCACCTATGTGTGCGAAACGACATACGCTGTCTCTTCCCGCCTTGATTTATTTTATAGAAGCAACATTTAACTATAGGAACGTCGTCCTAAAAATATGAAATTATTCAGGGTTCATTTTGCCTTTTTATACATTATTGGAGTTTTCTAGGCATTTTGGAACATACTTTGGTGTGTGCAAAGGTCATGTGTGTACTAGCCACCTATGTAATTGAGTGTTCAATCTGTTTATGGAATCAAGTCCTTATAAGTTATAAGTACATATGCTGTTGTTCTGTGTGCAATGACATCGCGCACGGACCATACTAGGGAACCCGTCGGTGATGATTTCATCAATCCCTGACAATTGTATACCAGCAAGCGTTTGCCCACAACACACACGGCTTATTAGCAGCAGCCGTCTATGTTATTATCGGTCTTCGCACACATTTCTGATTACAAACCTGTTTGCCGCGTATCACACACATCTTGTTAAATTGAACCGTTTCTGTTCTCTTGGCTCAAAGCAAATAGTTCATCCGAGTGAACCGTATGCCGTATATCGCAATACCTTGATATGGCTGACCGTTTCTTTTGTGTTGCCTAATCACAAATAGTTCATCCGAGTGAACTGTATGCCCTATATCGCACACAACTTCATCTGGCTGCCCGTTTTTGTTGTTCCGCCTAATCACAAACAGTTTATCCGAGTGAACTGTATGCCGTATATCGCACACGCCTTCATCTGGCTGCCCGTTTCTGTTATTCTTCCTCATCGCAAACAGTTCATTGAACTAAACCATATGCCTCGCATCGCTCGCGCAACTAAAATCTGAACCGTGTTTGATGTATCTGCCATCGCAAATGTTTTGCACCTTTTTTGACGGTTTTTTACATCACCATTTGCGATTAATGCATCACACACTGTTTCATCGAAGGGTCTCTGATTGTAGTGTCACGTTAGCAGCATCCTGCAGTAGTGCCCTACCAAAACTAACTCGATTACATGATGAATCTCATCCAACTCCTCGAATTGGCGATGAAGGAGGGTTGGTGATGACGAAGACCGAAGATTCCCCTCTCCGGAGCCCCGAACGGGCTCTAGATCTGGCCTCCTGATGAAGAACAGGATGTGGCGGCAGCTCTGTATCGTAAAACGCGATGAAACTTCCTCTTCTATTTTTTTCTCCAAAAATATGATTTTATAGTGCTGGAATTAGGGTCTGCGGGGCCATGAGGTGGGCACAACCCACCAGGGCATGCCAGAGGGAGGGGGCGCACCCTGGTGTATCGTCCCCAACCAGGGCACCCCCTCCGGTGGTTCTTGGTCTTAGTATTTTTTATTTATTCTGAAATAAATCTCCAAAAAGTTTCGTTCCAATCTGAGAACTTTTATTTCTGCACAAAAATAACACCATGGTAGTTCTGCTGAAAACAACGTCAGTCCGTGTTAGTTTCATTCAAATCATGCAAATTAGAGTCCAAAACAAGAGCAAAAGCGTTTGGAAAAGTAGATATGATGAAGACGTATCATCTCCCCCAAGCTTAAACCTTTGCTTGTCCTCAAGCAATTCAGTTGATAAACTGAAAGTGAAAAAGTAAAACTTTTACGAATTCTTTTGTTCTTTACATAAATAAGCTTAAGTAGCACCCAAGTTTTCAGCAAAGATCATGACTAACCATGTCGACATTAACTCTTAGAAATTATATTAACTCATATCAATGGCAAAATCAACTAGAGAGCAATAATAAGATATATCTAATGCCAACACTTTGTCAAAACAATCATGATATAATATGACAACAGTGGTATCTCGGCAGCCTTTCTGAGACCGCAAAACATAAATGCAGAGCACCTCCAAAGTTCAAGCAGCGACTAAACATTGTAATTCATGGTAGAAAAGATCTAGTCATGATGCATTCAACATTTACTATACACAACGCATGAGGATGACAATAGTGCTCTCAGATCTGGCGCTTGTTTGAGAAGGTGATGACTCAACATGAAATTAAATAGATAGTCACTTCGCAGAGGGAAGTAGGGATTTGCAGAGGTGCCAGAGCTCAAAGCTTAAAACAGAGATAAATATAATTTTGGAAGGTACACCCTTCCTATCAAAGTTACGACCAAGAGTTATCAATATCTTCCATGCTAAACACATTAGGGGCGGTTCCCAAGCGATAAAAGTAAATGTTTACTCCCCCTCCACCAACAAACACACTCCACGGCTAGCCGAATCCACGGGTACCGTCCATGCCAACATCAGTCCTGGGGGAGTTTTGTTTAATTATTTGCATTTTTTGAATTCGGGACTGGGCATCCCTATTACCGCCCCTCTCGTGCAAGGACGAGTGAATAAACAATCATCATGAGAATAACCCGCTTAGCATGGAAGATACTGACCGGCCCCTGTCGCTCCATGAGTGGTCCAGGCACACAAAACAGATGTTCATTTGAAATTTTAGAGGTGGCACATGCAAATTTACTTGGAACGACAGGGTAATACCGCATATTGGTAGATATGGTGGACTCATCTGGAATAACTTAAGCATGGCATGAGAAATTATAATCTCTAATTGTCACTGCAAACATGTTTGATCATAATATGCTGAATTATGGATACTAGGATAAACATATTTAGAAAAACAGAACAAGTTGAGTTCATACCCGTTTCTCTATCCCACAGTCAATTCATCAAATATCATCATTATTGCCTTTCACTTGCATGACCGAATGATATGAAAATAATAATGGTGCAAGAGTGCCATGGACTAAGCTGGAATCTGCAAACATTTTTATTTAAAAGGAGAAGACAAAGTAATTTGGGTTCTTTGTTAGATCAACAATAATACATATGAGAGCCACTCAACATTTTCATCGTGATCTTCTCCTTGGTACGAATCACTAAAAAGAAAAGAATTTCAGAGAAACACACTGAAATGTTTTTGGAGTTTTTAGTTTTTCTTGAAGAAAGCTAATTAAAGAAGGGAAAACAAAAACGAGAAAAACTATTTACACGGAAATGCTCCCAATAGGCAAAAGAAGAACATGGAAATCTTTGCGGGTTTTCATTTTAACACTACAACTAACTTAAAATAGAAAGAAAAACCGAAAAGAAGTGAGAATTTTTTTTGGGTTCTTCTCCAAGTTTTTCAAACACACAAGAAGAAAGCGAGAAAATAAATCTAGCATGGATAATACAATGAAAAAGTGTGGACACCGACAACTGGAATGAAATGTGTGAACATGAATGTAATGTCGATGGAAATACGTACTCCCCCAAGCTTAGGCTTTTGGCCTAACTTGGTAATCACCACTCGGGGCCTGCATAGTAGTCAGAGTGATAGATCACGGAGGCTCTAGGTGTAGCCTCCTCAGCCCACCGAGCTGCCTCGATCTCCGCCTTGTACGAGCGGGCCTCGCTCTCAAGAACATAATATCTTCTTTTGCTGTCAAAATAAAAAAGAGCAGGCGCAGGCAATGCAACACGCACAATGGTTTCTTTATTGAACCTCAAGTTATAAGTATAATCAGTGATTTTATCCTTAAGGAACTTATGGCACTTCATGGCCTCAAAGTCTAAGTACTGAGTAGGTAAGATGGGATCATAAGGCAGGGGTGTAACACCAACCTCATTAACCACACGAGAAGCATAAATCCCACCATAAAAATAACCACTAGTAGCATTGTGTTGCAATCTCCATGCAACAATCGCCCCAAGATTATAATGTTTAATTCCAGTCAGAGCAGTGTGTATGAGGCTCAAGTTAGGAGCACATAGTGTGCTGCAATCTTGCTTGCCTACGATGCATTTGCCATTAAAGAGTGCAAGGTAGTGAATTGATGGGAAATGAATACTCTTTATTCTACCTTGTGTCACCTCTATCCTCACCGTAGCAAATGCTAGTAAAAAATGACTCATACTCAGATCTTGGTGGCTCGTCTAGCGAACCCCAATATGGAATTTTGCAGGCATTACAGAACAAACTTAGAGGCATGGTAAATGGATGATCATAAAGGCTAAACAAAACTCTAGACTCACGAGGAAAATATTTAAATTTCTTAAAAAAGTTTCTATGGGGTTGAGATGCTGGATGCACTTATCTTCAATGTAGGGACCGAGCTCGGCGTTGTGAACATATTGATCAAATTCTTCCTTAATGCCTGCGCTTACCATGAAATCGTTACACGGCCATAGGCATGATTTGATAGCGGCATCCCGCATTGCGCTTGCACTTTGTTCAACATAAGACTAACGTAGCGAGCCACTACTAGATGATGCCTCCATAGACCTCCTCCTCGAAGAACTCCTAAAGAATTGCATTTTTATTTGCGAACAATTTCTGAAAAAATTTGGGACACAAAATTTTTGTCAATAAAACTTCACAGGATTGATAGCAACTACTGATAAGGGTGCATAGAGGCCATATCAAGCATTCAAACTACTTAGAACTCTAAGAATTCAACATGCAAGCCCATCTACAGCAGCACCAAGAGTAGTTAATTATTCAAAATATAAACCACTAAAGCAAAAACTAATTGGAGCAATGGAGGAGTCACATACGAAGTAGCAATCCCCCAAAACAGTTTCAGAAATGGAGCTTTGAGCAAAAAGATCAAAATCCGCGGGTTTGAGAGCAAGAACACGAGAGAGAGAGAGCTATGGTGATTCTTTTCTGGAGGTAGGAGATTTCATGGGCTAAAGAGGTAAGTGAGGGGACTCACATGGGGACCGCAACCCACCAGGGCGCGCCTAGGGTTGCTGGCGTGCCCTGGTGTCTTGTGGTCACCAGGTGCTCCCCCTCTGATGTTATTTGCACCAGAAATTCAGAAAAATTCAGAAAAAAATCGTGTTAAAATTTTAGGGCATTCTGAGAACTTTTATTTTTGGGTCATTTTTTATTGCACGGGAATTCAGAAAACAGACAAAACATGGCATTTTATTTTATTTAACTAAGAAAACAGAAAACAAAAGGTGGGAGCATAAGGTTGTGCCTACTAAATTCATCGACTTCATACCTCTCATAAATGATCCATTAACAAGGTTGGTCAAGTCTTATTAACAACCACTTTCGATTAGCATGAAACCGAAGAACTTTCGTAAAACACTAAATTACCTCAACTGGGATGTGAATATCCCCAACAATAAGTATGTCATATTTCTTTTTGGCAGTAGGTAGAGGTAGTTGAAAACTTCCAATAGTGAGTGTCGGAGATTTTTCAATCGCATTAATACCATTCACTTGGAATTGTTTCTTCGGAAAGTGCACCATATGCTCATTACCATTGATATGAAAAGTGACCTTGCTTTTATTGCAATCAATAACAGCCCGTGCAGTATTCAAAAAGGGTCTACCAAAGATAATCGACATGTTGTCGTCCTCGGGCATCTCAAGTATAACAAAGTCTGTTAAGATAGTAACATTTGCAACAACAACAACGGCTACATCCTCACAACTACCGATAGGTATGGTAGTTGATTTGTCAACTATTTGCAAAGATATTTCAGTAGGTGTGAGTTTATTCAAGTCAAATCTTTTATATAAAGAGAAAGACATAACACTAACACCAGCTCCTAAATCACACAAAGCAGTTTTCACATAATTTCTTTTGATGGAGCAAGGTATAGTTGGTATTCCCGGATCTCCAAGTTTTTTAGGTACTCCATCCTTAAAAGAGTAGTTAGCAAGCATGGTGGAGATTACAGCTTCAGGTATCTTTCTTTTATTAGTGATGATGTCTTTCATGTATTTTGCATTAGGAGCCATCTTTAAAATATCAGTCAAGCGGGTGCGCAAAAAGACTGGCCAAAGCATTTCAGCAAAGCTTTCAAATTTTTCATCATCTTTTTTCTTAGTTGTTTTAGGTGGAAAGGGCATGAGTTTCTGAACCAATGGCTCTCTTTCTCTACCATGTTTTCTAGCAACAAAGTCTCTTTTATCATATCTTTTATTTTTAGGTTGTGGGTTATCAAGATCAACAGCAGGTTCTATCTCAACATCATTATCTAGTTGTTTATCATTGTCTGGTTGGGTGTCTTCATGAACATCATCATTATCTTTTTCATTATCACTAGAGAAATGTTCATTACCAGATTGAGTTTCAGCATCTGAGATAGAGACATCATTATTATCTTCAGGAGGTTTTTCTATTTCAGGTTCACTAGAGGTATCCAAAGTCCTATCATTTTTCTTTTTCTTGTTCTTTTTAGAAGGACTAGGTGCATCAGTGTTAATTCTTTGAGAGTCTTGTTCAATTCTTTTAGGGTGTCCCTCAGGATAGAGTTGTTCCTGAGTCATTTTGCCTCCTCTAGTTGCTACTCTAACAGCAAAATCATTTTTATTATTATTCATTTCATTAAGCAACTCCCTTTGAGATTTAGCAACTTGTTTTAACTGAGTTTGAACCATAGAGGCATGATTTCCTACACCTCTAACATCATTTGTGATTCTAAATAACAAGTCACTCAAGCGAGCTATCATATCAGAGTTGTATTTCAGTTGTTTCATAACATTTGCATTGAAGTGATCTTGTTTTCTAATGTAATTGTCAAACTCATAAAGGTATTGGCTAGGATGTTTATTGTAATGGATATCACCTTCATCAAACTTTATAAAAAAATTACCTCTACCACCGGTGCAGGCGGTTGTGGGTCAAGTCCATGTATTTCTTCAATAGGTGGTAAATTCTTAACATCTTCAGCTTTAATACCCTTTTCCTTCAAACATTTCTTTGCCTCTTGCATATCTTCGGGACTGAGAAATAAGATACCCCTCTTCTTCGGAGTGGGTTTAGGCGGTGGTTCGGGAAGATTCCAATCATCATATTTTTTCGATATGTTATTCAATAATTCCTCAGCTTGTTCAACAGTTTGTTCCCTGAAAACACAACCAGCACAACTATCTAGGAAGTCCCTAGAAGCATCGGTTAGTCCATTATAGAAGATATCAAGTATTTCATTTTTCTTAAGAGGATGATCAGGCAAAGCATTGAGCAATTGGAGGAGCCTCCCCCAAGCTTGTGGGAGACTCTCTTCTTCAATTTGCACAAAGTTATATATTTCCTGTAAAGCAGCTTGTTTCTTATGAGAAGGAAAATATTTTTCAGAGAAGTAGTAAATCATATCTTCGGGACTACGCACACAACCTGGAGCAAGAGTATTGTACCATATCTTAGCATCACCCTTTAATGAGAACGGAAATAATTTGAGGATATAGTAGTAGCGAATTTTCTCATCATGAGCAAATACGGGGTGGCTATATCATTTAATTTAGTAAGATGTGCCACTACAATTTCAGTTTCATAACCATGAAAATGACCAGATTCAACCAAAGTAATTAACTCTGGGTCGACAGAGAATTCATAATCCTTATCGGTAACAAAGATAGGTGAAGTAGCAAACTTAGGATCACATTTCATTCTAGCATTCAAAGATTTTTCTTTCAGTTTGCATAGTAATTTCTTAAGATCATCCCTATCATTGCAAGCAATAAAATCTCTAGCTTCTCCTCATCCATAACATAACCTTCAGGTATCTTAGGCATTTCATATCTAGGAGAGCTAGGTCCAATAGGTGTTTCAAGATTTTCAGTTTCAAGTACTTCATTAGTTTCAGCATTTTCAATATCTTTAGCTCTATCAATTTGTTCATCAAAAAATTCACCTAGTGGCACATTATCATCAAGCAAGGTACTAGCATCATCATGAGTATCATTCATAGCAAAAGTAGCATCATCAATAACTTGGGGCATATCAAGATTAATAGCATGTGGTGGTGTAGCAAGTCTACTCAAAACAGAAGGTGAATCAAGTGCAGAGTGTGATGGAAATTCCTTACCTCCCCTCGTCCTAGAGGGAACAATCTTGGTTTTTGTATCCTTTAGATTCTTCATAGTGATAAATAGATAATAATCCCAAGTGACTCAACAAATATAGCTATGCTCCTCGGCAACAGTGCCAGAAAAAGGTCTTCATAACCCACAAGTATAGGGGATCGCAACAGTTTTCAAGGGTAGAGTATTCAACCCAAATTTATAGATTTGACACAAGGGGAGCCAAATAATATTTGCAAGTATTAGCAGTTGAGTTATCAATTCAACCACACCTGGAGATTAAATATCTGCAGCGAAGTGATTAGTAGCACGGTAATATGATAGTTTTGATAGCAGTGGTAACAGTAACAGTAGCAGCAACAGTGATAGCAATGATTTTGTAGCAGGTGTAACAGTAACAGCAGTAGTAGTAACTTAGCAGGAACAATATGAGGAAAATTCGTAGGCATTGGATCAGTGAATTCGTTGGATGATATTCATCATATAACAGTCATAACCTAGGGCGATACAAAACTAGCTCCAGTTCATAAATATAATGTAGGCATGTATTCCGTAAATAGTCATGCGTGCTTATGGAAAAGAACTTGCATGTCATATTTTGTCCTACCCTCCCGTGGCAGCAGGGTCCATAAGGAAACTGAGGGATATTAAGGCCTCCTTTTAATAGAGAACCGGAACAAAGCATTAACACATAGTGAATACATGAACTCCTCAAACTACGGTCATCACCGGAAAGTGTCCCAATTACTGTCACCCTGGGGTTTACGGATCATAACAGGTAATAGGTGAATATGACTTGCAAGATCAGATCTAGAACATAGATATAATGGTGAAAACATAAATGGTTCAGATCTGAAATCATGGCACTCGGGCCCTAGTGACAAGCATTAGGCATAGCAAAGTCGTAACAACTTCAATCTCAGAACATAGTGGATACTAGGGATCAAGCCCTAACAAAACTAACTCGATTACATGATGAATCTCATCCAAGTCCTCACCGACAAGCGAGCCTACGAAGGAATTACTCACTCCCGGTGGGGAGCATCATGGAATTGGTGATGAAGGAGGGTTCGTGATGATGAAGACCGAAGATTCCCCTCTCCGGAGCCCCAAAAGGACTCCAGATCTGGCCTCCCGATGAAGAACAGGAGGTGGCGACATCTTCGTATCGTAAAAAGCGATGAAACTTCCTTTCCTATTTTTTTTTCTCTGAAAATAGGATTTTATAGTGCTGGAATTAGGGTCTGTGGGGCCACGAGGTGGGAAAAACTCACCAGGGCGCGCCAGAGGGAGGGGGCACGCCCTGGTGTATCGTGCCCAACCAGGGCACCCTCTTCGGTGGTTCTTGGTACCAATATTTTTTATTTATTCTGAAATAAATCTCCAGAAAGTTTTGATCCAATGCGAGAACTTTCATTTCTGCACAAAAACAACACCATGGTAGTTCTGCTGAAAACCGTGTCAGTCTGGGTTAGTTTCATTCAAATCATGCAAATTAGAGTCCAAAACAAGAGCAAAAGCGTTAGGAAAAGTAGATACGACGGAGACGTATCAGATGCCTATATATTGATCACTGCCTTGGATATCGTCATCATTATTTGTTCTTCTATCAATTGCCCAATAGTAATTTGTTTACCCACCGTGTGCTATTTTCTCGAGAGAAGCCACTAGTGAAATCTACGGCCCCCGGATCTATCTTTTATTATATTGCTTTCAGATCTATCTTTTACCGTATTTGTTTTTAGATCTATTATTCCAAAAACCCAAAAATACCTTCTTGCACTTTTTCTTTACTTATTTTATTTCGCGTTTTATTCAGATCTATTTATCCAATCTCATACAAACCAATCTATCTTTTTTACCGTGGAGAGATTGACAACCTCTCTTACGCATCGGGTTGCAAGTATTTGTTCTTTGTGTGTAGGTACCGTTTACATAGTGTTGCTTGGTTCTCCTACTGGATTGATACCTTGGTTTCATAACTGAGGGAAATACTTACCGTAGCTGTGTTGCATAATCCCTTCTTCTTTGGGGAAATACCGACGCAGTCTCAAGCCACGTCAGGATCCAGAGGAAGATCTTATTCAACCTAATTTGGAACAGCCAATAGTTAAGAAGTCGATGTTAGAGGAGGGGAAAAGCGTCATGCGATATACGTCAATTCTAAAAGAATTTAAGGCATCAGGCAAAGACACTTGCCTAACAGATGATGGAACCAGATTGGCAAGAAAACACCTGTATAATTTCAAGGAGGAGCTTGAAACCCTCAAGAATAGTCAACTTAAAAAAGCAAGAAAGGAAAATGAAGAAGCAAAAGGATCATTTCAAGGACAACCGAATCCCTGCTCGATTCCTGTGGGTCGGGTGAATGAAGACATCTCCGCCACACAAAAAACAATCACCCCCAATGTGCAACAACAGGAGAACCCCACCACACAGGAAACAAGCACCCCAGGTGCGTAGCAATAGGAGCCCCCCCCCCCCACACACAGAGCAAACAAGCGCCCCTAATGTGCAGCGACAAGAGAACCCCACCACACAGCAAACAAGTGTGCCTGTGACGATACATGCTAGCAAAAACAAGCATGCTTTTGTCTTCCAGCCCCCACATCCTGATGCAGCTCAGTGCTCAAACACAAAGTTGATCCTCGACCCACCCAAGACTACAATGAAGGGGCGGCCAAAGTTAAAAAGGAAGCAGTCAGCTTTTGACATTGCGAAGCCAAAGTCACAAAGGAAATGTGGTGTATGCCAGAGCGTGGACCACGACAAACACAAATGCAAATCGCCCCTGGAAAGATAAATGAAGAAGGTGCTTTGAAAAGGGAAGATGGTGGCTACATTCTCTTCATGGACCACATGTTATGAAAATAACATAATCCACATGTTATTGTATGCCTAGTATGTAACCTATAAGCACCATAATGTGCAAGCTATCAGCACCTTGCTATGCCAGTTACCAGCATTGTATGATGAAGTTGTCATGGCTTTGTAATCCAAGATTTTATATCTATATTTCTATAAGCTATCAGCCCCCTGCTATGCCAGTTACGAACACTGTATAATGAAGTTGTCATGGATTTGTAATCCAAGATTTTATATCTATATTTTTGTAAGATACCGGCAATGCATTGTATTAGTTATGAACAAAAATTACGCCTGCTTGGACTTATGAAAATTAGAAGCAAGTAATCCCGGTCATCGACCAAGATGCTCGCAGTTATCAAATAAAATGTGATCCAAATTATAATGACTGTCAATGAATTTATCATCTGGTCAATGAATTTGTATACTATAGTAAACATCTTGTCAACACTTTGCTGAATGACTTTATCATGACATATTCATGTAAAGTTATCAGGACAGTTTGGTAGAAGTTATCACAGGTTGACAGCATCAGTTACCAACCCTCACATGAAGATATATGTGTGATGATGTGCCTCTAATGCAACTAAACAAAGTATAACAACACAGTCGTGAAAATTCTCACCTCATGATCCGCTGCCAAACAGATGATAACGCCACTGCCTGCATTTGTTTTGATCATGATCTAACCACCTCAATGTCAGAATTTTCCTGAGAGCTGGAATTTGTTCTTGAGTTAATGCTGGGATATTTTTCCCATCCCACACCTCAAGATACATGCAGGCGAAAAATCCACAATCAGTGCTGAAACATTTGTGATGAAAACAAGCCATAATCAGCTTCATTGAGTTTGCGAACGGTCAAAAATAGTGATCCGAATATATAGGGAGTTGTAAAAGAGATGAAATGGCCACAACTAACCCATTATCCTATTCCAGCACATCAATGTACACAAGTTCATAGTCCTGAATTTGCTCATGCGAGTCCTTGTAAGCAATCAACCAAGCCTTCTTTATAGCGTTCATGTATCTTGTCGCATGCTCGAGAAGAGAAGGACTATCTTGTTCGTGCAATGAATCTAGAACTTCGAACCATTTTCGCCCTGAGATTTAGTGACAACACATACCAATGCCCGTCATTTGGACCGGCACCCAACTTTTGCAAAGCAGGAAATAGCAGCTGCAATTTAAAGGCAGTAAGGTTGGCAGGGCAGAAAGAACAAAATTACCATGGTAAAAAGATATTGAATTTCACAAGCAAAGCAACTAAAAATTATCATGGCATTAAGGTTAAAATAAAAGTTACCAGTGTGCATAAAGAGGTTATCATGATAGAAAGAACAAAATTACCAGGGTAAAAAATACTGAAATTAACAGGAAAGCAAAAAAAAACCTATCAGGACACTAATTGTAAAGTTACCAAGGAAGTTATAATAGGGTTACCATGTCTTGGAGCAAAAAAACACATAAAAATAGTTAACATATCAGAAAAGAGACAAAAATGTGAAAAAAAATCCAGCAAACATAACATACCTGATCCTGGTGACTAAGAATGTAAAACTGGTCCCGTCGGAAATGCTTCAATACAGACTTGCATTTGAAGTTTCCTATCAACAGATACATAGACATCAGCCAAGGGAAGATGACCCTTTTTGGATTTCCTTATACTGAAGAATGCGAACATGTAACTCAGCAATGCTGGTTGATAGTTGCCCAATTCCCTTCACACAGTTAGCAAGCTCGCTGAGAGTGACCCACCTCCCATTAATGTCAATAACCCTAACACTACATTACAAAAGATTTAAAATACATTTAAAAAATGGCAGAAAAATGTTTTACGTTAAAAATGAGGAAAAAAGGGAAAAGTTCATTGTTACCCCTTAATCTTGGAGTTAGAATCAGTAGTATGCTTGATAATTTCATTGTAAACAACCTCTTACTCATCAGTGGGTGTGAGGGTAGCAAAAGGCGGGAGCAAGTATTTGGACGGGTGGGTGACCCTTACTTTCCGAATAAAGGATTTAGGGGTTGCACTGCATACTAATTGCTCTATGCGAGGTGGCAATTCTGGTGTAACAAATGTTGGACTTTGAGAATGGTCTGGTAAAAACAAAAAACAAAACTAAGATGTATAGTGCAACAAAGACATGAGTAAGTGAGGTGAAAAACACCGAACATAAGTTATCAACAAAATGGATGAAGAACTTATCAAGTGGTGGGGCAAAACTTATCGGCTGTCACATGTTTTGCATGGTTGAAAAATGAAAAAAGGTATTTATAAAGGGGTTGCAATGTTTAGGGAGCAAGAAAAAAATCACCTCCTTGAACATTGGATTTCCCTTTGACTGCTAGATTGTCATGTTCAAACTCTTCCCACCACATGAGAACCTCATCATCGTCAATCTCAACATCATACACTTGCACACGACGATCTTTCAGGGTTACATAAAAAAGAGAGGGATGAGGACATGAACAATAGTGATAAGCAAGATAATATATTGAAAGAAAGTAGTATAAAAATGAGTCAATATATATGATACATCTCTGTCGTATCTATAATTTTTGATTGTTTCATGCCAATATTATACAACTTTCACATACTTTTGGCAACATTTTATATGATTTATTGGACTAACATATTGATCCAGTGCCCAGTGCCAGTTCCTGTTTGTTGCATGTTTTTTGTTTCGCAGAATATCCATATCAAACGAAGTCCAAATGCAATAAAAATTTACGGAGTATTATTTTGGAATATTTCTGATTTTTGGGAGGTGGAATCAACTCAAACGGAGGCCCACGGCCCCACACAAGACACCAGGGCATGGCCCAGGGCCCAGGCGCGTGGTGGTGTATCGTGGCCTCCTCGTAAGTCAGTTGGAGCTCTACTTCAGGCGCAAGGAAGTTTAAATTCGGAAAAAAATCGTGTTAAAATCTCAGCGCAATCGAAGTTACGGATCTTCGGGAATATAAGAAACGGTTTTCGGCCAGAAAACAGGAACGCGAAATAGACGAGAACAGAGGGATAGATCCAATCTTGGAGGGGCTCTGACCCCTCCACCGCCATGGAGGCCATGGACCAGAGGGGAAACCCTCCTTCCATCTAGGGGGGAGGTCAAGGAAGAAGAAGAAGGAGGGGGGCTCTCTCCCCCTCTCTCGTGGTGGCACCAGAGTGCCGCCGGGACAAGGATTGTGACGGCGATCTACATCAACAATCTTGCTACCATCAACACCAACTTTCTCCCCCTCTACCGTCAACACCAACTTTCTCCCCCTCTATACTTTTGGCAACAATTTATATGATTTATTGGACTAACATATTGATCCAGTGCCCAGTGCCAGTTCCTGTTTGTTGCATGTTTTTTGTTTCGCAGAATATCCATACAAAACGAAGTCCAAAGGCGAGAAAACTTTACGGAGAATTATTTTGGAATATATATGATTTTTGGGAGGTGGAATCAACGTAAACGGAGGCCCACGGCCTCCACTACCTACCAGGGCACGTCTGGCCCCCCTGGCTCATGGTGTTGCCTTGTGGACACCACGTAAGTCGGTTGGGGCTCTTCTTCGGGCGCAAGAAAGATAATTTATGGACAAAAATCATGTAAAACTTTCAGCGCAATCGGTGTTATGGATCTCCAGGAATTTAAAAAATGGTGAAGGGCCACAAAATAGGAACGCAAAACAGAAGAGAACAGAGAGATAGATCCAATCTCGGAGGGGCTCTCGCCCCTCCGCCGTCATGGAGACCATGCACCAGAGGGGGAACCCTCCTCCCATCTCGGGGGAGGCCAAGGAAGAAGAAGGAGGGCGGCTCTTTCCCCCTCTCTCCCGGTGGCGCAGGAGTGCCGCCGGGGCAATGATCGTGACGGCGATCTACATCAACAATCTTGCTACCATCAACACCAACTTTCTTCCCCTCTATGCAGTGGTGTAACCTCTCTATTCGCGCTACAATTCTCTACTTAAACATGGTGCTCAACAATATATATTATTATCCAATGATATGTGGTTACACTGGGACAATGAGGTGCTATACAAACGGTTTTTAACCCCTTTCCGCGACGGCATTTGGAACCGTCGCCAAGTGAGTGACTGCAATAGGGGGGTCCTTCCCACACGACCCAAAAATCGTCGGGGATGGGGAGCCATGATGCATACAGTTGTCCATATAAAACTGTTTCTGATATCTTGAATATCCTAAACGCTCCATCCTTGCAACTCGTTTGTGCTCGCATTGCCATCACAGTCGATATTCTGTGGTGCTACATTTACGATGCGCGGCCCATCACAAATGGTTCATGATTGTAGAACATGTATGATAAGCAGACAATCACACACATTCAATTTTCCCGAACCATATGCGATAACTAATTAAGAAGATTAGCTAATCATCGTACGAGTGTCAGATAGGATTACAAAACTTCGGACGGTCGTAACATCATCATACATGACAACTATCGCACACGCTATTCTGGGGTGCAACATTTATGATGCGTACCACATCAGAAATAGTTCATGGTTGCAAATCGTGAATGATAAGGCAACTATCACAAACATTTAGTTTGCCTGCACCATTTGTGGTATTGTCTGACATCGCACATGCTTTGCAAACGGCAACTGTGTGCATGTTTGCACACGTTTCCTCTCTGTGAACCTTGTCGGATTATGGTGTATATCACAAACGTTTGTGTTTTACCGACCGTGTGCGCCGTAACGACCTGCAGAGCATAATTTCATCGTAATTTAATTGCTGCTATTTCAAATTGTACCGGATTTGAATTTGAAAGTATGCTATAGCTTTATTCATATGCATCAGGTTCAAACAACCAATGCATTATTTGATTCATAGGTACATATGTTCAAGAATTACATAAGCACAAAATAAAGAATGATGAACCACAGTTGTATAATTGTATTATTAAAGATGGTAAAGAAAGAGGCGAAATACATTCTGGTTGCTGAACAAGGTGAAGCGGAATGCCCATATTGTGCCCTCCTCCATGCAGAAGGCACGTACGACTCTAGTCCAACACTTTGTGATGGCCGACCGCCCATCCT
Source organism: Thinopyrum elongatum (assembly GCA_011799875.1). Lineage (NCBI taxonomy): Eukaryota > Viridiplantae > Streptophyta > Magnoliopsida > Poales > Poaceae > Thinopyrum > Thinopyrum elongatum. The sequence goes on from CM022297.1 coordinate 94,872,647, forward strand.
TCACTGTCTTCATGAAAACATCTAGATAATCATCGTGTTCTGGTAGAAATATTTTAACCTTTGCATGCCCATCAATCATGTAGTTTGAGAGGTAATCTTGAGTAAACTGCTTTGGGAACCACTGCAAAGGAAAAAGATTCAGACATTGTCATCTAACACAACTCATTATGGGCAGTAAAAAGAAGGCTGTAGAGTTCTTACTTACCATCCAGTAGTTCGCTGTTGTCTTGGATAAAGTGTAAACAAATAGTTTAATTGCCATCTTTTGACCCATTTTACTAACAATCTTTATCAGCTTCCTCACTTAATGCTGGTTCATCAATATCTCATTGCCCCATACGCAGAAAGGGTCGAAGCGCGGATCTTTACCAATGACATATGTACCTAAAAGCACCAAGTTAATATTAGAAGCTAAACAACAATTGCACAATGATGTAGTACAACACTCTTTTATAATATCTTATAACATCCAATAGACTCACATATTAGATGAATTAACATCTTATATTATGGACCGGAGGGAGTTTCTTACATTTTTAGAAATTATCGGCTGATTAATTGTTGCTGTATCCATGGGTTAGAGTTAGTTTGAGCTCGTTTGGGTTCAAATAGCCCTAAAGTATATCCAAACATGAGGGCTAGTTTGAGCTAGTTGCATCTAACCCACCCAAAAAAATATCCCACCCAAGAGGTGCTAATTGGAGCAAGTTCTCCTAGTGCATTTATTGTTAATCTAACGCTGTCATCCAAACACCTCTTTGGCTAGAGTTAGTTCAGGGTTAGTCATGAGCTAGAAACTAACTCTAACCTCTAGCTAAGTTAGAGTATCCAAACAGGGCTGTGTTGTTATTGCTGCTGCTCTTCTACGTATATCTAGACATCATCAGAACATTAAGGTAACACTCTTCCTTGTTGCTATGTAGCCTAGGATTGCATATTTAGACATTCAGTACAGTGCATGTTGCTATGTAGCCTCAGATATATTACATATGGCCCTAGTTAACCTAACGATAAATGGGTTACAGATATATTCAGTTAAAAGTACAATTCACCGATTAGTCCCTTATCAGCCCCTGGCCTATATGGTACCAGCTACCGATATCCTGAACAGTGAGTATATATAAGCCATGGGATGAAACTAACCTCGATGGAAAACAATAGTCGTTCCCAAAATTGTCCTGTGTAAGTACATCAAGAGGCATGTTAAGCACGATAGGTTAAACATCAACCAAATATATCCAGGGCTGACAAAATAATCTCCAAAAGATAGCTTTAGTGTGCAGGTTTAAGCATGCTAGTAAAGCAAAACACGTGGAAAGGTGTGTTAACTGCAATAGGTCTAACATTTAACAACAAACAAATCATTCAAACTGGTATTGTGCCGGTCTAAGTACACTGGTTATTGTTAAATAAAAATGGAAAGGCATGTTAACTACAAGATGCGGCAACCAAATGTGGTCATTCATAGTGGTATTGTTGAAACTGGTATTGATGAAATTGAACTGCACAGTTCATACTTGCACATATAGAACATCACGTTGTGAATAACTGGAATAAACAAGGCATACTACGAACAACCAAAGATAGCATTAGAAACTGGGCATATGCTAGCTATAACGGGCTTAATAGCAAGCAAATATATGCATTCCTATCGGTATGTTTAAAACTAGAAAGTGGTTGTAGTATCCTCAACCTCGGCCAGAGATTCTTCCTCGACTCCTTGCGAGAAAGCAATCCCAGAGCCATACTATCCAGTTATCATCTCAAGTTCTAGTTGTACCGATCGGGATACAACTCCGAGTGTCCGTTACCGTAGGACAGGCTATCGATAGATTGTTTCTTCCCTGCAGGGGTGCACCAACTTACCCACCACGCTTGATTAACTCCGATCGGACACACTTTTCTAGGTCATGCCCGGCCTCGGCCAAACGATACGCCGCAACCCGACCTAGGCTTAACAGAGAGGTCAGCATGCCGGACTAAACCTATGCCCCCAGGTGTCTTCGGCCATCGCCCCGGGAACTCCTGCAAGTTACGCTCACGGCCGAGAGCAGACCTGGCAACCCACACTATCAAGGCGGTTGCTTTACGCGGTCCAACTCGGCGCGCGCCGCTCAGACGCTGACGTCCATTAAGCTTCGGCTGATGCATACGATGCAGAGTGCCCATAACTGTTCCCACGTGATGGTTAGTGCTATCGGGCCAGAGGCCCACTCAGATCAAATATCCAAATCGTAGTGAATTAGGAGCACGCAATAACGAGAAGAGACTCATGATCGATGTGACCCCGTCGCCCCGTCTCGAGGACTTGCGGCAAGGGCTAAGAATGCCCGGCCCCGCCTCGTAATTATCTCACGGGTACTCTCTCTGGTCACCCGTCTACACATCAATCACATCTTATGCTCGCGCGGGTACCCCTCAGGGCCAACCCGACATTATCATGGTTCATGGTTAAAGTCATAGTAACTGTGTGTCCAAACACCAGGGGCGAACTGAGGAATCACCCTCGACAGATCCCACATGATGTAGTCGTCAAGGTGAACTTAGGAGGAATCACCCTCGAGGTTTACACTTGAGGTGTTGCACGACGGCGTCATTATCGGGAGTGGTGAAGGAGGAATCACCCTCGATGACCACGGCCGAATAGCTACTCTACAGAGTTAACATCAGAAGTGCTAAATGAGGTATCACCCTCGGCACTTGATAGTAACGCTGCAGTGTCGTACAACTAAGGGGGGTGATGTGCGGTGCCGGGTCCTGGTTGTTCAGTCTTCTGATGGTCCAGCGGGGCAACCGGGACAAGTGGGGGTCATTGGGGTCTCTATCTAGCCTATACTAAGCAGTTTAGGATAAGCAGGTAAGGTATCAATAGCAGGTTACAATAAAAAGACTATGCATCAGAATAGGATAACTCAAAGCAGTAGCAAATTCTAATGCAAGCAGGAGGAAGAAAGAATAGGCGATATAGGCATGTTCAAAGGGGGGGGGGGTGCTTGCCTGGTTGCTCGGCGGCAAAGGCAGGGTCATCAACGGTGTCGTCGGACTCCTGAGCTGCGTCGGTCTCGGGAACTGCGTTGATACCGGGGTCTACCGAGAGAGAAGAGGGGGAGGAAACAAATAAATACAAAGCAAACATATGCATCACAGAGCATGCTATGCTAACGTGCAGTGCAGGGTTGCCTAAAGACATGTCTAACGCATTTTAGTTATTTTAGGATTTAAGTTTGAATTATTAGTTGGTGTATATGCACTATTCATCTACCGGAAACAGTCGAAAAGTTGCAGGTTCACCTCTGTAGAGGGTCCCGACATGGAAACAGATGGCACAATTGGATTCATCTTGTCGTTCTGAGCAATTTTCATGTATGAAGTTTTTCGATCCGAGCTACGGTTTAAATTCTACGAATTTTCAAAGATTAAATCATTTTCTGAAATTATTTTAAATCAACAGAAATGAAATATGACATCAGCATGATGCAGGTGTGACGTCATCAGTCAACAGACTCGCTGACTAGGTCAAACCTGACCAGTGGGTCCCACCTGTCATAGACAGTGGACTAACAGAAGTTTAAACTAACTAAAATGAGGTTAATTAACAGCCGGGCCCCCACATGTCAGTGACAGATTATATTACTAATTAAGTTTATTTATAAAAATGTTTTAATTAGATTATTTATGCGGTGGGGCCCGCCTGTCAGTGACACAGGGGTGCCCAGTCAGCATGTTGACTGGTCAAACCAGTCAACGGGTCCCATGGGACCACTGGCAGTGACTCTGGGAGTGGCCCCAGGTCAGCCAGCGTGGCGGCGGCCGGCGGCATAATGCCGGCGACCTGCAGACATGGCGGAGGGCCTCGGCCCTCGTCGGAAAACGCCTACAGGGCGCCATTCGGCACGCTGCTGGGCTCGTTCGAATGAGTCGAACGTGCCACATCGGTTGGTGGTGGTGGCGCAGCCGGACTCGGCCGGAAACGGTGCCGGCGACGAGCCGTGGCGGGGACCGAAGCACGAGCTCGTCGAGTTTGGCATTTGAGCGCACAAACAGGCAACCTAGCTAGCTACGCTGGGTCTACGGCGCATGAGGAACACGCCAGAGCGGCCGGGCGAGCTTGTAGCTGCTCGAGAGCACGTCAACGGCGGCAATGGTAGTGGCGGAGCACTACACCGCGGCGGCACATCTACGGGCTACCGAAGATGGTGCAAATGGAGGGGAGAGGAGGGCGAGCTCACCGTGCGGCTACGTAAAGCCACTGGAAGGTTAGTTGTAGCAGCGGGCATCACCGGAGTTGAAGGAGATCGCCGAAGGAGAGGCGGAAGGGGGTGGCTCGATCCAGGCGACGTAGAGCTCCCCGGCTTTCGGTCGAGGGGGTGGTCGACACAGTCATGGACGACGAAGACGATGGACAGGTCGGCGAGGCGAGGCGGTGGCTGTGGCCGCGTGTACTATGGCGGCGAGGGCGTGCTGGCGCTCGGTTGCGGTGGGGAATGAGGGGGGCAGTGAGGGAGGAAGGGGCGAATGGATGAGGAGGTCCAGGGGGAGTGGACAAGGCCGGGGCCTTATCCCCTCGCATCGGTAGGCGTCGGTGGCGCCGCGCTTTCGCCGTTTCACCGGCGCTCGCCGGCGCGGCCATGGGCGTGGTGACATGCACAGGAGAGAGACGGGAGGAGAGAGAGATGGGCCGGCCTCAGGCACTGTGCACTTAGGCCCAGTGCAAGTGGCCTTTTTCCTTTTTCTTTTTCTGATTTCTGTTTTTCTTTTTCAAAGAGGGTTTTGCAATATTTGGAGCCACCAAATGATTTTGTAAAAATGTGAAACTTGGTCACACAATTACAATGGAATATTCTGCACTGCCCCAAAAAGTTTGAGGAGTTTTGGAATCCTTTTGAATTTTTTTCAAAAATGAATATGGCATTTAAATGGCTGTTTTGGCAATGTTTTAAAATGCTTAGGCCCATTTTGAATTGATGATGATGTTGTATTCCTTAACAGCAAATGGTTTTGGAATATTTGCTAGAAGGTGAACATTTTTCCAGCAATTTTTGAACCACTTTATTTGGCACTTGAATTTGAATTGATTTGCAGAGAGAAATTTGAATTGAGTTGAGCTAACACTGTGATCAAGCATTGCATAGATGATGACTTGGCATGTTTAACAGAGAGTCACAGTGCGAGGTTACACAGGGGTGTTACAATTCAGACATTGTCATCTAACACAACTCATTATGGGCAGTAAAAAGAAGGCTGCAGAGTTCTTACTTACCATCCTACAGTTCGCTGTTGTCTTGGATAAAGTGTAAACAAATAGTTTAATTACCATCTTTTGACCCATTTTACTAACAATCTTTATCAGCTTCCTCACTTGATGCTGGTTCATCGATATCTCATTGCCCAGACGCAGAAAGGGTCGAAGCACGGATCTTTACCAATAACATATGTACCTAAAAGCACCAAGTTAATATTAGAAGCTAAACAGCAATTGCACAATGATGTAGTACAACACTCTTTATAATATCTTATAACATCCAATATACTCACATATTAGATGAATTAACATCTTATATTATGGGCCGGAAGGAGTTTATTGCATTTTTACAAAATATCGGCTGATTAACTACTGTTGTATTCATGGGTTAGAGTTAGTTTGAGCTAGTTTGGGTTCAAATAGCCCTAAAGTATATCCAAACATGAGGGCTAGTTTAAGCTAGTTGCATCTAACCCACCCAAAAAAATATCCCACCCAAGAGGTGCTAATTGGAGCTAGTTCTCCTAGTGCATTTATTGTCAATCTAACCCTGTCATCCAAACACCTCTTTGGATGGTGTTAGTTCAGGGTTAGTCATGAGCTAGAAACTAACTCTAACCTCTAGGTAAGTTGAGTATCCAAACAGGGCTGTGTTGCTGTTGTTGCTGCTGCTGCTCTTCTACGTATATCTAGATGTCATCAGAACATTAAGGTAACACTCTTCCTTGTTGCTATGTAGCCTAGGATTGCATATTTAGACATTAAGTATAGTGCATGTTGCTATGTAGCCTCAGATATATTACATATGGCCCTAATTAACCTAACGATAACTGGGTTACAGATAAATTCAGTTAAAAGTCCGATTCACCGATTAGTCCCTTATGAGCCCCCGGCCTATATGGTACCAAGCTACCGATATCCTGAACAGTGAGTATATATAAGCCATGGGATGAAACTAACCTCGATGGAAAATAGCAGTCATTCCCAAAATTGTCCTGTGTAAGTACATCGAGAGGCATGTTAAGCACAATAGGCTAAACATCAACCAAATATATCCATGGCAGACAAAATAATCTCCAAAAGATAGCTTCAGTGTGTAGGTTTAAGCATGCTAGTAAAATAAAACAAGTGGAAAGGTGTGTTAACTGCAACAGGCCTAAAAGTTAACAACAAGCAAATAGAGTCATTCAAACTGGTATTGTGCCGGTCTAAGTACACTGGTTATTGTTAAAAAAAATGGAAAGGTGTGTTAACTACAAGATGCAGCAACCAAATGTAGTCATTCATAGTGGTATTGTTGAAACTGGTATTGATGAAATTGAACTGCACAGTTCATACTTGCACATATAGAACATCACGTTGCGAATAACTGGAATAAACAAGGCATACTACGAACAACCAAAGATAGCATTTGAAACTGGGCATATGCTAGCTATAACAGGCTTAATAGCAAGCAATTATATGCATTCCTATCGGTATGTTTAAAACTGGATGGACGAAAATGTACTGCACAGTAAATAGTTGCACATATAGAGCATCACATTGTGAACAACTGAAATTAACAAGGTATACTGCAAACAACCAAATATAGCAATTAAAACTAGACATATTCTCACTACACTACAAAAGGGACTCGACAAAACAAATCATGGGTTCCCCCCTGTGAAGAGGCACGACAAAACAAATCATGGGTTTCCTCACTTGTCACAGATGGGCTCGTTCCCATGGGAAGAGCACGGACCCTGGATGCGCTCCATGTTGTCGCAGATGGGATCCTTCCCCTTGGAAGAGCACGGCTGTAGGGTGCCCTCCCTGATGTCGCAGACGGGCTCTTTCCCCTTGGAAGAGCAGATGGGCTCTTTCCCCTTGGAAGAGCCGGAGAGGGTGCCCTCCTTGTGGTCGCCGTCGATGAGGTCTGACTTGGAAGCTGTGGATCCCAAGCCAGCGTTGCAGAACATGTCCTTCAGAAATGACAAAAGGGGCTCGTTGGCGATAGGATGGCAAATTCTTGACAGTGAGCCAGAGGAGATCAGCTGCGGGGCCATGGATGAGATCGACGGCGGTTGAACCCGATGGGTTGGGGGTGGGCCACTTAACCTGAGACATAGCCCGCGTCAGGCCGTCGCTGTCGACGACCTCGATGTCATAGCCGGCGTCTGTGACATACCCGCGTACTCTAGCCCGCTAATTGAGTGCCTGCGGCCGGTAATGGTCGTCAGCTTCCTCGGCGGCCACCTCAGCAACGTCGGGCGAAGAGGCCGCGATACACCTCTTTTCGGCCAGTCGCTCCTCGAGCTCCATGGGAAGCGTAGCCTGGCTTAGGCTGCGATGCTCTGGAGTGGGGGATGGGGATCTGTGGGAAAGGGGGCGTTTGGTAGGCATCATCTAAGAAACTCAGGACAGCCTGGGTATGGAGATCGATGGGTAAGCTGCACGGGCAAACCGGCATATGTTGACAATGGAGGCCTTGCAACGGCGACGGCGACCTTGCTAGGGTTTTGAGCGAGGGAGGGGTTGTGGTGGGGGTGTGTGTGTGTGTGCGCGCACGCACGCGTGCACGCCCGAGGAGGTTTTGTGGTGTGTGTGTGTGGAGGGGGGGTGTTTGAGGAAATGACGGGGCTACTGAAAATTTTACTACGCGGGAGTCAAATGCCGGGGCTATTGAAAATTTTGATGATGGTGCATCGCGCGCGGTCCGGAAATAACAACTGTGTGTTATGAAACAGAAAAACCCTCGAGCCGGGCAGATATTTTCGAGGGATGCAGGCGGGAGCGGGAATAACAAACATCACACACGGTCAAAACATAATAACCGTGTGTTATCAAACATAAAAAACCTGCAGGCGGGTAGATATTTTTGAGAGGGGAAGCCTCATGGAGCCCAATGTACTGTGCTGATGTGCGTGACAGGGGCACCGGCCTGGCACATGTTTAGTGTGAGTGAACCGTGTCTGTTGCATCATCTGACTTGTCTAATGTTCATAAATAACGAGGGAAAGGGTCAGAACATGAACACACTTGCATGTGGACCAAATATATGTATGAAAAGGGTGGTTTGATGTTCAAATACCAAATGCAACTTCGATGTGGCACCTAACTCGCAAAGCACACGGTATTGCTTACCCCCCCTCATGTCGGCAGGAGGGGAATCCTAAGCTATGAATGCATGCCCGCCCCCACGGAGGTTCACCTAGCAAAGTGCGAAGTAGCAGTCCCCCCCCCATCACACACACACACACACACGCATGCACGCACAGACACACACACACACACACTTTCAGTCAGCGGGACAGGGCATCTCACCAAGATGTATCGTAAAAAGGACCAAGAATAATCCACCTTGGTCGTACAACCTCTCTCTTGTTGTTGGTCAAAGTGATGGCCGTCCATGCGACCCCAGAGATGGGCTAGCTAGTCCCCGAAGACAACCACTGCCTGCGTGTGGCCCAAACACATGTATGGAGAGGTGTTGATGTTTGAATACACAATGGAACAACTTTGATGTGGCACCGTGCTTAATTTTGAACCAGAAATCCCCACACGGAGCAAGGGTGAGTTGACGATGCATATGTATGTCACACCACACTTCGAGCCAATGACGGGGATTCATGCATGCATAGTGTGCACTCAAAATTAATTAGGTCTGAATCTCACCATGACCTATACTACGATAACACAAACCAAAGGAAGAATCCGCCATGGTAACCTATCTTGTCGGCCAAAGTGATCATGGATGTCCATGTGGGCCCATGAATATATAGGCTTATCACCGATAACCACGCGAGGGAGTGTACTGTTCGAAGACAACCACTACATGCATATGTATGGAGGTGATGCATGCATGCATGTTTGAATACCATTCACAACACTGATGTGGCGCGTGCGTCAAAAATTGTACAGTCCCCACACAGAGCGAGATCGGTTCATGACGTGTCGTGGTACTGGCCACTTGGACTCGATGGGAGGGATTCAGGCGTACACATGAATGTGTGTGCTCAAACTGTATCATGTCATCCCAGAGCATGACCTGTATACCGTATTACAAACAAAAATAATAACCCCCTCCTAAGTCAAATTAACCTCTCTCGTTGTCAGGCAAAGTAGTGATGGTCCAAGCGGGCCACAGATGGAAAGCATCGAGATCGCTGATAACCGCATGAGTGGGTGCGAGAGGACAACCACCATCGCTTTGCATGTGGGCCAAACATATGTTGAATACTCAAAATGCACAACTTTGATGTGGCACATGCCTCAAAAATCGTAAATTTCCCACACGGAGCGAGGTTCATGAAGCGTACTACATATGATGGTCCCCTTCCCCCTCTTCGACACATACTATATGCTCCTACCGTAATACAACCCAAAAAGAATCCTCCTTGATGGTGAAATTAATTAACCTCTCCCGATGTAGGTCAAAGTGATGCATGCATCGATGATGACCTCACGGGCCCACAGATGGAAGCGTCACACGTGAGTGTCCTAAGATAACCACCGTCTGCATGTATGTGGCCCAAAGAGGTGTTGTGTGATGTTTGAATAGCCAATTCACAACTTTGTTGTGGCACGTGCCTTGGAAACCGAAAAGTCCCGACACTGAGTGAGGTGTACTTGTTCACGGACGCGTACGTATAGTATATATGCTAGTCCCCTCCCACCTCTTCAACGCATACTATATACTCCCACCATAACACAAATAAAAAAGATTCTACCTTGCTGGTCAAATTGACCTCTCTGTCGGCTGTTGGTCAAAGTGATGGACGACGACCTCGCGGGACCACAGAAAGCGTCACACGTGAGTGAGTGTCGTGTAGGACAACCACCGACTGCATGTGGCCAAAACATATATGTATGAAAGAGTTGTGTAATGTTTTAAATAATGAATTCACGACTCTGATGTGGTACCTGCCTCACAAAATGGCAAACCCACACGGTGGCTCACGACTCGTAGTGTACTGCCAGCCACCCCCCAGACGCACACACACACACACACACACCGAGCATCCACCGCAACTACGATGCATCTTAAATTTTCCTGCGGTGAACATATGTTACCAAAGGAGGGATGTTTTAATTTTGAAAAAAAACCCAAAGATCATTAAGATGTTTTAGTACATTGATTGATTTTCTAGGGGTATAATGCACAAAAATCAAATTTGAGCTACATGCACACGTGACAGTGTGTGACGCCCGGATAATTAAGATACAGTAACCTCTGCTAATGATGCCACATCACCACGATTACTATTGTTAATCCCGTGATGGTTCAATCCGGTTCGAATTCAAAATTCAAAATCAAGTCAACGGCAAAAGTTTTCAAACTTTTCAAACTAAAATTGTCGGCGTGCGACACCTATGGGATCCCAGAGGACCCCTTTACGATTCGGCGAGGGGAGAGGTATGCGCGAAGAGCAGAACCAATGATCGACGCGGGGTGATTTTACCCAGGTTCGGGCCGCTAATCAGCGCAAAACCCTACTCCTGCCTTGTGTTATTATTAGTGTTCTTGAGCCTAGGCTCCAGGAGCGCTTGCAATGAACAGTACGTTCAAAGAGCAGCTACGCATGCAGAATGGGCCAGAAGATCCTCTTCCCCTGTAGCAGTTGCCTTGGGCCTCCTTTTATATCACAAAGGGGTCACCACAGTGGCAAAATGTACATACATTAAGGTGTAAAGTAGCTACAGGGCTATCATACCTAACCCCTGACGGATTAGGACGAACGCATTTAATGCACCGTGAGGTGTCCGTTTAGGTGTCCTCACTTTCTTGGGGATGGAAAAAGGGGCCATCCCATCAGCACCGCTTAAGCTCTCCTCCACTGGCGCGTCGCCACGCATCCAAAGAAGGACCCAGAATGTTGGGCTTGTTGCTGTGCCAGAGGGGTGGCACAGCAACAAAATCTTGCCGGGCGCCGAATCTTGCCGGGCTCCGCGGGCCACCCCGGCAAGATCTTGCCGGGGAAGCTGGCCTTCGGATTCCAGCTCTTCTTATTTGCTGATCCTCATATCTGTGACTTAAGGATTTCTTTGATGGTCTGAATCAAACTCAAACTGTTCCCCGACAAGCCTTGCTGCGAGTATGGCTACAACTGCCCGTGCACAAGTACGGGGTACTAATGGCCCAATACTTAGTACACCGACAGGAGCCCCCGGGCCTAGGCCACACACGAGTGCGAGGCGGGGTTGGGCTAGGCCCAAACAGTGCACGGGCACACGTGGCAGGGGATTAACTGCTCGTAAGGATCCCGTTTACTGTGCCCCCCACTACGCGCGCTGAATGCGCGACGTGGGACGCGTGCATCAATAGCTGCAACTGCAACACGCCTGCAGAGGTGCATTCACATTGGGGAGTAAAAGAGGCGGCCCCGCTCCTTCCCCATAAAAAGGAGAAACCGCAGAGGCACAGCCTATTTACCCTCCTCTTCTTCTCAATCTGGCCGTCGCCATTGCTTTCCTTCTCTCGAGCTCAGAGCAAAGCTTTCCCCCTTCCGCTCGTCGCCTCCACGCCCGCTCCATCCCCGGCTTCCGCCCTTGCAGTCGCCATGCCGCCCAAGACCAGCAAAGGCAATGGCAAGGAGGCGAAAGCCGATGTCCCAGAGAGCGAGCTGGTGAAGATGCGGAAGAAGTACGTCGTCTTCGCCCCGTCGCTCAATGCAGAAGCTTTGAAGAGGCGGTACCAGTGTATGTGGGCGAGGGAGACGCATGCTCACCCCGCCACTCGCGTGATTCCAGGTTCTTGCCCCAAGAGTGGGTCAGACAGATACCCCTTTTTCGTTGCATATTTCTATTGCGGGCTCTGTCCTCCATTTTCTGACTTCTTCAATGACATCATGTGCACATACGGATTCCATCTTCTCGATTTCACGCCGAATGCGGTTCTGTGCATGTCGATCTTTGCTCACCTTTGTGAGAATTTTGCCGGAGTGGTTCCCAGCACCGCCCTTTTCCGCCACTATTTTTTCCCTCGAATCCAAAAAGGAGAGGCCCTCTCTGGTTCTATCGCCTGGATTCCAAGGGCTTGGAATAAGAAAATATACCCAGAAGGAGTTTACCGCGAGAAGTGAGATGAATGGCGGGCTGAATGGTGCTGGGTCAAGGAAGTAGATCCCCATCCGTTCTGTATGCCCCGGCAATAGAAAGCGGTCCGCGGTAGTGGCTGGAGCAGTCTTGCCGCTGAAGATGAAAAGCTCACAATCACCACCACCAGGATTCTTCGCCTGAAAGCTGCCAGGCTAACAATGGAGATGATTGGCTTCGACTTTCTCCGCCGCCGCATTGCCCCCTTGCAGAATAAAGGAAGGCCAGCTTGGGAATACCGAAACGCAGCAGATATCATGAGATTGCACCCCGGGTTGAATAACAATTTGACTGCTATGCAACTTGGCGCTCTCCGTCAGAAGTTGTTCCAGCGCGACAACAAGCATCGGTTGTCGGCAAGGATTGTTCCTCTGTGCAACAACTCTGCCTCGGGGTCAATTATCGCTACCATGCCACTATTCAACGCTCACAGTCTCGACGCGACATGGGTTGAGCCATCTGAGGAAGATGCACAGAAGTTCTTTGATAACTTGATGGAGAGGGCCATCCGGGAAGAAGCAGACTCACTCCGAGCCACCACCGACGAAGAGGTGGCATACATCGCCACCAGGGCGAAGGAGGCAAATCTTGCCGCGGAGGCCGGCAGCACTGGCTTCACAGAATGGGAAACCAGCGATGCAGAGGTAGTGGTGGAGAAAGATCCTGTCGGGAAGGACAAAGCTGCCGGGGAACAGAGCAGCACAGCCGCTGAGAGCTCGTCCGACGAGGACACGGCTGATGAAGAACTGCAAGAAGAGCTCCCAGCCCCGAAGAAGACAAAGCGTGTTCTTCGAAAGGCTGCATCTGGCATCCCGGCAAACCAACCTTCCTCGAGCAGTGAGGCTCCCGGCAAGAAAGCGGTCGGCAAGGCTGTGCCGCGGCAAGGGGTTCGACAGCAACCCGCGCGACGTGCGAGACCCACACCAGCGGCAACCGCTGAGGCGGCAGGGGTGTCTTGCACTGCCGCACCGGAAGCTGAGGTGACGGAAACACGCCAACCCCCGGCGCCTGCTACAGCCAAGTGACCTAGGACCCCTCCTCCGCCTCCCCACACAGACACTACAACGGAGGTCGATTTTGACATCTTCGGCTTTAGTCAGGAGCGAGAAGAGGAAGAGTGAGTACCTTGCCACAGCCTTTATCTTCCAATCCTAGATCAATTCTACTGACTCGCTTGTATTGTCTCTGCATAGAGGCAGAAACCTTGGCGGAGAGGATGGCGAAGAGGGCAAAGACTTCCACGGGCGACGAACCCCCGGCAGGCTCTACGAGCGTGCCAGAAATTGTCGTCGTCAGCCCGGAGCTCAGCCCTCAATGCAGCCCTCAGCGCAGCCCCCAGCGTAAGTTCACTACTCTTTTTCCGCTGGCGGGCGCTGAGGTTTTTATTCTCGCCGCTGATATCTCTGGGCTTGCAGGAGAAGAACGGCAACAGGGAGAATTATTGGAAGACGCCCCCGTCGTGCCGCCTCCATCGACCACGCCACCCACAAGCGCATCCCCGGCAAGGGATCTTATCGACGAGCCTATCTTGATTGAGGAGGAGCCGGCAAGCATGGGCACCGGCAACCTTCCCCCGGCAACGGAGGTTGCCGGGAGGGGCGAGGCCACCTCTCAACAGCTCGACGCAGGTAACTGATTGCCTCAGAGCGCTTGCTATTCTTTCCTTTATCTCTCTTTCTTTGGTCCCTTCAAACTTCAATCTTGATCTTATTCTGCTTCCCTCCTTCGTCTTCCAGAGTTCCCTGTGATGGAACACATGGACGTCGACGTTGTCATTGAGGAGACCGCCAGGGACGCCGCTGCCGAAGCAGACAGGATCGCCACCAGCGAGGCCGCCAAAGATGCCGCTGTCGAGACCGGCGGTATTTTTGCCGATGAGGCCGCCAAGACTGCACAGGAGGAACCCGCCAAAAAGCCTGCTGAAGAGGACGGCAAGGAGGCTGGTGACCGTACTGACGGCATTCCTGCTGCAGGAGCACCAGGCGCTGCACCGGCCACGGAGCCCCCTGCCACTGGTGAGGCAGTTGCTGAGGATCAACCGTCAATATCCGAAGTCCCCTCATCCAGCAAATATCTCAAGGTTGGCGAGAACCTGTTTGTCAACTTGCCGGGGATGGCAAGCATTGGGGCACCGGTCAAAGGAGAAGTCTTCGATGAAGAAATTATTGCCGCTGCCGGGCTCGAGGTTGTTGATGATCCAAGTGCTAGCAGCGGCAAATCTGAAGAGGATCAGCTCCTTCAGGCCATGGGCGAGAATTTCCGCAAGCTCCAGGCTCTCCACCGCGCCCGGAAAGAGAAAGCAGATTCCAGAACGGCAGTTGTTGAGGCGGCCGAAGCAGATTTTCAAAGGCGCGTCGAACAAATGCAAGTCCGGCACACCGAGGCCCTCCAAGAGTTGATTGCCGACCGGGAACAAGTGAGCCAGCAGTGGACATAAATCCTCCTGAAACAATCTGACATGGAGAAGGCGCATGAGGAAGCTACGCAAAGAATTGCTGCTGAGGATGCTCTCCTGACGGGGCGCCGCATTACGCTTGATGCTCATGAGGAAGACCTTGCCGCTCGTGAACAGGTGCTCGCCGCCAAGCTTCGCAGCAAAGATGAATATATCGAGAAGCTTGTCGCGCGGCGGACCCAGGAGCTGGAGCAGAAGCACAAAGAGGCACTCAAAGCTCTAACTGTAGATCACGCCGGCAAGCTCAAGGAGGCCATCGATGCTGCCGAGGCTGCAGAGGCCGCCAAGAACGAACTGAGCGACAAAGTCAAGAAACTGGAAGCGGATCTTGAAGAACATGGCAAGGAGCTCTCGATGCTCAAAGGCGACAGGGAAAAAACCCTCCACACCTTGGCGGAGATGCAAGTTGCCATGTCTAACAAGACCAAGCAGCTCTCCTCAGCAAATGAAGCCATTGCCGTTCTGGAATTGAAGCTGACCACGTTGGGGATGTCTCTCGAGGCCGGCAAGGCCCTGCTCAAATATCTCCAGGGAGAGAGGAACCTGCTCAAGAGCGCTGCCGCCGCCCAAGTTGATTATGAAAAGGGGGTGGCAATCTGGACTGGACGCCTCATCAACGCTGCGGAGAAGCTCACGGCAGAACTGTCGACCATGGGCCTGTCAAACTTCTGATATTCATCCGAGGAAAGGATATCTTTGAGTGCCAGGTTGACAATGTTCTTTGAAAGCATCATTGATGCTCTGAAGCTGCTCCAGTCTAGCCGGGCGACTCAATTGGCCAACGAGACCCGCCGACTTTGCCGGGCCGTCCTCCGCAAAGTACTTATCAAGGTAGTGCATCACAATCCCAGCATCGACCTCTCCAATGCGCTTGGCCACCTGCCAAAGGACGAAAATCTCGAAGCACTTGAAGAGCTTGTCGCGCCTATCCTTGAGAAGGTGGACTCCATCAAAAGGATCGAAGGCCAGCGCAGAGATTAACTGCTCCACCTCTTCTTGCCGTCGTCATTCCATGCCAAAGACAATTAAGTCTTAAGTTAGAATCGCGGCAACACATTGTTGTAATATAACTTGCTTATGTTTGGGTACATGCATGCTATTTCCCTCATCTGATTCCTTTGTGTATGGAGTTCACCCTACGCTTATTGAAAAACTTGCCGCCGCGCAACCTGCCGCGAGCGCTGGGTGCGGGACTTCAGCAGCCTGCTGGAGGCACAGCGGCCAGCAAGACTCCTTGGTGTTCTTAGTGCAGCCACTTAAATCGTTGAGCGGACTCGAAACAAAATAAGGGCGCAACCGATTATGACAAGGGTTCCTTCGCATGCAGGTTTTCCGTACAAAGGTCGAAATCGTCTAAGGAAAATAACTTTGCAATAAAGGAAACTTGCTCTAAGTTTTAGAACTTAGCATTCTGTCGTGGTCCTTCCTCCGGCAAGCGTCAATCCTGAACGTCGCCAACTGGTACTCGTATCTTCCTTCCCCCCCGGCAAACGTGCACGCGAGGAATCCTTCTGTCTTTTGAGAAACAGAAAGAAGAGAAAATAAAGATATGGAACCTTGGCGGTTCGTTAGGACTTTACCAGGATTAAGTGTCATACAACATCTTAGACAAACATGCATATATAAATATGAACATGGAAATCAATAAGGAAATGTACAACACTTAAATTTATCCATCTGGGCTCAGGATCTGCGCCTGGCTTTGTACAAAGGATTACATGCCTTGCCGGCAAGACTTGTACAAAAGGGTGTTTTCCGGGAGCCCCCGGCAACCGCGCCTTATGGGTAGAACTTGCGAAGATGTTCGATATTCCAGGAATTGCTCACTGGAATGCCATCTTCGGTCTCCAAGCGGACAGCACCGGGCCTGGTGACTCGTACTACCCGATAAGGGCCTTCCCACTTTGGCGTCAACTTGTTTGAATTCTTGGCGGACTGAATCCACCGAAGAACAAGGTCGCCTTCCTCAAGGCTTCGGGCATGAACTTTGCGGCTATGGTAGCGGCGCAAAGCTTGCTGGTAGCATGCAGCTCGCACAGCAGCCTGAAGACGATTCTCCTCAAGGAGCATAGCGTCATCTTGCCGCAGTTGCTCTTGCTCAAGCTCATCATAAGCGAGCACTCGAGGTGATCCATACGTGAGTTACGTGGGGCGAACTGCTTCCGCTTCGTAGACCAGAGCGAAGGGTGTCTGGCCGGTGGCTCGATTTGGTGTCGTTCTGATTGACCAAAGAACCGCCAGCAACTCATCAATCCAGCGTCTTCCGCACTTTTTTAGCCTGTCAAAAGTTCTGGTCCTGAGACCGCGCAGCACTTCATCATTGGCCCTCTCTGCTTGGCCATTGCTTCTTGGGTGAGCAACAAAGGCAAAACAAATTTTGCCGCCAAGGTCTTGGACATACTGCATGAAGGTGCGACTTGTGAATTGCGTGCCGTTGTCGGTGATGATCCTGTTGGGCACACCGAAACGGTAAACTATCCCTTTAAAGAACTTGATGGCTGATTGTGCTGTCACCTTCCTCACTGCTTCCACCTCTGGCCACTTTGTGAACTTGTCGATAGCAACGTACAAGTACTCAAAGCCCCCAGTAGCACGGGGGAAAGGACCCAGTATGTCGAGCCCCTAGACCAAAAATGGCCAGGAGAGAGGGATTGTTTGAAGAGCTTAAGCTGGCTGATGCGATTTCTTCGAATGAAACTGGCACGCTTCACACTTGGTTACTAGTGCAGTCGCATCCTGGAGAGCGGTGGGCCAAAAGAAACCTTGCCGGAATGCTTTCCCGGCAAGTG
The DNA here is from genome assembly GCA_011799875.1 of Thinopyrum elongatum. Classification (NCBI taxonomy): domain Eukaryota; kingdom Viridiplantae; phylum Streptophyta; class Magnoliopsida; order Poales; family Poaceae; genus Thinopyrum; species Thinopyrum elongatum. Next base: position 94,890,207 of record CM022297.1, read on the forward strand.
CTCTTGATCCTATGTGAGAGCCACATATGCCTCCATGTATTTCTGCCAACAGCTCTAGTCCATCCTCCCGGGGAATGCACTTCAATTTCACACCGTTCGGTCTCTTTCTGTACAGAACGTCATCGACGAACTTGTACATAACAGACCGACGGGCTACTCTTTCCGCTTCTTCCTGTTCCCCCGGGAGTTCTCTGTTTGAAGGAAATGGACAATATGCTGCACCCATGCTGGAGCCTGGGGCTCGACAGCTAGGACTAAAGGCATCTCCTCCGCCGGGGGAACATTTGTCTCGACGGCGAAAACGTGAGGTTCCGCCAGAGCCTGTCGTTCCCCGGCAGGTTTGTCGCTGATCCCGGCAGGATTCTTGCCGGCGGCTCCGGGGAGCTTTGCCGGAAAGTACTGCCCAGAATTCAACTTTCTTCTCTTTTCTTGCTGCATTGATGGCGCCACGGATGGTTGAGTCAAATGGAGCACACAAGTTCCTGGTTCCACAGGCAACTTGAGGGCGGCGCGCTTTGACAGGTCGTCAGCAATACTGTTCTCGGCACAAGGAATGTGCTCCATTTGCAGACCTTCAAAGCGCTCTTCCATTTTTCTCACTTCATCTACGTAGGCTTGCATCAATGGACTCTGATAACTCTTGTTAACTTGCCTGATGACAAGCTGTGAATCGCCTCTGACGACAAGCTTCTTGATACCAAGGTCTGCCGCGATCCTGAGACTGGCAAGCAAACCCTCGTACTCCGCAGTGTTGTTCGTCGAACTCTCCCAGGGAAGATGCAATTGGACTACGTACTTGAGGTGCTCTCCGGTGGGTGCGACAAGCAGCACACCAGCACTGGCGCCTTGCAGCGAAAAAGCCCCGTCAAAGTACATAACCCATTGCTGGTCAATTTCCTTGCCGGGGAGAATTGTTTCTTGAACTTCCTCGTCTGGCGTTGGGGTCCATTCAGCAATGAACTCTGCCAAGGCCCTGCTCTGAATTGTTGAAGTGCTTTCAAACTTGAGGCCAAAGCTCGACAACTCCAACGCCCACTCCACAATCCTGCCGGTTGCCTCTGGGTTTTGCAAAATCCGTTGAAACGGAAAGCGAGTGACGACGGTGATTTCATGTGCTTGAAAATAATGGCGCAGCTTCCTCGAGGCCATAAGGAGGCCGAAAAGCAACTTCTGCACGCCAGAATATCTTGACCTAGCTCCTTGTAAAAGAGAGCTAACAAAACAAACTGGGCGCTGCACCACCTTTTTCTTCTGCAATGATTCCTCTGTTTGCGCAGATCTTGTCTTGCTGGGATCAACCCTTGCCGGGGAAGATCCTGCCACCTCACCTGATGGTCCCGCCGCTGGTGTTGCTTCCTCATCAGCTTCTCTCTGCGCCACTAACACAGCACTAACCACTTGATTCGTTGCTGCCAAATACAGTAGCAACGGTTCTTGAGGTTTAGGCGCGACTAGCGTCGGCGGAGAAGAGAGGTATTTCTTCAAATCTTGCAGCGCAGCCTCCGCCTCCGGAGTCCATTTCATCAGACCTGCCCTTTTCAAAATTTTGAAAAAGGGCAGGGCGCGCTCAGCAGATTTGGAAATAAACCTGCTTAGAGCAGCAACACAGCCGGCAAGACGACGGACATCCTTGACGCGTCTTGGCGCTTCAATTTGCTCAATAGCTTTGATCTTGTCGGGGTTCGCTTCGATTCCCCGGCAAGATACAAAGAATCCGAGGAGCTTGCCGGAAGGAACATCGAACACGCACTTCTCAGGATTGAGCTTTAAGTTGATCTTGCGCAGATTTGCAAATGTTTCTTCTAAATCTTGGATGAGCGTCGCTTTGTCCTTGGTTTTGACCATTATATCATCCATATATGCCTCTATATTTCTATGGAGCTGAGGCTCAAAACCAATTTGGACCGCTCTTGCAAATGTAGAACCAGCACTTTTCAACCCGAAAGGCATTCGTATAAAACAATATGTACCACATGGGGTGATAAATGCGGTCTTCTCTTCATCCTCTTTCGCCATGAAAATCTGGTGATACCCTGAGTAGGCATCAAGGAAGGACAGGAGATCACAACCAGCGGTGGAGTCCACAATATGGTCGATGCGCGGCAAGGGAAAGGGATCTTTTGGATAGGCTTTATTGATATCTGTATAATCGATACACAGCCTCCATTTCCCATTTGCCTTGCGCACTACAACCGGATTGGCCAACCAGGTCAGGTGAAGCACTCCTCTGACCAATCCTGCCGCCTCCAGCTTTCTGATTTCTTCGGTAATGAATTCTTGCCGCTCCAAGGCTTGCTTCCTGACCCTCTGCTTAACGGGCCGCGCGTGAGGACAGACAGCAAGGTGGTGCTCAATTACCTCCCTGGGAACACCGGGGATGTCAGACAGTTGCCATGCAAACACATCGACTTTCGCCCGCAAGAAGGCAATGAGCGCGCTTTCCTATTTGTCATCTAGGGTGGAACTTATGGTGAAAGTTCCTCCCGTTCCGTCCTCTCTGACGGGCACCTTCTTTGTCTCCGGTGGAGCAGCCTTGGATCTGTTGTTCTTGCCGGTGGAACTTTCTGGTGCATCCTCGACGGAAGCGCAGCACACCGAGGAGGCGCGCATACCGGAGTTCACGCCAAGATTCTTGCCGGTCTTCTTCTTCTTCCCCCCGGGAGTTCCAGCGGCTGGAGCAGATGCCTTGACGGCAGGTGCTGCAACTGCTTTCCGGTAAAGTTGGTCGGCACAGATGACCGCATATTTCTTATCGGAATGGATAGTAATGACGCTCAACGGCCCGGGCATCTTCAAAACATTGTATGCGTAGTGTGATGCCGCCATGAACTTGGCCAGCGCTGGCCGACCAAGGATCCCATTGTATGACATGGGGATCTTGGCGACATCAAACACTACCTTCTCGGTCCTGTAGTTGAGCTCGCTACCAAATGTCACCGGTAGCGTAATCTTGCCCTTCGGCTGGGTTCTTCCTGGGTTGACCCCTTGAAACGTACCCGTTTCTTCGAGATCTTCATCAGGAATTTGAAGCCTCTTGAGCACATCTGGTGAGATTAGGTTCAGCCCGGCCCCACCGTCAACTAGCATTTTCGTCACCTTGAGGTTGCGGATTGTTGGTGAGACCAACAACGGCAAGCACCCGATCGCGGTTATGCGATCAGGGTGGTCCTCGGCGTCGAAAATGATAGGCGTGTGGGACCACTTTAGGGGCCTACATGCATCTGGTGACGGCTCCGCTGCATTGACTTCCCGCACCCACTGTTTGAGTCGACGGTGAGAAGAATGCAGCGAGGCGCCCCCATCGATACACATGGCCTCCGTAGCCTTCTGGAATTCCTGCTCACTGGACTCATCGTCTTCTTCGTCATCATCTTCTTCTTTATCTCGGCCTCGAGCGGGTCTCTCCCTCTGTTGCTTGGCCTTGCCGCGGCGACCCCCTCGGCCACCGTGTTTCTTGCCGGACCCCTCAGCGCCATCATGGGCCTTCTCTTTATCTCGCCTTTCATACTCAGCCCTCTGTTTCTCGGCAAGCTGCTCAACTTGCCAGCAGTTTTGGAGATCGTGGCCCTTGGTGCGATGGATCTTGCAATACTGCTTGCCGGAGCTTTCCGACTTGTCGGCCGCCGCCAAGGCCTGACAGGAAGGGCACCCGGCAAGATCCTTGCCGGGGTGACCAACCTTGGCCTTCTTGGCAGCTCCGGGGTTGTCGAATTCCTCGACAGCAAGCACGGCCTTGCCTCTGCGTTTCCTGTTCCGCCGCCGGCCTTTCCTCGACAGGGTCGCAGCATCTTCATCTTCCGATTCGTCCGCCGCGCCAACAGCCTCGCCAGGGAGTTTCCTCCCCTCTTCAGCCAGAGCGCATTTGTCGGCCAAAGCGTAAAGCTCGGCAATACTCCTGACTTTGTTCATCGCCAGCTCTTCCCGCATTCTGTGGTTACGCACGTTCTGGTGAAATGCGCTAATGACTGTGGCAGGGTGAACGTCAGGAATATTGTACTGCACCCGGCTAAACCTCTGCATAAACTTGCGTAGGGATTCGCCCTCCTTCTGAGGGATGATATGCAAATCACTCTCTTGGCCAGGAGCTTGGTGGCCTCCAATGAAGGTGCCAACAAACTGATGGCACAGATCTGACCAAGAAGAAATAGAATTCTCCGGCAGATGCATCAACCACGACCTGACGTTGGGCTTGAGCACCAACGGGAAGTAGTTGGCGAGTATCTTGTCATCTCGGCCCCCGGCAGCCTGCACCGCAATGGTGTAGATGCTCAGGAACTCCGAGGGATGAGTCTTGCCGTCATATTTCTCGGGACCTCTGGCTTGAAGGTTTGGGAATTGGGCCACTGGACTTGCCGCAGCTCACAGGTAAACGCTGGAGTCCCTACCTCGTAAGGCAAGTCTCCTACGTCCCCTGGCGCAGGCTCATCGACAGCCGGCCCTGCGCACTTATCAGACTGATAGCGCGCTTCCCGTCGCCGCTCGATGGTAGTTCGAGCGTCCTCTTTGCCTCTTTCCTGAAGAACTTGACGCTGGTCTCGGCGCATCCGTGGATCAGATGACGCCGTGGAATCATCATCGCGGCGATCGACCTGCTGGGTTGCCATCCGCCGCTGGTATCGTGGAGGGGAGTGCACCGTGATCGCACCACCTCCGGTTTTCTCCACATCGGCTTGCGCCGGATCGATGGGCCGTCGCTGTGAGGGCCCTGCCTCTTGTGGCTCATCTTTGTTGGCGAAGCCAATAAGGCTCTGGATAGTAGCTCGCCACTCCTCCATCTTCTCCGGAGCAGGAGGGAAATCGAGGAGCAGCTGCGCACGCGCCAAGGCTTCCACTGGTGTAGGCGGCGGCGACAGGTGCGAGGAACGTGAGGTGCTCTGACTCCTAACCATGTTAGAAGGAGCACCGTCACGGTCACGCGACCACGCGCCACCTCTGCCGGCAGCTCGGTGTGCATGCTGGGCCCGCGCATCTTGGGATCGATGCGCAGAAATCTTTTCATGGGGACGCCCTGAACCACCAGCGCCATGGCGTCGCTCATCGTGCACGACCTGGGTAGGCCGTGACGCTTGCGCCGGCGCGGGAGCTCCAGAAGGCATCCTCCGATCTCTGGAATTCGTTGTGCCACCCGTAGGCAACACAACTCCGTCTCTGGATCCAGCGGCGTGTGGGTTGCCGCTGCCACTACGAACGATGCCGCTCGCCTGGCTTGGATCACCGGAACGCCGTGGAGGCTCTAATCCTCTTCCTTCAGCACCCACGCCATCGCCCGTATGCGAGGGCACAGTTAAAACGGACGTGGATGGCTGCGCCGTTGCAGCGCTCTTCTTCTTGGGTGGCATGATGATGAAGATGATGTCGAAACTAAGGCGCCGATCACTAGATCAGGTTCACACAACCTTCAATCTCCCCTACCTGGCGCGCCAAAGATGTCGGCGTGCGACACCTATGGGATCCCAGAGGACCCCTTTACGATTCGGCGGGGGGAGAGGTATGCGCGAAGAGCAGAACCAATGATCGACACGGGGAAATTTTACCCAAGTTCGGGCCGCTAATCAGCGTAAAACCCTACTCCTGCCTTGTGTTATTATTAGTGTTCTTGAGCCCAGGCTCCAGGAGCGCTTGCAATGAACAGTATGTTCAAAGAGCAGCTACGCATGCAGAATGGGCCAGAATATCCTCTTCCCCTGTAGCAGTTGCCTTGGGCCTCGTTTTATTTCACAAAGGGGTCACCACAGTGGCAAAATGTACATACATTGAGGTGTAAAGTAGCTACAGGGCTATCATACTTAACCCCTGACGGATTAGGACGAACACATTTAATGCACCGTGAGGTGTCCGTTTAGGTGTCCTCACTTTCTTGGGGATGGAAAAAGGGGCCATCCGATCAGCACCGCTTAAGCTCTCCTCCACTGGCGCGTCGCCACGCATCCAAAGAAGGACCCAGAATGTCGGGCTTAATGCTGTGCCAGAGGGGTGGCACAGCAACAAAATCTTGCCGGGCGGTGAATCTTGTCGGGCGCCAAGCCTTGTCGGGCGCCGAATCTTGCCGGGCTCCGCGGGCCACCCCGGCAAGATCTTGTCGGGGAAGCTTGCCTTCGGATTCCAGCTCTTCTTATCTGCTGATCCTCATATCTCTGACTTAAGGATTTCTTTGATGGTCTGAATCAACCTCGAACTGTTCCCCAACAAGCCTTGCCGCGAGTATGGCTACAACTGCCCGTGCACAAGTACGGGGTACTAATGGCTCAATACTTAGTACACCGACAAAAATGTTCTGGGTGTGACAAAAAAATCATAAGTAATATTAGTGGAGAAATCATCTTTTTATAAAAGGTTTAAAAGCTCTTACATAAATAAAACAGTAGCCGAAAACAATTATTAAATGCTTATAAATAATAAACAAATATAAACATGTTTTATTAAAGTGCCAAACTATTTGTGGCAGTGGCATAATTAACAATACTAATTTAGGGGCTAGTAATATATTTTGCAAGAGCTAAATAAAATGAAACTAAAAGGATAACAGAAAAGATTAAAAGAAAAAGGAAATGCAAAATAAAAAGAAAAGAAAAGAAAGGCCCCAACCCCACCTGGGCCTCGGCCACCTGACAAGGCCCAACCCATCCTCTCCGCCCCGGTCGTCTTCTCCTGTTCACGACCGCGTCTGAATAGGAGCTCGTCCCCGTCGAACCAGCCTCGCTGGCGCCGCCCCGAGGGGATAAGGATCCCCCCGCGCCTCCTCGGTCTCCCCTCCCCCACCTACCACCGCACCCACTCGCCCATTAGCCCGCTCTCTCCCTCCTCTCGCTCGCTCCATCTTCCCCACCTTGGCCGAGCGCCATCATCGACGTCTCCGCGTTGATTCGCCGGCCACTAGCCGCCCCGCGCCGCCCGGAGGCGTCTAGGAGGACTGCCGTCATCGTCCGCGTCTGTTCCCCCCTTCGGTTCGAGCCATCAGTGCCCCCCACCTTGTCCTTGTTGCCCCTGCTTCATCCTCGACGACTCCATCAACGTGATCATCAACCAGACCCGACACCTCACATCACATCACGCCCCTTTTGTTGCTCGACTCTGCAGCGCTTCTATCGAGTGCCGAGGGTGATACCTCATAACGCACTCCTGATGATGACTCTGTAGTGTAGCTATTCGGTCATGGTCATTGAGGGTGATTCCTCTTTCACCACTCCCGACACGACTCTGTCGTGCAACACCTCAAGTGTGAACCTCGAGGGTGATTCCTCCTAAGTTCAGCTTGATGATTACATCAAGTGGATTCCATCGAGGGTGGTTCCTCGGATTCCCCCTTGATGTTATGGACACACGGTTACCTGAAATTTACTTGAGACCTTTGTTAAAGTTGGGTCGGCCCTGAGGGGTACCCGCGAGTTGCTGTGAAAGTCGGGCGGGCCCGGAGAGCACCCGCGAGATAATTACGTGGCACGGCCGGGTATTCTGGGCCCTTGCTGTAAGTCCACGAGATGGGGCAACGGGGTCACATCGATCGTGAGTCTCTGCTCGTCTTCGCGAGCTCCCAACGCACTAATGATTTGGGTATTTGTTCGGAGTTGGCCTCTGGCCTTTACGCACTAACCACCACGCGGGAATAGTTATGGGCCTCGGCATCGTGGTATCAGCCGAAGCTTTGTCAGACATCCAGTTCAGCATTGCGGCATGGTCGGATCGTGCTGGCCATCCGAGGCAGTGCTGGTATCCACCCTGCTCGCAACGACCCGGAGTGCAACGGGCGATGGGCCCAAGACCCCGGAGTGCTTAGGATGTAGACCGGCGGGGACCTCTCTGCTGAGCCTAGGTAGGGCTGCGATGTGTTGATCTTCCGAGGCCGGGCATTGACTCAGAAAAGTGTGTCCGGCCAGAGTAATCAAGCATGTTGGGTAATGTGGTGCACCCCTGCAGGGAAGTTATCGATTCGAATTGCCATGTCCACGGTATTGGACGTTCAGACTTGTATCCTGATCTATTACAAGTAGAAATGGACACTTGATATGTGTGATGGATATGTTGGCTCCGGGATAACTTTCTCGCAGGGAGTCGATGATGGATCTCTGGGCGTTAATGTTACAACACGCTTGTTTAATATTAAAATGCTATTCTTTAATCTTCTACATGTTGCAAGATGCTTGGAGCTGCTTGAAGATGCTAGTATTCGATAGGCTAGGCTTTCCCCTCTCTTCTGGCATTCTGCAGTTCAGTCCATAGATACAACCCTTCCATTTGATACCAATCTATACTTAGTACAGATCTGATGCTTGCGAGTACTTTAGAAGAGTACTCGCGGTTGCTTTGCTACCCCTTTTCCCCCTTCTGCTTATTTCTTTCCGGTTGCTGCGACCAGATGATGGAGCCCAGGAGTCAGATGCCACCCCCGTCGACTACTACTACTACCCCGATGGAGCCTACTACTACTTGGAGATCGCTGACGACCAGGAGTAGTTAGGAGGTCCCAAGCAGGAGGCCTTGCCTCTTCGATCGTTGTTGCTTTTGTGTTTGCTTTCTTAAGGCAGTCTTGTTTAACTTATGTCTGTACTCAGATATTGTTGCTTCCGCTGACGCTTGTGTCTTGAGCTTTTGTATTCGAGCCCTCGAGGCCCCTGGCTGGTAATATGAAGCTTGTATTATTTCAATTTGTGTCTAGAGTTGTGTTGTGATATCTTCCCGTGAGTCCCTGATCTTGATCGTACACATTTGCGTGTATGATTAGTGTACGATTGAATCGGGGGCGTCACACAGTGCACCTAAATGGATTGGAAAAACACATGTGTCTCACTGGGTGCATGTTTACTCCCCGTGCAAGAAATTTCAAACATTGAGAATCTTGATTTTTAAATTCTAGTACATCCAAAACTTATTTGAAATTCATGAAACTTATCATGTTGTCATATGGACACCAATACACAGTGACATTGTAATTTTTTTTGTCAAATTTGAGACCAGTTTTGATGTAATCTTTATCTTCTTACAAACGGGAGATTATTAATAATTGGGAACCAATATCGCAAACGGATTATTTATTCAAACCATGGGCGTTAGACCAACAATGGATACGTGCCATGCTTCAGTTAAGCAATAAAGCGGCAGCATTAATCATCAAAATAGAAAAACAATATACGTGCGAGCAGGCATGAGTTGATGGGACGCATGCGAGCAGTCCACCGCGCAGGCAGACTAGGAGGTGTGCATGCTGGTGTGTGAATTGATGGGAGGCGTGCTCGCTACGTAGTGTCATCAGGAGGCATGTGAGTAGCTGTGTGAAATGACGGTAGGTATGCCAGCAGTCCGGTGCGCAGGCTCACCAGGAGGTGAGCCAGCGGTTTGACCGCGGCCACACCCCCCATCCGCGCCACACACACAATCCTCTATCTCCGCTTGCATCCTCAACGCCGCTCTCAGTCCTTAAAGTCGTCAGTGTATGGGGATGCCGCCGAAGCGCCCCATCAGTGGGAGTGGCGACGCCAGGGCTACTGAAGCACCGGAGCACGGCGTGGAGATGGAGATAGAGGTTGTCGTCGCCGCCGGCGAGGTATCGCTGCACCCTGACGTCGTCGACGGCGTTGTGCTTCCATAGCCGGAGCCGGAGGTCCACACCGACTCCGATGATGACTCGGGCGACGACTCCGGCAATGACTCTGACGACGACGGAGAACCGGTTAGTCATCTATACCCATTTATGTGTCAAATACATCCTAGGGTTTCTCTGGTTACTCCTGCGTCCTGCCTCCCCCTTTTTGGAATAGAAATCCTATGGTTATGTTCTCCCAATCCATGAAATCTGAGTAAGTTTTGTTAGATCCGTGTAGTGTATTGATTGTTTGAATGGTACAAGTGATAAGTGATTAGTTGTTTCATCTATGCAAATGATTTCTGCTATAATCCAACTAGGGTTAGTGTTCGTGCTAATAATTCCTAGCCAGGTCTTGACAATTGATTTTAAATGACCTACATATATGTTTGTGCCATTATTTTCTTCAAGATTGGTCTGTACATAGAACGATTGTGCTTAAAAATCAAACCATAATCTCTGGATATGTCTAAAAAAATAGCCATAAATTCCTAATCCTACTTTACGACATGTAAACATTGATTTGATGACAAATTTTGGCAACTACCAAATGTTCGCTAGAGATTAGTGTGTAAACATTAATTTGATGCCACATTTATTTACTATATGTGTAGGTGCTATCTGATGATGTCGACAGCGAGGATGAAGATGGCCAGAGGAGGTACAAGAGGCAAATCCTCAGGGAGCTTTATGCGGGAATGCATAACAGGCGTATTAGAACCTGGGACGGCAGCTTTCGATGCCCATTTTGCAACCAAAAGCTTCATCACGCGTATCAAAGTGTTCTGGTGCATGCAAGAGGACGAGCCGTTGGCTCCTTCAAGCAGAAGTATTCTCGCAAGGTGGCGCACGCCGCGTACACTGAGTACCTGGAGAAGCTTTAGGATCATGCCGGCAGATGAGATGAGATATGGGATCGAACTATGTATGGCTATGTAGTGTCTTAATTATAAATGCGCTTGAGTATGCTTAATGCACTACTAGGAAAAGGCCTACTAGTGGCGCACCTGTTTTGGCCATTAATGGCGCACTACAGGTGCGCCACTATTATCACGCCATTAGTAACTAATACTAATGGCGCACCCCTGGTGCGCCATTAGTATACCAGACAGTAGTGGCGCACCAGGAAGTGCGCCATTAGTATGTCCCCTGGTGCCCCATTAGTATGCCTCCCAGGGGGCCATATTTACCTTGTGCTCTGGGTTACTAATGGCGCACTTCTATGTGGTGTGCCATTACTAAGTCAGATAGTAATGGCGCACCACATAGAAGTGCGCCATTACTAACAAATTTTTTTCAAAAAAAATTTCAAATTTTTTTTTTCATTTTTTTCTTAATCTCGGGTCACTATGGCTTAATCTCGGGTCAATATGCTTAATCTCAAGTCAAATCGCACTAAGTGGTCAAACTTCCCGGAAGGTCACTACTCCAGCCCGAGCACGCTTAACTTCGCAGTTCTATCCAACCCCAGCACCACCTCACTTAACAAGCACTTGTTGATATATCTATGATATCAATCCTATTAAACCTTGTTAATGTCTAGGACTTTGTTCATGTTCATTAGTGTGATGAAATTTTGAAAAAATATTTCAAACTTCCCGGTCATATTACGTATCATATTTTGAAAAAAAATTCCAAAAAAAAATTTCGAAACCAAATTTTTTTCTGTTACTAGTGGCGCACCTAGCAAATGGTGCGCCACTAGTAAGTTTGAATTTTTTCCATTTTTCCCCTCTAGATCTTAAAAGCTCCGTATCTTTCGTTCTGTTAGGTTTTTGGGGATTCTGAAAATGTTTAACGGGGTTTCCCCCTTAAATTCGGATGTAACTTTTCGAGTAGATGATTTTTCATATAAAAAACTTTTTCATCGGAGTTCGTATGCAAAAGTTATGCCCATTTTACAAATTCTCGAGAGATTTTGCAAAAAAGTCAAAAATTCATGTTTGTAAATTTGCTAACAACTAGACCACATATCACATGGGAATCTTATTTTCTTTTATTTTTTTGATATTTCTATCATTTTCTTTTATTATTTTTTAAACTGAAAAGGCGGTCCACAGGGGGGGTGCATTTGGTGAATAAATTGTAAGACTCAGAAAGTTAGTAATGGCGCACCACGTAACAGGTGCGCCATTAGTAACCCTGGTTACTAATGGCGCACCTGTTACGTGGTGCGCCATTACTAGTTTTGCAAAAAAAAATAAAAAAAATGTTTAGTAGTGGCGCACCAGTGGATAGTGCGCCATTACTAGTTTGAACTAGTAATGGCGCACTGTACCCAGGTGCGCCATTACTAGTTTTGAAAAAAAAAAGTAAAAAAAAATTATTAGTAGTGGCGCACGGAGTGTGTGGTGCGCCAAACTAGTAATGGCATACTGTCCCCTGGTGCGCCATTAATAGTTTTGGAAAAATAAAAAAATAAAATTTGCTAGTAATGGCGCACCGTGTGTTTGGTGCGCCATTAGTAATGAGGACACTAATGGCGCACCTGTATCTGGTGCGCCACTGCTATATAGCAGTGGCGCACCACATACATGGTGCGCCATTAATGTCCATATCAGCTATAGCCCTTTTCCTAGTAGTGATGACGGTTGAAGTATGTACTTATGGTTGAACTATGCTTGTGTACGCTTATTATCTATGTCTGAGTATGTTTAATCTATGTTTACTTATGTCTAAATGTGGGATATGGATGCAATCAGTTCGGTTGATGGAATCTACCTCCGTCCTGGTTTATTGGTCCCCTTTGTAATTTGTGTAAAATTTTGACCAAAGATTTAACTGACAAAATGTTAGTGCAGGTGAGCAAAAATTATATCGTTGGATGCGTATTTGAACATAGTGTTCAATGATATAATTTTTGGTGACATGCATAAACATTTGTTAGTTAAATCTTTGGTCAAAATTTGGCACAAATTACAAAGGGGACCAATAAACCAGGACGGAGGTAGTACGTCAATCACACACGGTTCCCAAAATTGGAACCGTGTGCAATGACTTTCATTTTCCCTGTTACGACAATCACACACGGTTGGCTCTAGCAAACCGTTGCCTCCGAAACTCTTTGTGGGACAGAAAACCTTACCACCCAATTCAAAAAAGAAAAAAGAAAACCCTCACCATCCCCACGTCACAAAAACCCTCACCCCACCCGCCACCCCTCCAGTCCCCATTCACACCTGCAGAAGCTCCTCCGTGACTCTGCATGGCACCGCCTATCGCCGCGGCAACCACTTAGCTCGCCGCCTGTCGCTGCCGCCAGGCTGCCGGCAAACCCCACCGCATTTCGCCACTTCCGTTTGCCACCGCCTATCGCCATCGACTTTCTCGACGCTGCTCGTGGTCGACCCAGCTCCGCCCGATTGGGGAATCCGCCGTATTGAGGGTTTTTTCTCATGGACAACAAGGTAACTAATTTAATGAGATATTATCTCATCTCATATCCCAGTTCATCTGCCTCCTTTAATTACCCGGCCGAAATCACCGTGAATTCATTTTTATTCGAGCCGATTTGAGGATTTTCTTTCATTCATAGAGTGTACAGTGCATGGACACATCAGGTCTTTGCGGCCTCTGCCAGACATCCATGGAGTTCCATCTCATTGTACCAGATGACTTGAGGATGTGTGCGGTATGTTCAATCTCACCCTAAATCGGTTGGCATGGCCTACTTTCCTGAACATATACTATATATTGCTGCATTTGGATAAAAGGTGCCACATGCAGCATATACGTCAAAGGGGATTTTTTTCCTCTTCTTTCTATATTAGGAAAATTGATGATATATTGTTCTTTCGATTACTCTCATATTTCCATGACATCATGGTTACCATATCTGTTTAATTATAGATTTTTGTCCTTTGGTTTCAACTGCTGTACAGTTCTTTCAATTTCGCCCATATTTGCATGTTACCATATTCTTGAACAATCATACCATTTTCTGCAGTGCGTCCCTTGCTATGCAACAGAATCTGTAGTACACAATCTTGCCCTTTACATAAATCAAGACTGCAGGGATGTCATACTGAACACAAACCATGGATTAACAATCGTTGCTTCTATAAGACTTGATGAATGTGGTCACTCCTATTTTGCCATAGGCCTTTGGACAGAAATTTCTAAGTTTTATGTACTGAAAGCTGGCACTAAAATTGCACTGCACATAAAAGAGCCTAGTCATGAGATATATGCTAACTTCCCCGACGATATCATCCGTCCAGACTTTGTTCGAAGTATGTGTTCTTTTCAAGTATCTGCATGTTGACTTACCCAGCAATATCAAAGGAATTGTGTAGTATTTAAGCAACCAATTGTTATTCCATTTTCTTACTCTATTCCTACCTACTAACTTCTAGTTACCAATACACTTTTCTATTGCCCTGTTTTAACTAAATATTCCCTGTACTGTAGGGGAACACAGCAGAAAACAAAAAAATTCCGACCTACGCACCAGCCCAGGACCACTATGGAGACTGCATACAAGGTTTGATCTTTTCGTTACCGACTCGTAGCGCAGTGGAAGTAGAGTCAATGATGATCGGCGGTGCAGATCCCCGTAGCTAGGATTTACAACCTCCCAACCACGAGGATCTACTCCCTCGTCTGCTCCCCGGACGGATCTCCGGGCAGCCCTTCGGGAGGCCTCGGGACAGTCCCTCGGATAGTCCCACCAGACGGATCCTCGGACAGCCCTTCAAGAGGACCTCAGAATCTCGGACGGTTACTTGGACAGCCCTTCGGGAGGCACACACGAAACTCGGACGGTCACTCGGACAAAACTTCGGTAGGACCTTCGAAACTAGGACGGTCACTCGGACAGCCCTTCGAGAGGCACTCTCGAACTAAGACCGAAACTACAATCTCTCTACAGAGTTACACACATACGGTGTCATCTATCCGGAAGGGTTTCGCTGTCCAGAACTAGTTCCCACCGGAACCAAAACAGCCTTTCGGCTCTACGAAACTATTTCGCTGGGAGGGAGAGAGAAAGCTAGATCATGCATGGCACTTGTATGTGAGAAAGAGTAAGTCTTTAGGCAGCCACCTCCACCCCTATTTATAGGCCAAGCCCAAGGGTGGCTTCTCCAAGAAGCCAAGGGGAAAAATACCAAAGGGCCCTCAAGGTGGCTTCTCCAAGAAGCCACCCAAAAAGCAATTTCACTATTCATGACGACATTTTTCAGCGTCCGTTCGAACCGAAAATATTTATGTGGGCTTAGAAAATTTCCAGTACCCACTAAAACAATTTTCGACGCCTTCTGAAACAATTCTGAATTAGTGATTTTCATCTGCGAAAAGCAACCAAACCGGTTCCGGCAGCTCCGGAACATTTCCGGTTATTATCCCGAAAAATTCCCAGAAGTTTCCAGAATAATTCTGGCACCCTCCAAGAATTATCCGGTGTGTCCCGAAACCAATTTGACTTAATGGTATACCCCGAAAAAACTTTTTGGTTTTACCGAAACTATTCCGGTGTTCTCTCTCCGGAACTCTTTCGTTGTCTCCGAAACTTTTTCGGTCAATTTCTCTCAGACTCCCTGTCTAGAATTCAGCAGATAGATGACCCTTAAGCATGTAACCCTATAGGTTCAGTGAAGCAAAGACATGACCGGAACACTTTCCGATCAATGATTAACATCAGAGCCGTGGACACCCATATTGACCCCTATACCCACACGAATCAATATTCGAGTGAACCTCCAGTTGCCGTGTGCTATTCCTATTGCTTCGCGATATGCTACAAATACCCGAGGTGAGAGATGTTGGCATCCCCGTGGATCAACAACTTGTCCACTATGCCAGTTACCTCGTTACCGGTATTGTTCTCTTTTCCCGTTACCGTGTTCCGGCATCCCCGTGACCAAATCACAAAGTGTCTGGCCAGACGATGATGGATACCATAACACCGAGAGGGCCTAGAGATATCTCTCCATCGTCGGAGGAGCAAATCCCAATCTTGAGCTATCATGTTACTTGACATACTTTTCCATGAACCCGTAAGCCGCCGTAATAGCCACCCATTTACGGATAACATTTAACAAACCCCAAAGTTCATGAAGCAATCATGAAGAAACTGGATACTCTCATGGTCTAAGGAATCATGCAAACGTTAACCATCTCTGTGTTATGAACCATTAACTTGTGATGAATGAATCTCATAGCATAACATCAATTCGGGTCGATTCAACACAAATGTTCTTCTAACATTGTGCCCTCAAAGTTGCTGGCATAGACATGCCCATGATCAGGAAAACAGAACCATCATACAACACTTGAGCTAGTCTTAGAGGCCAGACTAGGAATACATTTTTACCGTTTATTATTCCACACGTGCATATGAGTCTTCCTCTGAGCCTCGTGGTTATTGTAGACTCGAGAACCATAGCAGTTATAGCATGGAACATAAACATAATCATGAACTTGGAGATAAATAATATCATTTATTATTGCCTCTAGGGCATATCTCCTACAGACTCCCACTTGCACTAGAGTCAATAATCTAGTTAATGCTAATGCACTTTACACCCAAGGCACACTGGTGTAAAATATGCTTCGCATCTGGTATAGCCTGATGTCCAACGGATCTGACAACGTCAGATTCGTGTGTATATTTACATATCCTCGCGTTTTCACGCTTTCACAAAATTCATATTTTGTGTGGAATTGGCTTTGCATATGTGTGAATCATTGGTCGAAACCTGATTCCACAGACTGAGCTATGGAGCAACTATCTGCAATAGTGTCCCATTGACCAAAGCCATCTTGGAACCATACTAAGTTCAATAATGAACTATATGATTCAACAACTTCTTTGTCACTTCTAAAGTGTCAACATACTTAGCCATGTGTCGTATAATTCACCACAGTAACCTATTTGGAACATTTCCAACTACTGTGCCACCATATTGTGTATTACACAAAACCCTTAACTTAAATAGAAAATAGCTTGGAGCATTGATGAAGACTGTATCGATGTAACCTTTTACAACAAACTCTTCATGATCTCTGCTTGCGAGAAAACATGTCATCAGTAATACTATAGTACTCAATGACCCTTATTCACTGTTGTCCCATGATCAGTACTTTTGATCACTTTGGTATCTATACTCGCAACAACTTTGGGAGTATTGGACATATTTGGTTGTTTTACATACCATGGAATACATGATTAATCCAAACACAAGAGTGTGTGGAATCTCCATCATGTATTTTGCTCATTAGTGTTTTGGGACACCGAGTCTTGCAAAAACTCTTTCCATGTGACTTCGGCAAGAATCACTCCTTGACGTTTTTAATGCTAAAAGGTTTTAGCATTTTGTCAATATGTATCTTTGCTCAGCCCCATTAGGTAAATCTATCTCCATAGATCATCATGCCTAATATCAAGGCTATTTAGCCCAAGCACTTCATCAAAAAACTATTTTCAAATGAAGTCCTAATTCGTGTCAAGAAATTTATTTCCAATTAACAATGTGTCAAGCGCACAATGTTTTTAGAAATATTATTATGCTCCCATTTACTTTCTTGAATCACAAGCATCTTCGTTACCCATTGATGAAGTCAAAACCCTTTTGACCATTTCATCAAAACACGAAGATTCCAACTCCATTTTGCTCTCTTCTATCCATCGCTGGAACTCTGAAGTTTGCACACTCACTAGCATACTCTGGATTGATAAAATACCTTGGACTATAACACATGCAAGTCCTTGGTTTCATTTCCATCAGATGGAAATTCTTTCATTATCCATGTTTCATATCTCATGATTGAAATATGTATTAATTGCTAGTTCAACCCGAACTGACTTTAAGCATCGCTACGGTGAAACAACCTCATCGTAGTCAACTCATTGAACTTGTTATTGCAACAAGTCGAGCTTTATGGATAAAACATTTTTATCTATATCAGTTTTAGTTCCATAAATATTCGTTAGACTCTAAGTCTTTCGAAAGGTGTATCAATATTTTAATCTTGAATCACTTATATGGAAACTATCTCGGATTGTATTGGCATTTAACCAATTCCGGAGTCAGGGTCCATCAACGCTTCCTTGTGTATCGTAGGTATACTGTTGTCTAACAACAATATCTCGTTTGCGCACCTGAGAGGTTTGCACGAGCTTTGCCTACGTTGTTTAGCTGCAAATTTGAACGAAGTCCATACATCTCATGTAGAGGCTTCCGCATCAGTCGCAGTAGGAAACTTTGGAATTACTTCCAAGGTTCCTTTCCTTTGATCTAATGACGAAGATACTTGTTATCTCATCGAGTTGCACTGTCCTCCCACTCACCTTTTGCAAGAACTATTCTCTTTAAAAGCATACCGTTTTGTGGCAATATCCTTTGCCTCGGTATAGTGGTGGGGGAATACCCAATGACTTGGGGTAACCTACAAAGTAGCACTTGTCTGATTTGGAATAGGTTTGTAACCTTTTACACAAGCCCCATATTCCAAATGTTAAGAAAATATATAACATGGTTGGGCGTACCATACCATGGCATCATTTCAACAGACCCGATGGAGCTCTTTTCAGTGTAAAAGCCGCAGTCTCTAAAGCATCACATTAAAAGGGATAATGGAAAATTTATTTATGTCATCTCTGATCTTACCATGTCACAAATGGTTTGATTACATCTTCACAGACATTCCACTCACAGTGGTGTTCCGGGAGGTGTAAGTTATGAAACTCTTTTCACAACTCATCAGACATTCGCTAGACTTGTAACTCAAATATTCCTTTCAGTAATCTAATTGCAGAAACATAATTTTCTTGGAACAATAATTTCTTCTTCATTTTGAAAACCTTTCGAATGATTTCAAAAGATCCAGACTTACGTCTCATCAAGTAAATATCCATATATCTACTTGAGTCATTTTTGAAGGTAGACAAATCCACTGTTTGCAACAACATTTATCGGACTACATACATCAAAATGTATGATCACCAATAAGTTCTTTGCTCATTCCTTATGGCTTGTGAATGGTATTTTAGTCACTTCACCTTTTGGAGGAAAGTTGCAAGTGTTAGATGATTCAAAATCAAACGACTTCAAAGTCCATCATAATGGAATTTTCCATGCGGGTTTCTCCAATGTGACCAAATGCAGTGCCACACTTGTGTGGTATTCTTTTAGTCTTGCGATATTTAGCGTCAGTGTTATGAATGTATCATATTACCATCAATATTCATAACATACATCCCATCTTTGATGGAAGCATGGACCTTTATGTTATTCATAATACTGAACAACAATTGTTCTTTTATGAACAACCCTTTTGCAACAACATTGTGCAATGGGCTAGAGTGTATGAAACTCTAAACTGAATTATGAAAGTAAACACAGAGGTAATATATTATTATCATTATTCATAACATACATCTCATTCACAATGAAAGTATGGCCCTTCTGTTATTCATAACATCGAACATCAAAAGTTCTCTTATGAACAACCTTCTTGCAAGATACTTTATGCAATGGGCTAGAGTGTGTAAAACTCTAAATGTTTTATGAAAATAAATACAGACGGTAATACACCGATGGAAGGTATAGTAACATTTACTATGTTCCCTGTGTGTATCTAAACCTCATTTTTGGCAAGTCTTTTAGGCCGTGGTAGTTCTTACATCAAGTCGCAATTGAATGCAATCGAGCGGGTATTCCTGTGATCAAATTACAATACCCAAGAATTAGATATTAACATGTTTAATCACAATTCTCAAGAACTATTTCTTTGACCAGCCTTCCAAACATCAATAACTTGTATGACATTCATACATGAGCTGGATATTCCAGTCTTCTCTCTTATTGCCTTTATACTTCTAACAATTTAACTTTCAGTATTTCCCCTACTCTCAGAAGAAGCACTTAACTTAAGAGTGGCGTTAGCCCCGGACTTCCTAGGCGTGAAAGTTTTACTAACACCCTTCGGACATTTCCTTCCTCTTTAAGTTGTTGTTTTATTCACCTTCATTTACATGACAGGCATTCTACTGGATCCCTCTTTTATCAATCAAATGCCCAGTAAACACTTTTACTAATATTCTACAAACAAACATTTCTTTGGATATCTCATATCTTTTAGCCTTTGTCTGTCTCTAAAAATGATTTTCAGATTCCATGAATATTACATAACTATCCAAACTTTCGAAGTTCGGGTCTCATGGAAGCAAACATATTTCACTTGACCGTAACGGAATTTTAGCTTTTGGATTGAAGGATGAAAGTCGCATCATCCATAGCATTAGCGGGAGAATACCGAAAGTATGCGATAGGACAAAATCCTTCTCGGCACTTTTAAGGACAATCCTCACATTACGTTACCAACCATAAAGTTTTAACTAGATATTTAATAGCTATTCAATTTTAACAGGGAAGATGGAAACACGAGCCATTATTCTACAACTATTATGCAAATCACACTCAGACAGAGTTCATAATTAATTGCACTGAGAATTTAAACAAGTTAATTCTATAGTGCGCTCCCACTCAAATCAATATCTCTCATAATTGATTGTGAGTGATTCAAGACCCGCATATCCATTCAACGCCACTGTTCGAGATGAACTCAAATGGCGCGAACTTCAATCGGTAGGCAAACTTGCCGATCACATCTCTATGTGATTCTTGTTCATCTTTTGATGCGTGTGTTCTGAGTTCAGGACTGTCCTGCCTGAATGTCAAGACAACCAAGTGATCTCACTGCGAGGTCTCAACTCACCTGCCTCACACTTCTCTCATCGTTCGCACCCATGGAGATCATGTGATGCCCCGAAGAGATAGGTTCCATGACGGTGCTACATTTGGGAGAACACTAACTACTAATAAAAAGCGACTACCATGCAATCAAAAAGGGTGCATCATAAGGGATAAACATCTCAGGCAATTCATAATAGCATGATATGATATAGCCCTTTCTGACGGAAAAGTCTTGTATTTCTTCGTCTTCGGCATTCGCGTCGGTCTTCACCTTCACGAAGATTGCCACCACCTTGTCGATGCACCAGATAATATTGCTATCTCTATAGCTAATAAAATAAGTGCATTACTTAAGGTTGACACGCAGGTCATTAAAGTGACAATCATATGGCTCCAGCCATCATGCCGAATCATGACACGCAGGTCATGTTAATCAATTTACATTATATAGTCATCTCATACATAATCAAATTATTATGACCACTGCTATACCACATCACATGCACATGCAAACCCTCCTGCAAAACAAAGTTAGATGCCTCTAATCAGTTCATGCAAAAACTTGTTTTACGTGGCTTCTAAGGTTTCAAAACAAACCTAAGCTACCAATGTCCATCATCAAGTATGATAATTCAAGTCACTAGATTAACTTTTGCGGCGTGTATGAAACACGAGATAATAAAATCTCGAGCCCCATACTGAACTTCGTCATACGCATGACCCCCGTGCAGATCATATCTTCATTGCCATTTCATCTGCGAAATTTCATCTTTTTTTTAACTACAGTGGAATTCAATGAACTGTTAGCACTTCGTTGATCAATCAGGATCGCGGATTGCCAGAACATTGAAACTCCACCATGCTGTTATCAAGATCAGAAATATGCAAATTCCAGGGAAGCTACAAGAACATCGGGTAACAGATTTCATCTGCTACCGGCACAAATAATTTTTAGTAATAGAACTCATCTATTACCTAATTATATTGTGCAACACCCATACATCTCTATGTATTCTAGATCGCAACCTGCATCTACGCATAGCACTGCTCATGATGCCACTGTAGGGGAACGCAGCAGAAAACAAAAAAACTCAGACCTACGCACCAGCCCAGGACCACTATGGAGACTGCATACAAGGTTTGATCTTTTCGTTACCGACTCGTAGCACAGCGGAAGTAGCGTCGATGACGATCGGCGGTGCAGATCCCCGCAGCTAGGATTTACAACCTCCCAACCGCGAGGATGTACTCCCTTGTCTGCTCCCCGGACGAATCTCCGGGCAGCCCTTCGGGAGGCCTCGGGACAGTCCCTCGGATAGTCCCACCGGACGGATCCTCGGACAGCCCTTCGGGAGGACCTCAGAATCTCGGACGGTCACTTGGACAGCCCTTCGGGAGGGACACATGAAACTCGGACGGTCACTCGGACAGCCCTTTGGGAGGACCTTCGAAACTCGGACGGGCACTCGGACAGCCCTTCGGGAGGACCTTCGAAACTCGAACGGTCACTCGGACAGCCCTTCGGGAGGCATTCTTGAACTAAGACCGAAACTTTGATCTCTCTACAGAGTTGCATACATACAGTGTCATCTATCCAGCAGGTCTTCGCCGTCCAGAACTAGTTCCCACCGGAACCCAGACAGCCTTTCGGCTCTACGAAACTATTTCGCTGGGAGGGAGAGAGGAAGCCAGATCATGCATGGCACTTGTATGTGAGAAAGAGTAAGTCTTGAGGCAGCCCCCTCGACCCCTCTTTATAGGCCAAGCCAAAGGGTGGCTTCTCCAAGAAGCCAAGGGGAAAAATACCAAAGGGCCCTCAAGGTGGCTTCTCCAAGAAGCCACCCAAAAAGCAATTTCACTATTCATGACGACATTTTTCAGCGTCCGTTCGAACCGAAAATATTTATGTGGGCTTAGAACATTTCCAGTACCCACTAAAATAATTTTCAACGCGTTCCGAAACAATTCTGGATTAGTGATTTTCATCTGCGAAAAGTAACCAAACCAGTTCCGGCAGCTCCGGAACATTTCCGGTTTTTATCCCGGAAAATTCCCAGAAGTTTCCAGAATAATTCTGGCACCCTCCAAGAATTATCAGGCGTGTCCTGAAACCAGTTTCACTTAATGGTATACCCCGAAACAACTTTTCAGTTTTACCGAAAATATTCCGGTGTTCTCTCTCCGGAACTCTTTCGTTGTCTCCGAAACTTTTTTGGTCAATTTCTCTCAGACTCCCTGTCTAGAATTCAGCAGATAGATGACCCTTAAGCGTGTGACCCTATATGTTCGGTGAAGCATAGACATGACCGGAACACTTTCCGATCAATGATCGACATCGAAGCTGTGGACACCCATATTGACCCCTATACCCACACGAATGAATATTCGAGTGAACCTCCAGTTGCCTTGTGCTATTCCTGTTGCTTCGCGATATGTTACAATTACCCGAGGTGAGACATGTTAGCATCCCCGTGGATCAACAACTTGTCCACTATGACAGTTACCTCGTTACCGTCATTGTTCTCTTTTCTCGTTACCGTGTTTCGGCATCCCCGTGATCAAATCACAAAATGTCTGGCCAGACGATGATGGATACCGTAACACCGAGAGGGCCCAAAGATATCTCTCCATCGTCGAAGGAGCAAATCCCAATCTTGAGCTATCAAGTTACTTGGCATATGTTTCCATGAACCCGTAAGCCGCCGTAATAGCCACCCATTTACGGATGACGTTTAACAAATCCCAATGTTCATGAAGGAAGCATGAAGAAACTCGATACTCTGATGGTCTAAGGAATCATGCAAACGTTAACCATCTTTATGCTATTTACCATTAACTTGTGATGAATGAATCTCATAGCATAACATCAATTCGGGTCGATTCAACACAAATGTTCTTCTAACATTGTGCCCTCAAAGTTGCTGGCATAGACATGCCCATGATCAGGAAAATAGAACCATCATGCAACACTTGAGCTAGTCTTAGAGGCCAGATTAGGAATACATTTTACCGTTTATTATTCCACACGTGCATATGAGTCTTCCTCCGAGCCTCATGATTATTGTAGACTCGAGAACCATAGCAGTTATAGCATGGAACATAAACATAATCATGAACTTGGAGATAAATAATATCATTTATTATTGCCTCTAGGGCATATCTCCTACCTGTACTCCCACTTCTATCAGAAAGCTCCGCTGATGAGGAGACTCTGGAGGTGGAGAACAGGGCTGCCAACAAGCGGAGGTGGGTCGAGCAAGAACCGCAAGCGACTCCAGCAGGCCTAAACTTCATCAGCAACCTCCCCGATGATATGTTGATAGTCATCATCTCCCTCCTCCCAATCAAATATGGGGCATGGACAACCGTCCTTTCCTGGCGGTGGCGCCCCCTATGGCACTCCACCCCTCTCGACCTCATCGACACCCACGAGCTCTACCATGGCTATCGCAAAAGCTTGGATGCGTTCTCCCAGATCCTCGGTAGTCACCCTGGCCCAACTAGAGGCCTTCGCATGGGCAAGTTCCGTTCCAACGGCAAAGACCGAGCCAAGCTTGACGACTGGTTCCGATCCCCCGCCCTAGATCAGCTCGAGGAGTTCACTTTTGATGATGGGCATATGCGCTCGCTGCCAACGTCCGTGCTCCGCCTCGCGCCCACGCTGCGCGTCGCCAAGTTCAGGAACTGCGATTTCGCCCCCGCCTTAATGACATGCCCACTCTTATTCTACCACGACTGAAGCACCTCGAGCTCGTCGCCGTCTGCCTCCCAAATGGTGACATGGAGCGCCTGCTCCATGGCTGTACTGCACTCAAGTACGTTCATCTTCAGGCGATCAATGGGTTGAGTAGCTTCCACATCACCTTCACGACTCTCCGGACTATTTATGTGTGTTGCTGGTGCTGCAAGAAGACATCACAAGATGTGTACCGCGGTATGGTCATTGAGGACACACCTTCACTTGAGAGATTACTTGTAGTTGATCAAGAAGGTCCAACAAGAATCAATGTCATTTCTGCACCAAAATTGACAGTGGTGGGCTACTCGTCGGACAAATACTCCGAACTTGTTATTGGATCCACACCCATACAGGTACAACAGCCGCCTTCTACCTCTCCTTCTAGAAATTAACATTATTTCTAATTTTGAAGATGTATGTTCGTCTGTCATCCAGAAAATGATTCTGACAAGCTTGACCCCGAAACCGCGCACAGTCAAGGTCTTGGCACTAGAATCTATCGGCCCCAACCTGGACAAAGTTGTCAGTTTCCTGAGATGCTTTCCGTGCCTGGAGAAGCTCTATATCGAGGTGATGTTCCTTTCCTGTTAAATGTTAACAATAAGGGAGTTCAATTTGTGACACCTTTTTCCAAGTTTACAATGACAATGCACTACTGCAGGATGCTGCTAACGCGACACTACGATCAGAGACCCTTTGACGAAACTGTGTGTGATGCATTAATCGCAAATGGTGACGTAGAAAAACCATCAAAAAAGATGCAAAACATTTGCGATGAATGATACATCAAACACGGTTCCGATTTTAGTTGCGTGTGTGATGCGGGGCATACGGTTGATCCATACGAACAGTTTGTGATGAGACAGAACAATAGAAACTGGCCGCTAGATCAAGGTGTGTGCAATATACGGCATACAGTTCGCTCCGATGAACCATTTGCGATGATCGAGGTGAACACAAATGATCCGGCGTAACAAGATGTGTGTGATACCCGGCAAATAGGTCGGTAATCAGAATTGTGTGCGATCATTATAGACAGCCCATACGGTCTTTTTTTGTGAATTGTGTGCTCGTTAGGGCACACAGTTCAACAAACCAACCTATGGGCGATAATGTAGAAGATCTTTGTCGAATACGTATTACTAACCGTCTGCGATGAGATTGACAGGATAAACAGAGATAACAAATTAGTATGACTGTCGGGGTAATTGACCACGAGTACCCCGAAGACGGCGAGACAATATTTCAAGACATCGGGGCTAGCAAAGCCCCTCAGTCCGACTGCTCAGGCCGCCCCAGACGGCCCTATGTCCGACTGCCCGGGCCGATTCGCCACCCGACTGCCCGGCCTGCTCTTCCCAGCCAGCTGCCCATCCAACCGACTGCCGACTGCGCCAACTAGCCGGCTGCCCGAAGTCAACCGCCGACACCGACAAGACGGCTGTACCTGGCACTGTTGCGTAATAGCGAAGCATTGTACATGCGACACCCCAAATCATCATGTATAGTGTCACTTGTCCCAGGGCACTATTTATGAAGTGACCCAGGAGACAAGCATGACATCCACCCATGCCCACCTGTCCACCACATAGCTTACATACTAAGCTAGCTCACACTATATAAAGGGAGCCACATCCATCCATCCACACAGGAGCACTCACGAGCAAGCATGCCCAAGCACACTCACATGGCCAGGCTCATTCGGCCATCTAGCTAGCTAGCTCTTTGCTACTGCTTTACACATACGAGGCCAGATGCCTACGGCACTGACCTCAGATACAGCTCCAGGAGCACTCTGTACTGCAGATATACCACATACATACAGACATGCAGGAGTAGGGGTATTATCTCTCCGGAGAGCCCCGAACCTAGGTAAACCACCGCGTGCTACTAGCATACCCGTCCCTGGATATTCCAGCGGCAGTCTTGCCCTCACCTCAAGCCACCCTGTGGCATCTGTCGTCTCGCAACCCCCCCCCCCCCGTGAGAATACCATGACAGTTGGCGCCCACCGTGGGGCCAGCTGCTGCTGGTTTCGCAGTCCGGGTGGGACCATTTTCGTCTTCACCACCGCGGCGTCGCGCCGTCTCTCCAGTAGCGGTCGGGGGCTCGACATCGACACGCCCCCGGAGTGGCCGCGAGGGGTGGTGCGTCCTCCCCGTTGGCCTCGCCATCTTCATCATCTTTGCCGCGACGGCCGTCATCTCTCCGGTCGCGCTCAGGGGCTCTACATCGACAAGCCCCCGGGACGGTTGCGCGGGACGGTGCATCCTCATCGACGGCCTCGGCCTCGTCTGCCTCACTCTATTTTCCACGGACGCTCTGCGCCGTGCACCTCGCTGCCGAAGCTTGTCCATGGCGCATATGTACCCCGTACATGCCTCAGATAATCTCATACCAATGCCTATACACAAGTCAGATAATGACTGATATTCCCCATACACTAGTCAGACAATGGCATTTTCGTGCCATGGTTCGTGCATCTCCAGCGCTTCGCTGCGCTGCTGCCAGCCTCGCCCCTCACCCCGTGCGCCTCACCGGGGCCGCGTTACTCACTCTCCTCCACGTGCTGTTGCCTTTTGATTTATAGATCAGATCACCGGTAGTCGAAGCAGCACGCATGTACAAAGCTAGCAAGCAAGCACCTAGCCTGGCAGCTTGATGGATTCTTCAGCTAGCTAGCCTAGCACTACGTTCGAACTTACCATCTCGCCTCTACAGTGCCGGCTCGCAGCAGCATGCCGCGCCGCTCGACGCCCAGCCCCTGCTTTGCTCAGTCTCCGCCCCCGCTGCCAGCCACCGCGGGTCGCCTCGCTCCGCCGCCATACGCACGCGTGGCGTCCGACGACCCTAGCGCTGCCTCCATGCGCTCCCCTGCGCGCCCAAGCCGCTCCTCTAGCCGCCGGGTCCCCCCGCGCCGGCCGGCTGCCCCCCGGTGACCCGGCCGTCTGCTGGCCCCGGCCGCGTCCGTCCGGCCTGGGCTGCGCCGTCTTGCGTCCGACCAGCACCGCCTCGTCCCACCAGTGCCGCGCGTCCGCGCCCCCGGCCGTTCCCGCGCCTGGCCGGGTGTGGCCCGTCGCCGCCTGTGCCCGCAGAGCCGGGTCCAGCTCCTTCCGCGCTGCGCCGGGTCCGGCTGCCCCTGTGCGCCCGCGGCTCCGCCCCTGCCGGCTCCGCCTCCGCTCCCAGCCGGCGCCTCCCTCGCCCCGCCGCCTCGCTTCACCACGGGCTGGCTCCGACCGCGCCGCACCAGCTGCGGCCCCGTCCCGGCTCCCGCGCCGACTGCCGGATCGTTGTGCTTCGGTCGGCTGCTCCCCGTACCTGGCCGGCTCCCGCGCCCCTCTGGCTGGCTCCACCCCGCGCGCTCGGCCGTGTGCCGCCTGCCGTGCCCGGTCTCCGGCTCGCCGCACCCGGCCACGGCCGTGGCCGCCCGCGCCGGCTCCGTCCGACTTGCCCCTGCCAGCTCCGCTTTGGCCGGGTGCCCGAAAAGAAACAGAGGGCCGGCTTGCTTAGAAGGAAAGGGAGAGGCCGGCTGTCAGTGAAAAAAAGAAAAAAAAAGGGGGAAAAGAAGAAGAGCCAGGTAGAGAAAGAGTCCGGCTGCTACAGCCGGCTGAAAAAAGAAAATGCCGTGTCCGGCTGGAAAGAAAGAGATGCCGGCTGCTAAAAAAGAAAAAAAAGACAGAGAATATTGTGTCCGGCTGCTCAGCCGGATGAAAAAAAATTTACGTACAAAGTACGTGCGTACATGCACGGCCGGCTGCGCATCCGCCTGCGTGACCGGCTGCACGGCCGGCTGGTCCGCTGTCCGCTTCGACGCCTTGTCGGCTGGAGGGCCGGCTAGGCCGCCTCCCGCTCCGCTGCCTGGCCGGATGGGCCTGACCGGCTGGGGCATCCCTCGAGCGCCCGGAGGCTCGGGCCGCCTGCCGGAGATCATCTCCACCCCGACTGCGCCAAAATCAATGTGAGCTCCTCACCCGCATGATTTTACACCACGCAAACACGGATAACCCTGAGTGACGCTCGGGGACCACCTTCGCATTTTATTACAGTTGCATCACTGTTTGCCCCGGCGCCAACCAGAGTAGGCCCGGAGGCTAGCCGCTTGGCCTGAGACGTTCGCTCCCACAGACGGCTTAGTAGCGTGCACGGTACCAAAGGCTCACTCTTAGTCACAGACCGCAGAGCGGCTGTCCGGCTAGCAAGAGTGAACGCTAGAGGCCACCCACATGAAAAATGTTTCGGGAGAAAAAACGGTTCGGGCGACCCGGCCGTTTGCTTTACGAGTATCTGCTCAATTAAACCCGCTCCCAGAGTCTGAGTACTGTACACTCCACCCCGCGGCCCACTCTCAGCCACAGACCGCAGAGCGACTGTCCGGCTAGCGAGAGCGCAAGCCAAAGAACGGAGAGGACATGAAAAAGATTGAAGGGGGCTCGGAAGAAACTGAGTCGGCACCCTCCGCATAAAACCTGCACCACTAAAAGCAAAAGTTAGATATATCTGCGCAGACTAACTTTGTCTTTGGCATGCTCATCTCCGAGGGAACCCCCTCCTCGCCCGGAGGCTCGGAGGCTGGTTGCAGGCCCGACGCCGGCTGCAACCGGCATCCCACCGCCTGCTTCATCTGCAACAAAAATCCTCCGCCCGACTCTTCGAGTCGCCCGGAGGCTACACCCAGCGGGTGCGCTGGCGCGCCCCCACTGGAAGCAGGCCGCGCCGGCTACAGCCCGCAGCCGGCTGTCATTAACCACATCCGTCGGCGGACTCCGCGTCCGCGGCCGGCACCATCCGTCGGTGGACTCCGCGTCCACGCCAGACACCATCAGTCGGCGGACTCCGCGTCCGCGCCCGGCACCCTCGACGCCATCGTCTGCACCAACAACCGTGAAAAGCCTCCGCCCAACTTTTCCAAAGTTGCCCGGAGGCTCGGAGGCTACACCCAGCGGGTGTGCTTGCGCGCACCCACCGGAACCAGGCCGCGCCGGTTGCCGTCCGTAGCCGGCCATCATCGACATCTTCTACATCAACACCCGCTAAAAACCTCCACCCAACTTTGCCAAGTTGCCCAGAGGCTCAGAGGCTACTGTCGGGGTAATTGACCACGGGTACCCCGAAAACGGCGAGACAATATTTCAAGACATCGGGGCTAGCAATGCCCCTCAGTCTGACTGCTCAGGCCGCCCCAGACGGCCCCCTGTCCGACTGCCCGGGCCGGTTCGCCACCCGGCTGCCCGGCCTGCTCTTCCCAGCCGGCTGCCCCAACCAGCCGACTGCCGACTGCGCCAACCAGCCGGCTGCCCAAAGTCAACCACCGACACCGACAAGACGGCTGTACCTGGCACTGTTGCGTAATAGCGAAGCACTGTACACGCGACACCCCAAGCCATCATGTATAGTGTCACTTGTCCCTGGGCACTATTTATGAAGTGACCCAGGAGACAAGCATGACATCCACCCATGCCCACCTGTCCACCACATAGCTTACATACTAAGCTAGCTCACACTATATAAAGGGAGCCACATCCATCCATCCACAAAGGAGCACTCACGGGCAAGCATGCCCAAGCACACTCACATGGCCAGGCTCATTCGGCCATCTAGCTAGCTAGCTCTTTGCTACTGCTTTACACATACGAGGCCAGATGCCTACGGCACTGACCTCAGATACAGCTCCAGGAGCACTCTATACTGCAGATATACCACATACATACAGACATGCAGGAGTAGGGGTATTATCTCTCCGGAGAGCCCCGAACCTGGGTAAACCACCGCGTGCTACTCGCATACCCATCCCCGGATATTCCAGCGGCTGTCTTGCCCTCACCTCAAGCCACCCTGTGGCATCTGTCGTCTCGCAACCCCCCCCCATGAGAATACCACGACAATGAGCGAACGGAAATAGAGATTTATAAAGTCTGCTTAATTTAGTCCTTCTTCTTCTTGTTATTGTTGTTGGATGGCACCGCGACATCGTCTTGGCGAGGACGCTTCTTGCAGCTGACTGTTGTCTTTTCATCGCCGCCGCCGTCGTCATCGTCGTTGCTGTCGTCGTCCTCCTCCTCCTCGTTCGACCATTCCTCCTCATCATCATCATTGTCCTCTTCTTCGTCCTCTGACGGCTCCTCGTCCGTCCGGTTGTCGTCTGACGACTCCGGAGGCGGTGTCGCTTCCATGATCCGGATATAATCGAGGTCTGGGCTTGATGCCGGACTCATGGAAGACGATCGGGATGATTCCGATGTTGACCTATCATCGGGCGCTAGACTGCTGGCCGAACTGTCGTCCTCGCTGTCGCTCGACATGGCTACGGTTGTATAAAAGCCGTGAGAAAGCGAGATTGCAGAGTGTGTGCAAGTGTGTAGCGTGGCCTGCCGGGGACGATGAAGATGGTGGACACTTAAGCGGGGTATGCAGAGAAGAGGAAATGCCAATTGAAGCGGGGGTTGACATATTATCTAACCACTGATATAATCAACCGCAATTATTTGTACCCAGTCGCTCCAAATTACCAGGGTTGCGCAGTTATCAATGTGATAATTAATTACGCACAAGCGTTGGAGCGTCCAAATATGAAAAAAGCATTTTTCGTAGTACTTCTACTCCCTCTGTACCGGCAACCTAGGTGGGGGAAAAACGAGATAACTTGAAGTTTACTATTTGGTAATCAATACCATTGCGTGCAGAGAATTGACCATTGCATGCATGTTATGCTAGGTAGTCTGAAGTCACTGAATGCATACTAGCCACACGACTCCTATTGGCAATGAATATGAACTGTTTATTATTATTATTATTATTATCATTATTATTATTATTATTATTATTATTATTATTATTATTATTATTATTATTATTATTATTATTATATCATAGAGGTAGCACACTCAATTGATCTCACTCCAGTATGTGTGAACAAAAGATATGCAATCTGGTTTGCGAATAGCACACGGTTCGTTCATGAAAGCCGTGTGCAGACCAAACCCTGCGCGCGATCTGAGTCGTGCTTTCTAATTGGCCAGAACCCAAACCCCATGGATCGTACGTCTGCACCATTGGATGCTCCCAGATCGAACGGCAATCCTCATCCCTTTCGACAGCAAATGCAGTTTCGGTTGTAATTTTATTTTTATGCACAAAATGCACGTTAAACTCAAAAAATGTCTTAAATATAGGTAACAATACCTGAAATGCGCCAGAAAATCAAACCCATGGTATAATGGTGATTGCGTACTGTGGAAATTTTTATGAGGCGAAACGATGAAGTCACCGGCACTGGAGTTTGAATTGACACGTCCCCTTTTGGAAACCATGATCCTTCATGTGAGATGCTCCTGTTTGGAAGGAGCGATCATCAAAACTTGTGCCGAACTTTACCAAATTTTTTCCACCGGGTCGTGAGAGCACACCACGGGCACACATCAATTTTGATGATGTCCGGACTCCATCTGAATTTCCCGTAATTAAAATACCAACTAGGCCTACGCCAGTGGCCGCACCTCACGGCCGAAATGTTTGAAACTACTTCCCGCTTCTCGGACAAACGGATGAAAACTCGCAAAGCGACACACAAATGATTTGTACATCATCTTTGCTAAGGCTGGCCATAGTGGGGGTATCATAGCCGGTATCATGCACTTGGGAATAGCAAATATGATGATGTGGAAAGGAATTAAAGAAGGGAGAGTGGGTTAGAGTAACATAGGTAGATACCGTAACATAATAAATGCTATACTACTTTGTGTCATGCATGGCCATAAATATGGTCATCTATGATACTACTCTATGAATGCACTATGAAGGTACGTAGTATCATACACTAGTATCATATGCATGATACTAGTATATGATACTCCCCACTATAAGGCTGGCCATAGTGGTGGTATCATAGACGGTATCATGCACTCGGAAATAGCAAGTATGTTGATGTGGGAAAGAATTAAAGAAGATAGAGAGGGTTAGTGTAACATATAGGTAGATACCGTATCATGTTAAATGCGATGCTAATTTGTGTTATGCATGGCAATAAATATGATCATCTATGATACTACTCTATTATACTATGCACTATAATTAAAGGTAGTATCATACACTAGTATCATATGCATGATACTAGTATATGATACTCTTCACTATGAGTAGCCTAAGTATAGCCTAACCTAAACACCCACATGTAGTTGTAGTAGGGTTTTGACTTTATATGCACTAAATGCAAGGTAAGTGCAAAAAATGACTTAAACATAGCCAATGAGACCTGAAATGGGCCAGAAAATCAAACCAAGGGTATATCCGTGATTGTTTACCATGATTTTTTCGAGGCGGAACAATGTAGTCACTGAAGATTTGGAGTCAGAAGTGCCGTGTCTCCTTTTGGACACTATGATCCTTCTTGTGAGATGCTCCGGTATGGAAGGTGCGAGCACCAAAACTTGTGCCAAACTTTACCAAAATTATTCCATGCGATCGTGAGAGCACGCCACAGTGACACAATGATTTTCGTTATTTTCGGACTCTATATGCATTTCCTGTAATTAAAATACCAACAAGGCCTACGCCTCTGGCCGCACCCTGCGGCCGAACTGTTTGAAGTTTTTTCCCGTTTCTCAGAAAATGAATGAAAACTCGCAAAGCGACACACAAATGATCTTGCTAACACCCACGTGCTGTTGTGACTATATATATATATATATGTGCAAAAAATGACTCAAATATAGCAAACAAGATCTCAAATGCACTAGAAAATCGAACCATAGGGTACAATCGTGATTTCTTACTGTCGAAAAAAATTGGAGGTGAAACGATGAACTCATGTTTTCATTCAAACGAAAATATGCTGTTAGTTCATGTAAATGTTTTCAAATAGCACACGGTTCACTCATGAAAGCCGTGTGCCTACTAAACCATGGCCGATACCCCCCCTGCCACGCGCGCGATCTGAGTCGTGCGTTCTGATTGGCCAGAACCCAAACCCCACAGATCGTACGTCTGCATCGTTGGATTCTCCTTGATCGAACGGCAATCCTCATCTCTTTCGACAGCACATGCAGTTCCGGTTGTGATATTATTTATATCCACAAATTACACGTTAAATTCAAAAAATGTCTTAAATATAGCAAACGATACCTGAAATGCGTTAGAAAATCAAACCCGTGGTATAATGCTGATTGAGTACTGTGGAAACTTTTGAGGCCAAAAGATGAAGTCACCGGCCACTGGAGTTTGAATTGACACGTCTCCTTTTGTAAACCATGGTCCTTTATGTGAGATGCTCTGGTTTGGAACGAGTGATCATCAAAACTTGTGCCAAACTTTACCAAAAAATTTCACCGGGGTCGTGAGAGCACGCCACGGACACACACCGATTTTGATGATGTCTGGACTCCATCTGAATTCCCTGTAATTAAAATACCAACTACGCCTACGCCGGTGGCCGCACCTCGCGGCCGAAATGTTTGAAACTTCTCCCCGTTTCTCGGACAATGGATGAAAACTCGCAAAGCGACACACAAATGATTGGTACACCTTCTTTGCTAACTAACACCCAGATGTAGTTGTAGAACGGTTTTGAATTTATATGCACTAAATGCAAGGTAAGTGCAAAAAAATAACTTAAATATAGCAGACGAGACCTGAAATGGGCCAGAAAATCAAACCTAGGGTATATACATGATTGTTTACCGTGAAAAAAATTTGAGGTGGGATGATGTAGTCACTGACGATTGGAGTCCGAAGTGCCGCGTCTCCTTTTGGAAACTATGATCCTTCTTGTGAGATGCTCCGATTTGGAAGGTGTGAGCATCAAAACTTGTGCCAAACTTTACCAAAATTTTTCCATGGGATCCTGAGAGCACGCCACGGTGACACACCGATTTTCATTATTTTCGGACTCTATATGCATTTCCCGTAATTAGAATACCAACAAGGCCTATGGCTCTGGCCGCACCCTGCAGCCGAACTGTTTGAATTTTTTCCTGTTTCTTGAACAATGAATGAAAATTCCCAAAGCGACACACAAACGATCTTGCTAGCTAGCACCCACGTGTAGTTGCGACTATAGCAAACGACTCAAATATAGCAAACGATACCTCAAATGCATCAGAAAATCGAACCATAGGGTACAATGGTGATTTCTTACCATGGAAAACAATTTGGAGGCGAAACGATGAACTCTTGTTTTCATTCAAACAAAAAGATGCTGTTAGTTCATGTAAATGTTTTCAAATAGCACATGGTTCACTCACAAAAGCCGTGTGCCTAACAAACCGTGGCCGATGCCCCCTCCTTGCTACACGCGCGATCTGAGTCGTGCGTTCTGATTGGCCAAAACCCAAACCCCACGGATCGTACGTCTGCACCGTTGGATGCTCCCAGATCAAACGGCAATCCTCATCCCTTTCGACAACAAATGCAGTCCGGCTAGGATTTGATTTATATGCCAAAATACACTGTAAATGCCAAAAAATGTCTTAAATATAGCACAAGAGACCTGAAATGCGCCAGCAAATCAAACCCGTGGTATAATGGTGATTGCTTAACGTGGGAAAAATTTAGAGGCGAAACGATGAACTCACATCTTCATTTCAAAATTAGTACGTCTTCATTTCAAACGAAATTATTCTCTTTGTGCACACGAGCGCTTAGAGGCAACCGTTTGCATAGGCCTTTCCGCGCGGCGACCGGGGATATTTTTTCACCCTTTTCACCTAGGCCGCCAACACCCCCCCCCCACCGCCCGCCTGCATTTCACTCAACTAGTCCACCCAATCTCCATCGCCAGCTCCCCCTTCCCCCAGATCCACAGCAGAACCCTCTCTGTCGCTGGCGTGCTTACCCCGGCCATGTGCCCGCTCTTCGGCATCAACCCTACCTCCACTTCCGTTCCCAACACGCGGCTGCCCGTGCCTCACCGTCTTCGTTTGCTCGTGAGCATATCGATCCTGTAACCCTCACCTCTCCTATGGTCCTGCCGGGTTTGCATTAAGAAACCTGTTAGTTACTGCTCTCCATCGCGGTGAGGCATATTTCCTCGCAATCCCTCTTCCTATTTCGTTCCGTATGTTCCCAAATTGGCTATAAAATAACGGAGAGCATATATATGTTCATTATCTACATTCCTAACTTGTACATATAAGCTGTATTTGTTCCAATAAGTTACTGCCGATTTACAGATTTCGGGCGCCCGAGTCACACAAACTTAACAAATAAGCCGTACATTTTCTAAATTATTGCATGACATGTTTAGACAGCTTGATACCAAGTTGTTAGTTTTATGCTTATCCTCCTTTCCTGAGTTTCGCATGTGTTCTCGGTAGATGCCGAGTAGCGGCGACAACACTCATGCTTCAGGCGATGTATCTTCATCTGATTCCAACAACCCTAGGTCTTCAGCAGATGGTGAGGGATCAAGTAATCTTGAACGGGATAGAGCTGCAGCAATTACCCTTCCGGTCAGGACACGGAGGAACGCTCCAAGGAAGCCCACACACCAGCCTAAAGGTGTATATGGAGTAACCGAGATCGATTTAAAGTCTTGGGCTCCAACTAAACCAGATAAAGCACACACGAGGTTCAGGAGTGTGCACGGATTTGTTGGCAGGGCAAGGCTCAACATTAATCTGCTGAGGTTTCGGAAGGTTGACACAGAAACACAGCAAAGGATAGTCCGGGAGATCATGGATCACTTCAACATTCCAGAGCAGTGGAGAATGCAGGTGGAACACGCTGCACTGAAGAAGGCTAGGGATGCTTGGAGAAACTGGAAGCACGTGTTGTACAAGAAGTACTTGAGTGAAGGCAAGGACCCAATCCCCGCATACCCCCAAATTACAAAGGCAGATTGGGCAGAATTCAAAATGGTCAGGGCAACTACAGAGTTTGCTGAGAAGAGTGCCAAGCAATCGGAACTTCAGAAGAGGAACACACACCCCCACCGTATGGGTGTGGCAGGATACTACGGCATGAAACCGATATGGGACCAGGAGGACAAAGAAGCAGTAGCGGCGGGAGGGAAACCGGCCTTTAGTGAAATCAGGGGTGAATGGGCTAGAGACTACTTGCGGGCACGTGCAAGGACACGTGATGACGGAACTTATTACTTTGAAAACTCACATGACGAAGAACTTTATCGCGTCATGTTAAAGGCTTCCAAGATCCTTGGAAGGTTCTACAGGAACTCAGGGCCATGTGACATTCTGTCCGATGCTCTGGAAACAAGAGAGCCCCCTGGCCGTGCAAGGGGTATAGGTGTTGATGTCCCGCACAAGAGGGCTTTCACACTCAGCAAAGAAGTGAGGTTCAGCATGAAAAAAGCGAGGAGTGAAATGAAGCAGAATGAATTGTATGAAAGGTTGAGGAAGGACATGTATCCGGCTGTTGAAAGGATATTGAGGAGTCAATGATGATGTAGAAGACTCTAACACTGATAGATAGCCAGCAGATGGGAGGGGAGGCGGGCATGGAGGATGCTGGTTATTGCGCGACCACACCGCACAAGAGTAGCTGTGCATTAGCTGACCCCAGCGACACTGGGACTACAGCTACTCATGATGATGCTATATCTGATCTATCTGGAATGAAAGACAGACTAAAGGGCGTTCTTACACATTATGAGGGTACATTAAAATGTGCAACAACCGGGGTTTGCCCACCCTTCTTGGAAGAGGGCCTCTTGTTGGACAATGTGCCATTAAAGCCGGGCTGTGTGAAGTGCTACGTGACTGAAGTAAAGCCTGGATTCAATGAATTTGCCCTGAAGAATGTCCTAGGAGACTTTGATGAGCAAAGGACCTTGTGAGAAACACTGTTACATCACATCCAGTGGTCACATGAAAGGAAATAGAGTTCATGGATGAGATCCCAGAAGCCCCGCCAAGAGCAACCAATGTCACCCCTCAACCGGTGACGCTCTCCTTGCCACAGCAGCTCTCGCGTGCTTCTCCCAAAGAACCTAATACTCTTAATCCGACGGCTGATGCATCAACCTGTGATCAGCCGGCCCAACTTTGTGCCGTACAGGCCATGTCATTGTCCGCCCCAGAGCAGCCAGTGGCAAGGCCTATAACTGCTGAAGATGCACCATCGGTTCAGATGCCGGCCGCTAAAGCAGCGGGGGGAGACCCAGCTGCAGCACATGCTCAGCAGACCAACCTGGTTGAACGGACTGCTAAGTAGTCTGATGCTTCGGAACCACCTGCTAAGCAGTCTGTAGGTCCAAAACCGACTGCTCATCAGTCCGTCGGTCCGCAGCCGCGTGATCAGCATACCAATGCGTCAGCACTTCCTGCTTAGCAAACCAACACGTTGGCACAGCCTCCTCAGCACACTGACAAGTTGGCACCACCTACGCAGAAACCCGACATAGCTTCAACGCATGGTCAGCAGTTTGATGCCTCTGCTCCTATAGCCTAGCAGTCTGCCACAGCAGCACCGCCAGCTCAGCGGTTCGGCATAGCTAAACCGTCTGCTAAGCAGTCCATCGAAGCTTCACCGTCTGCTCGGCAGTCTACCTTTCAGCCAACCATACGTTCTACCAGAAGTGCTTCAAGTACCAAGAAGGAAGCGGCCAAAAAGGCTGCACCCATGAGGAAGCGCGCCGGGAGAGTGAAGAGGAAAGAGAACGATTGCCTCTTACTTAAAGCACTCATCGCCCAGAACCAAATTAACAGCAAGTTGTTCGAATCATGGAGTAATATTATTTCTGACGGCATGGATGATGAAGAAATAGCTTTGCAGCTTGCTAAAAATAAAGCAGACGTACTTGAAGCATGCAATTACGTCCATGGCCAGCCATTTCTTGTGGGCGAATACTTAGATGAGTGCAGCTCCAGTTGCCGCGAGTTACATAAATATTGCATGGATCAAATGTCAGCAGGTCATCATGTTCTACTAGTCCACTACAACAGAGATCATTTCCGACACGATGCTGGTTCCATTAGTGTGGGTTTCGAGGACTTACATCTCTTCTTCAACTTCAACGAGCTCGATGCCACTCTTGGTAGATGCGTGCTTTTGTAAGTACTTAACAAACTCTGATCAACTTCTCCATACAAGGCTGTAAATGATAAACAGCTAATTGCATTTTATTCCTCTCAGGGGATTGCACGCGCAGAGAAGAAAAAGGGAGAGTGTGTATTTCATAGATCCCGCATTAGCAAATGGCACAACATTAGATGGTAAGGACCTACAGGACTGGGCCATTAACACGGTCGTCTGTATCTTCGAAAACACGTCCCATGCAGAATCATTTCTCTGGCCATATCATGAACGGTAAGTCAAGTAAACAACCACGCATACACTGATTGTCTTTCAGATTTTGACATAATTTTTAAGTTCATGGCTTTCTTAAAATGTAGCAATCACTGGATATTGGTATTCATTGTTTCAAACAAGAACAAAATTTCCTACATGGATTCTCTCAGAGAGTCAACAAATGCTCAGGATCTGATGCATCTTCAGCAATTCATGGATAGGTATTGAATTCTATGATATTGAAATTAATTTGCATTCATATCTGGTGCAATAATTGATGTTGTCAAAATTCATCTTCATTTGCAGTGTGCTCGCATTGTGGAAAACTAAACCAGGGAACCTGTTCAAGAGGGAACTACCTCTGCAGCATGAGATCGTTTCTCCAGTAACACACCAAAATCCGTTATTTTCGGAAAATTTATCCAATAGTCTGCAAATACCTTTTCTTACGCTAGTCAAATGTTCAAGCTTCTAAATAAACCTCTTTCTATTTCTGTCCAATGAAAAAAATACATCTAACACCGGTTAGGTTGTTCCTAACAGGACAAATACATGACTAATTCTATACAAAAAAATTCAGTGTCCTCAGCAACAAGCAGGGACCAACCTTTGTGGATACTATGTTTGCAGACACATGATCTCCATTTGAAAATCTGCTGATAGTTGTGAAGATGATCGCGAATTAGTACCAGTAAGTCTATCTTAATTAATATCTTCTACTCCACTCATATGGCACATTCTGATCTTAAAAATACTGCAGCTCATCTTAGAACCAAGGACCCCTGAACCACTCCCCGCTGGTGATTTGCTGATGGTTTGGAGATTTATCAGCGACTTTTTCCTGAATCACTACATCAATCCCACTGGTGATAATGAAGATTTCAGCATGCCTTCTCCTGAAACATTGAGTAAGAGTTAGCTGCTAAACATATACACATGGATCCACTGTTTTCCATCTGA
The DNA here is from genome assembly GCA_011799875.1 of Thinopyrum elongatum. NCBI lineage: Eukaryota > Viridiplantae > Streptophyta > Magnoliopsida > Poales > Poaceae > Thinopyrum > Thinopyrum elongatum. Next base: position 94,929,421 of record CM022297.1, read on the forward strand.
TGAGGTCTTCGTATTTCGTACACTATGATTAATTATGTAATGCATATATGTGTCGACAAATCATTGGAATTTAGATACCATATGTTCAATTGGAATTGTTGGGAAATCTGATGAATGTTCTTCCTGTGGACACTATTTGTTCAATTGAATATTGTGGCAAATTTGCTTTTTGCATGCCGATTCAAATGGGATATTTTTGTTTTAACCTGGCAATTGCTCCGGGCACGGTTCAACTAAATGAGTGTGTGTGATCCACATCGGAAGCATACGTCAATCGTAGCAGAACCGTCGGTGATACACAGCAGATCGCAAATGATTTGCAGCACTACTACGTGTGCGTAGGGGCTCCGGAACCATTTGTGATATCACGTTATCACACACGAGAGCTCGGAGTAAACCGTGCCCAATGTAAAATACAATCCTAGTCGTAAATTTTTCAGGAAACGTGTGGGATCCCAAACGAAAAGCACACGTCACTCTTGCCGCAATCGTCGGTGATACACAACAAATCACAAATGGTCTGCAGCACTTGTATGTGTGCGAAGGGGCTCCTGAACCATTTGTGATAGAACATTATCGCACAAGGTAATTGTTGGGAAACGTGTGCGATGGAGTCTTGCATGGCAGACGGGTTCCGCAGAAAACTCGTGTGCGATGGGGCACATATCGCACACAGTTCATATGTTGGCCCATGTGCCTTACATATTGTTTCCCAAACGGTTCATTACGACAAACCGTTTGGTTTCACTGCGTCATTAGAAACGTTTAATCACCGATCCCACACGTGCGAAAGAATTTAGTGTGTGCTGCATCGCATACGATTACATTTTGCAAGGCCTCTGGATCATGGCTCCATATCCCCGACGGTTTCTGGGTCGTGTGGGAAGGACCCACCTGTCGCAGTCAGTCACTTGGCGACGGTTCAAAATACCGTCGCGGAAAGGGGTTAAAAACCGTGTGTATAGCACCTCGCTGTACCAGTGATGTACTACGATTTCTGAAGGATTTTTGGAGGATTTCAGTACATACATGTTTCCCCCCCCCCCCCATATTGGTTGCTTGATCCGTATGGTTACAATCCATAAGCATTTCTCCTTTGGATTCATCTGTACTAGTTTTCTTAGGGACCTTTTCATCCACTCCAACCTCTTGTGAAGAAGGCTACATTTTTCTAGATTGTAATCAAATGCCCATGTTAATCATGTCGGATCGAAGATGGCACGTTAGTGCATTTTACAAATCCTACAAATCAAATAGGCCTGTAGTAGTGTTCAAAACTGCATGTAGGCACTAACACGTTTTCTTCTTTTGCAGATAAGATTAGGCCTGGTGGTGGATAATGTGATACAATATAACAATCACATCGAGTGCCTAGATCTGCTTCTCTCAGAAATTACTTTGAACTCCTACCTAGGGATTACCGGAGATTATATTCACCAGGTTCTTTCTTGTCAAAGCAAGGGTGCTGAAGGTAATGAGGTTTGCCCTACATTTATTTCGCAAAAATGAATGGTTTGTTGATCAGCGCTGACGGCTACGGCAGAACGGAATAGGCTCTGAAAATGCTGAATTTCATTTTGGAACTTCAGATGATAGAGTAATTGGAAGTCATCGTGTCAACCCCATACATGACTTCTTAGTGGCTAACCCCTTTGCAAAAATTATGAGGTTTCGAAACCAGCCTTACAAGTGGTAATATTAGTTTGAACCTCTCTTATATCCATGTTCAGCGGATCAGCGCGGGCGTTTGTAGCTGATGAGCTGAATTTCATTTCTAATATCAGTTTGAACCTTGTAATCTTCGAATTTGAGCCAGATAACTGTGGAATTTGAACCTTGTAATATTTCGAGCTTTTGTGGTACAGTTGTTGAAATGGCATCGTATGAGACTCGTATATTGGTAGCACTATTTTGACCTTAATATGCAATGGACTTAGATTTTATTAACCATTCTCGAATGTGTTTACCTTGTCGATCTCATAGCACACGATCTATATAGCTAACTCGACTGCAATCTTCGACATTATTGCATACAGTTTGTTTCTTCAGCTGTGTGCCCTGTAGAGCGCAGAATTAATTATCGCACTCGAGTGTCCATCATCACCCTTCTGTGTAACTTTGACCTCATCACCCACGGGTAAACTTATGACCAAAGTCATTCCACACACTTCGTTTTTACAAAGCTTTTTTCCAATAAACGCCCACGATTTGTCCCTCTTCTAGCCGACGCATGGCCAAACTAGCCGGGCAGGAAGCTTGTGCGGTAAACTGCACGGTTGCGTGGGAACAGGCTCACCAACGATACATTTGGCGCCTCTAATTGAGCCCACGCGTGGTCAAACAAAATGCGTAGGGTGTTCTCAAGCGTGCACTGGAATCCTCCGCTATGAACATGGTGACAAGACGTGACGATTACAGGCCGGTCAGCCCCCATTTATTACAGCGACCATTTAACCCTTGTGTCTCTTCAACCTTTCAATCGTGCCCCACTATTGCAAGAATCACACCATGACAAATTCTTAGAGGGTATCCTGCGCGGCTCCAATGGCGCTCCGCGCGGCTGCCGACGACGAGCAGCAGTTCACCATGCATGTCATGGTGGACACCCACAGAAGGTTCACGGAGCTCTCGGTGGTGTACACCAACAACCCGGTCTGGGTGGAGCACTCCATCCACATCATGGAGCTGTTGCTTTCTGAGGAGAAGTACAAGGTGATCGGGTTCAACCTCGAGTACACCCGCGCTCGTGTGGGGTCTTGTCCCAAGGTCACCGTCACCCAGATGTGCATGCGCAATCACGTCCTCATCTACCACTACCACCTGGCCACAAGGCCTTGCGAGTGTTTCGCCAAGTTTGTCAACAGCCCCCACTACATGTTCGCTATGATGGACTTCACCAACGATGTAAAGGTGCTCAAGAATTCCGGCATCGCCTGGTAGAATCTTGTCGACATCCAGGGCCAATACAAGATCTGGGGAAGCAACGAGCATGAGAAGAACTCACTGGTTCACCTCGCCGAGGCCATCATCGATCCCTACTACAGAGACATGAAGGATTCCTACAACAAGGATAAGCGTGCCTGGCATTCGACCTGGATGGAGAAAGTCGACAAAGCTCACGTCATGTACGCGGTCAAGGAGGCATACACGAACTACGAGATGTACAGGCGGATCGTTGACATGAGGAAGTGCCTACTTCCCCAAAACGGCCAGGGATCCAGCCGGAAGCAGAGCAATGGCAAGCGTCGTCGCAAGAAGAAGTAGATGATTAGATCCTCATTTCTCCTAGTTTAGTATGCATGTAATTGCTTACTTTGGTGTGTGGAAATGTTATGTGTGTAGTCACTTGTGTAATTGTATGCTTAATTTGGTTATGTAATGCTGTCTTTTTTAGTATATATGTTGATGCTCTGTAGATAGAGCGTAGATGTTGTGCGGACAGAGCGAATCACATCACACACGGACTAAACAATGGAACCCGTCAGTGATGTTTTCATCAATCACTCACAATTGTATACCACCAATCGTTTGCACACAACACACACGGCTTGTTAACAGGAATCGTCTGAATTGTTATTGGTTTTCCCACACATTTCCGATTGCAGACGTGTTTGCCGCGTATCACACACATCTTGTTAACTTGAACCGTTTCTATTCTCTTTTCTCAATGAAAACAGTTCATCCGAGTGAACTGTTGATGCGGCTTGAACTACGTTGGTATTTCCCCAAAGAGGAAGGGATGATGCAGCACAACTACGGTAGGTATTTCCCTCAGTGATGAGACCAAGGTCATCGAACCAGTAGGAGAACCACGCAACACTATGTAAACGGTACCTGCACACAAAGAACAAATACTTGCAACCCGACGTGTAAGAGGGGTTGTCAATCCCTCCCGGGTAAAAAGATAGATAAATTTATAGTAGCTTCGATAAATAGATCTCACGGGAACGCGAAAAAAAAAATTGCAGCAAGGTATTTTTGGGTTTTTGGATTAATAGATCTGAAAATAAAAGCAAATAAAAATAGATCTCAAAGGCAAATATGATAAGGAATAGACCTGGGGGCCGTAGATTTCACTAGTGGCTTCTCTCGAGAAAAATAGCATACGGTGGGTAAACAAATTACTGTTGGGCAATTGATAGAACTTCAAATAATTATGACGATATCCAGGCAATGATCATTATATAGGCATCACGTCCAAGATTAGTAGACCGACTCCTGCCTGCATCTACTCCTGTTACTCCACACATCGACCGCTATCCAGCATGCATCTAGTGTATTAAGTTCATGGAAGAACGGAGTAATGCAATAAGAATGATGATAGGATGTAGACAAGATCTATTCATGTACGAGTAGACCCCATCTTGTTATCTTTAATAGCAATGATACATGTGTGTCATGTCCCCTTCTGTCACTGGGATTGAGCACCGTAAGATCGAACCCATCACAAAGCACCTCTTCCCATGGCAAGAAAAATCGATCTAGTCGGCCTAACTAAACCAAAGATTCAAAGAAGAAATACGAGGCTATAGGTAATCATGCATATAAGAGATCAAAGAAACTCAAATAACTTTCATGGATAAAAAATATAGATCTGATAATAAACTCAAAGTTCATCGGATCCCAACAAACACACCGCAAGAAGAGTTACATCAAATAGATCTCCAAGAGACCATTGTATTGAGAATCAAAAGAGAGAGAGAGAGAAAGCCATCTAGCTACTAACTACGGACCCGTAGGTCTACAATGAACTACTCACGCATCATCGGAGAGGCACCAATGAGGATGATGAACCCCTCCGTGATTGTGTCTAGATTGGATCTGTGGTTTCTGAAACTTGCGGTGGCTGGAATTGTGTTTCGTCGACTCCCCCAGGGTTTTTAGATTTTCAGGGTATTTATAGAGCAAAGAGGCAGTGCGGGAGGCGGCCGAGGTGGGTACAACCCACTAGGGCATGCCTGGGCCCCCAAGTGCGCCCAGGTGGGTTGTGCTCCCCTAGGAGCCCCCCTCTGGTACTTCCTTGGCCCATCGTGTGTCTTCTGGTCCAAAAGAATTCTCCAAATTTTTTTGCTGCGTTTGGACTCCGTTTGGTATTGATTTTCTGCGAAGGAAAAAACAAGCAAAAAACAGCAACTGGCACTGGGCACTATGTCAATAGGTTAGTCCCAAAAAATGATATAAAGTTGCTATAAAATGATTGTAAAACATTCAAGGATGATAATATAATAGCATGGAACAATAAAAAATTATAGATACGTTAGAGACGTATCATCTGTATGCCGTATTTCGCACTGACATTCATCGGGCTGGCCGTTTCTTTTGTGTTACCTAATCACAAACAGTTCATCCGAGTAAACTGTATGCTGTATATCGCACACACCTTCATCTGGCTGCCCGTTTCTGTTGTTCCGCCTCATCACAAACAGTTTATCGGGGTGAACTGTATGCCATATATCGCACACACCTTGATCTGGCTGCCCTTTTCTGTTGTTCTGTCTCATTGCAAACAGTTCGTATGTATCAACCGTATGCCCCGCATCGCACGCGCATCTAAAATCTGAACCGTGTTTGATATATCCACCATCACAATCGTTTTGCATCTTTTTTGATGTTTTTTTACATTGCCGTTTGCGATTAATGCATCGCACACAGTTTCGTCGAAGGGTCTCTGATTGTAGTGTCGCGTTAGCAGCATCCTGCAGTAGTGTTATCCTATGATGTTTGAGTAGATCTGTTTTTTCCTATGGGTTGCTTGATGATCATGATTGGTTTGAGTTGTTTATTTTTTTTTTGGTGCTATCCTATGGTGCCCTTCGTGTCGCGCAAATGTGAGGGATCCCCGCTGTAGGGTGTTGCAATACGTTCATGATTAGCTTATGGTGGGTGGCTAGAATGATAGAAGCTTACGCCCAAGTAAGGGGGTTGTTGTGTATGGGATAAACAGGACTTGATACTTAATGCTATGGTTGGGTTTTACCTTAATGATATTTGGTAGCTGCGGATGCTTGCTAGAGTTCCAATCATAAGTGCATATGATCCAAGTACGGAAAGTATGTTAGCTCATGCCTCTCCCTCATATAAAATTGCAATAATGATTACCGGTTTAGTTATCGATCGCCTAAGGACAAATAACTTTCTTGTGTGACAAAAGCTTTCTAATAAACTACTAAATTTATTATCTTGCAATTTATTCATAGTTTTATTCTCACAAAGTACTTCTACTTTTATTCTTGTTCTAGGTAAAGCAAACATTAAGTGTGCGTAGAGTTGTATCGGTGGTCGATAGAACTTGAGGGAATATTTGTTCTACCTTTGGCTCCTCGTTGGGTTCAACACTCTTATTTATCGAAAAAGGCTACAAACAATCCCCTATACTTGTGGGTTATCAATATATAAAAGGGTGAAGTTATCAGGCCCACATTACAAAAATTACCAGGTAATGTGAAGGTGGATTACCAGCACACTTGTATGGGCTTTTAAGGACATATTAGAAAATGTTAAGATTGGGGCATAATGAGGAACAGGTGTGATAACATGAAAGCATGTATTAAAAGATGACCAAAGAACTTTATGGGGTAGAATTGGTAAGGAATATATGTGGGTGGAGTTATCATGTCCATGTTGCAGAAATTACCAGGATATGAACAGTTGAGTTACCAGGATAATGGCAAGGACTTATCAGGATAAAAAAATGACAAAAATGAGGGGATAATAAAAATTACAGAGGAAAAGAGTACACAACTACTAATACTAGTGCAGGCATGTTAGGTAAGCATGACAATGTAATGAAAATAACTACACGATGATAGGAAATGCATGTATCACACGCTTACTATAATTAGTAACAGATAAAAGTGGTCAGTTACGAGGCCCATAGTTGGTGTGATATCAACAGCTTTCGACACTGACAAAGTTACCAGGGGGAGAGGTTTGAGTTATCAAAAATATGTCAGACAGGTTACCAGAAGAAACATATTGTATGTTATCATGTCGGCTAGCGTCGTACAACATATGATAGGGAACACGACAAAATATATTCCTGGTACTGAAAGCACGAATATTCATTTTCACACCACACAAGAATAAAAGTCATTTTACATTCATCCATACACATGAAAGCATAAAAAAGCCAAAACATAAATAATGAAAGCACAACCAACCGAAAAAAAGGTCTTCATTGACATAATCCCATCCATCACTCTCACTGCCAAAGCGAAGACGCAAGTTCTTCACTTACCAGAGTTGTGTGGCGCAGCCCAAGCAACTGGTTACGTGTCGATAACTTTCCCTCCTTTCGTGCCCTTGAAGTCAGCAGCACTGGGAGACGCAAGCCCTAGAACCGCAACAGGGCCAGTAGCTGGTGCTGAAGGTGGTACTTGAGCTGATGTCGTCGCCGTTGATGCTTCTGGTGCTGGAGGTGGTTCTTGAACCGATGCTACCGCCGCTGATGTTTCTCGTGCTGGACGTGCAACTTGACCTGTAGGAGCCGATGGTGGTGTAGCTTGACCCGTTGGAGATGCTTCAGTCGATGGTGGTACTTGTGGCATCGCACCAAAAATGGCATCAAGCCCAAGAGAGCAGCTGGGTGGCGTAAAATCACCATAGGCTATATATACAGCGGCGTCTTCTCCAGCTCCAGGGGTGCTTGACTCTATGACACGGTCATCTTCAACTGAAACATGAAGATCTTCAACTGGAGCATTGGCTTCCACGCTAGGTGCTGTATCGGATACTTCTGCAATAACACCAACAGTAACACAAAAATGGAAAAAGGCATCAGATAAACATAAAATGGACATTGTATTTGTTAACATCAGAACAATAACATAAGTTACCATGGCCGTAAAGAGCCAAGTTATCAACAGAAAATAGACAAGTTACCAACCTGGGGCTGCTTTCTCTTCATTAGCACTTTTGGTCACAGAAGGATTCTGGACAAAATGCTCTTGACCTTCAGCTATTCCCGTATCACTAGGCACATTGACTTGGGTACCTCCCACAACATCTTCAATGACACGAACGGATGCGGTGGAAAAGAGTGAACACAGCATCAACATAAATCATCACTACTATAGAGAAAAAAAGTAGTGAGAGCCAGAAATAACCTATAGCTTCATCTTCATCATGTCCCACAGCGGCAACATCTTCAGCTTCAACCACAATGGCTGCGCTGGTAATATCTTGAACAACAGCAGCAATAGTGGCTGCTGCAGCGAGGTGTTCTATAGGGTCAGCAGAAACACCAGCGAAGGTCGCCGCAACAGCATCGGATGCGCCTGACCTAGCTGCTGCTGCTTTAGCAGAAGCTGATGAACCACCCGTCGCATCAAGTTTTTCAACCACAGACGGAGACGTCGCTGTGGGCGATTCAACAAGATGAATAACTTCTGTTGTCTGCGATGATGTTGTCTGCGATGATGCTGCTCTTAGCCATGGAGAAGATCTGGTCTTGGTAAATCGCACCTTTTTCACAGCGGTTTTCTGTATTGAATGGCTGAAAAAGGGGTACACATGAGGAGTTGTGAGATTACACATGTTGTTAAACTTAAGTTACCAAATGTTACCAACACAAAAGTTATCACATGCTTTAGGTATAAAAACTTCCAGGAAAATCTTACTAAGTTATCAATGATTAATAATATAAGTTATCATATGATATGTACAAAAAATACCAGCCTTTTGTTTTCATTAACTTGACACAGAGAATAACTCAGTGCAAAAATAAGAATGTACGGGGAAAATGCAAACAAGAAAGGACTGGGAATACCTTGTTCCTAATACACTGGGCGAAGCCTTAGCAGTAGCAACTTGTTTGCTAGCATCTTGTTTGCTAGGTGCCCTGCATGAAAAAAAATTAATCAAAAGTTATAAGCACAAACAGTTATCAAACTTTGTAGTTGTAAACTATCAGGAAAGTCTCACTGAGTTATCAATGTTCAACAAATAAGTTATCAGATACTATGAACAAAAATTACCAACCTATTGTTGCCACTAACGTAGCCCAAACTATAATTCAGTGCACATGAGATAGTAAGGGAAATGTAAAGAAAAACAGCAAAGTACTACTAAACATAAAAAAGTAAGAGGCATCAAAGAATGGAAATACATTTTTACTGGTGCACTCGGTGAATCCTTAGCTGCAGAAGCTTGTTTGCCAGGTGCCCTGCAAGAAAAAAGGGTTAATCAGAACAAAAAACAAAAAAATGGTGCTAAAAAACTATGAAAAAGCTAATTATCAGGAGGTAACTACCCAAACTACCATAAACAAACAACTGGATTTACCATGTAGTATCAGGTACAGCAAAAACCATGGGAAAAACAAATTCACCTGCGTGGCGCCTCCTTCCGCTGCGTGGATGGTGGGATGGTGACACCAGTGCCCTTTTCAGCCACACGGATACCAAGCTCTTGGACAACAAGTCTCTTGTGGCACCCCGGCTCAGAGAGACTGGAACACCCCGTATTCCAGCCCAGAGATCAAATCTTGTGGAATACGACACTGCTTGGCATAGAACAAATCAGCTCTTTATTACAATCGATATGGATACAAGGGTTCCGATATAACAGGGAATTACATCGGCACGGTGATACTACGCCTGCTCAGGTTGCTCTATGCTAGTAGCAGAACAACTTGTAGCAGCGGAATAACTTCTAGCAGTGGAACAGCGAACGACGACGATGATGGACTCCACTCCGCAGGGACTCTGGTTGGAACACGTATCCTAGCTCGCAAACTCGAGATCCATGACAAACAAGCAAGCAGACAAGGCATGACCTGCAAACTTGCATGACACGCCAGGTCAGTACATTGAATGTACTTGCAAGCTCACAACACTCAAAAGCAATCCAGACCTTCAACAGCATGGCATTTACAGGTTATTTAGTATTGATGACATGACACTCTTAGAATAACATGGCATGTACAAGGTGAACATGATACCGCTAGAACATTATGAGCATGACATGAGCATATGAACAAGATGGTACTAGCAAGCAACAGGTTACAATATCATGCACCAACTTACTTTGTCGTGGTTATCTCATAACCACCGCATGCATCACTTACCATCATGGACATCACATGATCACCTCAGGGTCCAATCAAGCTTGGTATTACAATACCATAGTAATCATTACATGACCACAAGGAGCTTGACCTTTACCCGTGATTCTCGCATAACACCACAAACATCAACCAACTTCGGTATCCACGATACCACTGTGATCCTCTCACGATCACATAACCAACTTCTTTCCTCATCGAACCAGGGTTGTTGTTAATTAGGTTATTATTACTGTTGACCCATAGTGTGACCTACTACGAACTGGGCCCATATCCGCGAGCGCGGCTATCGATAGATTATACACTCTGCAGAGGTTAGTACAATATACCCACACTACGTAACCCAAGGCCTCGTGCTCCCATTCGGGTGGACCAACGGCATTCCGACAAAACCGATCTATTGCATGACACCCTCCCGACCACTTCGACAAACTCCCATTTGGGCTAAGTCATGGGTTGCACCGATGCCACTCTGGACATCCAACGGCCACCGTCGTGGCAAAAGAAAAATGGTCCCAAACGGGGACATGAGCTCAATACCAACACAGGCACACAAGGCTTATGTCCGCCTACCTGAATAGGGTAGCGCGCGCCCATAACCTTCCCTAGTTGGAGGCACCGGCGAGAGGCATGACAATAGACCCAGTTAGGACCCCCCATAAGGCAAGTGTGGCTGCACTGGTTAGCTTGATTCGAATGGCACTATGACTCAGCCAATAGGTGTTCAAGTTTAATTAATATCCGGTTAAACTTGAATGCAAATTATGCTAAGTCATAATAACATATAACAACAATGTATAAGAGCATGATATCAACATGAGCATGGATGTGAAGCATAGACATTAACCATATCAACAACAATAAACCATTCTTCCTACTACATGCAAGAGAGTATGACATAGCGATGATCATGAATAACACCATTATAATGACAACACTACATATGAACATGGCATGACCACTAGCATCAGGAAATAATAGCATAATAAAACATGATAATAACATCAGTACGTAATCATTTAACTAACAGATGCAAAGAGCATAAAGATAAGCATGGATTCACAAGCATATATAAAGCATTCACAAAATATTAACCGGCACACAATATTTACATATTCAAGTTGAAAACCATGGCTACTACATGGCCATCATGCAAGTGGCTGTCATGGCTTGCCTGGGGTTGAAGAATACTCCGGGAAGATGTTCGGTGAAGTCGCGGAACGATTCACCGGACGCTTCACTCTCGGAGGGGACTGATAAGGGCAAGGGTATAAAGGTCATTCCCACAGTGAGAGCACCGAGTGAAAATGATACTAATAGATAGATCTTGACAAGACGAAGAAGTGAGCTTTGGATTCACCTCAAACGGAGTTACGGTTGCGGAGATACGAGAGTTGGAAGATCAGGGACCTATCTGCAAAAATAACTTCTCAAACAGGTCCCTAACGGCTGAAAATAGAAAGCGCCTTTTCTCTGAAATACGTCTCCTGCGATTGAAAATGTATTCAGAGCCAAAGAGGAAACGAAATGCGCTTTCTTCGGAAGAAAACGTATTCAGAGAATACACTTCCACTTAAAACAGAGATGGGCCCGACCCATAGTCACTTACAAGCGGGGTCCACGGGCAGGGGGGTCTGGCGCGGTCGTTGTCTTCCTCTTATTGTTCCCCCCAATCAGAAACAGAGGAGGACAGGGGAGGGGCGCGGCCAGCGACGGCCCGGGCGGCTCCGGCCATCCCCGGTGGAGCTGGGACCACCGGCGAGCTCGGAGGGCCACGCCGCTTCCGTCCAGGGCCTCACACATGCCGGGAAGAGGCCAGGGCGACGGCGATAAGGAGCAACAGAGAGGGGGTGGGCGGCGGCCGGACGAGGGGCACGTGGCCATGGGGCACTCCGGTGAGGGGCGAGGTGGTGGGGAGACGCGCCAGGAGGTGGAGAAGACGATGGTGAGGTCAGGAGGAGTGGAGGAAGGCTAGGCTCGCTGGGACCGAGGAGGACCCGCCGCGGCCATGGTGGATGGAGATGGATACGGCAAGCTCCGGAGGGCGTGGGAGGCAGGGGAAGGAGCTGCGAGGAGAGGAGGAGGTCGAGGGTCCTCTTTATAGGCCCGGGGAGGTCTCGGGGACACTCTAGAGGCCTCGGCCGACCGGACAAGGAGAGGGAAGAGAGGGCTAGCGTCATGAGCAGCTCGACAGTGACTAAACGGTGATTTGATAGGTCAGGGCAGCGACTCAGGGCGACGCAGGAGGTCACGGGGGAGCTCCAGGACATGAAGAGGGCTCAAGAAACAGAGGAAACAGACGGGGACATGGGGCTCCACCTGCCAGAGCGCACCGACGTGCATGCCAGCCATGCAGTCACCGCGTGAACTGGCACACACGATGCACTCCGAGCGGCCAAATCATGTCTGAGCGATGGACTATACTACCCCGAGTGCCAAGGAAGAAACAACTAAGGGCAGGGGCAAAGAAGAGAATTGCAGATGTCTCCAAAGCAGATCAACAGCAAAGTGTTTGATATGAACTGAGAGAGATTGGCTTGGAGCTGGACTCTGATCTTTGGCATGGTGTAATCTCATGCTAAGACCACTGTGTTGGCAAAATATCAGCCCAAACGGAGGAGTCTAGAGGGTACTTGCTGTAGAAAGGGCCTAGTAGTCAGAATTGGAAAACATGAAGTAGTACTCACATAAATGATTAGATTAAGCTTAAATTTTGTGGAGATGAGTTATATAATCATATGAGACTACTGTAAAAGTTTCATACCATTTTCAAATACCAAAATGGTACTTGCTTCACAATGTAGCTCTCTGGACAGAATCTTAGGAAAATTGCAGAGGTCAAATGGCTGGATAAAATGAGTCCAAATTTGGTGGAGAGAGTTTATATGAGTAGGAGCATGTCCTGGTAAATTTTCAGCAATAATGAAGCAATATAAAATATAGTTGCTTCACCAACTCAAAATCTTACCAGAAACCAAGATTTGATGCTGAGATCACATAGATGTGTGACATGAGGCCAAACCATGAGGAGAGTGATGATTTGATCATATGAAGGACCTTGCAAAATTTCAGCTCATTTGGATTAACCTAGCTAGTACTTCCTTCACAAAGGCTTCCCTTAGACAGGAACTTTGGAAATTTGCTGAGGAAGGTTCACTAGGCAAAATTGAGTTGAATTTTGGCATGGGGCAATGATATGGATAGGAAAAGGCGTCCAAAAAGTTTAGGGTCAATTAAGCAAAGATAAATTACACTTCCTTCTCAAAAAGCCACTTAGGGCAGAATGAGAAAAGGAATATTTGTGAATTATCTTTGATGATGCAAATGAAGGGTTTTGACATATCTGTGGAAGATATGACCCAAACAATTTATGAGAATTATTTGGGAATTTTGGGAGTGACAGAAATATAGGTTGTTTCACAACCTAGGACTAAAAGGATTATTCCTTTAATAGAAAAAGGAATATTCCCAATAAAAAGAATATTGGGATGGGACTAAGATGAAAATGACTGATACGTCTCCAACGTATCTATAATTTTTGATTGTTCCATGCTGTTATATTATCATTCTTGGATGTTTTACTATCATTTTATAGCAACTTTATATCATTTTCTGGGACTAACCTATTGACATAGTGCCCAGTGCTAGTTGTTGTTTTCTGCTTGTTTTTTACTTTAGAGGAAATCAATACCAAACGGAGTCCAAATGCAGTGAAACTTTTTGGAGATTTTTTTGGACCAGAAGACATCCAGTGGGCCAAAGAAGTACCGAAGAGGGGGGCCCGAGTTGAGCACAAGACACCAGGGCGCGCCTGGAGGCCCAGGGGCGCCCTGATGGGTTGTGCCCACCTCGGAGCTCCCGCACCGCCTCTTTGCTCTATAAATACCCCAATATTCCAGAAACCCTAGCGGAGTCGACGAAAATTAATTCCATCCGCCGCAAGTTCCAGAAACCACAGATCTAATCTAGACACCATCACGGAGGGGTTCATCGTCCTCATTGGTGCCTCTCCGATGATGCGTGAGTAGTCCATTGTAGACCTACGGGTCCGTAGGCATTAGCTAGATGGCTTTCTCTCTCTCTTTTGATTCTCAATACAACGGTCTCTTGGAGATCTATTTGATGTAACTCTTTTTTGCGGTGTGTTTGTTGGGATCCGATGAACTTTGAGTTTATGATAAGATCTATGTTTTTATCCATGAAAGTTATTTGAGTCTTTTAGTCTCTTATATGCATGATTACTTATAGCCTCATATTTCTTCTTCGAATCTTTGGTTTAGTTAGGCCAACTAGATCGATTTTTCTTGCCATGGGAAGAGGTGCTTTGTGATGGGTTCGATCTTATGGTGCTTGATCCCAGTGACAGAAGGGGAACCGACACGTATGTATCGCTGCCATTAAGGATAACAAGATGGGGGTCTATTTCTACCTAAATAGATCTTGTCTACATAATGTCATCGTTCTTATTGCATTACTCCATTTTTCCATGAACTTAATACACTAGATGCATGCTGGATAGCGGTCGATGTGTGGAGTAATAGTAGTAGATGTAGGCAGGAGTCGGTCTACTAATCTTGGACGTGATGCCTATATAATGATCATTGCCTGGATATCATCATAATTATTTGAAGTTCTATCAATTGCCGAACAGTAATTTGTTTACCCACCGTATGCTATTTTTCTCGAGAGAAGCCACTAGTGAAATCTACGGCCCCGGGTCTATTTTCTCATCATATATTTTCAGATCTATTTTGCTATTTGCCTTTTTATTTATTTGCCACTTTTATTTTCAGATCTATATTTCTAAAAACCCAAAAATATTTTGTTGCACTTTATTTTATTCGCGATCTATTTATCCAATCTACTACAATTTATCTCTCGTCAACTTGCCAATTTCTGGCGCCGTTACCCGAAAGGGATTGACAACCCCTTTAACACGTCGGGTTGCAAGTATTTGTTCTTTGTGTGCAGGTGCAGTTTACGTAGTGTTGCTTGGTTCTCCTACTGGTTCGATAACCTTGGTCTCATCACTGAGGGAAATACCTACTGTTGCTGTGCTGCATCATCCCTTCCTGTTTGGGGAAATACCGACGTAGTTCAAGCAAACATCAAAAGGAATTTCTGGCGCCGTTGCCGGGGAGACATCATCAATATCTACCAGGTTCCTAATCACAAATCTCATCTCCTTGCAATTTACATTATTTTCCATTTTCCTCTCGTTTTCCTCTCCCTCACTTAACAAAAAAATTTGCCGTTTTATTCGCCCTCTTTTTCGTTCGCCGTTTTCTCGTCAGATCTATTTTTGAGTGCAATCTTGTTGCATAGTCACAATGACTCAAGAGAATACCAAGTTGTGTGATTTCTCCAATACCAACAACAATGATTTTATTAGCACTCCAATTGCTCCTCCCGCCACTAGTGTGGAGTCTTGTGATATTAATGCCGCTTTGCTGAATCTTGTTATGAAAGATCAATTTTTCGGTACTCCTAATGAGGATGCCGTGTCCCAACTTAACACATTCGAGGAATTATGCGATGTGCAAAAGAAAAAAGATGCGGACAATGATATGGTGAAGTTGAAATTATTTCCGTTTTCTTTGCGAGATCGTGCAAAAATTTGGTTTTCTTCTTTGCCTCGCAATAGTATCGATTCTTGGGATAAGTGCAAGGATGCTTTTATTACTAAATATTTTCCACCCGCGAAAATTATTTCCCTTAGGACACAAATCATGAATTTTAAGCAACTTGAGCATGAACATGTTGCGCATTCTTGGGAAAGAATGAAATTGATGCTAAGAAATTGCCCAACTCATGTGTTAAATCTTTGGATGATCACACAATTTTTTTATGCGGGATTGAATTTTGTTTCTAGAAATCTTTTAGATTCCGCCGCGGGGGGTACTTTTATGGAAATTACTTTGGGTGAAGCTACTAAATTGCTTGATAATATTATGGCAAATTATTCACAATGGCATAGCGAAAGAGCTCCTAGTAGTAAAAAGGTTAATTCTGTTGAAGAAATTTCTTCTTTGAGTGAGAAAGTTGATGCTCTTATGAAATTGGTTGCTAATAAAAATGCTCCTATTGATTTTAATGATGTGCCTTTATCTACTTTGATTGAGAAAAATAGTGATGCCATAGACGTGAATTTTATCTCGCGAAATAATTTCAATAACAATGCTTATAGAGGTAATTTTAATCCTAGGCCTTTTCCTAGTAATTCCTCTAATAATTATGGTAATTCCTATGGTAATACTTCTTATAATAATAATAGGAACACCTCTGATTTTGAGAATAATATTAAAGAATTTATCAATGCTCAAAAGAATTTTAACACTACGATGGAAGAAAAATTGAGTAAGATTGATGATTTGTCTAGAAGCGTTGATAGAATTTCTCATGATGTAGAAAATCTCAAGATGAAAATTTTTGTGCCTAAGGTTGAAGAATCAATTAAAGCTTTATATGTTTCTATGGATGAAAGTAAGAAAAGAACCACTATGCTTAGAGCTAGAAGAGAATTTTTAGAAAAAGCGTTTTCTAGTGATTGCTTTCATAAAAGTGATGAAGATCTTAAAATGATTGGTGTTTCTTCTATTGATTCTTTGTTTAGTAAAATTAAGATTGATGAAAAAGGGACGGAAGAATAGTCAACTTTAGCTAGCAGGCGTCTTGATAATTCGGAGGGTGAAAATCTTGTTGAGAAAATTGATAAAAGTGGGTTTGAAGAGGTCAAAACTTTAACTAGTGATGTGCCCACTCTTTTGGATTACAAAGACTTTAATTATGATAATTACTCTTTGATTGATTGTATTTCTTTGTTGCAATCCATGATAAATTCACCCCATGCCTATGAACAAAATAAAGCTTTTACTAAACATATTGTCGATGCTATGATGAAAGCTTTAGAAGAAAAGTTGAAATTAGAGGTTTCAATTCCTAGAAAATTACATGATAAATGGGAACCTACTATCAAAGTCAAGATCAAAAATTATGAGTGTTTTGCTTTATGTGACTTGGGTGCTAGTGTTTCTTTATGTGATGTGCTTGGTCTTACCGATATTGAAGAATGTTCCTTAAATTTGCACTTGGCGGATTCCACTATTAAAAAGCCGATGGGAAGAATTAATGATGTTCTTATTCTTGCAAATAGGAATTATGTGCCCATAGATTTTATTGTTCTTGATATTGATTGCAATCCGTCTTGTCCAATTATTCTTGATAGACCGTTTTTACGTACTATTGGTGCCGTGATTGATATGAAAGAAGGCAATATTAAATTTCAATTTCCACTAAGGAAGGGTATGTAACACTTCCCTAGAACTAAAATTAAGCCATCATATGAATCAATCATGAGGGCATCTTATGGGACAAGAACCAAAGATGACAACACTTAGATCCCTTGCATTATGCCTAGCTAAGGGCGTAAAACGATAGCGCTTGTTGGGAGGCAACCCAATGAATAAAATTAATTTTTGTATTGTTCTTTCCATTTTTGAGTGTTTGCACAATTATGCTACTGTTATCATTGTGTTTTTTGTGTTTTAATTAGTGTTTGTGCCAAGTAAAGCCTTTGGGATAGCTTTGGTGATAGTTGATTTGATCTTGTTGGAAAACAGAAACTTTTGCGTCCAGTAAAATAATTTTGAAAATTCACAGAAGCGACAAAAAATTCTGAAGTTTTTACACAAGATTGATATACAAATTGCCTCTGTTGTCCTAATTTTTAAAAAAATTTGGTTTACAAAAGTATGAGAACAATTCGTATCTTTGTAGACTGGTCTGTTTTTGACAGATTCTGTTTTCTTTGCATTGTGTGCTTATTTTGATGAATATATGGTTTTTATCGGGGGGTATGAGCCATGGTAAAGTTAGAATACAGTAGATATAATGCAAGAACAAAATTTGAATGGGTTTTCTACAGTACTTAAAGTAAAGATTGGTTTTCTTATACTAACGGATCTCACGAAGGTTTTGTTGAGTTTTGTGTGATTGAAGTTTTCAAGTTTTGGGTGAGATCGCGATGGACGAAGGAATAAGGATTAGCAAAAGGCTAAGCTTGGTGATGCCCGAGGCACCCCAAGATAATATTCAAGAAGTATCAAGCAACTAAGCTTGGGGATGCCCCCGAGTGGCATCCCCTCTTTCTTCTAACGACCATCGGTATTTTACTTGGAACTATATTTTTATTCGTCAAATATTATGAGTTTTGCTTGGAGCATCTTGTATGATATGAGTCTTTGCTTGTTTTGCTTTTTATTTTAAGTCTTGAATCCTTGCTGGACACACCTTTTTGAGAGAGCCAAAAATCATGCTATGCTTGCTCCTATGCTTCACTTAAATTTTTAGAGCCTTGGAATTGCTCTAGTGCTTCACTTTTATCTTTTTGAGCACGGTGTGCTTTATTAATTTTGAAGAAATTCTCTCTTGCTTCACTTAGATTAATTTGAGAGAAAGAAATATGATGCTCATGTTCTTCACTTATATTGGTTTGAGCTTATTAAAAGCAACATATGAACTTAGTTCCAAAGTGATAGATATCCAAGGAGGATATAATAAAAACTTTCATGAATATCATTGGACAAAATAAACTTGATTCTTTGTAATAGTTCTGAGATATGATGATAGTGATATGTGAGTCATGTTGATGAGTAATTATGCTTTAGTAAGAATATTGGTGTTAAGGTTTGTGATTCCCTATGCAAGCACGAAAGTCAATAGTTATGCAATGAAATTACATCCTACTTGTGGTGCATTATTCGGTGTTAGTTATGCTTAATGCTCGCTTATGAGATTTTTCGTTTCTTGGTTGGATGCTTCTCAATCTTTTGCCAGTCTTCATTTGCACTAAGTATGATCACTGCTTGTGCATCCCAAATCCTTTTGTAGCGACCCGACCTCAAACGGTCAAGCCTCTGTGTATCTGTGCCATCTTGGATTAGTATGCTGGCACACATAGTACATCAATGTATATATCAAAGTGCAATCACATGTATAAATAACATAAAACTGATATATACCTCATAATTGTCAGCGGAAACAAATAGTCGGGTGTGGAGTCCCATCAACGCCATCGGTAGGTTGAGTGTAGACCGTAACCCTGTACCGTACTCTTACTCGTCGGAAGAAAGTATCTGCAACATGATACGTTGCAGCCGTGTAGGTCAGTACATTGAATGTACCGGCAAGATCACAACATGAGAAAACAGATGATAAAACTATACTATATGCAAATTGGCTTTGTGGCTCTGTGTCTGAGTTTTGTTTTGCGTAAAAGCTGGTTTTATTTTCCCTACATCAAAGGAATATCAAGAGTCTGTACTACAGAGTTTTCTATCATGACATGGTTACGCCAACCGCTATCTCATTGCCCAAATCATCATAAGTTACCCACAATTAAGTTATCAGTCTGGTGTTGAGAGTTCCGAGATAGATCCAAGTCCAGAGGATCAAATTGTCCGTAACCGTGGACACGGCTAATCGATTAGGTTTAAACCCTCTGCAGAGGTTTGTACACTTTACCCGCAAGATTCGATCCCTCTTTTTACGTTCTCGCACTTCAGGGTGTTTGAGAGCAAGACGACCGAAACATGGTCTTCCGAAGAGTTCCCCTGACCACTGTCCGGTGCTCATACAATCCTACCGTAGTTCTACATCTGCTAGCACCGTCCCAGCCAGAGTCACAACTAAGGTCAACCAAGCCAGAGCCCATAGTGACTTGCGGTTGCACAGGTAAGCTTCCGGGCATGAAGTATTCTTCCATCTCTTTGAGTCTGGGTGAAGCTTTCCGCAAGATGTCATGGCGCTTCTCCATGCATCCCGGCCATCCATTGGTTTCTCCAGGTTGCCCGTCAACTGTCCTTCACCCAGCAGTGTGTATTGAATTCTTGTCTCGAATCTTGAAGTCTTGAGGCCTCGAAGGTGCAGTCCTTGCAAATTCCAGCATGGATTTGTCATCATTGACGTAGAGTCCTCCATTCTCACACAACTCCCGAACACTCGTACCAACCCCGTCTACTATAGCGTAGCATTTAAACTACATAATGTCCCGTGCTTGGTAATCAGGGAGATGGGTTCCTACCTCATGCATTCTACTCAACTACAAGAATTCAATATCACTACTGGAGGGATTATGAATGGTGACACTAAATGCAATAAAAACATAGGTATGAAAAGCATGGTAAAAGTGAACTTGCCTGGTAAGTTGATGAAGATAATAACGCTCTCAGAATAATGACTTGGTAGAACTATTCGTCACTCCGTTGAAAATCTATATTAAACAGACATAGTGTACACATAAGCAAGCATTCTAACAAGCAATTCTAGCAATCATAATAACAATTTCAACAAGGAAAACTCAATAATAAACTTAAATAAAATCCAAAGAACTTCAACAGAAACACTAAAGAAAAACTCTCTGACTTCACAACTACGAAATAGCTTGTGCCCTAAATAAAATCTTAACAGCAAATAAAATTTTAACAAATAAGTTAACAGAAAATAAAATAAAATTTTATCAAAATAACAGAAAGTATTTTTCATAAAGTTTTATTTGCAAAAAGAAACAAACAAAAAGCTTTTTAGAACTCTAACTATGACCTATACAGTTTTTATACAAAACTAACAAAATAATTTTTTTTAAATTAAGAATAAAATTGTCTACTTTAAATAACGAAACAATACTAAATTTTTCAAAAGTGACAAAAAGAAATAATTTTAAAAACAATTAAAACTATAAAGAAAAGACTAAAACAAACTAGAACTAAAACAGTACTGTTTTGCCTAAAACCCTAAATTAAAATAAACTAAAAATTACCAAATATATGCTACTGGATAGACAAAACAATAAAAAAATAGTAGCAAAAAAATCAATCAAAAATATTTTATAAAACTGAAACTAGAGCCAAAACAATGTTTGAAGCATATTTGAAACAATACAAATTTAAACTACTCAAATTTGAAAACTAAGTACACAAACAGAAACTTAAAGAAATTTTGAATCTAATGCAAAAAGAATCACTCAATTTGGATTAAAAACCTAAAAGATATAAGCAATCTAAAATTGAAACTATTTCTGAAATTAAAAAACAGAAACGAAAAAAAACAAAAAAAAACAAACGGCAGGTGCTACGCGACCTATTGCTACTGGGCCAGAAGATGGGCGTTCGGTAACTAAACTGCGCCCGGCCGATGCTTAACAAAACCACACGTGCTAGTAAAAGAAAACCGACCGGCTAAACCGATTAGATCTAAACCGTAAATAAACCGAAGCTAAACCGATCTAGTAAAAAAAACCTAACCGTTCACTGCGATCTAATCTACAACGTCGAAGGGAGATCGGACGGTCGAGGGCTTACAGCGGCGGTGGAAGAGCTCCGGCGAGGTTGTCGTCGGCGGTGGTGGCTCGGGGATGATGCAGGCGAGGCCTCCGGTGGTCCTCGGCGACGGGGAAGATGCCCAGGCGATGCGGAAGACAACGGCGATGATGATGGTGGTCGACGGTGAGCTCGAGGACGGCCGATTGGAGCGGGGCGAGCACGACGGCGGCGGATGGCGCCGGTGATCAACGGCGACGGCACACGGGTGGTTCTAAGGCTCACGCGAGTGGTTGGGAAGGTGTAGCCAAGGGAGGGAAGCGCGTTGGTGGTCTCAGTGGAGCTCGGGGAGCACTACGACGACAGCAAGGGCAAAAAATGGCGCAGTGGCGGAGGCGAACTCCGGCGAGGGATTGCGGCGAGGTATGCGGTTCTCGGAGGGGCCTTTGGGGCGGAATCGATTGAGGAGGAGGAGTATATATAGGGGGAGTCGACTTGGAGAAGGGGGTGAAGGGAGATTCGCGATCCCGAGGATCGCGGGATACGGCGGCGGCGGCGATGAGCGTGGCTTGCGGAGGGGGAAGAAGACGGGCGGGGTCCACCGGTCAGTGGCACGGGGAGGTGAGCGAGGGGGACGGGCGATCGACCCGAAGAGGTTTCGGGCGCGGGGCGCCTTGCTGGGCCGGCGGCTGGCTGTCGGCTGGGCCGCAGTGATGGAGAGAGAGAGAAGGAGAGGTGGGCTGCGCCGGGTTTCCTAATTTAAGACATTTTCCCTTTTTTTTAAACAGAGAACATAAACAAAAGAAACAGAAATAATAAAAACATTATATAGGCATATAATATATCAAAATATTCAGAAAAATAAATCCTAAAACATGAACATATTTTCAGAGGCAGCAAAAATCTACAAAAAATTAAATAAGGCAAACAGTGCTACTGGTGCAATAAAACCCAATAAATATCATTTTTAACAAACCAAAATGATTTCAAATTCATTTTTCTCCAATTTTCTATTGTAGGGAATCATTTTACCCTATTTTCCATATATTTTATTTTTGGAGAAAAATAATTTGAATAAAAGCCAAATAACACTAAATTGAAAGTGGATTTCAGAATACCTTCAAAGGGACTTTCAATTTGATTCTTTTAAACTTCCAACTCATATTTCATACAATTTGAAGAAGTCATTTTATCTTCTCTCATGAAAATCATTGAGTTGCATAAAGTTTCCGAATTTGAAATATTCCAAATGGAATTCAAATCTTTTCAAAACCCTTTTCATTTATTTAAATGGAAGAAGTCATATCATCTTCACTCTAGGGTTTTTGTGATGAAATGAGTTTGAATTCATGGAGATCATAAATGCAAGGTGTAAGTTTGGGAAAGTCATTTCATTCCCTCTCATTCAACTTTCAAAAAGTTTCAAATTTCACTCAATTTCACACAATCAGTCACACAACAATCAAACGAACAAGCATAAATATTTTAATTATTATAACATTCCAAAATTTAGAATTTTGGGATGTTACAAACCTACCACACTTAAATTGAATCTCATCCTTGAGATTCGAAGAGGCTAGCAAGAAAGGTTAGGGTCTGGGGGTCTTCCGGCAAATCCATTGATCGGAATGGTCTAGTGTGCTACCACACTTAAAAGCAGGGTTATGTTTCCGACAAAACTCATGTACTCCATCCGTTTGGGTTGACGGTGTCGGTCCTCTCATATTCTCTGGAATAACTCCTTCACTGAGGCTCTCCTGGTAGGGGCATAATCTTTTCCTCAAACACGTGTCCTTTCATCCTGGTGAGGTTCTTCTGAGACTGGGTCTTCTTAGCTGGCAGGTCTGTCGCCAATACTAAACATCTATCGAAATATCTCATGGTGGTCAACAAATTTCTGGTTTCTCTTGCAGGAAAACGGGTCTGGGCAGAATCTCACCGTATAACCTACGTTTGGCAGCGGTTGCCTGTACATGGATCATTCGTCCTACCATTCTATGGTTTAAACAAGGTTTTGGTATCGTCGTCTCTCTACTATGGGTAAGTCACTCAGATTTACCATTCCAAATAGCAAGAGCGAATGATAAGAGTAAGTCGGTATGGTGATCAATCCATTCCGCACCCAGATCATTACCCTGTATAAGGTTTAGCGAATCTCGTATTTCTAACACTCGGGCAGTCTCACAAGCATTGCAGAATTTCTCTTGTCCTCGAACTAGGTTCGGGTAAACCATTGTTTCTGCAAGCTGAATGAAACATCTATCATTACTTCACAACTCTCACGTTTTCGTATCATCCTAAGAAACGTTTGCTGATTAAATCAGAGCTTCTTCCAATATTTCTTCTTCCAGGTGGGGGGGGGGGGGGGGTACTCGAGCCTTTATTAATCCTGGGGCCTTGGGGTATGGGTCCACTTCAATACTTGCACAACTTTAACTTATTCTGGGAGTTACAATTGTTCCATATTCCAACATTACCTCTCCTTTAAATCCAATAGTACTCCATTTCTTCATAACTATCGTATCAAAAGCAAAACTCCAACTTTTTTTTGTCCAAACTCCAGTCTGTGGAATATAATTATCCTTTCCATTGGTCAGGTGTTCCCACAGTGTACTACCACCCTTAAAATGTAATACACAAATCCATCTGTAGACCATATTTCTCATATCCTTGAAAATGGTCAACATCTGTGTTTTTAGAGTAACAACTCAAAAAAAAATCCACGTATGAAATCATGACACATTAACTTTATTGATTTCATGAATTCATTACAATCTTTGAGCATCCATTACATAACTCAACTCATTGTACTCATGAAAGTAAATTGCTTCCTACTACACTTATTACCAATATCAAAATTCCAACTACTCAGCTCCAGCTTTCATCTTGTCGGGACATTTAGTAGCATAATGTCCTGCTTCCTTGCAGCGAAAACAGATGACTTCTGACAAGTCTTTGGGCTTCTTGGGGATCGTGTCTGCTCTTTGGGTTCTTGGCTTCTTCTCTGGACGTAATGACCTAAATCCTTGCACCGGTAACAAGTGATATTACTCAGGTCCTTCTCCGCAGAAATTGGGTTGTTCTGGGGATGCCTTTGTCTTCTCTTCTTGGGCCTCTCCGTAATTATCAGAGCTTCTATTTCCTGAGGGTCAAACTTTACTTCTGTTGTCTGGAAGTCTCCGAGATACTCTTGGCTTTCCTTCGGGCAATACTGTGAGAAATGTCCTTCTTCTCCACATGAATAGCAAGCCTGGGCGAAAAATATGTTTAGGCCTTCACCATCAGGGTCTTCAACAGCTTCCTTCATCATAGGTGCTTCTAAACTTTCCATGAGGGCTTCTTTCTGCTGATTGATAACTTCTTGTACCTTGGGGTAAAGGTGACACTGAGCAGGGTAGTGCGTAGTTCCTTCACACAGGAAACAAGTAACCTGCCCAGTCGGGCATTCTTTGGCTGAGTGATTTTCCTCACAATGAGGGCATCCATTCTTGTGTTCTTCATGGGTGTGTCCTATTTCTCCGCAAATCTTGCAGGCACAAGGTTTCTTCATCAGGTTATCACAGTGCTTCCGGATGAGACGTGATCTCAACAGATTCTTCTTGAATTCCTCCCAGGTTTTTGCTCCGTTGCATCCTTGTATGGCTTGATGCATTTTCCACCAGGTTGCAGCACTCCTGGTAAAATACTGAAGAGCATATTGAACCTCATACTTTCTTGCAATCAAATTTTTCCCGAATTGATCCTCCATGTTTTTAATCCATAGCTCTGCCTCCAACTTAGGCATCGGTCCAGAGAATACCAGTCCAACTTCATTCATCATCTATGGGTCCAAGGGTTTTGGGATGAGATACGAGAGAAGAATGGAGGGATATACACACAATACAAACAAAAGTTTTAAAGAAACGGGTTTTATTTTGTGGCTATCGGAAAAACATCAAACAAATGACAGCTCACAATCGTCGCAATCTAACGTAAGTAAATAACAGGGGTTTGGTCTTCTAAAGGTCAAATAAATCTTCAGAGTCTTCAATTTCTTTGAGTCTTCAGAGTCTTCAGAGTCTTCAACAGTTGTAGCTTCTTTCTCCGAAATGTATGGTGAAATACTCTTTACTCTGAAGTGGCCATCAGTTGTCCGATATCTTGTTCTTCTTGGAGCGGCTTCAGTTGATCCTTCGTGTGGTCAGATGGGTAAAGGGTATATTCTAACTATTTGTGGTAAGAGGGAGTTTGTGGTAAAATCAGAAAAGATGAGAAGTAAGGGTCTTTTTAAAAACAAAGTTTTAGAAATATCCTGTCCTAGGGCTTTCCGATTTCTAGGGTCACGTCCTACAGTCAACATGTGCTCTGATACCATATCTGTAGCGACCCGACCTCAAACGGTCAAGCCTCTGTGTATCTGTGCCATCCCTGGATCAGTATGCTGGCACACACAGTACATCAATGTATATATCAAAGTGCAATCACATGTAGAAATAACGTAAAATTGATATATACCTCATAATTGTCAGCGGAAACAAATAGTCGGGTGTGGAGTCCCATCAACGCCATCGGCAGGTTGAGTGTAGACCGTAACCCTGTACCGTACTCTTACTCGTCGGAAGAATGTATCTGCAATATGATACGTTGCAGCCGTGTAGGTCAGTACATTGAATGTACCGGCAAGATCACAACATGAGAAAACAGATGTTAAAACTATACTATATGCTAATTGGCTTTGTGGCTCTCTGTCTGAGTTTTGTTTTGCGTAAAAGCTAGTTTTATTTTCCCTACATCAAAGGAATATTAGGAGTCTGTACTACAAAGTTTTCTATCATGACATGGTTTCGCCAACCGCTGTCTCATTGCCCAAATCATCATAAGTTGCCCACAATTAAGTTATCAGTCTGGTGTTGAGAGTTCCGAGATAGATCCAAGTCCAGAGGCTCAAATTGTCCGTAACCGGGGACACGGCTAATCGATTAGGTTTAAACCCACTGCAGAGGTTTGTACACTTTACCCGCAAGATTCGATCCCTCTTTTTACGTTCTCGCACTTCAGGGTGTTTGAGAACAAGACGACCGAAACATGGTCTTCCGAAGTGTTCCCCTGACCACTGTCCGGTGCTCATCCAATCCTACCGTAGTTCTACATCTGCTAGCACCGTCCTAGCCAGAGTCACAACTAAGGTCAACCAAGCCAGAGCCCATAGTGACTTGCGGTTGCACAAGTAAGCTTCCGGGCATGAAGTATTCTTCCGTCTCTTTGTGTCTGGGTGAAGCTTTCCGCAAGATGTCATGGCGCTTCTCCATGCATCCCGGCCATCCACTGGTTTCTCCAGGGTGCCCGTCAACCGTCGTTCACCCAGTAGTGTGTATTGAATTCTTGTCTCGAGTCTTGAAATCTTGAGGCCTCGAAGGTGCAGTCCTTGCAGATTCCAGCATGGAGTTGTCGTCATTGACGTAGAGTCCTCCATTCTCACACCACTCCCGAACACTCGTACCAACCCCGTCTACTATAGCGTAGCATTTAAACTACATAACGTCCCGGGCTTGGTAATCAGGGAGATGGGTTCCTACCTCATGCATTCTACTCAACTACAAGAATTCAATATCACTACTGGAGGGATTATGAATGGTGACACTAAATGCAATAAAAACATAGGTATGAAAAGCATGGTCAAAGTGAACTTGCCTGGTAAGTTGATGAAGATAATAACGCTCTCAGAATAATGACTTGGTAGAACTATTCGTCACTCCGTTGAAAATCTATATTAAACAGACATAGTGTACACATAAGCAAGCATTCTAACAAGCAATTCTAGCAATCATAATAACAATTTCAACAAGGAAAACTCAATAATAAACTTAAATAAAACCAAAGAACTTCAACAGAAACACTAAAGAAAAACTCTCTGACTTCACAACTACGAAATAGCTTGTGCCCTAAATAAAATCTTAACAGCAATAAAATTTTAACAAATAAGTTAACAGAAAATAAAATAAAATTTTATCATAATAACAGAAAGTATTTTTCATAAAGTTTTATTTGCAAAAAGAAACAAACAAAAAGCTTTTATGAAACTCTAACTATGACCTATACAAGTTTTTATACAAAACTAACAAAATATTTTTTTAATATAAGAATAAATTGTCTACTGTTAAATAACAGAAGCAATACTAAATTTCAAAAGTGACAAAAACAAATAATTTAAAAACAATTAAATATAAAGAAAAGACTAAAACAAAACTAGAACTATAATAAAGTAATGTTTTTCCTAAAAACCTAAATTAAAATAAACTAAAAATTACCAAATATATGCTACTGGATAGACAAAACAATAACAAAATATTAGCAAAAAGAATCAATCAAAAATATTTTATAAAACTCAAACCAAAGCCAAAACAATGTTTGAAGCATATTTGAAACAATACAAATTTAAACTACTCAAATTTGAAAACTAAGTGCACAAACAGAAACTTAAAGAAATTTTGAATCTAATGCAAAAAGAATCACTCAATTTGGATTAAAAACCTAAAAGATATAAGCAATCTAAAATTGAAACTATTTCTGAAATTAAAAAACCGAAACGAAAATAAACAAAAAAAACAAACGGCAGGTGCTACGCGGCCTATTGCTACTAGGCCAGAAGATGGGCGTTCGGTAACTAAACTGCGCCCGGCCGATGCTTAACAAAACCACACGTGCTAGTAAAAGAAAACCGACCGGCTAAACCGATTAGATCTAAACCGTAAATAAACCGAAGCTAAACCGATCTAGTAAAAAAAACCTAACCGTTCACTGCGATCTAATCTACAACGTCGAAGGGAGAACGGACGGTCGAGGGCTTACCGCGGCGGTGGAAGAGCTCCGGCGAGGTCGTCGTCGGCGGTGGTGGCTCGGGGATGACGCAGGCGAGGCCTCCGATGGTCCTCGGCGACGGGGAAGACGCCCAGGTGATGCGGAAGACAACGGCGATGATGATGGTGGTCGACGGTGAGCTCGAGGACGGCGGATTGGAGCGGGGCGAGCTCGACGGCGGCGGATGGCGCCGGTGATCAACGGCGACGGCACACGGGTGGTTCTGAGGCTCAGGCGAGTGGTTGGGAAGGTGTAGCCAAGGGAGGGAAGCGCGTTGGTGGTCTCAGTGGAGCTCGGGGAGCACTACGACTATGGCGAGGGCAAAAAATGGCGCGGTGGCGGAGGTAAACTCCGGCGAGGGATTGCGGCGAGGTATGCGGTTCTCGGAGGGGGCTTTGGGGCGGAATCGATCGAGAAGGAGGAGTATATATAGGGGGAGTCGACTTGGAGAAGGGGGCGAAGGGAGATTCGCGATCCCGAGGATCGCGGGATACGGCGGCGGCGGCGGCGGCGATGAGCGTGGCTTGCGGAGGGGGAAGAAGACGGGCGGGGTCCACCGGTCAGTGGCACGGGGAGGTGAGCGAGGGGGACGGGCGATCGACCCGAAGAGGTTTCGGGCGCGCGGCGCCTTGCTGGGCCGGCGGCTGGCTGTCGGCTGGGCCGCAGTGATGGAGAGAGAGAGAAGGAGAGGTGGGCCGTGCCGGGTTTCCTAATTTAAGACATTTCCCTTTTTTTAAACAGAGAACATAAACAAAAGAAACAGAAGTAATAAAAACATTATATAGGCATATAATATATCAAAATATTCAGGAAAATAAATCCTAAAACATGAACATATTTTCTGAGGCAGCAAAAGCTACAAAAATTTAAATAAGGCAAACAGTGCTACTGGTGCAATAAAACCCAATAAAAATCATTTTTAACATACCAAAATGATTTCAAATTCATTTTTCTCCAATTTTCTATTGTAGGGAATCATTTTACCCTATTTTCCATATATTTTATTTTTGGAGAAAAATAATTTGAATAAAAGCCAAATAACTCTAAATTGAAAGTGGATTTCAGAATACCTTCAAAGGGACTTTCAATTTGATTCTTTTAAACTTCCAACTCATATTTCATACAATTTGAAGAAGTCATTTTATCTTCTCTCATGAAAATCATTGAGTTGCATAAAGTTTCCGAATTTGAAATATTCCAAACGGAATTCAAATCTTTTCAAAACCCTTTTCATTTATTTAAATGGAAGAAGTTATATCATCTTCACTCTAGGTTTTTGTGATGAAATGAGTTTGAATTCATGGAGATCATAAATGCAAGGTGTAAGTTTGGGAAAGTCATTTCATTCCCTCTCATTCAACTTTCAAAAAGTTTCAAATTTCACTCAATTTCACACAATCAGTCACACAACAATCAAACAAACAAGCATAAATATTTTAATTATTATAACATTCCAAAATTTAGAATTTTGGGATGTTACACCTTTAAACCAGTTTTTGCCATATGAGTCCACCATACCTACCTATATGCGGTATTTCCGTGCCATTCTAAGCAAATTTGTATGTGCCATCTCTAATTTTCAAAATAAATTTCTCTTTTGTGTGCTTGTACCGCTCATGAACCGGTAGGTGGTGGCTAATATATTTCCATGCTAGATGTGTTTTTCTCAAGATGAGTGTTTATTCACTTGTCATTGCACGAGAGTACGGCAAAGGTATTAGGGATGCCCAGTCCCGAATTGAAAAATGAATTTACTTTATGTTGTCAAATAATAAATTCCTTGGAAAGTGTTGGTATGGAGGGCACCCGTGGATACGGCTAGCCATGGAAAGTGAAAGTATGGTGGAAAAAAGGAATAAACTTTATTTTCTGTTTGGGAACCGCCTATGATATATCTAGCATGGAAAGTATTGGGAACTACTCGATCGTTCTCGTTGACAGGAAAAGCATGCCTCCCAAAATGTTTTTATCTCTATCTTTTTTGCTTTGAGCTAAGGCACCTCTACAAATCCCTACTTCCCTCCGCGAAGGGCCTTTTTATTTACTTTATGCAATTTTTATTTCTACTTGAGTCTCCATCTTCTCTTATAAAGCACCAACTAAGGGGCACTATGATCGTACTTGAGCATTGGGTGTAGCTAATATGCGAGTGTGTTTCATGAATGGATCAATGATTGAGCATAATGTGCTAGGGATAACTTGCTTTAGTGTTGATATTTTGAAAGACATGGTTGCTTGTTGATATGCTTGAGTATTAAAGTCCTCATGTCAAAACTAGACTATTGCTTTGAACCATATAAAAGTCCAAATGTCCGTGCTACAAAGAAAAGAATATGTGATGAACATGTTAGGCAGCATTCCACATCAAAAAATCTGTTTTTATCATTTACCTACTTGAGGACGAGCAGGAATTAAGCTTGGGGATGCTGATACGTCTCCAACGTATCTATAATTTTTTATTGTTCCATGCTGTTATATTATCATTCTTGGATGTTTTACAATCATTTTATAGCAACTTTATATCATTTTTTGGGACTAACCTATTGACATAGTGCCCAGTGCCAGTTGCTGTTTTCTGCTTGTTTTTTACTTCACAGGAAATCGATACCAAACGGAGTCCAAACGCAGCAAAACTTTTTGGAGATTTTTTTGGACCAGAAGACATCCTGTGGGCCAAAGAAGTACCGAAGAGGGGGCCCGAGGTGAGCACAAGACACCAGGGCGTGCCTGGAGGCCCAGGATCGCCCTGATGGGTTGTGCCCACCTTGGTGGCCTCCCGCACCGCCTCTTTGCTCTATAAATACCCCAATATTCCAGAAACCCTAGGGGAGTCGACGAAAATCAATTCCAGCAGCCGCAAGTTCCAGAAACCACATATCCAATCTAGACACCATCACGGAGGGGTTCATCATCCTCATTGGTGCCTCTCTGATGATGCGTGAGTAGTCCATTGTAGACCTACGGGTCCGTAGGCAGTAGCTAGATGGCTTTCTCTCTCTCTCTTGATTCTCAATACAACGGTCTCTTGGAGATCTATTTGATGTAACTCTTTTTTGCGGTGTGTTTGTTGGGATCCGATGAACTTTGAGTTTATGATCAGATCTATGTTTTTATCCATGAAAGTTATTTGAGTCTTTTGATCTCTTATATGCATGATTAATTATAGCCTCGTATTTCTTCTTCGAATCTTTGGTTTAGTTAGGCCAACTAGATCGATTTTTCTTGCCATGGGAAGAGGTGCTTTGTGATGGGTTCGATCTTACGGTGCTTGATCCCAGTGATAGAAGGGGAACCGACACGTATGTATCGTTGCCATTAAGGATAACAAGATGGGGTCTATTTCTACATAAACAGATCTTGTCTACATCATGTCATCATTCTAATTGCATTACACCGTTTTTCCATGAACTTAATACACTAGATACATGCTGTATAGGGGTCGATGTGTGGAGTAATAGTAGTAGATGCAGGCAGGAGTCGGTCTACTAATCTTGGACGTGATGCCTATATAATGATCATTGCCTGGATATCGTCATAATTATTTGAAGTTCTATCAATTGCCCAACAGTAATTTGTTTACCCACCGTATGCTATTTTTCTCGAGAGAAGCCACTAGTGAAATCTACGGCCCCCGGGTCTATTCTCTCATCATATATTTTCAGATCTATTTTTCTATTTGCCTTTTTATTTATTTGCCACTTTTATTTTCAGATCTATATTTCTAAAAACCCAAAAATATTTTGTTGCACTTTATTTTATTCGCGATCTATTTATCCAATCTACTACAATTTATCTCCCGTCAACTTGCCAATTTCTGGCGCCGTTACCCGAAAGGGATTGACAACCCCTTTAACACGTCGGGTTGCAAGTATTTGTTCTTTGTGTGCAGGTGATGTTTACGTAGTGTTGCTTGGTTCTCCTACTGGTTCGATAACCTTGGTCTCATCTCTGAGGGAAATACCTACCGTTGTTGTGCTGCATCATCCCTTCCTCTTTGGGGAAATACCGACGTAGTTCAAGCAAACATCAATGACATGACCTCGGGGTGGTTTTGAGGATGACAAGCCACTTGGGAGCCTGAGAAGAGATGCTCTTCCCAGGTTTCAGGACCACACAGCCACAAAAAAGCAATTCAAATCAAAAATTTAAATAAATCCAAAAGAAAACGAAAGGGCTAAAAATCAGGGTGTGACAAACCTTCCCCCTTAAAGAAATCTCGTCCTCGAGATTTGGTTGCTCGGGGAACAAGTATGAATATTCTGACTTAAGTAAACCATTTCCAACTCAGGTATCCTTTTTCCTTTACTAGGAAATATGCCCGTGCGTTGCAACAGGAGAAAAATATATAGCACTTCCTAGAACAAAGCTTGTTTAACAATCATTCAAAACAAAAATGATCATACTGATGAACTTAGAATAAATGATCAAGTACCTTATTGAGTTCTAAACAGAAGAAAGCTCCATGGCATACAATGTTTGGGAGTTTGTATGTGTATATTTTGGTCTTCTGACTGATGAGTAGTATCCGAAGTTCGCTTTGCTTTGTCAGCCAGTTTTTCCTCTTCTCCCTTAGAGCCCTTTATAGATTCTTGTTGGAATCTTGATACAACATCAAAAATTGCTATTGTCGGTCAAAAGAAAATAAACAAAAGAATAAAATTAGTTGTACAATTAAAACCATGTTGGGTTAGTGACCGACCTACTATCAATTGCTTCGGTGATGTTCTTGTATTCGAGGTCGAGGGCCACCAACTCACCACAGACCGAGGTTATCTGACCAGACACCTTGCCATTCGCCACACGCAGTCACCTATATCTGGTGAAAACACATTAATTGGAATTCATCCAAAATGAACATCAATATTTTACCTACATGCACATTTATGCTTGCAAGCATGTTCGGTAACTGAAGATGTTAGTATTACACGGCGATATTAAATGCAACCAAAAAGAATTTAGTCATGTTTAACATAATTTTTGGCACATAAGTCAGTATGAAACATGAGATTTAACATTACACTAATATGCAGTTTATTATCTCCATTTATTCCCATAAAAGAGATGTATTGTGTTGAACTGCAGATTCAACTCACTTATAGGACATTCGTTTTCATGTCATTTTGAATGCATAACAAATTGACCGAATTGACACTACACTTAGAAAATAAATCAAATCAAGGAAAACATGCAAGCTTTTTTATGATAAAAAGGTGTAAGATAGGGGTACCGGTCATTGCACACGTGCACTTGAAGGCACCTCATAGTCATCTCTTTCAAGTGAACATTATCTCGCATTCGAGAAGAAGAAACAAGACGTTGTAGGAGTTAATGAAACATGTTTAGTCTGCATGGTAAAAGGGAAGCAAGCCGCGATCCACATTTATAGCAGCCAAGTAAGTTACTTACCAGAACTGGACATTCTATGCAACACTCCCATCTGCATTTTGCCAGAATAACACAGTATACTTGAAAATCATTCACATGATCTGGAAGATAAAACTGAAGCAAATACAAAAAGGAAATAATGTGCACATGGTTTAAGAATAGACGGACCTCTCAATAATAATAGACTGGAGATAATAGACCGATCTAGCTGGTCGCTTGCTAATTGGTACAATAAGATGGCGTAGAATCCCTTCATGGACAGTATGCTGACAAGAGAACCATGCACCTGCACGTAATAGCTAGTAATTATGATCTCTGATGAACGTGCTTAACCGCTGCATGCAGCTGAAGCTTAACCAATGGCATGCCGCCATCCATACGCCGAACAAAACTAGGCAGTCAGGCACAACACCACGTCCACGGGGATCACGGCCATGGCGTGGCGCCGCAACCACGAGCGCCTCCAGGAGGACCGTCTTGGCCTCATCCGTGGCGCGCTTTCCTCCAGCAGTCCAGCTGCGCCTTCTCATCTTTCTTGTCCGTGGACGCAATACTCGCTCCAGGCATGAACCATCGCCTGGCAGTACCATTGCGTTTGCAGTGGCGGAGCAGCTCAACCTCATCGCAGCGTTCGCCCGAACTGCCGCACGACGCAGGACACGGTTTCATCGCGGAGACGCCTCCTGGGTGTGGCAATGCATGCGTCGCGGGCGCACTCCAGGAACCGGACGACCTCAACGCTGCCCGGTGTAGGCTCCCCGAGGACCCCGACATCGAGGTACATGCGGCTGTCGTCGGCTGCAAGGAACACGACGTACGCCGAACCGTCATAGGTGTGATGGTGCCATCGTTGGTGCCCCAACGCGTGGTTGAGGCAGAGCACCACCAGCGCATGGCCTGCCGCTGTCGCCCTCGTGCTCTGCCGCCACCAAACGATGCTGCCCCATGGCTTGAAAGTTGATGGTGTGGTTTGGATCAAAGACAAATTAACTCATGGATTTCCTTGTTCTTCTTCGATATGTAAAAGAGATCTTCTCCAAGTTGTAGATGAATTAGGATTGGAATTTTTTTCTTTAGGAAGAAAGGATGAAGCGAAGGGAAGAGATAGAGGAGGCAGCGTAGGAAGAGCCCAATGTAGGAACATGACCGCCAAGTTTGTTTCATTAGCCCAAAATAAGCCCAATGAACTAATCGTTTTAGTTAATCGATGGCACAAAGGGCGCGGTGGACGGACGAAAAACGGACCAAATTATGGTGGTAAGAAGAAATAGCCCCTTTATTAGTAGGTATAGATATTATGTTCCCATGAAATTTCATCTGAGTGACTGCCTAACTCTGAGGTGGTTTGCTTCACTGTCTTCATATGCTGACAGGCCTTACCTCATATGTTACTTTGACTCCCATTTCTTTTATATCTGCCGGCTTAACTGGGGTGCGATAGATTATCGTGACTGAGATATATGCCCTTTTCACAAGTCCGTGAGTTGTTTCTGATGGATGTGTCATACTGACCACATTCCATGGAGTCGTGAACCAACTTTCTCGGTGGTCACCCAATAACTTACTCTTTGCATTGGGTTGCTCAAATAGCTGCATGTCCCTCCGGGTTCAACACAGTGTTGTGAATCATACTATTCTCCTGGCGGAATCTGACTTCTTGCAAGGATTCCTGAATCATGTTAACTAGCTCCACTGTCTTGAGTATCAAATCCGTACCAAAGATTTGACTGTCGTCTATCGTGACCCGCATAAATGGGTATGGCCTTATAATCGATAGTATCCACGAACTTGACTGGCAATGGTTCTGGCAGAAGAATCTTGTTCATGGCAGACTATACTTTAACTGATTCCCATATGTGAGGGCACATGCTTCGAGAATATGGTCAACATTCTGATTACTCATCCTGTCGGTATATCCATGTGAATCATGCAACAATTATCATACCTGTATTGCCTGTCTTGCTCCATCATTAATCGTTTCTTTGTCTGGATCCTTTGCTGGAAGGAGCTTAGCCATATATATATATTCTTTGTGGAGAAAAGTCCACATTTCAACCCCGAACTAACCACCCGGATTGATTTACAACCCTGAACTACGAAACCGGCCGAAATACACCCCCAACTAACCACGAGGTTCAAAACTCAACCCTGCTCTCACTGTTCACCGGAGACCTGGTTGACCGGTTTTTGACCCGTTGACTGGGTGAACAGTAATTCAAAAAACCCAAAAATGAAAAACATAAAAAATTAAAATAAAAAGTTGAAAAAATATTTCCTTTCGTTTTTTTCACCTGTTAGAACTTTTTTGTTTTTCTCACGAGATGAACAGTTGTAACACCCCCTGTCATTAGCTACAGTAATCACTTTTGATAATGACAAGTCAGCATGTTTAATAGTGCATAATCATCATTAGCATCATATTGCATTTCAACTCCTAACTCAAGTTCAAATTTAAATAAAAGTGAAAAATAAAAGTTGTTCAAGATAGAAACTAAAATGTTCAATAAATAGCAAATATTGCAGAGACTATTCTAAAATTGAAACCAACAATTAATAAATTAATTAGGTGGCACTAACATTACCAAAACAGCAAGGATTAATACATTTTATTCATTATAAAAATTTGTGTGAACTCAAGTTAACTCCAAACTAATTTTTGGTAGTAGTAGAGGATGCTTAGTATTTATGGGAACAATTCCCATGTTTTACAAAATTCAATTTGAGGCCTAACTATTTACTAAACAGGAGTTAGGAATAAATAAAAAGAAAAAGGTAAAAGAAAACAAAACAAATAAATGAATAAAAAGGAAAACCCCCTGGCCCAACTGGACCATAGCCCAGCCGGCCAGCCCAGCTGGCCCGACCGGCCCACCCCACCCCCTGGACCACCGAACCCTAACCCCCCACCCCACCGACACTCCCCCCCTCGCTCCCCCCGATCCATTCCTGGATCAGGCCGACGCCGCTCGACGCCGCGCCCCGTCGCCGCCACCGGACCTCCCCGCCGGACTGCTCGCCCCCAACTCTCCCTCGCCGGCCTCCCCGAGCCACGCCGCCCCTCTTCCCAGCACCGGATGTGAGGCCCCCCCTGCCTCCTCTCCCCTCGGTCACCGCGGCTCGCCGCGCGCGCCGCTGCTGCCCGTGTCTGCGCCCCGCTCGCCTGCCACGCCTCGCTCCTGCTGCGGTCGTGTCCCGCACCCGCCACCTCCAGCCGCACCCGCTCGCTCGCATCCACGCGAGTCCGCCGCGCCCCGGCCGAGCCCCGTCGCGCCGCCTGCTCCGGCCGTCGCAGTCCACTGTTCCGCGCACCACCGTTGGCCACTGCGCCCCCACCCACGCTCCCCTGCCCCCTTGCCGGCGTTACCCGTCGCGGCCACCGCAGCTCCCATGCGCGCCCATAGCTCGCCCGCGCCTGCCCGTCGCCGCGCCGCGCCCGTGGCCTGTTAGCCCGCGCCCCGCCACCCGCACGTCCGCGCCCGCAAACCCCCGATGGGCCACTGCCCAGTGGGGCCCCCGCGCCCTGTGCCACAGACAGATGGGGCCCAGCCCCTAAAACGAATTAAGAAAAATAGAAAAGAAAAGAAAAGATAAATAAAAATAAAAATTATTAAAACTAATAATTAATTAATTAAACAGTAATTAATTAGCTTAATTATTCCTAATTAGATTAACCTAATCACTAGTTAAGTTAATTAAACCCTGATTAGCATAACAGTCTATGACAGGTGGGACCCGCGTGTCAGATGACTGCTGATGTCAGCATGATGTCATGCTGATGTCATCAACACTGTTTCGGATAATGTTAATTTAAATAGATAAATAAATTCCAGAAATTAATAAAAACTTTAGAAAATCATATTAAATAAACCGTAACTCCGATGAAAATACTTTATACATGAAACTTGCTCAGAATTCCGAGACGAACCCGAATACGCCCTCCGTATTCCCGTCAGATGCCTCTAGCTATAAGAACATTGAACTTTTAGACCATTTTCAGTAAATGAATAGTGCCCAATGTTGATTAAATAAATCTAAATAAATTCCTAAATTAACTAAATCATTTAGTTAGGCAGTAGAACACCTCGGAATATGTTGGGAAACGTAGTAATTTCAAAAAAATTCCTACGCACACACAAGATCATGGTGATGCATAGCAACAAGAGGGGAGAGTGTGTCCACGTACCCTCGTAGACCGAAAGCGGAAGCGTTAGCACAACGTGGTTGATGTAGTCGTACGTCTTCACGATCCGACCGATCCAAGTACCGAACGCATGGCACCTCCGAGTTCAGCACACGTTCAACTCGATGACGTCCCGCGAGCTCCGATCCAGCAAAGCTTCACAGGAGAGTTTCGTCAGCACGACAGCGTGGTGACGGTGATGATGATGCTACCGACGCAGGGCTTCGCCTAAGCACCGCTGCGATATGATCAAGGTGGATTATGGTGGAGGGGGGCACTGCACACTGCTAAGAGATCAATGATCAATTGTTGTCTATGGGGTGTCCCCTGGCCACGTATATAAAGGAGTGGAGGAGGGGGGAGGGCCGGCCTAGCTATGGCGCGCCCTGGAGGAGTCCTACTCCCACCGGGAGTAGGATTCCCCCCCTTCCAAGTAGTAGGAGTAGGAGAGAAGGAAGGGGAAGAGAGAAGAGAAGGAAGGAGGGGGCGCAGCCCCTCCCCCTAGTCCAATTCGGACTAGGCCTTGGGGGGGGCACGCGGCCTGCCTCTCTCTTTCCCCTAAAGCCCAATAAGACCCATATACTTCTTCCCCGTATTCCCGTAACTCCCCGGTACTCCGAAAAATACCCGAACCACTCGGAACCTTTCCGATGTCCGAATATAGTCGTCCAATATATCGATCTTTACGTCTCGACCATTTCGAGACTCTTCGTCATGTCCCCGATCTCATCCGGGACTCCGAACTACCTTAGGTACATCAAAACACATAAACTCATAATACAAATCGTCACAGAATTTTAAGCGTGCGGACCCTACGGGTTCGAGAACTATGTAGACATGACCGAGACACGTCTCCGGTCAATAACCAATAGCGGAACCTGGCTGCTCATATTGGCTCCCACATATTCTACGAAGATCTTTATCGGTCAAACCGCATAACAACATACGTTGTTCCCTTTGTCATCGGTATGTTACTTGCCCGAGATTCGATCGTCGGTATCTCAATACCTAGTTCAATCTCGTTACCGGCAAGTCTCTTTACTCATTCCGTAATACATCATCACGCAACTAACTCATTAGTTACAATGCTTGCAAGGCTTATAGTGATGTGCATTACCGAGTGGGCCCAGAGATACCTCTCCGACAATCGGAGTGACAAATCCTAATCTCGAAATACGCCAACTCAACAAGTACCTTCGGAGACACCTGTAGAGCACCTTTATAATCACCCAGTTACGTTGTGACGTTTGGCAGCACACAAAGTGTTCCTCCGGTAAACGGGAGTTGCATAATCTCATAGTCATAGGAACATGTATAAGTCATGAAGAAAGCAATAGCAACATACTAAACGATCAAGTGCTAAGCTAATGGAATGGGTCAAGTCAATCACATCATTCTCCTAATGATGTGATCACGTTAATCAAATGACAACTCATGTCTATGGTTAGGAAACATAACCATCTTTGATCAACGAGCTAGTCAAGTAGAGGCATACTAGTGACACTCTGTTTGTCTATGTATTCACATATGTATTATGTTTCCGGTTATTACAATTCTAGCATGAATAATAAACATTTATCATGAAATAAGGAAATAAATAATAACTTTATTATTGCCTCTAGGGCATATTTCCTTCTGTCTCCCACTTGCACTAGAGTCAACAATCCAGTTCACATCGCCATGTGATTTAACACCAACAGTTCACATCACCATGTGATTAATATCCATAGTTCACATTGTCATGTGACCAACACCCAAAGGGTTTACTAGAGTCAATAATCTAGTTCACATCGCCATGTGATTAACACCCAAAGAGTACTAAGGTGTGATCATGTTTTGCTTGTGAGAGAAGTTTAGTCAATGGGTCTGCCAAATTCAGATCCGTATGTATTTTGCAAATTTCTATGTCAACAATGCTCCGCACGGAGCTACTCTAGCTAATTCTCCCACTTTCAATATGTATCCAGATTGAGACTTAGAGTCATCTGGATCAGTGTCAAAACTTGTATCGACGTGACCCTTTACGACGAACCTTTTGGCACCTCCATAATCGAGAAACATATCCTTATTCCACTAAGGATAATTTTGACCGTTGTCCAGTGATCTACTCCTAGATCACTATTGTACTCCCTTGCCAAACTCAATGTAGGGTATACAATAGATCTGTTACACAGCATAGCATACTTTATAGAACCTATGACTGAGGCATAGGGAATGACTTTTCATTCTCTTTCTATTTTCTGCCGTGGTCGGGTTTTGAGTCTTCACTCAACTTCACACCTTAAAACACAAGCAAGAACTCCTTCTTTGACTGTTCCATTTTGAACTACTTCAAAATCTTTGTCAAGGTATGTACTCATTGAAAAATCTTATCAAGCGTCTTGATCTATCTCTATAGATCTTGATGCTCAATATGTAAGCAGCTTCACCGAGGTCTTTCTTTGAAAAACTCCTTTCAAATACTCCTTTATGCTTTCCAGAAAATTCTACATTATTTCCGATCAACAATATGTCATTCACATATACTTATCAGAAATGCTGTAGTGCTCCCACTCACTTTCTTGTAAATACAGGCTTCACCGCAAGTCTGTATAAAACTATATGCTTTGATCAACTCATCAAAGCGTATATTCCAACTCCGAGATGCTTGCACCAATCCATAGATGGATCGCTGGAGCTTGCACACTTTGTTAGCATCCTTTGGATCGATAAAACCTTCAGGTTGCATCATATACAACCCTTCTTCCAGAAATCCATTCAAGAATGCAGTCTTTACATCCATTTGCCAAATTTCATAATCATAAAATGCGGCAATTGCTAACATGATTCGGACGGACTTAAGCATTGCTACGGGTGAGAAAGTCTCATCGTAGTCAACTCCTTGAACTTTGTCAACAACCTTTTTCGACAAGTCTAGCTTTGTAGATAGTAACACTACTATCAGCGTCCGTCTTCCTCTTGAAGATCCATTTATTTTCTATGGCTTGCCGATCATCGGGCAAGTCAACCAAAGTCCATACTTTGTTCTCATACATGGATCCCATCTCAGATTTCATGGCCTCAAGCCATTTCGCGGAATCTGGGCTCATCATCGCTTCCTCATAGTTCGTAGGTTTGTCATGGTCTAGTAACATGACCTCCATAACAGGATTACCGTACCACTCTGGTGCGGATCTTACACTGGTTGACATACGAGGTTCGATAGTAACTTGATCTGAAGTTTCATGATCATCATCATTAGCTTCCTCACTAATTGGTGTAGAAGTCACAGGAACCGGTTTCTGTGATGAACTACTTTCCAATAAGGGAGCAGGTACAGTTACCTCAATAAGTTCTACTTTCCTCCCACTCACTTCTTTTGAGAGAAACTCCTTCTCTAGAAAGGATCCATTCTTAGCAACGAAAGTCTTGCCTTCGGATCTGTAATAGAAGGTGTACCCAACTGTCTCTTTTGGGTATCCTATGAAGACACATTTCTCCGACTTGGGTTCGAGCTTATCAGGTTGAAGCTTTTTCACATAAGCATCGCAGCCCCAAACTTTAAGAAACGACAACTTTGATTTCTTGCCAAACCACAGTTCATAAGGAGTCGTCTCAACGGATTTAGATGGTGCCCTATTTAACGTGAATGCAGCCGTCTCTAAAGCATAACCCCAAAACGATAGCGGTAAATCAGTAAG
The DNA here is from genome assembly GCA_011799875.1 of Thinopyrum elongatum. Classification (NCBI taxonomy): domain Eukaryota; kingdom Viridiplantae; phylum Streptophyta; class Magnoliopsida; order Poales; family Poaceae; genus Thinopyrum; species Thinopyrum elongatum. The sequence goes on from CM022297.1 coordinate 94,970,881, forward strand.
AGACATCATAGATCGCACCATATCTAGTAAAGTACGATTACGACGTTCGGACACACCATTACGCTGTGGTGTTCCGGGTGGCGTGAGTTGCGAAACTATTTCGTTTTGTTTCAAATGTACACCAAACTCGTAACTCAAATATTCTCCTCCACGATCAGATCATAGAAACTTTATTTTCTTGTTACGATGATTTTCCACTTCACTCTGAAATTCTTTGAACTTTTCAAATGTTTCAGACTTATGTTTCATTAAGTAGATATACCCATATCTGCTCAAATCATCTGTGAAGGTGAGAAAATAACGATACCCGCCGCGAGCCTCAACATTCATTGGACCACATACATCAGTATGTATGATTTCCATCAAATCTGTTGCTCGCTCCATAGTTCCGGAGAACGGCGTTTTAGTCATCTTGCCCATGAGGCATGGTTCGCAAGTACCAAGTGATTCATAATCAAGTGATTCCAAAAGTCCATCGGAATGGAGTTTCTTCATGCGCTTTACACCAATATGACCTAAACGGCAGTGCCACAAATAAGTTGCACTATCATTATCAACTCTGCATCTTTTGGCTTCAACATTATGAATATGTGTATCACTACGATCGAGATTCAATAAACCATTTATATTGAGTGTATGACCATAGAAGGTTTTATTCATTTAAACAGAACAACAATTATTCTCTGACTTAAATGAATAACCGTATCGCAATAAACATGATCCAATCATATTCATGCTCAATGCAAATACCAAATAACATTTATTTAGGTCCAACACTAATCCCGAAGGTAGAGGGAGTGTGTGATGGTGATCTTATCAACCTTGGAATCACTTCCAACACACATCGTCACCTCGTCATTAACTAGTCTCTGTTCATTTTGCAACTCCTGTTTCGAGTTACTAATGTTAGCAACTGAACTAGTATCAAATACCCAGGGGCTACTATGAACACTAGTAAAATACACATCAATAACATGTATATCAAATATACTTTTGTTCACTTTGCCATCCTTCTTATCCGCCAAATACTTGGGGCAGTTCCGCTTCTAGTGACCAGTCCCTTTGTAGTAGAAGCACTCAGTTTCAGGCTTAGGTCCAGACTTGGACTTCTTCCCGGGAGTAGCAACTTGCTTGCTATTCTTCTTGAAGTTCCCCTTCTTTCCTTTGCCCTTTTCTTGAAACTAGTGGTCTTGTTAACCATCAACACTTGATGCTCTTTCTTGATTTCTACCTTCGTTGATTTCAGCATCACGAAGAGCTCGGGAATCGTTTTTGTCATCCCTTGCATATTATAGTTCATCACGAAGTTCTAGTAACTTGGTGATAGTGACTAGAGAATTCTGTCAATTACTATCTTATCCGGAAGATCAACTCCCACTTGATTCAAGAAACTGTAGTACTCAGACATTCTGAGCACATGCTCACTGATTGAGCTATTCTCCTCCATCTTGTAGGCAAAGTACTTGTCAGAGGTCTCATACCTCTCGACACGGGCATGAGTCTGAAATACCAATTTCATCTCTTTGGAACATCTCATATGCTCCGTGGCGTTCAAAACGTTTTTGAAGTCCCGATTCTAAGCCGTAAATCATGGCGCACTAAACTATCAAGTAGTCATCACATCGAGCTTGCTAAACGTTCATAACGTTTGCATCTACTCCTGCAATAGGTCTGTCACCTAGCGGTGCATCAAGGACATAATTCTTCTGTGCAGCAATGAGGATAATCCTCAGATCACGGAACCAGTCCGCATCGTTGCTACTATCATCTTTCAACTTAGTTTTCTCCAGGAACATATCAAAAATAAAACAGTGGAGCTATACGCGAGCTCTTGATCTACAACATAATTTGCAAATACTACCAGGACTAAGTTCATGATAAATTAAAGTTCAATTAATCATATTACTCAAGAACTCCCACTTAGATAGACATCTCTCTAATCATCTAAGTGATCACGTGATCCAAATCAACTAAACCATAACCGATCATCACGTGAAATGGAGTAGTTTTCAATGGTGAACATCACTATGTTGATCATATCTACTATATGATTCACGCTCGACCTTTCGGTCTCAGTGTTCCGAGGCCATATCTGCATATGCTAGGCTCGTCAGGTTTAACCCAAGTATTCTGTGTGTGCAAAACTGGCTTACACCCGTTGTAGATGAACGTTGAGCTTATCACACCCGATCATCACGTGGTGTCTCGGCACGACGAACTTTGGCAATGGTGCATACTCAGGGAGAACACTTTTACTTTGAAATTTAGTGAGAGATCATCTTATAATGCTACCATCAAACAAAGCAAAATAAGATGCATAAAGGATAAACATCACATGCAATCAATATAAGTGATATGATATGGCCATCATCATCTTGTGCTTGTGATCTCCATCTCCGAAGCACCGTCATGATCACCATCGTTACTGGCGCGACACCTTGATCTCCATCGTAGCATCGTTGTCGTCTCGCCAACTATTGCTTCTACGACTATCGCTACCGCTTAGTGATAAAGTAAAGCCATTACAGGGCGATTGCATTGCATACAATAAAGCGACAACCATATGGCTCCTGCCAGTTGCCGATAACTCAGTTACAAAACATGATCATCTCATACAATAAAATATAGCATCATGTCTTGACCATATCACATCACAACATGCCCTGCAAAAACAAGTTAGACGTCCTCTACTTTGTTGTTGCAAGTTTTATGTGGCTGCTACGGACTGAGCAAGAACCGTTCTTACCTACGCATCAAAACCACAATGATAGTTCGTCAAGTTAGTGCTGTTTTAACCTTCACAAGGACCGGGCGTAGCCACACTCGGTTCAACTAAAGTTGGAGAAACTGACACCCGCTAGTCACCTGTGTGCAAAGCACGGCGGTAAAACCAGTCTCGCGTAAGCGTACGTGTAATGTCGGTTCGGGCCGCTTCATCCAACAATACGGCCGAACCAAAGTGTGACATGCTGGTAAGCAGTATGACTTGTATCGCCCACAACTCACTTGTGTTCTACTCGTCAATATAACATCTACGCATAAAACCTGGCTCGGATGCCACTGTTGGGAAACGTAGTAATTTCAAAAAAATTCCTACGCACACACAGGATCATGGTGATGCATAGCAACGAGAGGGGAGAGTGTGTCCACGTACCCTCGTAGACCGAAAGCGGAAGTGTTAGCACAACGCAGTTGATGTAGTCGTACGTCTTCACGATCCGACCGATCCAAGTACCGAACGCACGGCACCTCCGAGTTCAGCACACGTTCAACTCGATGACGTCCCGCGAGCTCCGATCCAGCAAAGCTTCACAGGAGAGTTTCGTCAGCACGACGGCGTGGTGACGGTGATGATGATGCTACCGACGCAGGGCTTCGCCTAAGCACCGCTATGATATGATCGAGGTGGATTATGGTGGAGGGGGGCACCGCACACGGCTAAGAGATCAATGATCAATTGTTGTCTATGGGGTGCCCCCTGGCCACGTATATAAAGGAGTGGAGGAGGGGGGAGGGCCGGCCTAGCTATGGCGCGCCCTGGAGGAGTCCTACTCCCACCGGGAGTAGGATTCCCCCCCTTCCAAGTAGTAGGAGTAGGAGAGAAGGAAGGGGAAGAGAGAAGAGAAGGAAGGAGGGGGCGCAGCCCCTCCCCCTAGTTCAATTCGGACTAGGCCTTGGGGGGGCGCGCGGCCTGCCTCTCTCTCTCCCCTAAAGCCCAATAAGGCCCATATACTTCTTCCCCGTATTCCCGTAACTCCCTGGTACTCTGAAAAATACCCGAACCACTCGGAACCTTTCCGATGTCCGAATATAGTCGTCCAATATATCGATCTTTACGTCTCGACCATTTAGAGACTCCTCGTCATGTCCCTGATCTCATCCGGGACTCCGAACTACCTTCGGTACATCAAAACACATAAACTCATAATACAAATCGTCACAGAATTTTAAGCGTGCGGACCCTACGGGTTCGAGAACTATGTAGACATGACCGAGACACGTCTCTGGTCAATAACCAATAGCGGAACCTAGATGCTCATTTTGGCTCCCACATATTCTACGAAGATCTTTATCGGTCAAACCGCATAACAACATACGTTGTTCCCTTTGTCATCGGTATGTTACTTGCCCGAGATTCGATCGTCGGTATCTCAATACCTAGTTCAATCTCGTTACTGGCAAGTCTCTTTACTCGTTCCGTAATACATCATCCCGCAACTAACTCATTAGTTACAATGCTTGCAAGGCTTATAGTGATGTGCATTACCGAGTGGGCCTAGAGATACCTCTCCGACAATCGGAGTGACAAATCTTAATCTCGAAATACGCCAACTCAACAAGTACCTTCAGAGACACCTGTAGAGCACCTTTATAATCACCCAGTTACGTTGTGACGTTTGGCAGCACACAAAGTGTTCCTCCGGTAAATGGGAGTTGCATAATCTCATAGTCATAGGAACATGTATAAGTCATGAAGAAAGCAATAGCAACATACTAAACGATCAAGTGCTAAGCTAACGGAATGGGTCAAGTCAATCACATCATTCTCCTAATGATGTGATCCAGTTAATCAAATGACAACTCATGTCTATGGTTAGGAAACATAACCATCTTTGATCAATGAGCTAGTCAAGTAGAGGCATACTAGTGACACTCTGTTTGTCTATGTATTCACACATGTATTATGTTTCCGGTTAATACAATTCTAGCATGAATAATAAACATTTATCATGAAATAAGGAAATAAATAATAACTTTATTATTGCCTCTAGGGCATATTTCCTTCAGCATATCATTTAGGCATGTCATACATATTGTTTGCATTATTGCCGTGAATTTATTGTTTCTCTCCCCCTCCTTCTCTCTCTCGATAGACGCCGACACCGACGACGCTACACCTGGATACGACTACACTACCGATGAGCAGCCCGTTGATGACCCCTCTCTCTTGCCAGAGCAACCAGGCAAGCCCCCCCCCCCCCTTGAGCAATCCATATATCGCCCCTTCTATTCTCCCTCCTGCTTGCATTAGATTTTGCTACTGTTAATGTATGCTCCTATTCTGATGCATAGCCTGTTGTTGTAACCTGTTCATTGCTACCTTACCTGCCTATGATAAACTGTTTAGTATAGGTTGGTAGTGAACCATCAGTGACCCCACCACCTTATCCTTGTTGCCCCTGCTTGATCATCGATGACCCAATCAATGTGATCATCGACCAGAGACCGACACCTCACTTCACACCCCCTTAGTTGTACGACTCTGCTTAGTTACTATCGAGTGCCGAGGGTGATACCTCGTAACGCACTCCTGATGAATACTCTGCAGTGTAGCTGTTCGATCATGGTCATCGAGGGTGATTCCTCCTTCTCCACTTCCGATACGACTCTGTCGTGCAACCCTCAGTGTGAACCTCGAGGGTGATACCTCATACGTTCACCCTGTTGATTTCATCGAGTGGAATCCGCCCAGGGTGATTCCTCGGGTTTTCCCCTTGATGTTATGACCACACGATTACTTGACCTTTGTTACAGGTGGGTCCACCCTGGTGGGTACCCGCTGGGGATCTATGATTTTCGGGTGTGCCGGAAGGGCACTCGAGTGTGCTATTGTGGCGGAGCATCAGACACTCTGATTGTCTCCGCGTGATACTAATTGAGCCTATTGGATTTGGGTGTGTGATCTGAGTGGGTCGACGTGCCCTATACGCACTACCACCACGCGGGATAATGCTTATGGGACCCTCTGCGAAGTATGTTTCTCCCGAAAGCTCGTCTGACATCACGATTCACCGTGCAGGCTGATTGTCGGGATTGGGCTGGATACTTCACTGACGAGCTCGGTGTCGCGCCTGCACCCCGGCCAGTCTCGCAACGCGCAGGGTGCCCAGGGCGATGGCCCGAGACCTCTAGGTGCATAGGTTAGTCCGGCGTGCTGACCTCTCTGCCGAGCCTAGGTAGAGCCCTGCTTTGTGTTGATCTTTCGAGGACGGGCATTACCCAGCAAGTGTGTCCGGCCAGAGTTGATCGAGCGTGTTGGGTAACAGTAGTGCACCCCTGCAGGGATGAATCTTCTATCGATAGCCGGTCCTACGGTAAAGGACGCTCAGTTTGTGTATCCCGATCTACTACTTGAACTGGATACTTGTTACTTAATTGAAGCTTCGGGATCGCTTTCTCGCTTGGGAGTCGAGGAAGGATCTTTAAGCTGTACTTCAACATGTTTGCTAAATAAAATGCTATTCTATTCTCTTCTACTGCTGCAAGATGATGGCCTCGTGAAGATGTTTGAAGATGCTAGTCTTCGATAGGACTAGGCCTTCTCTCTATTCTGGCATTTCTGCAGCCCAGTCCACTTATACAGCCTTTCTCCATTGATAATGTTGCATATGTAGTATAGATCCTTGCTTGCTGAGTACTTCGGATGAGTACTCACGGTTGCTTTACTTTCTCTTTTCGCCATACCCCACCTTGGTGATACATCAGACGATGGAGTCCAGGAGCCAGATGCCACCACCGGAGCTTACTACCAGGAGGGTCCAGAGGGTACTTACTACTGGATCGAGCCAGCCGACCAGGAGTAGGATCGGAGGCTCCCAGGCAGGAGGCCAATGCCTTTCGATCTAGTGTCGCTGTTTGAGCTAGCCTTCTTGAGGCAAAACTTGTCTAACTATGTCTGTACTCAGATGATATTTGTATGACTGACTTATGTATTCGGATCTTCGGATCCCTGGTCTGTAATATTGTGGACCTCCATTTAAATTGTGTTAGAGTTGTGTTGTGATATCTTCCCGTGAGTCCCTGTGCTTGATCGTACACATTTGCGTGTATGATTGAGTCGGGGGTGTCACAAGTTGGTATTAGAGCCGACTGCCTGTAGGAAGCCCCCCTCCAATTCCTTGGCCGAAGTTGAGTCTAGACATCGAAAAACTAATTTACTAACTTGGCTGTGTGGCTTACGGGCCCACGTCACCAACTGGGTGGTATTAGGATCTTTTATTCCTCGTCTATACTCTGGGACTCTAATCTCTCTTCTACTCGGGTTAAATAAATTTTACTAACACCGACACTTAGGATCTCGTAAATCCCGTCTACCCGGAGAGCTGGATATCTGTGCGATTTCCCTGTCATTGATCTGATTAGTCTGATAATCATTTTCCTTTCCATTGTTTTGTTTAACCTTTCTCTCCAAGTTATGTTAAACTTCTCATTGTCATTTGACAAATCTGAAATTCCTCTGTTTCAGATGGACCGTTTGTTTCCACCACGTCCTATGACACAGCTTGTGCTTCGCACTTGGGCTCGTGATGCCCCTGGCTTTCCAGCTGTCCTGATCGCTCTCATGACCAGACTTGGCTACCGTTGGTACCCTGAGTACTTGGTTTACGAGGATTACAGCGAGTTCAATCAGGAGCAGTACCATGCTGATGTTTGTATCTATGATCAGCAGAATGACTTAGACACCGAGTTACACCTTTTCCACGGTATCGGCATGATGATTGAGATGGCAGTCCATGATGTCGCCTACTCTGCCGTCGCATGTCTCCGAGGACAGTTCAGCGATATCTTGGATGACTCTGAGTTCCGATACATTCCGTATGCCCCTGCTGGAGATGCTAATGGATACTACACAGCTATCTGTGCCCCGTTCGAGCCTCGTCGCTATGACCTGCGCGTTCTGATTCAGTGCACTCAGGCTCTGGATCGCACTGTTCGGGCTCTTGCCGTCGAGTTGGTTGCCACTCGAGCACGTCTCTACGATGCTATGACGCAGTTGCTACCCACTGTTCGCGCAAGGATACATCCTGAGCACATCCTTTACCCACGCAAGACCCAGATGTATGCTGGTATTGATTGGCCTGCTGCTGGAGGTCACACACCTACACGTGGACCTCTTCTTACAGCTCGAGACCAGATTCTGCATCAGAGTGCACATGGAGCGCAGGATCCTTCCGCTACGAACATTCATCGTCCGCACTTGCAGTTACCCCGTTTCGGTGGTTTTCTCCGACATTGATGTAGCCTTTGCTATGTCTCGTTGTGTACTTCCTTACCGCGTGCCTGCGCGCCGCCTAGTATGTCTAGCTTTTGAATTTGCGCCGTTATCCTGTCCGCATGAACCCTACTATGTGTATGGATCTGTATGTCTTAATCGACTACTATTATGTATCTGATACACTGCTTAAAGAATTGTCGTGTTACATCATGCTTGTCGCTAAACGCTTGCAATTACATTTACTAAACTACCCCCTATTAATACTTAGCAGGATGGTTAGACCAGGTGGTCGTGGTCGTGGTACCCCTGAACACCCACCACCGCCAGACTATATGGCAGCCATGATGCAACAATTTGAGCTCAACCGCCAGTTCATGACTGGAATTATGGCTCAGTTTCCGCATCAGAACAACCAGAACCCAGCTTCAATAACTTTGACAGAGTTTATGCGACTTAACCCAACTTAGTTCCGCAACTCTGACAAGCCATTGGATGCTGATGACTGGCTCCGCGACATCACTCATGAGATGGAGTCAGCTAATGTCGCCCCTGCCAACTCCGTCAACTTCGTGGCCTTTTTCTTAAAGGGCCCCGCAGCTCAATTGTGGGACACACACAAGCGTACTCTGCCTATTGGAATAATCATCACCTGGTATGAGTTCCAGGCTGCTTTCCGTACACATTACATCCCTCAGGCAATTATGGAACGCATGAAGACCCAGTTCCGTAACCTCACTTATGGCAACAAGACCGTCGAAGCTTATCAGCGGGAATTTCTAGACCTCTCCCGCTATGCTGAAGAAGACATCGCCACAGATGCCCGTAGACAAGAGAAGTTCCGTAGTGGACTACACCCTGACCTCAAGCTTGCACCTGCTGCTCAAGACTTCAATGACTTTTCAACTCTGACGAACAAGGCTATTCTTGTTGAGACCGCTCAGATGGAATACAAGGACTCGCAGAAGCGCTATCGTGATGCTGGCTCATCTTCGGGCTCAGCATCGAAGCGTCGAGTTTGGATTCCCAACAATGCGATCCGTTCCAATACCTCTGCGCCAAAGAACAACTACGCTGCACCACGTCTGCCTCCTCCACCACCGAGGCAGCCAAAAGCTCAAGCTATTCAAAACAATGCTCCTCTTCGTCCTGAAGATGGTCTGTGCTTCAAGTGCCGCAAACCAGGTCACCAGGCTAAAGACTGCCGCCAGAATCAGAATCAGTTAGCCTTTCCTCGTGCTGGCCGTGGCAATGGTCGTGGCAACAATCAGACCCGCAACTATAATACCGGGTCTGCTGCACATGGTCGTGGACACGCCTACAACATTGACATTGAAGAAGTCCAGGATCAACCTGCTACTGTGATGGGACCCTTCTTGTTAACTCAGTACCTGCTTCTATTTTATTTGATTCATGAGCATCACATTCATTCATCTCTGGAAAATTTGCATTTATGCATGGCATTCGATATGAGAAAATGCATACCCCGTTAGTCATTAAAACTCCCGGAGGCCACTGTCATGCTGACGTAATAGCACCTGACGTTACCGTCGAAATTAAAGGATTGGAATTCCTTGCCTCGCCCATCGTCTTGAAATCTTCCACCATAGACCTCATTCTTGGAATGGATTGGTTGAAAGCTCACATTGCTTCGATCAATTGTGCCACTAAAGTCGTCCAACTTCTTCACCCCACCGATGATATAGTGAACTATACCGCCCACATTACTCGGGACGCCGAAGCTCAGATATATGTTCTGAATGCTTTGAATGCCTCACCTCTGGAAGGGATCGAGAACGTTCCTGTCGTTCGAGATTTTCCAGAAGTCTTTCCGGAAGAACTTCCAGGAATACCCCCGGCTAGAGCTGTCGAGTTTGTCATCGACTTGAAGCCTGGCACCGTCCCTATTGCCAAGCGACCTTATAAGATGCCTCCGCATCACCTACTCGAGCTTAAGGAAGAAATCGACAAGTCACTTAAGAGTGGTTTCATCCGCCCCAGTTCCTCTGCTTGGGGAGCACCTTCACTCTTCGTTAAGAAGAAGGATGGAACTAACCGTTTGGTGCAGGATTATCAGCCCATTAACCAAGCCACAATCCAGAATAAATACCCACTGCCCCGGATCAATGATCTTTATGATCAACTTGCTGGATCGTCGGTGTTCTCTAAACTCGACCTGAGGTTGGGTTATCACCAGATCCGTGTCCGTGAAGAGGATATTCCCAAGACTGCATTCGTCACTCGTTATGGCTCCTATGAATACACCGTCATGTCATTTGGCCTAACGAATGCTCCAGCAACTTTCTCCCGTCTGATGAATTATATATTCATGGATTACCTCGACAAATTCGTCGTGGTATATCTAGATGATATTCTGGTCTATTCTAAGAATAGAGAAGAACATGCTGAACACCTCCGTTTGGTACTAGAAAGGCTCCGAGAACACCAGTTTTATGCCAAGTATTCCAAATGTGAATTCTGGCTTTCTGAAGTAACTTACGTTGGACATGTGATTTCCAAGGATGGAATTGCTGTTAACCCCGAACGAGTTCAGGCTATCCTTGACTGGACTCCCCCGAAGAATGTTAAGCAAGTCAGAAGTTTTCTCGGACTTGCTAGTTATTGCCGTCGATTCGTTGAGAACTTTTCCAAGATTGCAAAACCATTGACAAATCTGCTTCACAAAGGTGTTAAATTTGAGTGGACAGAAAAATGTCAAGAAAGCTTTCAGACACTAAAAGATAAATTGACATCTGCCCCAGTATTAGCACCCCCGGATTCCCAAAAGGATTTCGTGATATACTGTGATGCATCTCGTCAAGGATTAGGCTGTGTCCTAATGCAAGAACGCAAAGTGATTGCTTATGCCTCCCGACAATTGCGTCCTCACGAAGAAAATTACCCAGTGCACGATCTCGAACTTTCTGCGGTTATTTATGCCCTGAAGCTATGGCGACATTACCTTCTCGGTAACCGTTGTGAGATATACACGGATCACCAAAGTTTGAAGTATTTATATACTCAACTAGATCTGAACCTTCGTCAACAAAGATGGCTCGAAACAATTGCCGATTATGATATGAATATCTCATACACCCATGGCAAGGTAAATGTAATGGCCGATGCTTGGAGCCGTAAGGCTTATTGCAGCAACCATGTGGTTCAGGAATCACAACCTATGCTTTATGAAGAGCTTCGCAAATTGAATCTCCATATTGTTCCACAGGGTTATCTCAATACCCTCGTTGTCGAACCAGATTTAGAACACAGCATCAAAACTATGCAACGGTATGACTCTGAAGTTGAAAGGATCAAGCGATACCTTGAAAAAGGAAAACCGTCAGAGTTCCATCTTGATAATGATGGGATCCTATTTTTCCAACACCGTCTCTTCGTACCTAGGTTCAAAGATGAGAGAAAACACGTTATGATGGAAGCTCATGACACTCCTCTGTCAATTCATCCTGGTAGCACAAAGATGTACCGTGACATTTGTCAGAGATACTGGTGGCCTAATATGAAGCGAGATATTGCTCGTTATGTTTCTGAGTGTGACGTTTGCCGCCGCATTAAGGCACAACATCAATGGCCCGCAGGAACTCTGCAACCCCTTGCAATTCCTGAATGGAAATGGGACAAGGTCCAAATGGATTTCATTACTGGTTTTCCCAAATCCCAGAAGGGTCATGATGCTATATTTGTCGTCAATGACGGATTCTCTAAGGTTGCTCACTTTCTGCCTGTTAAAGAGACAATCACTACTAGCCAGTTAGCAGACTTGTATGTTTCCCGAATTGTGTCACTCCATGGTGTTCCGTTGGAGATCAGTTCTGATCGTGGCAGCCTCTTCACCTCCAGATTCTGGAATAGTTTCCAAGAAGCTATGGGAACACATCTATCATTCAGTACCACTTTTCACCCTCAGTCACAGGGTCAAGTTGAACGAGTTAATCAAGTGCTCAAAGATATGCTTCAAGCGTGCGTCATCTCCTTCGGTAAGAAATGGGAGGAATCTCTCCCGTATGCCAAATTCTCTTACAATAATAGCTATCAAGCTAGTTTGAAGATGGCACCGTTTGAAGTTCTATACGGTCGTAAGTGTCGAACCCCTCTGCATTGGTCAGAAACTGGGGAACGCTCACTCGTCGGACCGGACATTATTCAGCAAGCAGAAGACCAAGTCCGCATTGTCCGTGAACATTTGAAAACTGCTCAGTCTCGTCAGAAAAGCAACTATGACCGAAAGCACCAGGAAATGGCCTATCAACCTGGCGAGCAAGCTTACCTCCGCATCACTCCGTTGAAAGGCACTCATAGGTTTGGAATCAAAGGCAAGTTAGCCCCTCGCTACATTGGCCCGTTCCGTATTCTTGCCCGTCGAGGAGAAGTGGCATATCAATTGCAGTTGCCGCCTAATCTTTCCGAAGTACATGATGTCTTTCATGTATCCCAACTCCTTCGCTGCTTCAAGGATCCTATTCAAGCTGTGAATCATGAAGTGCTTGAATTACGGGAAGATCTATCTTATCCACAATATCACATCCGTGTTCTTGATGAAGCTGAACGTCGGACTCGTCAAAAGTCAATCAAATTCCTCAAGGTTCAATGGTCAAATCATTCTGAAGATGAGGCCACTTGGGAACGCGAGGATCGTCTTCGCGAAGAATACCCCTCTTTCTTTCAGTCTTCCTCTTAATTCTCGGGAAGAGAATTCTTAATAGATGAGGAGAGTTGTAACACCCCCTGTCATTAGCTACAGTAATCACTTTTGATAATGACAAGTTAGCATGTTTAACAGTGCATAATCATCATTAGCATCATATTGCATTTCAACTCCTAACTCAAGTTCAAATTTAAATAAAAGTGAAAAATAAAAGTTGTTCAACATAGAAACTAAAATGTTCAATAAATAGCAAATATTGCAGAGACTATTCTAAAATTGAAACCAACAATTAATAAATTAATTAGGTCGCACTAACATTACCAAAACAGCAAGGATTAATACATTTTATTTATTATAAAAATTTGTGTGAACTCAAGTTAACTCCAAACTAATTTTTGGTAGTAGTAGAGGATGCTTAGTATTTATGGGAACAATACCCATGTTTTACAAAATTCAATTTGAGGCCTAACTATTTACTAAACAGGAGTTAGGAATAAATAAAAAGAAAAAGGTAAAAGAAAACAAAACAAATAAATGAATAAAAAGGAAAACCCCCTGGCCCAACTGGGCCATAGCCCAGCCGGCCAGCCCAGCTGGCCCGACCGGCCCACCCCACCCCACCCCCTTATCCCCTGGACCACCGAACCCTAACCCCCCAACCCACCGACCCTTCCCCCCTCCCTCGCTCCCCCCCCGATCCATTCCTGGATCAGGCCGATGCCGCTCGACGCCGCACCGCGTCGCCGCCACTGGACCTCCCCGCCGGACTGCTCGCCCCCAACTCTCCCTCGCCGGCCTCCCCGAGCCACGCCGCCCCTCTTCCTAGCACCAGATGTGAGGCCCCCCCTGCCAACTATCCCCTCGGTCACCGCGGCTAACCGCGGGCGCCACTGCCGCCCGTGTCTGCGCCCCGCTCGCCCGCCTCGCCTCGCTCCTGCTGCGGTCGTGTCCCGCACCCGCCACCTCCAGCCGCACCCGCTCGCTCGCATCCGCGCGCGTCCGCCGCGCCCCGGCCGAGCCCTGTCGCACCTCCTGCTCCGGCCGTCGCAGTCCACTACTCCGCGCCCCTTGCCGGCGTTGCCCGTCGCGGCCACCGCAGCTCCCATGCGCGCCCATCGCTCGCCCGCGCCCCGCCACCCGCACGCCCGCGCCCGCAAACCCCCGATGGGCCACTGCCCAGTGGGGCCCCCGCGCCCTGTGCCACAGACAGATGGGGCCCAGCCCCTAAAACGAATTAAGAAAAATAGAAAATAAAAGAAAAGATAAATAAAAATAAAAATTATTAAAACTAATAATTAATTAATTAATTAATTAAACAGTAATTAATTAGCTTAATTAATCCTAATTAGATTAACCTAATCACTAGTTAAGTTAATTAAACCCTGATTAGCATAACAGTCTATGACAGGTGGGACCCGCGTGTCAGATGACTGCTGACGTCAGCATGATGTCATGCTGATGTCATCAACACTGTTTCGGATAATGTTAATTTAAATAGATAAATAAATTCCAGAAATTAATAAAAACTTTAGAAAATCATATTAAATAAACCATAACTCCGATGAAAATACTTTATACATGAAACTTGCTCATAATTCCGAGACGAACCCGAATACGCCCTCCGTATTCCCGTCAGATGCCTCTAGCTATAAGAACATTGAACTTTTAGACCGTTTTCAGTAAATGAATAGTGCCTAACATTGATTAAATAAATCTAAATAAATTCCTAAATTAACTAAATCATTTAGTTAGGTAGTAGAACACCCCGGCATATCATTTAGGCATGTCATACATATTGTTTGCATTATTGCCGTGAATTTATTGTTTCTCTCCCCCTCCTTCTCTCTCTCGATAGACGTCGACACCGACGACACTGCACCTGGGTACGACTACACTACCGACGAGCAGCCCGTTGACGACCCCTCTCTCTTGCCAGAGCAACCAGGCAAGCCCCCACCCCCTTGAGCATCCAGATATCACCCATTCTATTCTCCTGCTTGCATTAGATTTTGCTACTGTTCATGTATGCTCCTATTCTGATGCATAGCCTGCTGTTGTAACCTGTTCATTGCTACCTTACCTGCCTATGATAAACTGTTTAGTATAGGTTGGTAGTGAACCATCAGTGGCCCCACCACCTTATCCTTGTTGCCCCTGCTTGATCATCGACGACCCGATCAACGTGATCGTCGACTAGAAACCGACACCTCACTTCACACCCCCTTAGTTGTATGACTCTGCTTAGTTACTATCGAGTGCCGAGGGTGATACCTCGTAACGCACTACTGATGAATACTCTGCAGTGTAGCTGTTCGATCATGGCCATCGAGGGTGATTCCTCCTTCTCCACTTCCAATACGACTCTGTCGTGCAACCCTCAGTGTGAACCTCGAGGGTGATACCTCATATGTTCACCCTGATGATTTCGTCGAGTGGAATCCACCGAGGGTGATTCCTCGGGTTTTCCCCTTGATGTTATGACCACACGATTACTTGACCTTTGTTACAGGCGGGTCCACCCTGGTGGGTACCCGCTGGGGATCTATGATTTTCGGGTGTGCCGGAAGGGCACTCGAGTGTGCTATTGTGGCGGAGCATCAGAGACTCTGATTGTCTCCGCGTGATACTAATTGAGCCTATTGGATTTGGGTGTCTGATCTGAGTGGGTCGACGTGCCCTATACGCACTACCACCACGCGGGATAATGGTTATGGGACCCTCTGCGAAGTACGTTTCTCCCGAAAGCTCGTCTGACATCACGATTCACCGTGCGGGCTGATTGTTGGGATTGGGCTGGATACTTCACTGACGAGCTCAGTGTCGCGCCTGCAACCCGGCAGTCTCGCAACGCGTAGGGTGCCCAGGGCGATGGCCCGAGACCTCTGGGTGCATAGGTTAGTCCGGCGTGCTGACCTCTCTGTCGAGCCTAGGTAGAGCGCTGCTTCGTGTTGATCTTCCGAGGACGGGCATTACCCAGCAAGTGTGTTCGGCCAGAGTTGATCGAGCGTGTTGGGTAACAGTAGTGCACCCCTGCAGGGATGAATCTTCTATCGATAGCCGGTCCTACGATAAAGGATGCTCAGTTTATGTATCCCGATCTACTACTTGAACTGGATACTTGTTACTTAATTGAAGCTTCGGGATCACTTTCTCGCTTGGGAGTCGAGGAAGGATCTTTAAGCTGTACTTCAACATGTTTGCTAAATAAAATGCTATTCTATTCTCTTCTACTGCTGCAAGATGATGGCCTCGTGAAGATGTTTGAAGATGCTAGGCTTCGATAGGACTAGGCCTTCTCTCTATTCTGGCATTTCTGCAGCCCAGTCCACTTATACAGCCTTTCTCCATTGATAATGTTGCATATGTAGTATAGATCCTTGCTTGCTGAGTACTTCGGATGAGTACTCACGGTTGCTTTACTTTCTCTTTCCCCATACCCCACCTTGGTGATACATCAGACGATGGAGTCCAGGAGCCAGATGCCACCACCGGAGCTTACTACCAGGAGGGTCCAGAGGGTACTTACTACTGGATTGAGCCAGCCGACCAGGAGTAGGATCGGAGGCTCCCAGGCAGGAGGCCAACGCCTTTCGATCTAGTGTCGCTTTTTGTGCTAGCCTTCTTAAGGCAAAACTTGTCTAACTATGTCTGTACTCAGATGATATTTGTATGACTGACTTATGTATTCGGATCTTCGGATCCCTGGTCTGTAATATTGTGGACCTCCGTTTGAATTGTGTTAGTGTTGTGTTGTGATATATTCCCGTGAGTCCCTGTGCTTGATCGTACACATTTGCGTGTATGATTAGTGTACGATTGAGTCGGGGGCGTCACAACAGTAAAATAAAAAGTTGAAAAAATACAATTTTTTTTGAAGAAAATAAAAAATTGGGTTTTTTGTTTTTTCACGAGGTGAACAGTAAACCCAAAAAAATGTTTTTCTCCGCGGGGTGAACAGTTGCCTGCTCGTGCACTGTTTGCGCAGATGTCGGATTTTTCGAAACTTTTTATTTTACTGTTAATCTCCTGAAAAAAACAAAAAAGTTCCAACCGGTGAAAAAAAGGAAATATTTTTTCAACTTTTTATCTAAATTTTTTATGTTTTTCATTTTTCATTTTTTTAATTACTGTCCACCCAGTCAACGGGTCAAAAACCAGTCAACCAGGTCAAAATCGGTGAACAGTTAGAGCAGGGTTGAGTTTTGAACCTCGTGGTTAGTTGGGGGTGTATTTCGGCCGGTTTCGTAGTTCAGGGTTGTAAATCAATCCGGGTGGTTAGTTCGGGGTTGAAATGCGCACTTTTCTCTTCTTTGTGGGACCATAGGTACTGTCAGGGGAAATATGTCGACAGGCATACCTTTATCCTCATCTCCTGACATGGTAACATTGTTTAAATGGCAGGTTCATCGTCTCCCAAGTTTTAGCCGTAGGGAAATGATCATCCGAACCCAGGTTCATAGGTACTTGTACAGAGCTCACTGTTGTCGTTAATCTTCATAGTCCTTTGTCACACTGAGGTGTATAACTAGCTTCCTTCTTTTAACAATACTCATGTAGTTGTCAGATTCCATTTACATCATCGTTCGAGTGACTTGCAAGACCTTGGTTGTATGCTCATAATGAAAGCATGTGTAGCTGAGCATTTGGTTCCTGAGGGAGACACTTGTGTCCAGACTGGCTCGTGTTCCTCACCAAACGGTTGTGGATCTGATTTTTAAGATGCACTGCCATATGCTGTCAACTCACTTTGTAATACCTTGTACCAGTGCCATACTGAGGAAGCTTGTGCTGAAAGCCATCGCGCTGAGGAAGACTGAATATCTTGTACTCGAAGCTTTCGTCAGGCAGCTTGCTGAACAAGACTGGGTACCGTACCTCAGAAGCTTCCCCCCTTAATGACTTGCTGGGGAATACTCGGTACCTTAGGCCAGAAGATTTTTGTGGTAGCTTACTGAAGAAGGCAGAGTATCTTTTGCTGGAAGCTATCCACATATCGTATGGAGGAAGATAGAGGAATCTTTCATTGGAAGCTTTTCTGGTAGTTTGTGAAAGAAGACTGGATTGCTTGCACTAGAAGCTTCTTTTTGTGATAGGCGGACAGAATATCATATATATCCTTTAATATTTCTGCTGCCGGATACTTGTATGAAAAAGGTTGTTCGACTATCCTTCTTGCTGAGTACTGAATATTCATAGCATATTCTGGCTTGCTCCCGGGGTATATCATGTTTCCAATCATAGTCATAATAGAATCAAACCTTGTAGATCAACCATACCTTCAGCTAAAAACTGTACTGTTAGTGTGGCACATAATTTGTCTTCCGGCTGGTTTAATCATTACTGCTGTGAAGAGTGCACACTGATGTAGACTTTGATGCTGATAATCAAGACAGGATATCATTTGTATTCAGACCAAATATTTCCAATATAATGCAGTCGGCTGAGAATTCCATAGTGCTTAGCTGAGCTTCCAAATATTTGTCTCCTCACTGATTCTTCGGGTCCGGTGTCGGTTGACGAGCAACTTTAGTGAGGGAAAATAAGGCAACACCGAGGGCCCAAAGAAAGAAGCAAAAAGAAACAACTAAAACAAAACACACAAGGCATACAATAAATATTTTTCAAGCAACATCACATAGTACTGCTACTCACAACAATAATATGCATGCATACTTAAGCACACAGATCTCGCAAAAACTCCGGTTCTACGATCTAATATGCTGTGGCGGTGTGCATGAAAGTGAATCCAAGTGTGGAAAGAGTTGGTGTAAACAAGGTTACACCAAGCGCTGGCTGAACACCGGTTACATCTGGACGGGTTTAGGGGCGAGGACGAACTTGGTGATCATGTAGCGAGACATGGATGTCATGACCACATCATCATCAAGCGGATGGACAGGAACTGTACACGTCCAAAGAATGAGTGAGAGGGATAGGATAGCGGTGAAAAACAAGGCTCGCTGGCATTGCCCTTTTCTGATAACAAAGATCAGTAAGGGTTGCCAAAGCGGCGAGGGGCAAGATTCGGGGCAGAAGCATGTCTACCACCGAAACGATAGGGGTGGCTGGCGGAAAGATATCAACGCGGTACTTGAGCACAAATCCTGCAGATGGTGTCTGGCACACTTGGTACCTCGGCATCGCTCCGCTGGGACAGAGATGGCGCCAACACCAGAGAGCAGGTCTGCAAACTGGAGGGGTGCAGGCAGTGGATCGAAACCGATGCCACCTATGCTCACAGAATCAAACGTTAGCGACACGATAATAATCTATATGCATGCTATGCAACAAACAAATGCAGCAAACCGACTGGACTCTATTCTACCGCTTTCTAATGCTCGCGCGGACTAGGAGGTCCTACAGCTAGACCTGCTCTGATACCAACGCTTATGGCACCCCGGCTCAGAGAGACCGGAACACCCCGTATTCTAGCCCAGAGATCAAGTCTTCTGGAATACGACACTGCTTGGCATAGAACAAATCAACTCTTTATTACAATCGATATGGATACAAGGATTCCGATATAACAGGGAATTACATTGGAACGGCGATACTACGCCTGCTCAGGTTGCTCTATGCTAGCAGCAGAACAACTTGTAGCAGCGGAACAGCGAACGACGACGATGATGGACTCCACTCCGCAGGGACTCTGGCTAGAACGCGTATCCTAGCTCGCAAACTCGGGATCCACGACAAACAAGCAAGTAGACAAGGCATGACCTGCAAACTGGCATGACATGCCAGGTCAATACGTTGAATGTACTTGCAAGCTCACAACACTCAAAAGCAATCGAGACCTTCAACAGCATGGCATTTACAGGTTACTTAGTATTGATGACATGACACTATCAGAATAACATGGCATGTACAAGGTGAACATGATACCGCTAGAACATTATGAGCATGACATGAGCATACGAAGAAGATGGTACTAGGAAGCAATAGGTTACAATATCATGCACCAACTTACTCTGTAGGGGTTATCTCATAACCACCGCATGCATCACTTACCATCGTGGACATCACACGATCACCTCAGGATCCAATCAAGCTTGGTATTACAATACCATAGTAATCATTACATGACCACAAGGAGCTTGACCTTTACCCGTGATTCTCGCATAACACCACAAACATCAACCAACTTCGGTATCCACGATACCACTGTGATCCTCTCACGATCACATAACCAACTTCTTTCCTCATCAAACCAGGGTTGTTGTTAATTAGGTTATTATTACTGTTGACCCATAGTGTGACCTACTATGAACTAGGCCCATATCCACGGGCGCGGCTATCGATAGATTATACACTCTGAAGAGGTTAGTACACTGTACCCACACTACAAAACCCAAGGCCTAGTGCTCCCATTTGGGTGGACCAACGGCATTCCGACAAAACTGATCTATTGCATGACACCCTCCCGGCCACTTCGGCAAACTCCCCTTTCGGCTAAGTCATGGGTGGCACCGATGCCACTCTATTCATCCAACGGCCACCGTCGTGGCAAAACAAAAACGGTCCCAAACGGGGACATGAGCTCAATACCAACACGGGCACACAAGGCTTATGTTCGCCTACCTGAATAGGGTAGCGCGTGCCCATAACCTTCCCTAGTTGTAGGCACCGGCGAGAGGCATGACAATAGACCCAGTTAGGACCCCCCATAAGGCAAGTGTGCCTGCACTGGTCAGCTCAATTCGAATGGCACTATGACTCAGCCAACAGGTGTTCAAGTTCAATTAATATCTGGTTAAACTTGAATGCAAATGATTCTGAGTCATAATAACATGAAACAACAATGTATAAGAGCATGATATCAACATGAGCATGGATGTGAAGCATAGACATTAACCATATCAACAACAATAAACCATTCTTCCTACTACATGCAAGAGAGTATGACATAGCGATGATCATAAATAACACCATTATAATGATAACACTACATATGAACATTGCACGACCACTAGCATCAGGAAATAATAGCATAATAAAACATGATAATAACATCAATACGTAATCATTTAACTAACAGATGCAAAGAGCATAAAGATAAGCATGGATTCACAAGCATATATAAAGCATTCACAAAATATTAACCGGCACACAATATTTACATATTCAAGTTGAAAACCATGGCTACGGCATGGCCATCATGCAAGTGGCTGTCGTGGCTTGCCTGGGGTTGAAGAATACTCCAGGAAGATGTTCGGTGAAGTCGCGGAACGATTCGCCGGATGCTTCACTCTCGGATGGGACTGATAAGGGCAAGGGTATAAAGGTCATTTCCACAGTGGGACCACCTAGTGAAAATGATACTAATAGATAGAGCTCGACAAGATGAAGAAGTGAGCTTTGGATTCACCTCAAACAGAGTTACGGTTGCGGAGATACGAGAGTTGGAAGATCAGGGACCTATCTGCAAAAATAACTTCTCAAACAAGTCCCTAGCGGCTGAAAACAGAAAGCGCCTTTCTCTGAAATACGTCTCCTGCGATTGAAAACGTATTCGGAGCCAAAGAGGAAACGAAATGTGCTTTCTTCGGAAGAAAACGTATTCAGAGAATACGCTTCCACTTAAAACAGAGATGGGCCCGGCCCATTGTCACTTAAAACAGAGATACACTTCCACGGGCAGGGGGGTCTGGCGCGGTCGTTGTCTTCCTCCTCTTGTTCCCGGTGATCAGAAACAGAGGAGGACAGGGGAGGGGCACGGCCGGCGATGGCCCAGGCGGCTACAGCCGTCTCCGGTGGAGCTGGGACCACCGGCGAGCTCGGAGGGCCACGCCGCTTCCGTCCAGGGCCTCACACATGCCGGGGATAGGCCAGGGTGACGGCGATGAGGAGCAACAGAGAGCGGGCGGGCGGCGGCCGGACGAGGGGAACGCGGCCACGGGGCACTCCGGCAAGGGGCGAGGTGGTGGCGAGATGCGCCAGGAGGTGGAGAAGACGATGGTGAGGTCAGGAGGAGTGGTGGAGGGCTAGGCTCGCTGGGACCGACGAGGACCCACGGATGCCATGGTGGATGGAGATGGATATGGCGAGCTCCGAAGGGCGTGGGAGGTAGGGGAAGGAGCTGCGAGGAGCGGAGGAGGTCAGGGTCCTCTTTATTGGCTCGGGGAGGTCTCGGGGACGCTCTAGAGGCCTCGACCGACCGGACAAGGAGATGGCAGAGAGGGCTAGCGTCACGGGCCGCTCGACTGCGACTAAAAGGTGATGAGATAGGTCGGGGCAGTGACTCAGGGCAACGCGGGAGTTCACGGGGGATCTCCAGGACATGAAGAGGGCTCGAGAAACAGAGGAAACGGACGGGACATGGGGCTCCACCTGCCAGAGCGCGTCGACGTGCATGCCAGCCACGCAGTCACCGCATGAACTAGCGCACACGGTGCACTCCGAGCGGCCAAATCATGTTTGCACGATGGACTATACTACCCCGAGTGCCAAGGAAGAAACAACTAAGGGCAGGGGCAAAGAAGAGAATTGCAGATGTCTCCAAAGCAGATCAACAGCAAAGTGTTTCATATGAACTGAGATAGATTGGCTTGGAGCTGGACTCTGATCTTTGGCATGGTGTAATCTCATGCTAAGACCACTGTGTTGGCAAAATATCAGCCCAAACGGAGGATTCTAGAGGTTACTTGTTGTAGAAAGGGCCCCACTGGTCAGAATTGGAAAACATGAAGTAGTACTCACATAAATGATTAGATTAAGCTTAAATTTGGTGGAGATGAGTTATATAATCATATGAGACTACTGTAAAGGTTTCATACCATTTGGAAATACCAAAATGGTACTTGCTTCACAATGTAGCTCTCTGGACAGAATCTTAGGAAAATTGCAGAGGTCAAATGGCTGGATAAAATGAGTCCAAATTTGGTGGAGAGAGTTTATATGAGTAGGAGCATGTCCTGGTAAATTTACAGCAATAATGAAGCAATATAAAATATAGTTGCTTCACCAACTGAAAATCATACCAGAAACCAAGATTTGATGTTGAGATCACATAGAGGTGTGACATGAGCCCAAACCATGAGGAGAGTGATGATTTGATCATATGAAGGACCTTGCAAAATCTCAGCTCATTTGGATTAACCTAGCTAGTACTTCCTTCACAAAGGCTTCCCTCAGACAGGAACTTTGGAAATTTGCTGAGGAAGGTTCACTAGGAAAATTGAGTTGAATTTTGGCATGGGGCAATGATATGGACAGGAAAATGTGTCCAAAAAGTTTGGGCTCAATCAAGCAAAGATAAATTGCACTTCCTTCTCAAAAAGCCACTTATGGTAGAATGAGAAAAAGGAATATTTGTGAATTATCTTTGATGATGGCAAGGAAGGGTTTTGACATATCTATGGAAGATATGACCAAAACAATTTATGAGAATTATTTGGGAATTTTGGGAGTGACAGAAATATAGGTTGTTTCACAACCTAGGATTAAAAGGATTATTCCTTAAATAGAAAAAGGAATATTCCCAATAAAAAGAATATTGGGATGGGACTAAGATGAAAATGACATGACCTTGGGGTGGTTTTGAGGATAACAAGCCACATGGGAGCCTAAGAAGAGATGCTCTTCCCAGGTTTCAGGACCACACAGCAACAAAAAAGCAATTCAAATCAAAAATTTAAATAAATCCAAAAGAAAAAGAAGGGGCCAAAAATCAGGGTGTGACAAACCTTCCCCCCTTAAAGAAATCTCGTCCTCGAGATTTGGTTGCTCAGGGAACAGGTATGAATATTCTGACTTAAGGAAACCGTTTCCAACTCAGGTATCCTTTTTCCTTTACTAGGAAATATGCCCGTGCGTTGCAACAGGAGAAAAATATGTAGCACTTCCTAGAACAATGCTTGTTTAACAATCATTCAAAACAAAAATGATCATACTGATGAACTTAGAATAAATGATCAAGTACCTTATTGAGTTCTAAACAGAAGAAAGCTCCTTGGCATACAATGTTTGGGAGTTTGTATGTGTATATTTTGGTCTTTTGACTGATGAGTAGTATCCGAAGTTCGCTTTGCTTTGTCACTCATTTTTTCCTCTTCTCCCTTAGAGCCCTTTATAGATTCTTGTTGGAATCTTGATACAACATCAAAAATTGCTATTGTCGGTCAAAAGAAAATAAACAAAAGAATAAAATTAATTTTACAATTAAAACCATGTTGGGTTAGTGACCGACCTACTATCAATTGCTTCGGTGATGTTCTTGTAGTCGAGGTCGAGGGCCACCATCTCACCATAGACCGAGGTTATCTGACCAGACACCTTCCCATTCGCCACACGTGGTCACCTATATCTAGTGAAAATACATTAATTGGAATTCATCCAAAATGAACATCAATATTTTACCTACAAGCACATTTATGCTTGCATGCATGTTCGGTAACTGAAGATGTTAGTATTACACGGCCATATTAAATGCAACCAAAAAGAATTTAGTCATGTTTAACATAATTTTTGGCACATAAGTCAGTATGAAACATGAGATTTAACATTACACTCATATGCAGTGAATTATCTCCATTTATTCCCATAAAAGAGATGTATTGTGTTGAACTGAAGATTCAACTCACTTATAGGACATTCGTTTTCATGTCATTTCGAATGCATAACAAATTGACCGAATTGACACTACACATAGAAAATAAATCAAATCAAGGAAAACATGCAGGCTTTTTTATGATAAAAAGGTGTAAGATAGGGGTACCTGTCATTGCACACGTGCACTTGAACCCACCTCATAGTCATCTCTTTCAAGTGAACATTATCTCGCATCCGAGAAGAAGAAACAAGACGTTGTAGTAGTTAATGAAACATGTTTAGTGTGCATGGTAAAATGGAAGCAAGCCGCGATCGACATGTATAGCAGCCAAGTAAGTTACTTACCAGAACTGGACTTTCTATGCAACACTCTCATCTGCATTTTGCCAAAATAACATAGTATACTTGAAAATCATTCAGATGATCTGGACGATAAAACTGAAGCAAATACAAAAAGAAAATAACGTGCACATGGTTTAAGAACAGACGGACCTCTCAATAATAATAGACTAGAGATAATAGACCGATCTAGCTAGTCGCTGGCTAATTGGTACAATAAGACGATGTAGAATCCCTTCATGGACAGTATGCTGACAAGAGAACCATGCACCTGCACAGTTACATTCTCCGGGTGTGGGGTGTCATCACCTGCTGGCCCGCTTCCTGTTGCAAAATCCACGGTACCACTGCCTGAAGCAACAAAAGGATCCTTACTACCACGATGAACAACTCGATAATCCATATCATCACCATCAACATCGTCGCCGGAGTCAGCATCAGAATCAACGTCATCGCCACCCTGGTACTCATCATCAGTTTCAGAATCATCAGCAATATTCTTTCCAGGGCTTTCTGGTCGCCTGCTATGCGATGAGCGAGTGGTCCTTGTCGTAGTACGAGCAGTAGCAAAAGAAAGCACATTCATTCCAGCGTCTAGCTAACGGGAGGCATCTGAATGGCCTTCATCATCCAAAGAGGTGAATGATTGCACAAGATCACCAAGTATGCCGGCCATGGCAGACGTGAATCTACCAACTATGTGTGTAGATTTGGCAAGTTTCTGCTCAATAGAAAAAATGCAAAAAAAAGTTAAGAACACATTAAATACTCAGGGGATGAAACTTCAGATGGTAAGACAACAAATTTACAGGAAACACACACATGGAAAAGCACATATGATGTAAAGTGACATAAGTTACCGTCCAAATGCAACAAAAGTTATCAGGAGTTCACAACATAAAAAATACGATGTAAAATAAAAAACAATGTACGATGTCATTACAATAAACACATGAATGTACCATGACATTACCATAAACTTATCATGGTTTAACAACATTAGTCACCACGAAAAATGGAAACAAATCTACGATGGCATAAGTAAACAACATTATTAGATCACAGCAAAAAAAGTTATCAAGGCTTTACAAAAAGAATCGCCACAAGAATGCAACCAAGTTATCAAGCTGTGTGATGGCATAAGTTCACAACAAAACTTATCAAAGACATTACAAGAAGAATTATCACAAGATTGCAACAAAGTTATCAGGCTTTATAGAGCATAGGCCATAGTGAAAACAAAAGAATAAATTCTGATGGCATAAGTAAAGAGCATAAGTTGGCAACAAAGAGTTATCAAAGAAGAATTACCACATGAGAGCAACAAAGTTATTAGGCTATGAAAAAACATAGAATAGCATGAAAAAATAAGCATAAAATTATAGGGGGGGTACAATGGCAAGTTATGTGCACACCTCCTGACTGCAGCTTGGGGCAACATGAACACGCATAAATTTATCAAGACCTTGCAGACTACCAAAAACACAGAAATTCATGCCAAACTCGGGCTTCAGCTGGAAAGAAATCAAGTGATAAGTCAGATGAGTAACAACCAAAAAATGGAAAAAAATACAGTTGCAAACAGTTTATGAACTGAAAACAGAAATAATATAGACAAATTACTGGTAGTTTCCCAAAAGAAATTTTCCCGCCTGAACATCCTTGTTGAGGACATGAGTTATCAGCTTCTTCGTCCAGACATTGATAGGAAAAGGACCATCAGGCAATATGATACCGAGACTAGAAATATCAATCGCGTGAACGTACAATTGCTGATAAGAAAGATAAAAGCGTCAGGATACTCAGAAACAACAACAGAGAAATATGAAAAGGTGAAAATGAAAAAAAAGAAAGTTAAGGAAAGCGTCATCACTTACATTGTAGAAAAGAAGGCAGCCCTTGATAGGCTTACGTTTTAGGAGCGCCTTGTGTAGCTCATCAGCAATGAATTTGGACCAATTGAGATTTTTAACATCGTCAATGTTCCGCTACAAGTTGAAAACAAAAAGGTGAAGTTCATCGAATGGAACATAAAAAAATATGAAAGTTACCACATTGACATACAGTGAAGTTATCAGGCACACAAGAAAGAAAATGACAGTAATACCGCACCACTTACCAACACAGCATACCACCTGCACTACAAAAAAAATACACTCCCGTGATGATACGTGTTTGTCACAGTAGGTCATATTTTCTGTCATGCATGTACATCCATGACGATTTTATGATAGAATCAAGATAGTCATACCTGTGATGTCGTAGAAGTGTTCCATGACAATACCAAAATTATCATCACGGAAGTGTTCACTTCCATGATGATAAATGATGTGTCATGGAAGTGCTTTCATCAAGGGTAACCGACACGTGACATCCACCGTAACAGGTCACCGTTGAGCTATCGGGTCTGGTTTTGGATCCGATAACCTGTTAACAGCAACGACCAATGGTGATTTTCCACGTGTAAAATTCTCATTGGCCGGAGGAAACACATGCCAGCTCGTCATTGAGTCAGATAGGCGCCTATGATATGTCGACACGTGCGACGGCACAACACTGGCCCATTTAGCTTACAAAGGCCAGCCCGTTTGACTTGGTCAAAAGCTAGCAGCCAACCCATGAAATGCCTGTTAACGGTCTATTCGCATATAGCCCATTTTACGGCCCGATAACTCACGACCCGTTATGGCGTTCCCGAAATCGGCCCAACAGCGTCATGTGGGTCATCCAGTATAATACCAGCCTGTAACATCCCTAGGTTACCCCACTCTGATTAAGCTACTTAACCTGCCATGTCATCATGATCATCTTCATAAAATGGCATTAGGAAATAATTCAACTTCAAATTCCAATTCCAAATGCAAGTCAAATTAATATTTCTTCAAATGGCAGAATTAAATTGTTCATAATGCTTCAAATATTCCCAAGGCATTTATAAAATTGAAACCAACTTCATATAAACTCCAAAAATGCCCCTGGACATTTACAACAGTAGTTCAGCAGCATTTAACTCACCTCATTCAAATTCTAAAAATATTAAAACTATTCCAATTGCCTCCAAATATTTGTGGCACTGTCTAAACCCACCAGTGAATTAATGGGATACTTTCCATATTTTCTCAAGGTGAATAGTGTGCCCAAATATTCTGTTACTCCTCTTTGTTAATCAAATAAAAGAAAACAGAAAAGGAACTAAAGGAAAAGGGGGCCAGAGGCCACTTACCTGGCGACTGGGCCGCGCTGGCCCAGCCCAACTCACCTGCCCCCACCTTGCTGTCATCGTCCCCATGGCTGGGCACACTCCACCGGCGAGCGTCCGACGCGTTGACGGCCGCCGACGCAGGAAGGGATAAGGGCGACCCCAGGTCCCTTCCCCCTGGTCGCCTCGCTCATTCTCACCTCCCTCCTCCTTGCTCCTTTTCCCCTCTCGCTCTGTATCGGGCCGTGCCCATGGCTACGGTCGTCGCCGCGCCGCCCCTCCGCCGCGGCCACCGGCCCTCCCGCGACGAGCCAAAGAAACTAGGAGCACCTCCGTTGGCTCCCGCGTCTTCCCCGAGCCTCGGACCGAGCCGGAGCGCCCCCAACCCGAAGCCATCGCCATTTTCCCCCGCCGGAAGCCGTCTCCGTCTCGCCGTCGATTCGGTCGGCCCCGAGCTCCACTGCGCTCCCGTTCACTCACGGGGCCTTCTTGCGCCCGCAAGGTGAGCCACCGCCCTCTCCATTTCCTCTCCAAGCTCGCTGGTTAGCCGCCCGCAACGCCGCCACCATTGCCGAGCTCTGTCTCTGCCGCCACCCTCGGCGCGCTCGCGCTAGCCATCACCGTGCCCGTCCGAGGCCTCTACCGTGCTCCTGGGGATCCCAGGCAGCGCGTGAGCAGTTTAGCTCGACTCGTACGAGCCTCTGAGCTCGTCCCCGAGATCACCGCATTCCGGCCTCCGCCTCTGCTCGACGCCGGCGACGGGTCCGACCGTTCCACGGGTCACCACCCCCACCATTGGATGCGCGCGGCCCTCATGAAGCTGTAGGAACGAACCGCGTCGCAAAAGACCCACCGTAGCCTGATTCCGAGCCCCGCCGGCGTTTGGCCACCGCGATTGGCCTCGTCAGAGCCGTTCCGGCGCCGGCGCCGACGTGGCCTGACCAGCGGGCCACCCCTAGCCGCTGACCAGCGGGTCCCAGGGCCCGATTGACCGCGTTGACTATGGTTAACGCGCTGACATGGCAATTACCGTCACTGACCAGTGGGCCCCTCGCGGTTAATTAGTTTAATCCAATTGTTTTAGAAATAAACCTAATTAGCTAACCTAAGAGATCACTGACAGGCCGGGCCCACTGGCTAAATCCTCTGTTAGCTAATTTAAACCCATTGATTAGCCTCACTATGGCTGACAGGTGGGTCCCACCTGTCAGTTTGACCAGTCAGCAGCTCAGTCGACTGCTGACGCAATGCTGACCTTATGCTGACGTCATAATCTGATTTTGAATTTCTGTTAAAATAAATAAATTCCAGAAATCCAAATAATCTTTAAAAATCCATATCTTTTAAACCGTAGCTCAGATCGAAAAAGTTAAAACATGAAAGTTGCTCAGAACGACGAGACAAATTTGATCGTGCCGTCAGTTTCTTCATCAAAACCTCCTACGTAGAAGAACTCGTAACTCCGGACTCGTATCCGGCTGATGAATAGTGCACACACTTCGGTAAATAAATCCCAGATTAATTCTATAAATAACTAAAATGACTTAGATGCATATTTAGGTAACCCTGCACTGCATCATAGCATCACACGCACCGTATTGCATTTGTTTGCATTATGTTTACCTGTTTCTTCCCCCTCTTCTCTCTCGGTAGACCCCGACATTGACGTAGCTCCCGAGGCAGACGCAGCTCAGGAGTACGACTACGTCCCCGACGACACCACAGGCGACCTTGCCCTTGCCCCAGAGCAAACAGGCAAGGACCCCCATTTTGAACATGCCTATATCACCTATTCTCTTCTCTCTTATGCTTGCAATAGAACTGCTACTGCTACTGTTTTCCTATATCTGCTGCATAGCCTGATTATTATAACCTGCCTTGTTACCTTTCTGGTTATCCTAGACTGATTAGTATAGGCTGGGTAGAGTCCCGACAGAGACCCCCACTTGATCCCGACTGCCCCGCTGGATGTCAGAAGACCCGATCATCGGGATTGAAGACTAGACCCTGGCACCGCACATCACTTCCACCTTAGTTGCCGACACTGCTGGGTTACCGTCGAGTGCCGAGGGTGATACCTCGTCAGCACTTCTGATGTTAACCTTGTAGGTTAGTTACTCGGTCGTGGTAAGCGAGGGTGATTCCTCCTACACCACCCCCGATAACGACATCGTCACGCAACACCTCAAGTGTGGACCTCGAGGGTGATTCCTCCTTCGTTCACCTTGACTATAACATCAGGTGGGATTCCATCGAGGGTGATTCCTCAGGGCTCCCCTGGTGTCAGACACACAGATACTGTTGTTGATTTGACTTGCACTAAACCATGTTACTAAAGACGGGTCGGCCCTGAGGGGTACCCGTGCGAGCTTTATGCGAGGTGATGTGTAATCGGGTGTACCTGAAGGGTACCCGAGACTTGAACATGAGGCGTGGCCGGGCATTCCTCGCCCTTGCCGCAAGTCCTCGAGACGGGGCGACGGGGTCACATCGATCGTGAGTCTCTGCTCGTTTCCGCGCGCTCCTAATCCACTACGGTTTGGATATTTGATCCAAGGGGCCTCTGCCCCGATAGCACTAACCATCACGTGGGCATAGTATGGGCATTCTGTGTCGTATACATCAGCCAAAGCTCTATTGACGTCAGCGAGGAGCGGCCCGTTTTGGATTGGACTAGGAACGCAACTGTGCTTGTATTAAGGGGTTGCTAGGTCTGCTTCCAAAACGTCCTCGCAACATGCAGGGTTCCCGGGGCGAAGGCCCAAGACCCCCGGGGGCATAGGTTAGTCCCGCGTGCTGACCTCTCTTTAGAGCCTAGGTCGGGTTGCGGCGTGTTGCTTGGCCGAGGCCGGGCTTGACCCAGTAAAGTGTGTCCGGCCGGAGTTAAGCAAGTGTGGTGGGTAAGTTGGTGCACCCCTGCAGGGAAGAAACTTCTATCGATAGCCTGTCCTACGGTAACGGACACTCGGAGTTGTATCCCGATCGGTACAACTAGAACATGTGATGAGAACTAGATGGTATGGCTCTGGGATTGCTTTCTCGCAGGGAGTCGAGAAAGGATCTCAGGTCGAGGTTGATGATACTACTACTACTTTACATTATGTTGATCTGCTCTCTTCTATTGCTGCAAGACTGTCGAAGATTGTTGAAGATGCTAGTCTTCAATAGGACTAGGCTTTTCCCCTCTATTCTGGCATTTCTGCAGCCTAGTCCACATATACAGCCATTCCTTTGACAATGTTGCATATGTAGTGTAGATCCTTGCTTGCTGAGTACTTTGGATGAGTACTCACGTTTGCTTTACTTTCTTTTTCCCCCATATTCCATTTGATGCCACCAGACGACGGAGCCCCTGAGCCAGACGCCACAGCCGACGACCAGTACTACTACCCGCCTGGCGAGTACTACTACTACGAGGAGCCATTTGACGACCAGGAGTAGGATCGGAGGGTCCAGGGCAGGAGGCCTACGCCTTTCGATCATAGTATTTTATTTTACCCCGCCTCTGTGAAGGCCTATTTCTCTCTCTGTAATATATCTGTACTCAGATATCTGATGCTTCCGCTGACCCTTGTATGCCATCGAGCTATGCATTCGAGCCCTCGAGGCCCTGGCTTGTAATATAAAGCTTGTATGACTTTATTTATGTTTTAGAGTTGTGTTGTGATATCTTCAAGTGAGTCCTTAGGCTTGATCGTGCGCATTTGCGTGTATGGTTAGTGCACGATTAAGCCGGGGTCGTCACAGGTTGGTATCAGAGCCGACTGCCTCTAGGAATCCCCCTTTCCAATTCCTTGGCCGAAGTTGAGTCTAGTGGTCCAAAACTATTTTACTAACTTGGCTGTGTGGCTTACGGGCCCACGTCGCCAACTGGGTGGTATTAGGATCTTTTACTCCTCGATCTTTACTATGGGAACTCTGATCTCTCTCCTATTCGGGTTAAAGATTTTACTAACTCCAACATTAGGATCTCGTAACCGTTTTCTCCCGGAGAGCCCCTTCACTACAGAAGATCGTCTGCTTCATCAGAAGATTCTGAAGATACTCCTCACCGATAATCGATACCCTGTGCCCACTGCTTTGCAGTTCCTGACCATCGATAAACACCGATGGATAACTACTTACAACTGTCGTTCATATACTCATTTCAGTTACTCCTGGTTTTCATCCGACCTATTGAAATATTATCTGACATTTTGAGAATTCTCTGAACTTACTACTTTACAGTTCCTTTTCGCCTGCACACACCTACGAATAAATCCTCATACTTACACGGGGTCCGTACACCCCCAGTTGTTCAAATGCTTTACGGAACACAACGAATTGCTAATTAATCTCCCGATAATCCTCTGCAGCCTATTGCTCTTGAATCTCCATGCCTGCTTGCATTATGGTTAATTCCATATGTTTAGCAATCTTTGTTGATATTCCTCGTCATTTGCCATTTTGAGTTCCTTGATTCATTCTGCTACGAATGCTTTCTATCATCCGCCGATTCCTAGAATTCGTCCTTCTAGCTCAGTCACCATTCCGAATATGAGCTGGTTCTCGGTAAATCAAGTATTGATTGATTGTCCAACTAATCATGTACAACTTACCCGTCCCTCTGCCCAGGTAAACTAATTGTCACTCCTGGCTTTGGAAATCGTGAACCCGCTGAATTTTATACTTGGGTTATTCAAGTGCTTCCTTAATCCGATGTGCTTGCCTCCCGATTTTCCTCAGGAGGACTCTCAAGAGGAACCAGTTGTTAAAACCTTACCCCGTTAGCTCTCACGGATCACTTGATTCCTTTTGAGGACAATTATCCGATCGATTCTTCTCTATTCTAAGAACCTTATCGGTTCCTTCCTCGTTGCCATTACCTTTGACGCTGAAGCTTTCTCTAGTTCTTGCTGTCCGCTTATTCACCCTGCTGCATGACACGGAAGGGCAGTGCATGCCTTCCCATAATGACCTGGGACTGACCACTGACCAGGACATGTCACGTAACCATGGATGGAGATCTCTGCAAGATGAAGCACTTAACTTGTCCATCTAATTCTACTCAACCCAATCGTCTTTTGATCGGAACTTCTGCTCCTGACTCTTCGTTTGAACCATTACTTCTTTGTACTTAAGCATTGGATTATTCTGATGTTTCTATAATCTGTTCCCGTTACCTGTTTCCTTCTTCTGGTTGAGTGCCGGTACTCACAATCACATCCTTTGCGGCCTGCCAGTTCCTTTGGTGGGTTATTATTTGATAGTGTCCTCCCTCTTCCATAACCTTGACAGTTCCCCCTCTGATACATGATGCCTTCGGTAAATTGTATCATCAAGCTTTGACTTCGATACCCCCTGCTTTCGAACTCGTATCCCTTGCTTTGGATGGTGGTTGTATGGCTTCGTAAAAATGTCCCGATGGGTTGTATCTATGCTTCTGCCATCTGCGAGAACGCAGAAACTTTTATGAGTCCTACTCTTCTGGTGCTTCACCAGATAAATTCTCAGCACTAAAATTTCTTCAAAAACTGAAAGTGCATTATATCGACTAGAGGGGGGGTGAATAGGCGATTTTTACAAATTCGTCACTGAGGAATTTCAAGGTGAGGAAATTCCTAAGCGACGAACTACTTAGCAGCGGAATAAGTACTCAGATGCAAGCATAATAGAGCAGTAGCACAGTCATCATGATGAAATGAGAACAAGCACAGAGTACGAGTAGCGTAAACACAGGATAAGCAGGCTGAAGACAAACTGACTGAAGAAATTGAACTGAGGAAATTGAGAAAGTCTTCAGTCAAAGTCTTCAAACAGTAATGATCAAATACATAGCAAGTATGCGAGGAAATGAAAGGGTTAAGGAAATAGAACCAGTAGCTCGGTGAAGACAATGATTTGGTAGACCAGTTCCAACTGCTATGACAGTTGTACGTCTGGTTAGAGCGGCTAGGTATTTAAACCTGAGGACACACAGTCCTCACCGTATTCTCCTTGAGCTAAGGTCACACAGACCTCGCCCAATCACTCGTGGTAAGTCTTCAGGTGACTTCCAAACCTTCACATACTCGGTCACTCGGCAATCCACAATTTCCTCTTGGATGCTCTAGACCATGACGCCTAACCGTCTAGAGGATGCACAGTCCTCAAAGGTAAGAAGCGTCGGTTCCACACAGGAACAATCTCTTCAGTGATGCTCAATCACTTTAGGTTTGTAGGTGTTTGGGTTTTTGGGTTTTTCCTCACTTGATGATTTTCGCTCAAAGTCCTCGGAGGATGGGATGCTCTAAATGACAAGTGTCAATCTATCTCTCGGAGCAGCCAACCAGCTAGTGGTTGTAGGGGGCGGCTATTTATAGCCTAGGGAGCAGCCCGACATGATAAGACATAAATGCCCTTCAATGATATGACCGTTAGGTGGGTAGGATATTTGGACAGCTGGCGCGCAGCACAGCAACGGTCGGATATTGAGTATCAAATTCCTCAGGGCTATCATGTTCCTCACTTGTAGGTAATCCGCACTGGCGAATTCCTAACTCCTTAGTCAGAACAAATTCCTCAGAGAACAGAAGAACTTCGTCTCTGTCACTGAAGAAATTGACTGAACTGAATGAGATTTCCAATGGCTTCACTCGAAAGGATTGGGTAGGTGTAGGATTTTGAGATGAGCATCACTTGGAAACTTTTCCTTAGTTTTACCTCGACCCCCTTTAACAGTACGGTGTTTCCTATGACTCAAGAAGAAGAAAATGAAACTACGAAAACAAAAGTCTTCACGCTTCATAATCCTTGCATGAATATCAAGTCTTCAGGGTCACACCAATTTCTTCACTTTCAAAGTCTTCAAGAAAAACCAAAGTCTTCAGTTGAAGACATTCATTTTTAGGGGTCGACATTCATCGTAAATAACAAACTCCTCATAGACTTATAGACCTGTGTACACTCACAAACGCATTAGTCCCTTAACCTATAAGTCTTCAATACACCAAAATCACTAAGGGGCACTAGATGCACTTACAATCTCCCCCTTTTTGGTGATTGATGACAATATAGGTTAAGTTTTCAAGAAGGATAAACATATGAAGTGTAAATACTGATATTGAGGAATTTGATTGCAAGATATAGAAGAACTCCCCCTGAAGATGTGCATATTTGAGGAATTTGCTTTGAAATAGCAAATGCACGTTGTTGAGTAATATCATGGAGATCTCCTCCTATATCTTGAAATTCATACACGCATTTAACATACGATATGAAGAATTTGAAATGCATGATGAGATATGGTGTCTGACGAAATTCAGCATGCGTGCATTAAGGTACTTGAGGAAATAGCATGCAGAAAAATAGAGCAAAAGTATCAGACCACCATAGGACTTAAGTTTACAAGTCATCAGAGAAAACACCTCAGAAAAGCAAGAGTTGTAACTTAACAGAAATATAGCCCATATATAAGACCCGCTTGAAGACTAACTCAAATTTCTCACCCTTTGTCATCGAATGACCAAAAGGGACGAAAAATGAGGACTAACGCCCCTGAAGAATATCATCATGATGTCGATGGAGGAGCGCCAGCATTGTTGGGCTCGTCCATTGAGGTAGGGCCTGCCGCAGTGTCGTTCAAGTCTTCAGCTTCATCCGTCTCGCGCGATGAAGAATATGAACTGGCAACAAGCTGAGGAACTTTGACTTTCTTGAATTTCTTTGAAGGTGACTGAGACCAGTCAAAGTCCTGTTGGAAGCCCATCTCCTTGAGTTCTTCAACACTATGAAGATTAGAGAGAATCGCCCAAGTGCGGTCAAAGACTTCATGCAAGTAGTAGTGATTCTTCTTCACAGTTTTTTGAGTGACTGTCATGTTCTGAAGAATTGCACCAAACTGACGCTTGACCCACTTGTGATTTCGATCAACTTTCTGATGAAGACGAAGGAGAAGTTCACGATCAGTCATCACACGCGGAGCTGTGGCTTGAGGATGATGTTCTGAAGCTTTGGCGGCAGAATCTTGAGTTGCAGAGTCATCATTGGTGGAATAGGAAGTAGCTTTGCGAAACTGTCCATCCAATGGACGAGTACCTTCATCAATAACAGCAGCCTTGCCCTTCTCGTCAGCAGAGGAAATAGTCCGTTTGAGGACTTCAATAGGGGGCAAATAGCTGAGATGATTTTGAAAATCAGCCTTATAATGAATTGAAGACCTTGATTTGATGAACTTCATGATCCAGGGAGCATAAGGCTTCAACTCAAAAGGTGACAGAGCAGCATTGGCCAAAGTCCTCATGAAGAAATCGTGGTAGTTGATAGGAATACCGTGAATGATATTGAACAGCAGATTCTTCATAATGCCAACAACTTCTTCATCATCAGAGTTGTGGCCCTTGATTGGACTGAGGGTTTTGGTCAATATGCGATAAACTGTCCTTGGCACATAGAGCAATTCCTTGATGAGGAATTTGGTCCTTGGAGCTTGGCCTGGCTTCAAAGGCTTCATCAGCACTTGCATCAGATGATCAGACAGTTCAGGTTCAATATAGAGAAGCCTTGCACCTTCAGTGGGAGGACTGACTGGGACGGCATGAAGCAATTCAGAGGCCGGTGCTTTGAAATGAGTATTATCGGTCATCCAGTCCAATACCCATGAATTGACATCATCAACATTTCCAGTAATGTGGAGCGTGGCGAAGAATTGAAGAATGAGTTCTTCATTCCAATCGCAGATGTCAGTGCAGAAATTGAGTAACCCAGCGTCATGAAGAACACTGAGGACTGGGGTGAAGCAGGGCAGCGATTCCATATCTACATGAGGAATTTGCTCATGTTCAAAGATCTTATCCTTATCAACCAACAATGAGGAGTAGAAGTTCATCTGGCTTGCAGTCCAGAAGCGCTTGCGACGAAGTCGAGCAGAGTCATAGGGATTGTAGTCAGTGAAGAATATGTGCTCATTGAAGAAATCATCAGCATTAAACTTCTGCTTCATGGAGTGAGGGTTCTGTGGCTTGGGCTGAAGATTAACAGTTGAAGAATTTACAGCCTCTTGAGGTATAGCCACTGGAGCCACTGGCTGAGGAATTTCAGCAGCAGCCTTGGCCTCCATTTCTTCAGACATATGTACATCAGCGCTAGTGACTTTAACTTCTTTAGGAATAGAATGAAGTGAAGCTTGACGTTCATCAGAGCCCGTATGAATTTCTTCAGTTGGCACAGGGGACTGAGGAACATGATGTAGAGGGGTTGTCAGAGGTGAATTGGGGTGATGACTTTCCCAAAAGTCATCATTTAGAATAGGTGTTGTAGACCCAATATCCGCATCCTCATCTTCTTCAATTCCTTCGATGCCTACCTCTTCAGCTGTGAACTGAGGCATGGGCGATGATACCAGTGGGGTTGAAGGGAAAGTATCCACTTCAATTTCTTCATCCATCTGCTCTGTCGATGCAGCAGAAGGATCTTCTTCATCAGATTTACTTGGAATTTCATATTCCTCACCAAAGGGAATGATCTCCTTTGATGGCATGCTTGATATTGGAATAGCATCAATTGGGTTTTCAGATGAACTCGTCAAAGTCTTCACTTTCTTGGGAGCTGAAGACTCTGAGGAGGCAGATGCTTTCCTTTTCTTCACAGCTGCTCGCTCCGCAGCCTTGGTTTTCTTCGCTTCTGTTGCAGAAGGAAGGTTGATGCTTGTCATCGGTGTAGGAGGAGCAGAGGAAATTGGTTGAATTTCTTCAGGCACAATTGATGCAATTGCCCTGGCTTGTTCAGATTCCTCAGGCATAGTAGCAGATGCTTCAACTGGTCTGGATTGCTCTTCAGGCGCAATGTTGGAGGTTGCCCTGGCATTTTCTTCAGAGACTGGAATTTCTTCATCAGCTCTGGCGCTTTCATTTTCTTCAGCAGACTGAACAGATGTTCCAGTCTGAAGAAATTTGGGTTGCGATGAAGCTGCAACACTTGGAGTAAATCCTTTTGCCATTCTGACGAATCTGACTTTGGCACCTAGCCAATCTGCATGGAATGCATGAAATTCATCACTGAGTGCTTTGATCTCAGCCTGCATGGACACAAGTTCTTCAGGAGACATTTTCACAACATTGTTCTTCAGAAAACGCTCCTTCTTGTACTGAGCCTTCTTCACCTGCCTGGCCTTTTCAAATTTCCATTTCTCCTCATTTATGAAGGCCGTCAACATGTGACTTTGACCAGGAGTGAGGTTTAATTCAGGCAAAGGTGTATTTGGATCCTTGTGCCATAGATCAATAAAATCAAGGATCTTCCGTGGATCCAACATGAGGGGCACAGCACTGCCTTTGGCACTAGAGGCCCTTTGTTGTCGATCTCTGATGATCTCAGCTAATTCTTCATCATCAGCTTCGTCTTCGCTTGACGGAACTTGAAAGGCGACTTGCTTCTTGTGAGGACTTGGCCTTGTGCCTCGTCCAGCAGTGGCCTTTTTCTTTAGCAAGGTTGGAGTTGTTGAAGACTGAGGTGGAGCTGAAGAACTTGCAGAGACTCCTGAAGCAATTGAGATTCCCGTAGTCCTTTGGCATGTGGCAAGATGCACAGGTGCTGAGGACTTTGCAGGAGCAGCTGAGGATTTTGCAACTGAGGGAGTTGGAGCTGCTTTTGAGGAATTTGCTTGAGGAACAGGCCATGAGGGCTTTGAAGAGCTTGGCCGTGAGGATATTGAAGAGCTTGGCTGTGAGGGCATTGCAGCTGAGGAACTTGTCTTGACAGCTGATTTCTTCAGCATAGCCTTCTTAGGCTTGATAGCAGAGGCCTCAGCGGTGGTAGCAACAGAATCTTCATTGAATTTCTTCACTGCCTCTTTAGCCACTTTGGCCAGCTTGGCTTGACGCTTAGCCCACTCCTGAGGAAATTCCTCACCTCTTCTGATGCTAGTGGGATCAGCTTCTTGGCCAGGAGCCAATGGAGGTCTTGGACATGGAGCGTTAACAGCGAATTTCTTCATGTACTTGGGAGTGACATAACGATATTCCCTCCATTCTCTTGCCCATCTCCTCTCAATCTTCTGAATGCGCACTTTGCGCTGATTTTTGTTCTCCTTGCCATGAGTTGCTTCATCAGGAGTACAATATTCATCATAGATGTCATCAGGGATCTCAAAAGCAGTATTTGTTTCTGGCCTCTTTCCTCCCTTCTGAGGTCTTTTACCATCAGCCATTATCTTCACTTGAGGATTTTGAACAATCAAATTTTCTGATGAGGTATGCAATTTTTCTTCAAGGAACGCTGCAAATGAGTTAAGTTGAAGAGAAGCTAGAGATTCAGCAGCGGACATGTGTACCTATGAACAGAATATAGGTGTGAAGAGTTTTGGAGAGGTCATATGCGTCCTCAGAAGATTTTCAAAAGTATCAAGTTTGAGGAAGATGACCAGGGGTGTCTTGAGGAATTTCACTAAGCATTCTGGCTTAGGTTCCAGAGTTGTGTAGATTGAAAAATCCACACAATTGAGGAATCTTGAAGAAAAACGTTGCTTAGAGAAACTGATCAAGGACAGAAGCAAGTTGGTGTTTAGGAACATGAAAGTTGAAGAATAAACACCTTCTGAAGATTTTGTGGAAATCATCAGAATCAACAAGGGCAGTAAAAATAAATTTTATTTACCCTTGACGAAGAACCCGACGAACTAAGAGTAGCAGTGGAGATGTTCGTCCGTTCAGATCTTCCACGCCCTAACTTGGCGATGGAAAACAGCTACGGCGGCGGCGGAGTGAAGATTTCTGCGGCCGGCGTGAGTACGACGGCGACGAGGTCGAGGCAGTGAAGCTCTTCCTCACCGGCGACGATGGAATGTAGCGGCGGCGCTAGGTCTGAGAGCTCGAGCGAGGGAAGTGAGATCGAGCGGGAGGAGAAATCTGAGGAGGGTGAGGGGTATTTATAGCCGAGGTGAAAAAAAACCGCCTGTCCGAGGAAAATGGACGAACATGCCCCTGACCCTTCTCATCCTAGCGACATGTGTCACCCACGTACTGTGAAGTGGAGATCGTGTTTGATCGCGGGTGAATAGATAAATCTCATCGAGGGATATGGAACGATTTGAGCGGCAAAAGCCGAAAATTCAGATAAGAATATTTTAATGTTTCGTTCGCAAATTCTTCAGCTGTCAAGGACACAGTGAAGACTTTGAATGGGTTTCAAATAGAACGCACATGAGGAATTTGTGAACAGACTGGGTTGAGTTTAGCATAGAGGGGGAAAGGGTCCGATCACATTCACTTAGAAGAAAAACAACTTGAAGAATTTGCAATAAGTGAATGCTGTAGAGGACAGAAAACTCAAATATATATATATAGTCAATGAAGAACATAGATGGAAAGAGTGAAGATTTTGCAAAGTTGAAGAATTTGAAAGTTTGAAGAATTTGCACAATGATGAAAAACTCAAATTTTGCAGATTTTCAACTTTTTGTGGTGGCGTGACCCACCGTGTAGGAGTGATGATTTCAGACACCGCGTACAAATGTCGTAGGGCTCTGAGAATCAAATTCTTCATTAATTTCTTCACACTTAGAGGGTTAGTCTTCATTGATTGAAGAAAAACGTTTCTTCGTGTGTTGCACATCTAAGTCATCAATTTGCATAAGTGTTAGGATGTGTGTCCTTTTCAAAGGACATTCGAAGATTCTAAGATATTTAGCTCACACCGCAACTTGCTAAATCTCTTCTCATCCAAGGGCTTTGTGAAGATATCCGCTAGCTGTTCTTCAGACTTCACGGGATCAATAGAGATGTCACCCTTCAACACATGATCTCGAAGAAAATGATGATGAATCTCGATGTGCTTTGTCTTTGAGTGCTGAACTGGGTTATGAGCAATTTTGATGGCACTCTCATTGTCCCAGTAGAGTGGCACATTCTTCACATTGATGCCGTAGTCCTTGAGGGTTTGCTTCATCCATAGCAATTGAGCACAGCAAGAGCCAGCAGCAATATACTCAGCTTCAGCAGTAGAGAGTGATACGCAGTTCTGCTTCTTCGAGGACCAACATACTAAGGATCGTCCGAGGAAATGGCATGTGCCTGATGTTGACTTGCGGTCCACACGATCACTAGCACAGTCAGAGTCAGAATATCCAATGAGATCAAAAGCCGAGCCCTTGGGATACCATAATCCAAGTGTTGGAGTGTGAGCTAGATATCAAAGAATATGTTTCACAGCCTTATGGTGTGATTCCTTCGGTGTAGCTTGAAAACGGGCACACATGCAAACACTAAGCATAATATCCGGCCTAGATGCACATAGGTACAATAAAGAGCCAATCATGGAGCGGTATACCTTTTGATCGAAGTCTATTCCATTTTCATCAGTGCATAGATGGCCATTTGTGGGCATAGGGATTTTGACGCCCCTGCATTCTTGCATACCGAATTTCCTCAGAACGTCCTTGAGGTATTTCTCTTGAGAAATGAAGATGCCATTGCGTTGTTGACGAATTTGAAGACCTAAGAAGAATTTCAATTCTCCCATCATGGACATTTGATATTCCTCACTCATCATGTAAGCAAATTCGTCATTGTAATGTTGGTTAGTACAGCCAAAGATAATATCATCAACATATATTTGGCACACGAATAATTCATCATCATAGGTTTTGGTGAAAAGAGTTGGGTCGAGTGAACCGGGTTTGAAGCCTTTCTTCATGAGGAATTCCTTCAAAGTATCATACCACGCCCGAGGGGCCTGCTTGAGGCCATAGAGGGCCTTATTGAGTCTGAAGACTTTGTCTGGATGCTTAGGATCTTCAAAACCTGGGGGTTGAGTAACATATACTTCTTCCTCAAGCTTACCATTGAGGAATGAACTTTTCACATCCATTTGATATAAGATGATATTATGATGGTTAGCATAAGCATGCAGTATGCGAATAGCCTCAAGTCTAGCAACAGGTGCAAAAGTTTCATCGAAATCAATTCCTTCAACCTGTGTGTAGCCTTGAGCCACAAGATGAGCCTTGTTCCTCACCACTAGGCCATTTTCATCTTGCTTGTTGCGGTAGATCCATTTGGTACCGATGATATTGTGCTTGCATGGGTCCGGTCGCTTGACAAGCTCCCACACATTGTTCAGCTTGAATTGATGTAATTCCTCTTGCATCGCTTGAATCCATTCAGGCTCCAGAAATGCCTCATCAACTTTGGTGGGCTCTGTGATAGAGACGAAAGCAAAATGCCCACAAAAGTTAGAAAAATGTGAAGCTTTTGAGCGAGTCAGTGGACATGGTGCGTTGATGTCGTTGATGATTCTCTCAATCTGTACTTCATTTGCAACGCGAGGATGAGCAGGTTGACGACTTTGATTGGGCTCAGCATTTTCTTCAGAGCCATTTTCTTCAGGTGCGCCAGCATGCTGTTCATCATGTTCTGGAATGATTTCTTTAGCAGATTCTTCAGTAGGAATGACATCCTCAGTAGCTTTGAACTTGATGGTTTCCTCAGGCGTCTTTTCATCTAGCACAGGAGGTAGGTGCTCTCTTTGCGAGCCGTTAGTTTCATCGAACCGCACATCTACAGTTTCAACAACCTTGTTGTGATAGGTGTTGAAGACCCTGTAGGTGTGCGAGTCCTTTCCGTAACCAAGCATAAAACCTTCATGTGCTTTCGGTGCAAATTTAGAATTGTGATGAGGATCTCTAATCCAGCATTTAGCACCGAAGACTTTGAAATAACTCACATTGGGTTTCTTGTCAGTGAGGAGTTCATATGAGGTCTTCTTGAAGAATTTGTGAAGATATACCCTGTTGATGATGTGGCATGCAGTATCAATTGCCTCAGGCCAGAAGTGACGAGGTGTCTTGTATTCATCAAGCATGGTGCGAGCCATCTCAACAAGAGTCCTGTTCTTGCGCTCCAGAACGCCATTCTGATGAGGAGTGTATGGGGCAGATAGCTCATGAGTAATACCAAGTTCATCGAGATAGTCATCAAGACCAGTATTCTTGAACTCGGTCCCATTGTCACTACGTATATGCTTGATCTTCACAACGAAATTCATCGAAGCCCTTGAGGAAAATCGTCTGAAGACTTCCTGCACTTCAGTTTTATAAGTAATGACATGCACCCATGTGTAACGAGAATAGTCATCAACAATGACAAAGCCATATAGAGATGCTGCATTTGTTAGTGTGGCATAATGAGTAGGGCCAAAGAGATCCATATGAAGCAATTCAAAAGGACGAGAAGTAGTCATGATGGTCTTCGAGGGGTGCTTGGCTCTGGTCATTTTTCCAGCGTCACAAGCCCCACAAAGATGATCTTTGAGGAATTTGACACCCTCGATGCCAATGACGTGCTTTTTCTTCACGAGCGTGTGTAAGTTCCTCATGCCAGCATGACCCAGTCGTCGATGCCATAGCCAGCCTTCTGAAGCTTTAGCAAGTAGACAAGTGGCAGGCTGTGGTCCTGCAGAGAAATCAACAATATACAAGTCTCCTCTCCTAAAGCCTTCGAAGACTTTGGAATTGTCAGATTCCATGAGCACTAAGCAACGATATTTGCCAAAGACAACAACCATATCAAGATCACAAAGCATTGAGACAGACATGAGGTTGAATCCGAGGGACTCGACAAGCATGACTTTATCCATGTGTCGATCCTTTGAGATTGCAACCCTACCTAGACCCAATATCTTGCTTTTGCCTTTGTCGGCGTAGGTGATATGTTTCAAGTGTGATGGAGATAAAGGAGTGTTCATCAGTAAGCTCTTGTCACCGGTCATGTGATTTGTACATCCACTATCGAGGACCCACTCAGTAGCTTTGGGTAAATCATCCTGCAGATGAATTAGTGCATCTTACGAACTCATATACTTCAGAGTGAAGAATATGACATCAAATTCATCAGACATATTTCATCAATTAAAGCAACATATGTATATATAGCAATGTGAGGATGTGAGAAATGAATAAATCATTTCTTCATGATTAGCTTGCATCCTTTCAAGCATTTCAGGTCTCCAGCAAATTCTTCAGACGATTTAGTTCGTCTGGAGACCTGACCCTGCATAAGAGATTAGTTCTTTTTCTTCACCACCCACATCTGGAGGGGTG
The DNA here is from genome assembly GCA_011799875.1 of Thinopyrum elongatum. Classification (NCBI taxonomy): domain Eukaryota; kingdom Viridiplantae; phylum Streptophyta; class Magnoliopsida; order Poales; family Poaceae; genus Thinopyrum; species Thinopyrum elongatum. The sequence goes on from CM022297.1 coordinate 95,014,676, forward strand.
GCAAAGAGTTCATCATTCTGCGAGCTCCATAAGTAAAAGGTGGCATTGAAGCCAGAGTGCTTCGTTTCACAGGAGAGGGATTAGCATAGACATATGAGTAAGCAGAGAAATTCTTCGAGGACTTATGAATATAATGATTTGAAGAATAATGCACATAATCAGAACTCTTAGATTTTCCCTACGAAACAGAAGCGTTAGCATGATGATGATCATGTGAAGACTTGGATCCATGTGAGGAATTTGATCCATATGAAGACTTTGGTCCATATGAAGAATTTGATCTGGGGTTCTTATTCTTCACAGGTGGTGTCATGAGGACATTCACCTGAAGACTTTCAAGGCACCTTTTGGGAACCCAGATTTTCTTCATAGGGGGGCCATTCCTGCAGTTAGATCCAACATATCTAGCAAATACTTCACCATTCTGATTTTTGAACAGTTTATAGTTGGAGTCAAGTGACTCATCAGATGAATATGAGGATTCACAAGTAAAACCAGATAAAGTGGATGGATCTACGGGAGATCCCTTCGCAGCAACCCATGAGGTTTTGGGATACTGCTCAGGTTTCCAGTAGGTTCCATCAGCATTGAGTTTCCTCTCAAAGGCAATACCCTCTTTCCTAGGGTTCTTGTTCAAGATCTGCTTTTTGAGCACATCACAAAGAGTCTGATGCCCTTTGAGGCTTTTGTACATGCCTGTCACATACAATTCCTTCAACCCTGCATTTTCGTCAGTGATACTAGTGGTATCCTCAGATGAGGAATTTGTGACCACAGAGATAGTTGAAGAATTTGCAGCAATAGAAGCATTTGAACATTCAGGTGAAGAATTAGCAGTTTCACGTTCAATGCATTTCAAGCATGGTGGAATAAATTCTTCCTGAGCGGAACTGATCTGTTGAGCAAGCAAAGAATCATTTTCCTTCTGAAGATCTTCATGACTCACCCTTAGCTTCTCAAGATCTTGCTTTCTTTGAAGAAATTCATAAGAAAGCTTCTCATGATCGGCTAGGAGAGTTTCATGACGACCTTGAAGGTTGTCAAACTTAGACTGTAGTTGCCGAAGATTATCAGTCAGTGTTTGAGTTCGATCCATTTCCTCACCTAGCAGATCATCGCTTTTGTCTAGCATATTTTGAACCTTTTCCAAAGCCTTTTGTTGTTTAACAGCAATATTAGCAAGTTTGGAATAGCTGGGTTTGAGGTTATCATCAGATTCATCCTCACTTGATTCAGAGGAGGGATATTTGAGTACCTTGGCACCTTTTGCCATGAAGCAATAGGTGGGAGCATAGTCATCGTTGCCGTCATCAGCAATGTTGGGGAAGCCATTTTCCTCAGTGTTGAAGATGGACTTGCTGACGTAAGCAGTAGCGAGGGCTAGGCTCGCCACACCAGAGTCTGACTCCTCAGATGCCTCCTCTTCCTCATGTTCCTCAGATTCAGCTTCAGAGTCCATTTCCTTGCCAATGAATGCCCGAGCTTTCTTGGAGCTGCTCTTCTTGTGAGATGAGGACTTTGAAGATTTTGACGATGAGGACTTTGAAGATTTCTTCTTCTTCTTAGAGTCATCTGAACTATCATCCTTGTATTTCTTCTTCTTTGATTCCTTCTCCCACTGAGGACAATCAGTAATGTAGTGACCAGGTTTCTTGCATTTATGGCAAGTTCTCTTCTTGTAGTCACGGGATGAGGAATCTGATTTCATGTCATCACCTCTTGAGGATTTTCCAAATCGGCCACGTCTAGAGAACTTCTGGAATTTCCTCACGAGCATTGCTAGCTCCTGACTCAGTTCTTCCAGATCACCAAGGCTGCTACCAGAATCTTCATCTTCAGATTCAGAGACTGCCTTGGCTTTCAGTGCACGAGATCTACCATAGCTCGGTCCGTAGAGATCTCTCTTCTCAGCTAGTTGGAATTCATGAGTGTTCAGCCTCTCAAGAATATCAGCAGGATCAAGTGACTTGTAGTCTCCACGTTCTTGAATCATCAATGCCAGTGTATCGAATGAAGAATCGAGTGACCTCAGCAATTTGTTCACCACCTCATGGTCGGTGATGTCAGTGGCACCCAGTGCTTGAAGCTCATTTGAAATGTCAGTGAGATGATCAAAGGTTTGCTGAACGTTTTCGTTGTCGAGTCTTTTGAAGCGGTTGAAGAGATTGCGAAGAACGTCAACTCGACAGTCACGTTGAGTTGAGACTCCTTCGTTGACCTTGGACAGCCTATCCCAGATAAGCTTAGCTGTCTCCAAAGCACTCACTCTGCCATACCGCCCTTTGCTCAGATGGCCACATATGATATTCTTCGCTTGAGAGTCGAGTTGCTTGAATCTCTTCACATCAGCAGCGTTTACGGAAGGAGTGACAGAGGGAACGCCATTTTCCACAACATACCAGAGATCATTGTCAATTGCCTCAAGATGCATGCGCATCTTGTTCTTCCAGTAGGGGTAGTCCGTCCCATCGAGGTAGGACACCCAGCCAAGACCTTGATCATGCCTGCAGTCGACATAACTAAAACTCCAGGTGGTTAAACCAAAATCACACAGAACAAGGGAGTACCTTGCTCTGATACCAATTGAAAGTGCGTTATATCGACTAGAGGGGGGGTGAATAGGCGATTTTTACAAATTCGTCACTGAGGAATTTCAAGGTGAGGAAATTCCTAAGCGACGAACTACTTAGAAGTGGAATAAGTACTCAGATGCAAGCATAACAGAGCAGTAGCACAGTCATCATGATGAAATGAGAACAAGCATAGAGTACGAGTAGCGTAAACACAGGATAAGCAGGCTGAAGACAAACTGACTGAAGAAATTGAACTAAGGAAATTGAGAAAGTCTTCAGTCAAAGTCTTCAAACAGTAATGATCAAATACATAGCAAGTATGCGAGGAAATGAAAGGGTTGAGGAAATAGAACCAGTAGCTCGGTGAAGACAATGATTTGGTAGACCAGTTCCATCTGCTGTGACAGTTGTACGTCTGGTTAGAGCGGCTAGGTATTTAAACCTGAGGACACACAGTCCCGGACACACAGTCCTCACCGTATTCTCCTTGAGCTAAGGTCACACAGACCTCGCCCAATCACTCGTGGTAAGTCTTCAGGTGACTTCCAAACTTTCACATACTCGGTCACTCGGCAATCCACAATTTCCTCTTGGATGCTCTAGACCATGACGCCTAACCGTCTGGAGGATGCACAGTCCTCAAAGGTAACAAGCGTCGGTTCCACACAGGAACAATCTCTTCAGTGATGCTCAATCACTTTGGGTTTGTAGGTGTTTGGGTTTTTGGGTTTTTCCTCACTTGATGATTTTCGCTCAAAGTCCTCGGAGGATGGGATGCTCTAAATGACAAGTGTCAATCTATCTCTCGGAGCAGCCAACCAGCTAGTGGTTGTAGGGGGCGGCTATTTATAGCCTAGGGAGCAGCCTGACATGATAAGACATAAATGCCCTTCAATGATATGACCGTTAGGTGGGTAGGATATTTGGACAGCTGGCGCGCAGCACAGCAACGGTCAGATATTTGAGTATCAAATTCCTCAGGGCTATCATGTTCCTCACTTGTAGGCAATCCGCACTGGCGAATTCCTAACTCCTCAGTCAGAACAAATTCCTCAGAGAATAGAAGAACTTCGTCTCTGTCACTGAAGAAATTGACTGAACTGAATGAGATTTCCAATGGCTTCACTCGAAAGGATTGGGTAGGTGTAGGATTTTGAGATGAGCATCACTTGGAAACTTTTCCTTAGTTTTACCTCGACCCCCTTTAACAGTACGGTGTTTCCTATGACTCAAGAAGAAGAAAATGAAACTACGAAAACAAAAGTCTTCACGCTTCATAATCCTCGCATGAATATCAAGTCTTCAGGGTCACACCAATTTCTTCACTTTCAAAGTCTTCAAGAAAACCAAAGTCTTCAGTTGAAGACATTCATTTTTAGGGGTCGACATTCATCGTAAATAACAAACTCCTCATAGACTTATAGACCTGTATACACTCACAAACGCATTAGTCCCTTAACCTATAAGTCTTCAATACACCAAAATCACTAAGGGGCACTAGATGCACTTACAAAAACGAGAAGTGAATGAAAGGTTATGCATTGAAGAAGTGGGGGTCGACCGTGAACCTATGTGTTCATGCCCATGGACCCGATGTAGAACTTACCATGGAAGCTGCTCGTAAAAATAATTATTTCCCTGGTACAAGTTCATCTTGTATCTATGACTTGATCATTTGCAATCGTGGTTCCGACTATATTTTCTCCTTGATTTCATTTCCTGGATGAGTGAAATACTTGCCTTCTGCATATCATTTTCCCCGTCCAACCTCTATTACGAATTTACCTTCTGGTATTACCCCTAGTACTTGTTGCTGGGAAGTATAATACCCCATCACATCATCCCTAGCCTGATCGGCTATATCTTATCATGCCAACGTTTAACTGTGCTACCTGGACCTTATGCCCGGAGCACAACTTCCGGCGATGAGCTAAGCTTACGTCGATCTTCTTCATCTTATCATTTCACCTCGAACAACAAGCTTGATTTCGAGCTTGTGTCGAATCCGTGGCTTCAATAACCTTTCGCTTCATTCCCCCTTTGGCTAAGATGTCATCGCCGATCGATTTCATCTTCTTTAAATCTTTCGACAAATGTGTCGTGATCATCATCAACATTCTGAGCTCTTCCAGGATATCAATTGAGTTCATGGCTAGAAATACCATCCCTGCCCCTCGATGATTTGAGATATCATCGATGACATCCTTGACTTCCTGCCAACACAAACCTGATTGTGTTTGTTTATTCCCTACGTCCCGAGATACCCTTCTAAATGTTTCTCGGTATCTCTTGAGATCTTCGAACCCAATCTTTACTTGACACCATATCATTGCTGCCTCAAAGCATGACTGTGTTATTCCGAACTCCAGCATGAACATTGGAAGCACATTGCCAAATGTGTCTCGATCAATTATCCAAACACCATTGTATGGGTAATACCATGATTCTTCCATCGCCCCTCTATCTAAATGATTTGGAACTTGTTGTCCCATCATGTATGTCCTGTTCCGCTTTTCCTAGGACAGAATATACTCCCAATACTTGTGTGAAAACACAATTTTCCTTTCCATTGTTTTGTTTAACCTTTCTTGTGCTCTCTATGATATAAGCAGAAATAATTCCCTGCTTATAAAACACCTCGGTCATTAGCTTTGACCGGGAGATCCTGTTACTATTGTTGATGACATTCCGGTAACCACCGATGGACGAGAACTTTGCCTTTTGGTCCGCCTCGTTCAACGAGCAGGAAAATGGTTCTCTTCGTCCCTCGCCCTTGGTACCGACCTTGTTACCAACATAAATGACAGACTATCCTCTGACATACCCTGATGTCGTGACCGGTAAGATGTCACCGTTCTCCCTACTCTTGATCGACACTCCTCCACAGTTCCACAGGATCGGAACCTGACTCTCCTTTAACATACTTGATTATGAAGCATCCTTTTGCTCTTAGTTTTGTGTGTTATTCCAAGCCACCCCTCGAGAGTTGATCTACTCCCGATACCCTGAACCCCTGTTCAAACTTTGTTCAGGTATCGGTCGAATGTCCATTCGATTGATAATTCTTATCGTACTTTCATACTTTGCTCTCGATGTTTCCTAAGTTTCAACTCGAGAGATTCTTCTGCCGCATTCCCTGAATTGTTCACTAGCTAATCGATCCTATAAGGATCAGTTCTCTCGAAGTTACTCTTTCTTCCCCACTTAAATCTCGGGACGAAATTTCTTGTAGTGGAGGAGACTTGTAACATCCCTAGGTTACCCCACTCTGGTTAAGCTACTTAACCTGCCATGTCATCATGATCATCTTCATAAAATGGCATTAGGAAATAATTCAACTTCAAATTCCAATTCCAAATGCAAGTCAAATTAATATTTCTTCAAATGGCAGAATTAAATTGTTCATCATGCTTCAAATATTCCCAAGGCATTTATAAAATTGAAACCAACTTCATATAAACTCCAAAAATGCCCCTGGACATTTACAACAATAGTCCGGCAGCATTTAACTCACCTCATTCAATTTCTAAAAATATTAAAACTATTCCAATTGCCTCCAAAATATTTGTGGCACTGTCTAAACCCACCAGTGAATTAATGGGATACTTTCCATATTTTCCCAAGGTGAATAGTGTGCCCAAATATTCTGTTACTCCTCTCTGTTAATCAAATAAAAGAAAACAGAAAAGGAACTAAAGGAAAAGGGGGCCAGAGGCCACTTACCTGGCGACTGGGCCGCGCTGGCCTAGCCCAACTCACCTGCCCCCACCTCGCTGCCGTCGTCCCCATGGCTAGGCACACTCCACCAGCGAGCGTCCGGCGCGTCGACGGCCACCGACGCAGGAAGGGATAAGGGCGACCCCAGGTCCCTTCCCCCTGGTCGCCTCGCTCACTCTCACCTCCCTCCTCCTTGCTCCTTTTCCCCTCTCGCTCTGGATCGGGCCGTGCCCGTGGCTACGGTCGTCGCCACGCCGCCCCTCCGCCACGGCCACCGGCCCTCCCGCGACGAGCCAGAGCAACTAGGAGCACCTCCGTTGGCTCCCGCATCTTCCCCGAGCCTCGGACCGAGCCGGAGCGCCCCCAACCCGAAGCCATTGCCGTTTTCCCCCACCGGAAGCCGTCTCCGTCTCGCCGTCGATTCGGTCGGCCCCGAGCTCCACTGCGCTCCCGTTCACTCACGGGGCCTTCTTGCGCCCGCAAGGTGAGCCACCGCCCTCTCCATTTCCTCTCCAAGCTCGCTGGTTAGCCGCCCGCAATACCGCCGCCATTGCCGAGCTCTGTCTCCGCCGCCACCCTCGCCGCGCTCGCGCTAGCCATCACCGTGCCCGTCCGAGGCCTCTACCGTGCTCCTGGGAATCCCAGGCAGCGCGTGAGCAGTTTAGCTCGACTCGTACGAGCCTCTGAGCTCGTCCCCGAGATCGCCGCGTTCCGGCCTCCGCCTCTGCTCGACGCCGGCGACGGGTCTGACCGTTCCATGGGTCACCACCCCCACCATTGGATGCGCGCGGCGCTCATGAAGCTGTAGGAACGAACCGCGTCGCAAAAGACCCACCGTAGCCTGATTCCGAGCCCCGCCGGTGTTCGGCCGCCGCGATTGGCCTCGTCGGAGCCGTTCCGGCGCCGGCGCCGACGTGGCCTGACCGGCGGGCCACCCCTAGCCGCTGACCAGCGGGTCCCAGGGCCCGGTTGACCGCGTTGACTATGGTCAACGCGCTGACGTGGCAATTACCGTCACTGACCAGTGGGCCCCTCACGGTTAATTAGTTTAATCAAATTGTTTTAGAAATAAACCTAATTAGCTAACCTAAGAGATCACTGACAGGCCGGGCCCACTGGCTAAATCCTCTGTTAGCTAATTTAAACCCATTGATTAGCCTCACTGTGGCTGATAGGTGGGTCCCACCTGTCAGTTTGACCAGTCAGCAGCTCAGCCGACTGCTGACGCAATGCTGACCTCATGCTGACATCATAATCTGATTTTGAATTTCTGTTAAAATAAATAAATTCTAGAAATCCAAATAATCTTTAAAAATCCATATCTTTTTAACCGTAGCTCAGATCGAAAAAGTTAAAACATGAAAGTTGCTCAGAACGACGAGACGAATCTGATCGTGTCATCTGTTTCTTCATCAAAACCTCTTACGTAGAAGAACTCGTAACTCCGGACTCGTATCCGGCTGATGAATAGTACACACTTCGGTAAATAAATCCCAGATTAATTCTATAAATAACTAAAATGACTTAGATGCATATTTAGGCAACCCTGCACTGCATCATAGCATCAAACGCACCGTATTGCATTTGTTTGCATTATGTTTACCTGTTTCTTCCCCCTCTTCTCTCTCGGTAGACCCCGACGTTGACGTAGCCCCCAAGGCAGACGCAGCTTAGGAGTACGACTACGTCCCCGACGACACCACAGGCGACCTTGCCCTTGCCCCAGAGCAAACAGGCAAGCACCCCCATTTTGAACATGCCTACATCGCCTATTCTCTTCTTTCTTATGCTTGCATTAGAACTGCTACTGCTATTGTTTTCCTATATCTGCTGCATAGCCTGATTATTATAACCTGCCTTGCTACCTTTCTGGTTATCCTAGACTGATTAGTATAGGCTGGGTAGAGTCCCGACAGAGACCCCCACTTGATCCCGACTGCCCCGCTGGATGTCAGAAGACCCGATCATCGGGATTGAAGACTAGACCCTGGCACTGCACATCACTTCCCCCTTAGTTGCCGACACTGCTGGGTTACCGTTGAGTGCCGAGGGTGATACCTCGTCAGCACTTCTGATGTTAACCTTGTAGGTTAGTTACTCGGTCGTGGTAAGCGAGGGTGATTCCTCCTACACCACCCCCGATAACGACATCGTCACGCAACACCTCAAGTGTGGACCTCGAGGGTGATTCCTCCTTCGTTCACCTTGACTATAACATCAGGTGGGATTCCATCGAGGGTGATTCCTCAGGGCTCCCCTGGTGTCAGACACACAGATACTGTTGTTGATTTGACTTGCACTAAACCATGTTACTAAAGACGGGTCGGCCCTAAGGGGTACCCGCGCGAGCTTTATGCGAGGTGATGTGTAATCGGGTGTACCTGAAGGGTACCCGAGACTTGAACACGAGGCGTGGCCGGGCATTCCTCCCCCTTGCTGCAAGTCCTCGAGACGGGGCCACAGGGTCACATCGATCGTGAGTCTCTGCTAGTTTCCGTGCGCTCCTAATCCACTATGGTTTGGATATTTGATCCGAGGGGCCTCTGGCCCGAAATCACTAACCATCACGTGGGCATAGTATGGGCGTTCTGCGTCGTATACATCAGCCAAAGCTCTATTGACGTCAGCGAGGAGCGGCCCATTTTGGATTGGACTAGGAACACAACTGCGCTTGTATTAAGGGGTTGCTAGGTCTGCTTCCAAAACGTCCTCGCAATGTGCAGGGTTCCCGGGGCGAAGGCCCAAGACCCTCGGGGGCATCGGTTAGTCCGGCGTGCTGACCTCTCTTTAGAGCCTAGGTCGGGTTGCGGCGTGTTGCTTGGCCGAGGCCGGGCATGACCCAGTAAAGTGTGTCCGGCCGGAGTTAAGCAAGCGTGGTGGGTAAGTTGGTGCACCCCTGCAGGGAAGAAACTTCTATCGATAGCCTGTCCTACGGTAACGGACACTCGGAGTTGTATCCCGATCGGTACAACTAGAACATGTGATGAGAACTAGATGGTACGGCTCTGGTATTGCTTTCTCACAGGGAGTCGAGAAAGGATCTCAGGTCGAGGTTGATGATACTACTACTACTTTACATTATGTTGATCTGCTCTCTTCTATTGCTGCAAGACTATCGAAGATTGTTGAAGATGCTAGTTTTCGATAGGACTAGGCTCTTCCCCTCTATTCTGGCATTTCTGCAGCCCAGTCTACATATACAGCCATTCCTTTGACAATGTTGCATATGTAGTGTAGATCCTTGCTTGCTGAGTACTTCGGATGAGTACTCACATTTGCTTTACTTTCTTTTTCCCCTATATTCCATTTGATGCCACCAGACGACGGAGCCCCTGAGCCAGACGCCACAGCCGACGACCAGTACTACTACCCGCCTGGCGAGTACTACTACTATGAGGAGCCGTTTGACGACCAGGAGTAGGATCGGAGGGTCCAGGGCAGGAGGCCTACGCCTTTCGATCGTAGTATTTTATTTTACCCCGCCTCTGTGAAGGCCTATTTCTCTCTCTGTAATATATCTGTACTCAGATATCTGATGCTTCCGCTGACGCTTGTATGCCATCGAGCTATGTATTCGAGCCCTCGAGGCCCTGGCTTGTAATATAAAGCTTGTATGACTTTATTTATGTTTTAGAGTTGTGTTGTGATATCTTCAAGTGAGTCCTTAGGCTTGATCGTGCGCATTTGCGTGTATGGTTAGGGCACGATTAAGCCGGGGTCGTCACACAGCCCGTTTCATTTTCGGCCCATGTATGGCCCACAACGTCTTTTGGCCCATACGAGGCCTTTCGTATCTTTGGGCCCTTTAGTGGGCCGCAGTGACTCTGGCCCATAATAAACAGTAAATTTCTTTATGCCCAGTAATGGCCCATGATTCACATGGGCCATTTCAAGCCCGTGTTAGCTTTCGGCCTACTGACGGCCCATACATTCTTGGGCTCCTTTTCGACCCTCGATTACTTCTGGCTCGTTACTGGTCTGTTCCCCTAATGGGCCAAATTCGGCCCGTGGTTAGAATCGGTCCATTTGTGGCCTGTTAACCCGTTGCGCCGCTTCCAGCCCGTCCTATATTCTGGCACATTAACGACTTGTTATTCCTGTGACAGAATTAAGCCTTTGCTGTCTTCCGGCCTGTTAACGGCCCGTTACCGTGCTGGCCTGATACCAATTACGCCCGTTTATGGCCCATGTCAGCCCATTTATCTGACAGCCCGAGACCCACTGATTCTATGGCCCGTTGGAGGCCCATTTATCCGACGGCCCGTAGGAGGACCATGGCTCCTACGGCCCATAGCAGGCTCATGGTTACCACGGTCCGTATATGGCCCATGGTTGTTGCGGCCACTACCAAACCAAGCAAAAAGAAGACTAGGGAAATAAATAAGCTAGAAACTAACGCTAGGCTGTTAAGGCGATTGCACATATTACATCCACTGGGCATCAAAGTTCGCCACCAGTGCAAATATAGGGAACACCCTACACTATACAAAAATGGCTTGCTATTTTCTTGAGCCGGTCGCTGCACGTTAAGAACAAATTTTGTATCGTAACAAAACAAATTAGAACCATAAAACAAAAGGAAGGTTGGCATAAAAGTTAACAGTCCGGCAGATAAATGCACCACTAGAAGTTCAGAAGCTCAGTTCATTTGACCCGACTGTTAAGTTTTCATGTTGTACTGTCCGATGGAGCACCATAACCTTCACCTTCATTTTCCTAGGCTCCTGAACAACATAGAAAATGTCTGATAGTCTGGTTTCAAAACCATGCATATCATGACGACATCGAATAATGGCTGTCCTTGTTTCACAAAGGGTCTCTATTAGGGAATGGAGTTGTGTCTGGAGCGCAGATATAACATTGTTTTGAGTTTGCATATCTTGATCATGAGGCAGTTTGGACGAGATTGCCTTAACAACCAACCCAGTATTACGCAGGAACGTGCTTTTGGCACTGTTAATGGACAGGTACTGACCCACTGCAGCAAGAGGTGACATTACGGTTATTGTTGCCTCGTCACCTTCAGGAGGTGGCGGTTCCAACATTTGTTCCATAGCTTGCTGAAAAGTTGAGTTTTTACATTAGTAGTACCAGAACAGAAGATATTAAGGAGGCAGCAAAACCAAACAAAATAGCTTTGGTCTATATACAGAATTTATTCTGGTGAACGCGTGTAAAATATTAGTTGTATTTTACTGCAAAGTACATAGTAAAACCAGGTTCCAAACATATGACCATGTACCATGGCTAATGTATTGTCTATTTCTTCACATTGTATTTACAGCTAAGGACAAAGAGACAAAGTTTATAATTCGGTAAGCATAGTATGACATCATTCATATTACAAAACAAATGAGAACAGACAAACATGCAATTGTAACGTTGTGTAGACACGTCTAGCACGGAACTAGATTATAGATCAAGATCAGAGGAACATCACTCCTCTCTTTTAAACCTTGTAAGGTGCAATGATACGCTAAGACAATTGTGTATAAAATTGGAAAGAGTAATAGACATTTGCAACAAACCGTGCAGTTCAATGCACAAGTCAGAGTAAGTAGTAGTTAAAAGGCATGAGGATTAAGGACTTGCAATAGTGGCTTTGACTGGTGTAGTCATGCCCTTTGTCTTGCTGGTGTGACATTCCTTGAAGATTTCCACAACATTTGGTTCAGGTACTTTTTGGTCCTTGCGGGCTTTCCTCTGCATTTGGAACAAGTCAATATAGATCTGATAATATGTCACAGCGAAAAGAGTGAAACAACAGCTAATTCCAAGAGCCTCGTAGTGTGCAATATAGCTACAAGATCCTGTTGTCTGTTGGAATTTCACTTTCGTACGGTTGGCCTTGTTCTTTGAACAGTTCACCTACAAGAAGATAGATTTGTGAGGCACATGTGTAAATAGGAGTTCAACATGTGATCTGATCACATATATATAACGTACTTGATACTTTGGATCAGACCAGTGTTTAACGATGCCTCTCTAGTCTTCATCCGATATATTTTCCACTGGAGATGTTTGGGCAAGTTCACTGTTAGCCTTGCCTTCAAAGTGAGTTTTCCTCAAGTTATACCGATACTATCACAGAGCACACTTGAAAACATGGGTGCATGCTTGTCTGGTTGCATCATCTTGGCTATCCAACTTGAACCTCATTTGTTGAAAATTATGGGAGTCTCATTACCAGCAAAATAGAAAGTATGGGATAGACCAAGACAATATTACTAATTTCCATACATAACTATACTTACAGATAAATGGTCGAGGAAGGTGTTGAATTGGGTTTCGTCTTTGTCATTCCTGTACTGAATCCATGTTGGGAGGATACGTGCATGACATGTAATGGCAACCACTGCCTCTGATACTAACTTGGCTGACTCTATAGCATCACGTGGCCTTTTTAAACCTGCCTCAAAACGGATCTCCATTCTTCCTCCTCTAGATTTAGTTAGCCTATCGAGCATTATCCCTGATGTTTGTTTCCTCTTGCGCCTAGTTGCTAGTCCAACAACGAACATAGGAAGTGCTAGTGTACATCAAACTGTGAGACTACATATAAAGAAGCATGCAACTGTAACTTGACTCCAGCAACTACCTTCTTGCTGTTGAAGCTCACAAGGTTCATCTGATCTTCCCAACTCGTCTTGTGTCAAGAGTGCTTCGGAAGTAGTGTTAGGTGGCAAGGGAGCTTGGGAACTTGCCGCTAGCTGAGTTGACAAACGAGTAACTCGTGCAGCTGTTGGTACTGTGGAAGGTGTTGCAACAACTAGAGCTTTCGTTGCTTGTTTGGTGGAAACCATTAGTTTCTGTTTGGATTGTTTTGCAGCTGGTGTAGCACGGGATACCGTGTTTGCACAATTTTCTGGTGGACTTTGACCTTCTATTGCACCATCAGTACGAGCAGAATCTCCATAATTCTTCTGCTTCCGTTTCCGTGTGTCCTGAGTACTAACACCATCCCCTACCATTCTGTGTTCCTTCCTCTTTCTCTGTGCCATGTCAAGTCAAGCCGATAAGAAAAAGGAATAAAAATTTAGTTCTTCAGAACAAATTGATGCGTGATATAGATGAACTGAACTTTGATGTTAGACAACCGCATGATAGGAGGATGTAATATGTACGAAAAACAGGACGGCATGAGATAATTAGAACTATGATGTGTAAACTAAGCAGAAGGCATTTCAATAAATTAGAAGCAATGCAATGGAAGGTAGACACCATATGAAAGATGCTACAAATATCGCTCTACCAAGTTAACAGTGTCTCGGCATAACTGGCATTTAAACAAATTTGAAGCAGTACAAGAAATAAATAATATGCAAGACGCAAACAACATCACACTACCAAGTTAAAGGTCTCTCGTCATTAGTGCCATTGCATATTCATAGCTATGATGTGTAAACTAAGCAGAAGGCATTTCAACAAATAGAAGCAATGAAAGCTAGACACCATATGTAAGACGCAACGAATATCACTCTACCAAGTTAAAATTGTCTCGTCATTAGTGCCATTTCAACAAATTAGTAGTACAAGCTAGAAAATAATGCGAGATGTAAACTATATCAGACTCCCAAGTTAAATGTGTCTTGGGAAAAGTGATTGTTGCAGGTTAGACAATAGTAGTACTTTGATGTAAGAACATGGTGTGATAGACAGATATTGTATGTTCTAGAAACAGGAACACGTGTCTTATTCGAAAGTATAATATGTAAAGTAAGCAGATGGAATTCATCAAAATTAGAAGCAATACAAGCTAGACATCATACAAAACATGCAACCACATATAACAGTGCCATGTTAGAGGGAGCACCTGTCTATGCATGTGTTTTCTTCCAAATCTTGTTGGGGGGATGGCGGAGTAGAATGTGTAGAGGCCCTCCGATTCAGTTGTTTGGAAGGAGCACCTTTATCCACTGCCTTGCTAATTTCCTTCTGCTTTATTGATTTTGCATTGTCAAGTAAAACCGACAAGAAAAATCAATAAAATTCACTCTTCAGAACTCATTCATGCATGATACTGACAATCACTACCTTGATGTAAGGCAGACACATGATACGAGGATGGAATATGTACGAAAAAAAGGATGGCATGGCATATTCACAACTATTTGTGTAAACTAAGAAGAAGTAATTTAATCAAATTACAAGCAATAGAAGCTAGACACTGTATGCAACATGCAAGACAATATCACACTGCCAAGCTAGAGAAAGCACCTGGGATGCTGGTTTTGCCGAAAGACCGCCATCAGTCCCTGCCTTAATTTTTTCCTTCCTCTTTCTTAATTTTATTGCCTTGTCAAGTCAAACCCACAAGAAAAATGAATAAAAATTAGCTTTTCAGAACTCACTGATGCAGGATGCTGATGAACACTACTTTAATGTAAGGCGACCGCATGATAGGACGATTGAATGTGTAAGAAAAAAGGACAGCATTGCATATTCACAGCTATGATGTGTAAACTAAGCAGAAGGCATTTCAAAAAATTAGAAGCAATGAAAGCTAGACACCATATGAAAGATGCAATGAATATCACTCTACCAAGTTAAAATTGTCTAGTCATAAGTGCCATTTCAACAAATTAGAAGTAGTACAAGCTAGAAAAGAATGTGAGATGTAACCTATATCACAATCCCAAGTTAAACGTGTCTTATGATAAGTGATTGTTGCAGGTTACACAACAGTAGTACTTTGATGTAAGAACATGGTGTGATAGAAAGATATTGTATGTTCTAGAAACAGGAACACGTGTCTTATTCACAAGTATAATGTGTAAAGTAAGCAGATGGAATTCAACAAAATTAGAAGAAATACAAGCTAGACATCATACATAACATGCAACCACATATAACAGTGCCAAGTTAGAGGGAGCACCTATGATGGTGGACTAGGGGAGATGTTCTCATCATCAGCACAGCTACGTTGAGTGTCTATGCATGTGTTGCGTTGCAAATCTTCTTGGGGGGATGGCGGAGTAGAATCTATAGAGGCCCTCCGTTTCAGTTGTTTGGAAGGAGCACCTTTATCCACTGTCTTGCTAATTTCCTTCTGCTTTATTGATTTTGCATTGTCAAGTAAAACCGACAAGAAAAAGCAATAAAATTCACTCTTCAGAACTCATTCATGCATGATACTGACAATCACTACCTTCATGTAAGGCAAACACATGATACGAGGATGGAATATGTACGAAAAATAGGACGGCATGGCATATTCACAACTATTTGTGTAAACTAAGCAGAAGCCATTTCAACAAATTAGAAGCAATGCAAGCTAGACGCCACATGAAAGATGTAACCAATATGACTCTGCCAAGTTAAAAGCATCCCATCATAAATGGTGTTTCAACAAATTAGAAGCGGTGCATGCTATAAATCATATGAAAGATGCAACCAATATCACTCTTCATATACTAAAGGTGTCTCGTCATAATTGATTGATGCGGGATACAAAAAAAGTAGTTTTATGTAAGGACATGCTTAATAGACAGATGTAATATGTACCAAAAACAGGAAGGCATGTCACATTAACAGGCATAATGTATAAACTAAGCAGAATAGCACATGCAATTTAACCAGATTGGAAGAATTACAATCTGGACACCATATGCAACATGCAACCACATATCACACTGGCAAGTTAGAGCAAGCACCTGCGATGGTGGTGTAGGGGAAATGCGGTGATCAACTACAGAGCTACGCTGATTATCTTTATATAGCCTTGCTGTTTCTTGAGAATCATGTGGGGAGGCTGACACTGCATTCTTTAAAAGAGGATCTATTCTCACAGTAATCCACAGGCCTGACTGTCTCATCATAAGTGATTGATGAGGGATACACAAGAACATTAGTTTGATGTAAGAACATGGGTAATAGTCAGATGTAGTAGTATGTACCAAAAAAAAGAAGGCATGTCATATTCAAAGGTATAATGTGTAAGCTAAGCAGATGCAATTTAACCAAATTGGAAGCAATACAAGCTAGACACCCAGCTGGAGTGGTGAGCATGATCATCGAGGACCTGAGAGCCTGGTGGGAGGTGGGCTGCTTCGCCACCATCGTGGCTTTTTAGTTGGCTTGCAGGTGATGCCTGTCTGTGCTGGGCTTGTCACTGGCTCGGCCAGTGCCCTGACTAGCTATTTGGCTTCTGGTGCTCCCGGGATGGTGGTTCATGTAAAAAATATCTTTCCTTATCTTAATAAAGACCGACTTCGGCCTTTCGAATACAAGCTAGACACCATATGCAACATGCAACCACATATGACACCATGAAGTTAAAGCAAGCACCTGAGATAGTGGTTCATGGCGAGCGAGATCATCAACTCCAGAGCTACGTTTACTGTCTCCATCTGCTGACACTACACCCTTTAAAGTGCCGAAATGTGTCTTGCCTAAGCACGAAGAAAGCTGGAGCGACTTCTCTTTTATTCCGTGCTTCTATCAACCGTTTGGCAGAGGCCAAAATACCCATGCATAAAAAAACAATAGTGAGAGTATGGGTGAAGTGTGTGCAGAACTAGTGCACTGTAAAAGTAGTAGATAGCAGGTGGCTGAAAATAAATGACAGGAGACATATGATAGCTCTACAACATTGCATGGCAAACAAAATTAGATTCTACTCCGTATGATTTTGTAATATATGAGCACAGGGATGGCTGGGAAATGCAGGTACTCCTCCAGCACACCACCACATGTGGTCCTATCAAAATAACAGTCGACTGGAAATAAATAGGTCAGTCGATTTTTTTATGAACCATCCGATCTAAAAGGAACGGGCAGATGGCCTTCGTCTACCTCCCGCCAGTCACTGTTGACGATCTTTCTCGAACCACCAGCGACCATCGGCCCAGACCCCTGCCTCCGCCTCCCCGCCCTCTCCTCGACCTCACACTACCGCCATGCTTGGCAGCGCCCCTCGGCCATCCCTTTAAGCCCGACCGACCTCCAGCAGCTCCTAGGCCCCACACACCCCTAGGATAAACACTGAGGTGCTGCTTCCCCGGCGTAATAGGTGGACTAGCGCCTGTTACACTGGGGAATGCTTCCTTTAATTGGCAATCAACTGACCAGGAATTGAAATCCAAGGGGGCGACGGACCTCTAGCTAAGGTGAAATAGTATATGAGGAGAAACCTTGTGCATCGCGAGTTACTAGGAACATCTAGTATCAGAAAGAAGGTGTAGGAAGAAGCGGTCAACTAGTGTCTTCTGTGGGTTGAATACCGTGCAAGCAGACACATAAGGTTTGCACGCATAAGGAAAGAGGAGTACCAGTTCCGGTTGCCAGTGTTGTGCCCTCCTTATTTCGCGGTGATGTTCTTCTTTTTACCGGGGGAATCGATGTTTTGGTGGAGGGTGGAGCCTTGGACGAACCCATGGCCAAATAGTTGACTGTGTTGTGGTGGCCGTTTGTCGGTGGAGGGGAAGCAGATCCGAGACGGCGAAGGACGGCGTAGCGGGAATAGCTCCGGTGCGGTGGACGGTGTCGATGTTGGAGCGGCAGCGGTGAGGCGCAGGACGGCGTGGCTGAACTTGCTCGGGTACGGCGCACGTCGGCGTTCTAGAGGCAGCTCGGGCTCGGCTTCAACTACTAGCCATGGAGGGCGTTGCAGTTGCGGTGGACGACGACGTCGGGGTATCGGCTCCGGCGTGATAGAGGAGGGCGGCGGTTGATGGGTGGCATGGGGTGGCGGATGGAGGACGCCGGGGTTTCGCGGCTGGTGGAGAGGTAGTTTTGGCGCCCACGGAGTATGAATGGGGAATCGGACGGGGGGAGGGGGGGGCTAAGGGGGAACCATGTATCGGTCTGGGACGCGCTTGTTTTTGTTTTTGTTTTTGAACAAATGGGATGCGCTTGTTTGAAATTTGGGGAAGGTACAAACTTTGCCCCCCCCTCGTAAATTTCGGACCTACTGCAGGTCGGGGGTAGCACGGTAATCCCAGGTGTCCCAAATAGTGGGCGGGAGCGATTTCGGCCGAGTGCATGTGTGTTTAGGCGGCCACGGTGTATGAATGTTTTTCGGAGGCGGTTGCGTGGCGTCTAGATGAAGTTACAAACCTACCCCGGTTTAGACCTTTGGACATCAGGCTGGTAGGTTTCACGGGTCGGAGTTAGAAAAGTAATTTCCTTCTACCAAACATTGGTCTCACGTGGTTTCGGGCGAGTAGAGGCTCTTTCGGCGCTTCGTTCGAAATTTTGAAACAAAAGCATTCACGTTTAGAGTACTCTTGAACTTTGAGGATTGACCTAAATAGACAATGTTAAATTTGACCTTGTATGTTTGAAAACCTCATTAAATTATGTGATTCTTTTTGAAATTTTGACACTTGAAAATCCTATAACTACGATTATTTTGGAATGGAGGAGGTAAATATGAATCTATTTTGTAAACGACTATATATGCTATTATGTACAAAAGCAGAGCAAAGATTGGTGCCCCCATAATTTAGGTATGATTTACAAATGCCATGATCTCGAATTCAAATAATTGAATGGACTTCATGTTGAATTCGAATTTTTTAAACCACCTTAGGTTGAATTCAAATGTATGCTAGTTCCTAGCTAGCTATTTATAATGTTCATTGTGTAACTTTTGTATGTATATATAATGTGCTTTGCACACACAACATGAACTATAATCGCATTTATATTCGAATTGCTAAAGCGATGCATTGTCTGGAGTTCAAAATATTGACTCTATGGATCAATTATGTCGAATAATAACATAGACATGCTCAAATTCGATAGAATATAGATGTCTGATGGATCAATGACCGTTCCTTATGCGAATTGCAAATATCATGATCCCATCCTAATATTTGGATACAATTTATATTTTTAATCAATGTGTACATCAGTCTTTTACGTGTAGTTTCACTCTCCATAGGCCCCTCCTCACACACGCGCTAACTTTATCTCTCACACATACGTGCACACGGTGTATATCCATCGGTGGTCTCTCACACATGCTCACACACTCTCTCCCGAGGTGTCTTTCTCGCACACATGCTCTCGATATCACCCTCCCTCCCTCTCGCAACCATTTATGACTGTTTTCACTAACCTTTATCACAAGCACTCTTCCTCTCACACGTATACGCACACACAATCCCCATCGACCCTTTCTCTATACATAGACCCGCCTACGTGTCTCCCACACGCACATTATCTTTAGGCCTGTCTCGCACGCATTGTCTCCACCTCTCTTCCTAATTGACGAATATGATTCCAGCAGAGCATTCTGTAGGATGCCCCTTAAAGTTAGGTTGGATGAATGGTAATGTCAGAGACAAGGGGTTACCTTAGTTCGAGGACCTAGGGTTACAAATCCTAGCCGGCTTTGTCAGTGGACACAGAGTCCTTCACGACTCTGGTATCTTTGTCTTGTACTACTAGTCCTCCATGGGTCTCCCTGAATGCGTCACGGGCCGACCAATGTGGCGCAGGATGGAACCGACCCAAGGACCTCACCTCAGCCCACTAGACCTCACGCGGTGACACACCCTCTGCCCCTAGGTCTCATTATCTTCTCACACCCACACATACCAACACAGACACCACACAAAATATTTTCTCCTCATGCCTCTATCCCCTCCCCCCTTGAATGTACACACTCAAGGGCATCTCTCGCCGTGACATCCTATTCGTCTCTCTCTCTCTCTCTTGACCTCTCTCATTTCTCGTGCTATCTCTCCCACGTCGCCCCCCGCCGGCCCCTCTATCCATGCCTCTCTCGAATACGTACACATACCCTCTCTAGGCCCTGCCAAATACGTCAACTACACATTCACACATGTTACATCTTATCACGTACCCCATTGATCTAAAAAGCCCTCTCTTCATGTTTACTTCGCATACAACAGTCCTTTTGAATAAAACCACACAAAGTGTGGCCAAAAAATTATTTTAGAATTTCTACATATATACAACATTACAAAGTTATATGGAGTATGAAAGTTAATTTGCATTGCATGGTGCACCCAATGATATTTATTCCGCACTGTGAATTTTTATATTTTTATACTATATATAAAGTTAGTCATAATAAAGAGAAACGAGAGCATCTCTCCATCGCACACACCCCCTCTACGCCCCTTTCACGTACGCACACAAACTATCTCCAGGTCCTCTAAAAGTACGCCCCCAGCACATTCACGCATGTTTCATCTTTCTCTCGCGATATATACAGTGACGATCATTGTATTTGAAGCGAAAGCACGATACTTACATTGGACTTCAGAATCCACTCATTACGGTCACCATTTATGTTTTGTGGTTATTATATAGTCACAGGCTCACCGTACAGCTTTGTATTTGTTCAAGACACGACTAGTACTTGACAAGTTAAATGCTCCACGTGGTGCCTCTAGTGTTGCATCACATTATCTCACTACCATTGGGCCCACCTGTCGGCGTGTATAAAAATGAAAACAAACGATAAAAAAATATTGGACGGTGGTTCGAAGTCATGACCGCGGGCACAGCGGACAAGGTGGCCTTGTATTGGTATGCTGAGCCGTCTGTTTTAACACACATGAGCTCGTGTGGTGATTATACACACACGCACGCATGCACACGAATTGCAGGCACACAACACTCACACGTACACATGCAGCCACGCACGCACGCAACACTCACACGCACACACGCACGCATGCATGCACACACCACACGACCAACACACACGCTCATACTCAAGTGCTCAACCTACACGTGCATGCGCACACATCAGGCCCTGGCAGACACATACACAACCAGGTGGTTCCCACGCACGGGTTGGAGTCTTGTCGCGCCTGCATAAACTTGTGTTTATCTTACCTTTTTCCTATGCAAACTGACAGGTGGGACCCACAAGGAACATGGTCAATTTAAGCAGTCAACATAGTGCCAAGCAGACTATTTGGCCGGTCAACATAGTGCAATCCGATGCTGAACGGTGAGCAAGTGACCATATAATCACCGCAAAACATATATAGTGACTGTAATAAGCGTATTCTGAAGTCCGGTGACCATATTACGCTTTTCGCTTGAAATACACTGACCGCCAGTGTATTTATCTCTTCTCTCGCTCTCTCTGTGGAGCCAAGTAGGCCAATGTGCCAGTGCCTAAATTGGCGCACACCACCCCATTATTGTTGTACTGGTTTCGTAAGAGCGAACAAGCATTCACGTCTACCGTACAAACTATAGATATGAGTTACAAATGCTATGAAGATGAATACAAATATTTGAATCACTTTATGCCCAGTTTCTCTCTGTAGGCCCTCCAAAAGTACATCTCTACACGTTGTCGCATGTTACATATAACAACTATGCAATACATCACTACTACTACACTCTAACACAATAAATCATGTGTTTTTAGTTTTACTAGATCTCATATTGTTACTTAATTATTTAGTTTGCATACATTAAAATTGCCTTCGAAATGTATGGCTAGTATCATCTACCGCGCAGGAAAAATCCCGCCCTTGCCTAATTAATTGGGTTTGTATCGATGGATCGTGCGAAACAGCAAAACTATAGTAGTACTACAGTACAAGTAACAGTTCACTGGGACGCCGTGTCGTGTACTCCTCCTTTGTAAGATTGGAGCGATCGCTTTCATAAATGTTCTACTCCCTTTCGCCGACATGTGGGACTTCAAGCAACCGGGTCCACGTGCCATACCGAAATAACAGTGCAGAGCAGCAGGGGTGAAGCACCCCGATCATGGCGCCGGTGTAGTAATGAGAAATGAGGCGTCAAATCACAAAGCTACACCTTTCCCGCAGTTAAGTTGGAGGGATGAAGTGATGCTAAAAAGAAGAAATTGGAGGGATGAAGCAACCATCATTTCACTCGTTCCTGAATCCGCTTCTCCCTCATCTTCTTCAAGTTAACCACGTGTTGCTTCTGCCGTTGCTTTGCCTCATGTGGGACACGGATCGGCTTGGTAAATCACTGACACGTGGGACCGCATGTTAGCAAACTGCCATGCCAGCGTCCTCTAAAAAATAAGAAACCTCCTCGGCCTTCCGCGCGGCAAAATCACCTCCTTTTTACTAATCTTGATATAATTTTTTAGATCAATATAATCGAGATCTGTATAGATAGCACACAGGAGCAAAACCAAGTGGTACGGTTAAGGGCATCCACAATGTGTAGCCAAATGTGAAAATAGCTTTTGGCATCGATGGGAACCATTGCGGAGGGTGCTGCCAAAGCCAAAAAGAGGGAACCGAAGCTCCCTAATTGATTGATGGAAGGAATAGAAAAATGCAACCTCTCTCCTCTTTCTCCCGTGCTTGGACTTATGTACAGTATAGAGCACAGAGTCTACTCCCCTGTCCCTTCTATCACAAATCACAAAGCACGGACGAAGCAACCATCATTTCACTCTTCGCTGACTCCGCTTCTCCATCAACTTCTTCGAGAAACCACCTTACCGCACTAAGCTAGACGGATGAAACTATTGTGTAGTAGTACATTTATGCCACATTTTGTTCAATGGACTTCCTGGATGCAAAGAAGGCAGTTGTCTCGGCTTGTAGGCGGCACTTGCGAACGACTTACCGTGGTCTCCCTCAATGGTGTGCTCCGTCGAACGCACTTTGCCAAAGCCACACCGTTTGAGATATCGTCGACGTCACCGCAATGGGGAAGGAAGTCAAATAGTTACTACCTCCATTTTTTTGTATACAAGGCCAGTATCAAAATTACAACTTGCGGAAGGCCACTAACACTAATCGAGGCAAAATTGATGGGGTTTGCCTCGTACTAGCAACCAAGGACATTAATATACCCTTGCATGCATGCGGAAGTGAGAAGGTTCGTTTGCATGGCGCTGCATTAATCAAGGAATGAGGAGTGAGATGGTTAGCTCTTTGGGCGTTGGAGAAAAAAATATGCATTAATTAACATGTCAAACGAGGATTTGTATCGATCAATCCCTCGAAGGAAAACCCCGCCTTTCTTTTTTAACACAAGTAGTATGTACTTGTATGTCGGATTCAGGGCTCCGCAGACCCAAGAAGGTTCGAACTCTGGGGCATGTGCGAAGATCTCAACCTCTCAAGCCTAGAGCCCGTCGCCCCCAGCCTAGCCTAGCCGAACTCGCGTGAGCAAGGAAGAAGATTAACATGGCAGTTTACCCAGGTTCAGGCCACCTTGCGGTGTAATACCCTACTCCTGCTTTGTGGTGGACTGGCCTCACGAGGGGCTGAGGATGAACTAGTACAGAGGATGAACAACCTCGCGAGGGCTCGAGGGTGAGAATGAGTCGACCCCTTCTATGGTGGTGGCTAACCTATCTTTATAGTGGCCTTGGTCCTCTTCCCTCAAAACTTAGGCGGGAAGGGATCCCACAATGGCCAATTTGAAAGGGGATAAGTAGTACATCCTATCCTGACAAAAGGTGGTATTCTCCTGCAAAGCTTCTGGTCGTGACGCAACGGTGGCCTCGGCGATGACCTTCGCCTTGTCGAGCCTGTGGTCTTGGTCTTGTAGCACTGGAATGGAAACCTTTGGGGGACTCCTCGGGAACCCACGCCTGTCCTTGCCTCCTTAGCACCAAAGAGGAAAATGCCTCGTCTGTGTCCGCTGGCGCCCGCCAGGCCTTGGTCGTCATGGCTCACGTCATTGCAGACTCATGAGGTGGGGTACCTGCATAGAAATCTCCGCTCCTCGGGAGGCCGACTGGGGAGGCTGCTCCCTCGGGAGGTCTTGGTGTCGTCTTCCTCGCGAGGCCTGGCCCCTCGCGAGGGTCTTGTCTTGGTGGTCTTGGAGGTGGGCCGTACCAGGCCGCTGAGGGAGCCATGCCGTGGGCCGCGGGCACGCAAGTCTGGGTACCCTGGTTCCCAGAACACCGACAGTAGCCCCCGGGCCCAAGGCACGCTCGGGATGGCTTCGAGGCGAACCGAAGGGGCAAGGGTGAACTCCCACGCGGGCCCCAATCGCCTGCGGGCCAGGTTGACGCGTGGCGCTTGATGGGACATGGACGCCTCTGCTTCCCTACGTCGCCTCGACAACTGTTTCAAGCTGACAATAGCCTGATGCATGCAGCAGGGCCATCATCACTCGAAACATGGAGGGGCGTCGGTTAGCTTTCGGCCGCCTATAAGGGGGTGAGAGGGACGGAGCCCCCGGTCCATCTTCATCTTCTCGCTAGCCCTCTTCCCTTGCTCCTTCTTCATCTTCCGCCGCCCCGCATCCATGGCGCCTGTGAGGAGGTTTTTCGCCGTTGACAAAGGGGAGGCCCCCATGGAGGGACCAGGCTCACCGCCGCCCAAGAGGGGCCGCGGCCATCCCCGCAAGTATGCCGTGACGCCGTCGGTGGCTCCCCGAGAGCATGGGCGCACCCCCTCGTAGGTCGGCACCACCTCCGGCAGTTGTGGGAAGGCTCCCTCCCGCGCCGGGGGCAGCAGCGGCCGAAGCGGCCATGGCCAAGGGGGAAAGCATGTGGCAGCCGTTCGGCCACCGCGCCAGCGATCCCACTCGGCCGACGCGTCCCCGGAGTTCATGGTGTGGGCAGAAAGGCCGGCAGGCACCTGTTCCAGCTCCCGCGCTTCTTCACGGGCGCGCTACCGGTCGGAAGGCCTGGCGGCCTCTGGCTGCAGGCCAACGGCTGCTGCAGCTAGGCCTCGTGGGTGGAGGACGAGGTCACCCCTGCCAGTTATGTGTTCCTGAACCGCGGGTGGCAGTCATTCACCCGCGCGCGTGGCCTGCAGGGGAGGTGTACCCTCCACTTCGGGCACGACGGAGCGGCGACCCTCTACGTCAGGATCTTCGGGGAGGACGACAGGCGTCTGGGCTGCTGTCCAGAGGACGACGATAACGGCGACAATGCTGACCCCTCCTCCGACGACTGCCAGAGGGGCGGCGGCATCCCCAGCGGTGAACTTGCCCGTGTCGATGGCCATGGCGCCTCCAGCAGCGGCGGCTCTTCCTCCGGGAAGAGCACGAGCGACGATGACTATGATGAGCCGCCACATCACTGCGCCCGCACCAGGGAGGGTGGTGAACCACTGCGTCGCCACGCCCCCACTCGGGAGGACATCGAGCCGTCTCCCCATCATGCTCCGGTGAAGCAGGAGGAGGACTCCGACTGAGCGCAGGCGTCGCTGGAGCCCAGCCTCAGGAGTTGCAGTGGCCGCAAGGCCTCCTTTTGCTTTTTATTTTTCCTGGATCAAGAAAGACAGCGGGCCCCGACGGGACGTGTAATGGACCATGGCGCTTGCGTCGTTATGTTAACGCTTTTATTTCGTACCCTAGCATTTGTATTGATATGAATCGACAGGTTCCTGCTTGATCGCGATTAGGATAACTTAGCTTGGTGCACTTATGGCGGATTCCTGCATCGCGAGGGCGCGCTCCTCCTGAGCTTGGTTCCCCTGTGTGCCTCCCGTTCCCGTAATGGTGCGGCCGGGGCACCGAAGTGGTTTAGGGATCTTGCCGGGGTCTTCTTTCCTGAGGATCAGAGGGCTCTCGGGCCTCAGGAGGCGCCCAATGGGCACGAGGCCCCTGCACGAGCCCCCGAGCGGGGACCGATTGTCACTGGTACACCGGGTCGCGATGCCCGGCGAGGCTGGGAGACAAGGGCTCAGGGGGGCATACATGCCCGTTAGCTCGTTTTGAGAGTGTCGTGCGAGGATTAGGACGCCAAGGTTTTGGCGAGGTGTGTTCGTGGGTGGGCCCAGGTGTACACACCGTGTCAAGCCCCCGCTTGTGAGACGCGCGGGAAGGAGCGACGGGCAACTGCCACCTCCCTCAAAGCAAGAGTCAAGAGAGCAAACGCTGCAAGGAGACAAATTCCCACCCCTTCAAATAAAGATGCGAGAATTTCGAATTTCATTCCAAGAAGTGGCAAATTGGCTACAAAAGCAAGCGAAAGAACAGTCGCGTCCGGCGCTTACATTAGTCTTCTAGTCTTCCCACCAGCGTGGAGCATGGGGCTTCCACTAGGCGTGGGCATAGTTGTTGAAAGACCGTGTCATCCGCCAACGCGGAGCATGGGGCTTCCACTTGGGCGTGGGTGGGAGCCCCCGTGAGGCCCCAGGGCAGCACTCAGGAGAATCCGGGGCGTGTACAACTCCACTCATTATTATGTGAGAGTGTCATGGGTAGAACTTTCGGAGATGCTGGATGTTCCAGGCATTCTGGATGGGGACCCTGTCCTGCGTCTCCAGGCGCGCGGCGCCAGGCCTAGAGATGCGGGCGACCCTAAACGGGCCCTCCCACATGGGCGAGAGCTTGTGAAGGCCCTCCCTGGAAAGGACACATCTCAGGACGAGATCTCCCACCTTGAGGGTCCGGGATTGGACGCTGCGTCAGTGGTAACGCCGCAGCGCCTGCTGGTACCTCGCTGCATGGAGTGAGGCTTGGCGGCGGGCTTCCTCCCCAAGCACGAGGTCTATCCCCCGCGAGGCATCCTGACGCGCCTCATCGAATGCCAGGACCCACGGGGAGCGAAGCCTGACCTCATGAGGGAGGACCGCCTTGGCCCCGTAGACGAGGAAGAACGGGGTCTCGCCGGTGGGCTTAGTCGCAGTGGTGCGGAAAGACCACAGCACAGACTGAAGCTCAACGAGCTAACCCCTGCCGCAAGCCTCAAGCTTCATCTTGAAGCTTCTCGCCATGAGGCCCATCAGGACCTCTGCATTGGCACACTTGGCTTGGCCGTTGCTCCGTGGGTGGGCCACCGAAGCATAGCATATCTGTGTTCCAAGGTTAGGGCAGTATGTCCTGAAGAGGTTGCTTGTGAATTGTGAGCCATTGTCAGTAATGATACGAATAGGGACACCGAAATGGCTCACGAGGCCCTTGATGAACTTGACGGTTGAGCCAGCGGGGATGGTGCGTACTAGCTCGTCTTCCGCCCACTCGGTGAACTTGTCGATGGCGACGTACATGTAGCGGTATCCACCAGCCGCCCGAGGGAACGGGCCCAGGATATCCAATCCCAAGACCGCAAATGGCCACGAGAGCGGGATGGTCTGGAGGCCTTGCGCGGGCTGGTGAATCTTCTTGGCATGGAACTGGCAGGCCTCATAGGATCGTACTAGCTCGGTGGTGTCGTTGAGCGCCGTCGCCAGTAGAAGCCGCTGCGGAACTATGGCACTTCGCCTGATTACCACTGTAGCCAGACGGTCGCCACACATACCAGCCCAGGAAATGACACTGGCATGTGCGCTTACAACAAGTATCATGAACACAGGCATTTCTATTAATGGATATATGAGTCTTACATGATATATTACATGAGTGATGGCAGCGGAAAAGATCTATCTAAGGCAGCATGGTCTTGGTGTGGCTCCAATCCACAGGGATCTGACTGGGTTACTCTCCTAGCTCGCGAATGCTCCGGCTCCTCGACGATGAACGATGGATCCTTATGTGAACCTGGCCACATTGAAGGTCGCTGAGTACTTTTGAATGTACTCGCAAGCAAACCAAACTAACATATACACCAAGCAATGCAATCCATGGCATTCAAGCATGCATTTGTTATTAGAGAAATATTAATTATCATGGCATAGCATACCTATCTAGCAATATTAATCATCGTGTCATAGCAAGGTTATCTAGCAAGATAACTACTAAAGTAAAATACAGTAAAGTAAAGCATATCAAGTAAGTGATCCATACTCCAAACAATCTCAGGATCCAATCCAACTCTTTCGGTCATCTGACCATCTCTTTCATAGCCATTCCATGGCTATCATATCATATTCCTCACACCATCCGATGTATATGCATCTCCTTTGTAAGTCTGATAAACTTACTCTCTTCCGGGTTGTCGCACAACACTCAGAATACTCACGACGCACTGAGTACTTCCGATCATAAGGCGAGTTCTTCCATTATTATTATTATCATTACTACAGTTGACCACCTAGTGAGGTCTGGACGGACTGTCCAATACCGTGGACGCGGCTATTCGAGTAGATTCTTACACTCTGCAGAGGTTGCGCACTTTACCCACACCATGGAGCACCTAGCCTCGTGATCCCATTCGGGTGGACCAGTGTTGCTCCAACGAAACCTGCCTAACCCGTGACACCACTACCATACCACCGGCAATCATTCTCCCCCAGAGTCAAGCCCTGGGTGGCCCCTGTGTCACCTCGTGACACCTGCCACCGTCGTGGCCAAACAAACTGTCCCAAACAGGCACGTCGGCAAATAACTCAACTGGGCTCACAAGGTTATCGCCGCCTACCGGGCCAGGGCAGCACGCGCACATAACCTTCCATGTTTGGTGGTACCGATAAAAGAGCACGCGATGAGACCAAGTCAAGGCCATCCCATACTGGCAAATGTGGCTGCACACATAAGTCCAGACAGGTGACTCTGGGTCAACCGACTAGGTTTAGCTTTAGCCATCATTTAGCAAGTATGGACATTCATCATGAATAACTTAACATGGTGGTAACTATGTAAGAGGTAACAACAGTGGAAACGTAACAACCTATCTCCATATAACATCACCATTAGTCATTAGTGCGATAATATGATGAGTAGTAGCAGGTAATGTAAAAGACAGTATCTAAATAGCAGGAGTTTAATTATTTCTAGCACCACCATATTCATTAATTAAACACGCAGGAATAGCACAGAGCAATGCTTTAGGGCATATGTCAGATGTTCGGCTTGCCTGGGGGTCGATGAATACTCCGGGAAGAAGTGCGGTGAAGCCATGAAAGAATTCGCCGAAAAAAATTCCCCCTCGGAGGGGCTGATAGAGGGCAAGGGCCAAATGATCATTCTCATAGTGTGGAAACATTATGAAAATGGTACCATCGGGACGGGCTCGACGAACTGAATACGTGAGTGTTGGTTTCACCTAAATTGGAGTTACGAGCGAAAAGATATAAGAGTTTTTCTATCAGGGACCTATTTGTAAAAAGAAGATCTCCAACGGGGTCCCTGGCAGCTCAGTGGTTCGCGCATTTCATGAAATACGTTTCTCAATACGGAAAACGTATTCTGCGCTGGGCGCCTCCACTTATATGACGTGGCCGGCTCCCCAGCCGCTGATGGCTGGGCCCCATGCCCTCTCTCTCTCTCCTCCTGCTCCTCCTTCCTCCTCCTCCTCTGCTGTTCCCGACATGGCGACGGGAGCGTGGCTCCAGCGTGGGGCTCCGGCGCTCCGGTGAGCCCTTTGGCTAGGAGACGGCACGGGCATGGTCGCCGGCGACCATCGCATCCGGTGGTGGGCGGCACAAGCACTGGGGTGGCTCGGAATGAGGTGGTGAGAGAGGTCAGTGGGCGGCAGCCGCGAGCCAAGGGGGTGCTCCGACGAGCGGGGCAGCTGGAAAAGGGGTCTGGCGGGGTCACCGAAGGGAGGCACGCGCGGGGGTGGGCTCAGACGGAGCTGGGGTTGGCCGGAGGTGGGGATTGGAGGCGGAGGCCGAGAGTGAGCTCGGGCAAAATTCCGGCGATGCCGAGGAGGATTCGGTCGGGCGAGCATGCTGCGGTGGACTAGAGGGGTAGGGAGAAAGGTTGGCGAGCTCGATGATGCACGAGGAGGCTCCGGCCTCGGCTATTCATAGCCCAGCCGTGGCTACTGGATAAGCTAGCCGCCGTGGCAAGCTTAGCCCCGCACTAGCGCTCCGGGACACGCGGAGGGAGGGCGAGATGTCGGCAGGGCCTCCGGGAGCGTTGAGAAGCAGGTGGTGGCTTCGGGAGAGCTTGAAACAGAAGAGGACAGAGGAAGATGACGGCGGCGGTCACGGGCGCACAGTGGCGGAGCTAGTCGCGGCGCGGCGAGGAAGAGACTGGAGGGGGAAGCTGCTGGTGAGTGGACACGCGGCCTCTACGGAGCCGTTGGACACGCCGGGACGAGAGGAGGCCAGCCGGAAGCGACCGCACGGAGCTGACAGGATGCAGAGCGCCATTTTGGCATGCTCTCCTGCGTGGTTACCAAGGGCACCGCATGTCCAGGGCACCAGATGTCTCTAGGACCTTGTCAAACATGTTTCTCACTGGTCCTGGAGATGACTTGAGAGGGTTTGGAGGGGAGTGGGGGCAAGAAATGACAGACGAGAGCTCACAAGTGTTCTGAAATTAAGGTGTTCGATGTGAGCTGAGAGAGATTGTGAAGGAGATACACTCTGGTCTTTGGCTGAGAGTGATCAACCACTAAGATGACCATCTCTAAAAATTTACAGCTCATTTGGTTGGAGATAAGTGGCACTTGCTGTAGAATTGACCCTGCTGGTCAGAAACGCAAACTTTGATGTGACACCAACATACTAGCTTGCATTGAGCTGAAATTTGGAGGAGGTGAATGATTTGAACATATGAAGCCACTGTAAAAGTTTCATACCATTTGTGTACACCAAAATGGTACTTGCTTCACAGAGCTTCCAAATGGACAGAAACTTAGGAAAATTGCTATGGAAGAATGGATAGAGGGATTGAGCTGGTTTTTGGTTTCCATGAGTGATTTATCAATGTTAATCACCATGAAAATTTTCAGCTCAAATAGATCAAGGTTTCAAGCACTTCCTTTGCAATTTGCCCAACTGGACAGAATCTGCAAATTGATGTTGTGCTCAAAATTTGAACTACGGAACTTGGGTTCTTGATGGAAATGGTGAGGATATGGATAGGAGAAGCTCCACAATTTATTTGGGATTCTTCCTGGATACCAGAATGGTAGTTCCTTTAGGAACTGCCCAAAATGCAATATTGGCATTAAATAGGAAAATGCAATTTCCTTATTTAATTATGGCCAATATTTTTATGGGAGCTCAATATGATCACAAAGAATATCTCCACAAGTTTTCATGAACTTTGGAGATGGATAGATATTTTCCTGGATTTAATTCCTTTAACTGGCAGAAAAAGGAATTAATTATAAATGAAAAAAATTGCAAATGACTTGGCAATATTTTTGCATATCCAGGGTTTATAGGTAAAGGATGATCACTGGGAGAAGTTTGGGAGTCAGCAGATCATAGGAAATTGGGCTTCCTTTGTAACGGAAGAGATTAGGGTTTCCCATCCGGCAACTTGGAAGGTAGGGGAATTTGGTGGCAAAACCCGGAGAATATATCTTGGGTGGCAAGGTTTGACTGAAGAGAATATATGGTTGGATAGGGAAGGCAAGGTTAAATGACCATCTTCATATACCCAAGAGCTAAAGAAATCCGATGACACCGAGAAAAAAGACGGGAGTCAAATCCCGCGAAGGAAAAAAAACAGGAGCAAAAACCAGGGTGTTACAAACCTACCCCCCTTAAGAAAATCTCGTCCTCGAGATTTTCGGGCTTACCTCCCGGTGAAGGGGGACTTACCTGTGTGCGACTTGGATCCATCAGCGATCTCGTCTTTGTTGGTTCACTGCCTTTTCAACTGCCTCTTCTGATGGACCATGTGTTGTCTTTGCACACAGCTTTCCTTGAATCCGTCTCTTTCCTGTCAGGTGTACCTTTTTTTCAGATAGTGGTGTTGCTGGGTGGGGTAGTGGGTAATACCGACAAACAGCTCGGTTTCCATGGCCTGGAAGTAACTGCTGCAGGTTTCATTGCGATGCTTCGTACTCTGACTGTCATGGGCAAGACATCCTTTGCTGGTACAAGGCTTACATGCTTGTATGGCCTTGGGTGACTTTCTTTTTGTCATGTCAGAATACTTAGTCTGGCTGCGGGTTCCGTACTGACATTTCCTTTTGTCTTCGGCATTCTGACTTTGTCCTTAGGTGATCCACAACTCAAGGAACAACACGACCGAGCTATTGCTGCTGTATCCCCAACTGAAATGTCAGGCATGATCACAAAGTCATCATAGACAGTAATCTCTTATTCCAATGATATCATGACGCCTACGAGCTATTGGTGCTGATGTGCTTTGAACCATTCTATTTGAACGTCTTGTTTCAAACTATGTCACTTAAGGAGATGGCTATGTCATATATAGCCTCTGTAGTCCTTGCTATGACCACTGAGCTGAGCATAGTACCGCTATCATCCGGTGTATCTTTTGGAGCATAGCCTCCTATCTTAGTTGATGGCCCATATTCATAATGAGTGCGACAAGCTCACTTGTAACCGCAAGTAGTGCATTGTTGTGGCCGCATATGCAAGAGTCTGGTAAGGATTGGTAATAATACCTTGTCTGTGAAACTGTATCTTGCTGACCGTCACGGAGGTTGTTTGTCCACAACTTCTTGATTCTTGAGGATTCCTTTGATGGACCTATAATGACCTGCCAATGCGGCTCCTTGATGGTTTTCCCGGCTTGTGGGGCTTGTTCTCACAACTTACTATTGCATAACTCGTAGGGATTGCTGTGCTCATATTCATCTTTCAACATGGGGCCAATGTTTCTTTGAACACAGTCATTACTGACAAGTGGCTCACATGAACTGATCCATTGGACTGCATGCGCACAACATATGTAGAGGTAGGATAAATCCTTTCATAACCATTGAGTTCTGAGGCAGACGGTTGTGTCTGGACTAGTTCATGCTCCTGACAAGCTTGTTGTAGGCACGATGGCGTGTTGAAGAAGGCTGAATTCCTTATGCTCGAA
The DNA here is from genome assembly GCA_011799875.1 of Thinopyrum elongatum. Lineage (NCBI taxonomy): Eukaryota > Viridiplantae > Streptophyta > Magnoliopsida > Poales > Poaceae > Thinopyrum > Thinopyrum elongatum. Next base: position 95,047,483 of record CM022297.1, read on the forward strand.
GCTTCTGCCAGGCTAGCGTACTGAAGAAGGCTGTGTATCGTATCCCAGATGTTTTTCCCTCATGTGTTTTGCTGAGGAAGGTCAGGTGCCTTATGCCTGAAGTTTTCCGTGGTAGCACGCTGTGGAAGATGGGAGTGTTGTATCCCAGAAGATTTTTCTCACCAAGTGGCATACCAAGGAAGATTGGTAGTCTGGTGTCATAAGCTCTTCTCGGTAGCTTGCGTGGGAAGGCTGGGTTCCTTATACCAGAAGCCTTTCACTATTTACGCAGTCGGATCTATGGCCGATTCTGGCTTCTTTCCGAAGTATCTGAAATTTACTCGTAGTAGAGCCAAAACTTGATATAGGCCATACCTTGTCTGAAGATTTTCTGTTGGTCACTCACACCGCTTGTCCTTCTGCGGGTCTAATCCTTGCTGCTGTAAAGGTTGCATGACTGATGCAGACTTCATGTCGTTAATTAATTCGGAATACCCTTTGCATTCAAACCAAATGTTGCTGATAATAAGCAGTTGATAGATCATTCCTGTTCGGTTTAGCTGAGCTTCCAAGCATGTGAGGTTCTCATTGATTCTGGGCAACCGTGAACTTATCCATTTTCCTTGCAAACCTTGTCATAGTGCCCAGAAAATTTTGTATACCCCCCGGTGAACTTTGAAATTTGTACCAACGTACCGGAGTTTTGTTGCTGCTCTTGGCACATTCACATTTTTGAAATATGTCTTCAGTGGGTAATAAATGATCCTTGGGTCCATTGAGAAAAGACTCGGTTCACCTCACTGCCTGAAATAATCCTTGTATCGTCGACGGAATAATTTGTCCTTACTTGTGTTCATTCTTGGTAACTCATCTGACTGCTTCTTAGATGTGATATGCTCTGGGGCAAACTCTCCCAGGTATGTTCTGGCCTTGTCTGTTGCACATAGATTTTTTTGACCTGTTCTTTATTCCTGAAAGATCCGGTGTTGCTATTCTGAATATCAGACAGTTGGCTTGGCATGACTCTTGCCGAATTTGGATTATTGGGCATTATCCAAGTTGTAGGCTGGTCTTCTTGACGGCACTTGCAGATGGATCCAGTCGGAGCGAAGAAACAGAACCGACAACAGAAACAAGAACCGCAAAAACCAAAAAGCAAATAAAGCTCAAATTTTGCGGACCATACACACATGGCCGAAGATTCACTAGTATAACTAGTATGGCGCACTCGATGCACCTCTAAGGATTTAGAAGCGAAACCACACAATGCTCCTGGCAGCACTGGTGTCAAGCTCCTGCTACTTCCTTAGGTAACATCACACTCGATGCATGACCATAGCCAAAATGGCTTAGTCAACGATCCTACGGTTGTTGGGGAAAAGATGAAATTTATAGGCGTTTCCCAAAGGAAACTAGAGTTAAGAAGAGAAATGCCAGGGTTAGCAAGCTGGGTAAGGATATCTGGTTTACCTAGGGCTTCAGGGCTCACGGGTCGTTGCCTGGTGGCGGACATTTCACACTGGAGGCAAAGGCCACAAGAGTTGGGATCTGATGGAGCCAAAGACCTATGGGGTTGCCTTATGATCAATAGTAGCCGTGCCTGCTTGGCAAAGATGGCTGGAATCCATCTGAGCTTTCTACTAATCAAGAGGCAATGAAGTCTGGCTAGGGTAACATATAGTCAGCCTGGCTGCTCTGATACCATCCGTTGTGGCGCCCCGCCTGATTACCACTGTAGCCAGACGGTTGCCACGCATACCAGCCCAGGAAATCACTCTGGCACGCGCGCTTACAACAAGAATCATGAACACATACATTTCTATTAATGGATATATGAGTCTTACATGATAGTCCCTCCGTCCCAAAATAAGTGACTCAACTTTGTACTAGCTTTAGTACAAAGTTAGTATAAAGACGACTCACATATTTTGGGACGGAGGGAGTATGTTACAAGAGTGATGGCAGCGAAAAAGATCTATCTAAGGCAGCATGGTCTTGGTGCGGCTCCAATCCACAGGGATCTAACTAGGTTACTCTCCTAGCCCGCGAACGCTCCGGCTCCTCGACGACGGACGACGGATCCTTATGTGAACCTGGCCACATTGAAGGCTGCTGAGTACTTTTGAATGTACTCGCAAGCAAACCAAACTAACATATACACCAAGCAATGCAATCCATGGCATTCAAGCATGCATTTGTGATTAGAGCAATATTAATTATCATGGCATAGCATACCTATCAAGCAATATTAATCATCATGTCATAGCAGGGTTATCTAGCAAGATAACTACTAAAGTAAAATATAGTAAAGTAAAGCATATCAAGTAAGTGATCCATACTCAAAACAATCTCAGGATCCAATCCAACTCTTTCGGTCATCTGACCATCTCTTTCATAGCCATTCAATGGCTATCATATCATATTCCTGACACCATCCGATGTCTATGCATCTCCTTTGTATGTCTGATAAACTTACTCTCTTCCGGGTTGTCCCACAACCCTCAGAATACTCACGATCCACTGAGTACTTCCGATCATAAGGTGAGTTCTTCCATTATTATTATCATTACTACGGTTGGGCACCTAGTGAGGTCTGGACGGACTGTCCAATACCATGGACGCGGCTATTCGAATAGATTCTTACACTCTGCAGAGGTTGCGCACTTTACCCACACCATGGAGCACCTGGCCTTGTGATCCCATTCGGGTGGACCAGTGTTGCTCCAACGAAACCTGCCTAACCCGTGACTCCTCTACCGTACCACCGGCAATCATTCTCCCCCATAGTCAAGCCTTGGGTGGCCCCTGTGTCACCTCGTGACACCTGCCACCATCGTGGCCAAACAAACTGTCCCAAACGGGGACACCGGCAAATAACACGACTGGGCTCACAAGGTTATCGCCGCCTACCGGGCCAGGGCAGTGCGCGTGCATAACCTTCTCTATTTGGTGGTACCGATAAAAGAGCACGCGATCAGACCAACTCAAGGCCGTCCCATACCGGCAAATGTGGCTGCACGGATAAGTCCGGACAGGTGACTCTGGGTCAACCGACTAGGTTTAGCTTTAGGCATCATTTAGCAAGTATGGACATTCACCATGAATAACTTAACATGGTAGTAACTATTTAAGAGGTAACGACTATGGAAACATAGCAACCTATCTCCATATAACATCACAATGAGTCATTAGTGCGATAATATGATGAGTAGTAGCAGGTAATGTAAAAGACAGTATCTAAATAGCGGGAGTTTAATTATTTCTAGAACCAACATATTCATTAATTAAACACGAAGGAATAGCACAGAGCAGTGCTTTAGGGCATATGTCAGATGGTCGCTTGCCTGGGGGTCGATGAATACTCCGGGAAGAAGTGCGGTGAAGCTGCGGAAGAATTCGCCGGAAAAGATTCTCCCTCGGAGGGGCTGATAGAGGGCAAAAGCAAAATGGTCATTTTCATAGTGTGTAAACATTATGAAAATGATACCATCGGGACGGGCTCGACGAACTAAAGACATGAGCGTTGGTTTCACCTGAATCGGAGTTACGAGCGAAAAGATATAAGGGTTTTTCTGTCAAGGAACTATTTGTAAAAAAGAATATCTCCAATGGGGTCCCTGGCAGCTCGGTGGTTCACGCATTTCATGAAATACGTTTCCCAATTGGGAAAATGCATTCTGCGCTGGGCGCCTGAACTTATATGACGTGGCCGGCTCCCCAGTCGCTGACGGTTGGGCCCCACACCCTCTCTCTCTCTCTCCTCCCGCTCCTCCTTCCTCCTCCTCCTCCTCTGCTGTTCCCGACATGGCGACGGGAGCGTGGCTCCGGCATGGGGTTCCGGCGCTCCTGTGAGCCCTTTGGCCAGGAGACGGCACGGGCGTGGTCGCCAGCGACCACCGCATTCGGTGGTGGGCGGTGCAAGCACTGGTGTGGCTGGGAATGAGGCGGCGAGAGAGGTCAGTGGGCGGCAGCCGCAGGCCAAGGGGGTGCTCCGGTGAGCAGGGCGGCTGGAAAAGGGGTCTGGCGGGGTCACCAGAGGGAGGCGCGCGCGGGGGTGGGCTCAGACGGAGCTAGGGGTGGCCGGAGGTGGGGATTGGAGGCGGAGGCCGAGAGTGAGCTCCGGCTAAATTCCAGTGATGCCGAGGAGGATTCGGTTGGGCGAGCATGCTGCGATGGACTAGAGGGGTAGGGAGAAAGGTTGGGGAGCTCGATGATGCACGGGGAGGCTCCGGCCTCGGCTATTTATAGCCCGTCCGTGGTTACTGGATAAGCTAGCCGCCGTGGCAAGCTCAGCCCTACACTGGCGCTCCGGGACACGCGGAGGGAGGGCGAGATGTCGGCAGGGCCTCCGGGAGCGTGGAGAAGCAGGTGGTGGCTTCGGGAGAGCTCAAAACGGAAGAGGACAGAGGAAGACGACGACGGCGGTCACGGGCGCACATTGGCGGTGCTAGTCGCGGCGCGGCGAGGAAGAGACTGGAGGGCGAAGTTGCTGGAGAGTGGACACGCGGCCTCCGCGGAGCCGTTGGACACGCCGGGATGAGCGGAGGCCGGCCGGAAGCGACCGCACGGAGCTGACAGGATGCAGAGTGCCGTTTTGGCATGCTCTCCTGCGTGGTTACCAAGGGCACCGCATGGCTCTAGGACCTTGTCAAACATGTTGTCACTGGTCCTAGAGATGACTTGAGAGGGTTTGGAGGGGAGTGGGGGCAAGAAATGACAGATGAGAGCTCACAAGTGTTCTGACATGAAGGTGTTTGATGTGAGCTAAGAGAGATTGGGAAGGAGATAGACTCTGGTCTTTGGCTGAGAGTGATCAACCACTAAGATGACCATCACTGAAAATTTGCAGCTCATTTGGTTGGAGATAAGTGGCACTTGCTGTAGAATGGACCCTGCTGGTCAGAAATGCAAACTTTGATGTGACACTGACATACTAGCTTGCATTGAGCTGAAATTTGGAGGAGGTGAATGATTTGAACATATGAAGCCACTGTAAAAGTTTCATACCATTTGTGTACACCAAAATGGTACTTGCTTCACAGAGCTTCCAAATGGACAGAAACTTAGGAAAATTGCTATGGAAGAATGGATAGAGGGATTGAGCTGGTTTTTGGTTTCCATGAGTGATTTATCAATGTTAATCACCATGAAAAATTTCAGCTCAAATAGATCAAGGTTTCAAGCACTTCCTTTGCAATTTGCCCAACTGGACAGAATCTGCAAATTGATGTTGTGCTCAAAATTTGTACTATGGAACTTGGGTTCTTTATGGAATTGGTGAGGATATGGATAGGAGAAGCTCCAAAATTTATTTGGGATTCTTCCTGGCTACCAAAATGGTAGTTCCTTTAGAAACTGCCCGAAATGCAATACTGGCATTAAATAGGAAAATGCAATTTCCCTTATTTAATTATGGCCAATATTTTTATGGGAGCTCAATATGATCACAAAGAATATCTCCACAAGTTTTCATGAACTTTGGAGATGGATAGATATTTTCCTGGATTTAATTCCTTTAACTGGCAGAAAAAGGAATTAATTATAAATGAAAAATATTGCAAATGACTTGGCAATATTTTTGCATATCCAGGGTTTATAGATAAAGGATGATCACTGGGAGAAGTTTGGGAGTCAGCAGATCAAAGGAAATTGGGGTTCCTTTGTAACGGAAGAGATTAGGGTTTCCCTTCCGGCAACTCAAAGGTAAGGTTTTGGTGGCAAAACCCTGAGAATATATCTTGGGTGGCAAGGTAGGACTGAAGAGAATCTCTGGTAGGATAGGGAAAGCAAGGTTAAATGACCATCTTCATATACCCAAGAACTAAAGAAATCCGATAACACCGAGAAAAAAGACAGGAGTCAAATCCCGCGAAGGAAAAAAACAGGAGTGAAAACCTGGGTGTTACAGGAACACCTTGCCCACGAGGGTGCGCAACGAGGTGTGGTGCTCGCAGTCCCCGCCGTGGATATCAGCCAGCAACTCGCGCCCTTGTTCGTCAGATATGCACCGTAGCGGGACGTCGTTGGGGCGTCGCCGGTACAGCTCGCCGTCCTGCAAGCAATAAGCAGTGGCCTGGCGGACCACACGCTCTGTGTCCTCCTCTTTCTCTGGCATGGTGCCGCGAAGGAAGTACGCCTTGAACTCCTCGGTCCAGTAGCCTGCCTGAGGCTCCAACGCCAGGAGTAAACGAGCTCCTGTGGCTGGGCCACAGGCCGGGGCTCCTGAGACCAGGGCTGGCGGCAGCTCCTCCCTGAGCAATGCTGAACCCGCGGCCGGTAGAGCTGCGGATGGCTTGTGAAGCCTATCTTCGAAGACGCCAGGCCTCTGGGGTTCACGGCGGGACGCCCTCTTGGCGATGTCGTCGGCTTCCTTGTTCGCGCCCTGCGGGATGTGCTGCAATTCCAAGCCCAGGAAGCGTTTTTCTATTTTATGTACCTCTTCCAAGTAAGCTTCCATGTGCTCGTCCTTCGGCTTGTTCTCTTTGTTGGAGAAGTTGACGAGGAGCTGGTAGTCGCCCCTGATGGTGATGCCCTAAGGCCGGCAATCAAGCCCTCATACTCTGCGATGTTGTTGGAGACCTTCTCGCCGTGCTTGAAGCAGAGCTGCACGGCGTAGTACAGCTTGTCCTCGGTCGGCGAGATGAGCACGACTCCAGCGCCCGCGCCCTGCCACGCAAAGGCACCATCGAAGTGCATGACCCATCCGTCGGGCGCTTCATCGTCGGGTGCGAGGGATTGACCCACATCCAGTCCCCGATCAGGGGCGTCGGTCCATTCCGCGACGAAGTCGGCCAGGACCGCCCCCTTGATGACCCTGGTCGTGCTAAACTCCAGCTGGAAGGCCTGCACCTCGATGTTCCATTCTGCGACCGTCCCGACGGCGTTGGGGCTGCGTAGCACCTTCTCCAAGGGATACGCCGACACGACCTTGATGGGGTGGCCTTGGAAATAGTGACGCAGCTTCCTAGAGGTGACAAGGAGCGCGAGTAGGAGTTTCTCTTGCATGGGGAAGCACGCGCGCGCATCACACAGCACCATGCTGACGAATTACATCGGGTGCTCGACGAGGGGTGAGGAGTCGAGGGCGCCTTGCTCCGTCAGGGGTGTGAGGGGCTCCTGAAGCTCGGGTTTAATGAAGCAGCGAGGTCCTCAGGAGCATCACCCTGTGACAGCGAAGGCTGCGCGGCTCCCTGCTGGCCGCTCTGCTTCGATCCCATGCTGACGGCCCCTTCTCTGACCGCCACGAGTGCCGCACTGGCCGAGTGGGGAGTGGCCGCCAAGTAGAGCACCAGAGGCTCACGTGGGTGGGGCGCCACCATGATAGGTGGGCTCGTGAGTTATCGCTTGAGGTCTTCGAAGGCATCCTCAACTTCCGGGGTCCACTCGAACGGGCCCTTCTTTTTCATCATCTTGAAGAAAGGAAGGGTGCACTCACAAGCTTGGAGATGAAACGGTGGCAGTTTCAGGAATGTTATCTGGCGAATGAGCCCAGTTTTTCTTTTCTTCCTATAAAAAAGTATGCTACGTGGTGTCGGCTTAGTCAACAAACGATTGTGCCAACCTTGACCGTTGGATTGACATTCAACATCTATCGTGTTTCTTCAGTCTCTTCTTCCTCCAACTGCCAAAGCCAAACTAGCGCCGAGGGACCACCTGCTCCCGTCTCCCACGGCTGGCTGTGCTGCCGCGCACACATCGCAGCCACATTGCACCCTAAAACTCTGCGCATCTTCCCTGGCTCCTGTTCGTTCCCGTCTGAGGCCTCACCATCATCCTCCACCTTCGTTCGCTCGCCGCAGCGACGCCCTCCTGTGTTGTCAACACGGTCAACAACCAAGAGGAATAAGGAGATAACTGTACATGGTGAGGATGATAGTAGGGACCCACCAGGATCATGGCAGTAGGCAATCAAGTGCCTCCTTTATTACAAGAGAAGAAATGGTTCCTCCTGATGGTTTCCTGACATCTGGGTCGCACGCCATTGTCAACGTAGTCAATAAGCGAGATAACTGCACAAGGAGCGGCTGACACCCGGGACCCAACAGCTCGCGCAATATTATTTTTTTGTTTTCGGGATGGAGTAGGGTATCAACTGGGTTGTGCGGGAGCTGTGGCCCGTCTAGCCCAGGCTTTTATTTCATATGTTTACCACATGACCAGCCCAGTTTTGTTTTTTCTTTCTGAAAATGGCTAGCCCAGCTATTTGGTTTTTTGCAGAATAACCAACGGAGGCCTACTTGCTTTTCTACTCCCTGCTGGGCCTGAAATCTTTCAATACGAGGAGGGATGCATTCGGCTTGCCCAAAAAAGGGCTATAAGTAATAAGAAATGGGCTATAAAATGAAAAATACAGCAAACATGCAATTAGTTCTAAATTACTTTTTTCTTTTCGATTTTGATATTTTAAATTTCATTGTTTTTGTGCGGGTAAAATTTCATTGGATTTTACATTAAGGTATGTTTATTTTTTAAATTAATTTGAATCTGACTAGAAATTTTGGGCTGTATGCAGTTTGGGACGGATTTGGAGGCTGACTTGTGGGTCTACAAGGTTGACGTGTACAAAAGCCTTTCTCAACTTAGTCCACGAACCATTCTAGCAGCAGTGACCGTTGGATTGTTAATCCAACGGCCGTGCTACTTCTTCAACCTCTGGTCTTCTTGCTCCAGCCACCCAAACCAGTGCCGGCCGTACTGCCTGCTCATGCCTCCCGTGGCTGGTTGTGCTGCCGCGCAGGCCTAACCGCCCCACACTACTCCCATCGATGGCCTGGCCATCCCTCTACGCACCCACAGTTCCTGTTATTCTCCAGCGATGACAGATGAACCAGTAAACCCTCGTACTCCCCTCTGTGTGGGAAACAACTGCCGAGTCTTCTCCGGCTCCGGGTCATTCCCTTCCTAGGCCTCACCGTCGTCCACCGCCCTGGTGCTCTCGGCGCGGCGTGGTCAACGTTGTCAACAAATGACATCCATCGGAAGAGGTCTGTACGTGGAGATGATGACAACTGGGTCCACGGCCGCACGCAAGGAAGTGCCTCCTAATTACACGCAAAATAATGATTCCTCCACCTGACAGCAGGGACCCACAGGAAGCGCCTCTGTATTTCGCGAAAAAAAAGTTCCTCCCGCTGACAGCTCGGACCCACCAACTATATCTTCGCACGCAAGGAAGTGCCTCCTTATTACGCACAAAAAAATGAATACTCCCCCTGCTAGCTGGGACCCACCAAATTTGGAGGTTGACTTGTGGGCCTACTAAGTTGGCGCGGATGCAGGATTTGTCAACTTAGTCAATATAAATGATTCTAGCTGCAGTGACCGTACGATGTCCATCCAACGTCCGTCGTGTTTCTTCAACCTATGCTCTTCTTGCTCCAGCCGCCCAAACCATCACTGGCCGTGCCACCTGCACCTGCGTCCCGTGGCCGGCTGTGCTGCCGCGCAGGCCTCACCGCCCCACCCTACTCCCATCATTTGGCTGGCCATCCCTGTACTCACCCAGACCTCCTGTTATTCTCCGGCGATGGCAGCCTCACACTGCAGCCGAACCAGTAAACCCTCATACTGCCGTCCACGTGGGAAACAACTGCCGACTCTAACCAGCTCCGGGTCATTCCCTTCCTAGGCCTCGCCGTCGTCCACTGCCTTGGTGCTCTCGGTGCGGCGTGGTCAACATGGTCAAGGAACGACTTCCATCGGAAGAGGACTGTACGTGGAGAGGCTGACAGCTGGGTCCACGGCCGCAGCAAGGAATTGCCTCCTTATTACGCGCAAAATAATGATTCCTCCACCTGACATCAGGGACCCACCGGAAGGGCCGGCGTATTTTGCGAAAAAAATGTTTCCCCCCTGACAGCTGGCACCCACCAGCTACATCTTCGCACGCAAGGAAGTGTGTCCATATTACGGGAAAAAAATGATTCTTCCCCCTGACAGCTGGGACCCACCAGCTATATCTTCGCATGCAAGGAAGTGCCTCCTTATCCTCCCTGATAGCTGGGACCCACCGGGTCGAACCGTACGTAGGGTTGTCTGTCTGATCGTGAACGTGTACATACATACTGGTCGATCGCTCTCTCTGCAGCAATGAACCGTGGCCGAGTAAGGAGATGCACGTGTCATAGTAGAGGCGCGGACGTAGCATGTCACGCAGTCCCGTCTATATATATCATGTACACGTACATACAACCACGCTGCAAGAAAGTAAATACGGCTACGTACGTACATACGGGCGGGGTCTCGAACGTGTACGCACACATTCTTACGACTAGGGCTCTTGTACATGGAGAGGCAATGGACGGCAGCGACGTCGTCCTGTTCATTGGCAGCTAATCGGCTGGGTCAGAATGGAGGAAACAGCGTCCTGTTCACCGGGAGCCAAGTGACTGGGTCGAAACATGTCCTGTTCATCGAGAGCGAAGCCACTGGGTCGGAACACATCCTGTTCATCGGGAGCCAACAGGCTTGGATGGAACAGCCGAAACGGGGTCTGGCATATCGCAAAATGGAGGAAAACGGCCTTCTGTTCGACTGCGTACAGTCGAAACAGGGTCCTGTTCATCGGGAAGGGTCTGGCGTACCGCAGAATGGAGTAAACAGGCTTCTGTTCGAGTGCCTACGGTCGAAACGGGGTCCTGTTGATCGAGAGGGGTGTGGCGTACCGCAAAACGGAGGAAACGAACTTGTGTTGGAGCGCCTACGGTCGAAACGGGGTCCTGTTCATCGGGAGGGGTGTGGCATACCGCAAAACGGGACTCCACGGCCTACTATTCATCCACCGTCTACTACCTCACTCCATCCTCCACAGGCTAATATTCATCCACTATCGACTTCCTCCAGCCTCCATCTGCTACTGTTCATCCACCGTCGACTTCCTCCTGCCTCCACCACCTACTGTTCATCCACGGGGTCCTATTCATCCAGCCTCCACCGACTACTACTCAACCAGCCCTCCACGGGGTCCTATTCATCCACCCTCCACTGGCTACTGTTCAACCAGCCCTCCACGGGGGTCCTGTTCATCCTGCCCCAACTGGCTCGATCGGGTGGTGTGTGGCGGCCTCCTCTCGATCGGGGTCCTGTTCATCCAGCGGCAACGGCCTCTACTACCACGGTGTCCTGTTCATCCAACCCCCACCTAGAACTGTTCATCCAACCCCCAACAACGGTCGCTGTTCATCAAGAGGCAGCAGCAGGTTCGATCGGCTTCAGTTAGCAACAGTAGCGAAGGAATCACTCGGGTTCAATTAACAGCCAAGGGATCGATCGCTCGGGTTCAGTAACGTAGCTAGTGCAAACGCTCGAGTCCAGTAAGCGAACGCCTCGCTCGGGTTCAGTTAGAGCTCAACGTCTCGCACACACGCGCATACGTGTATGAGAGAAATGCGCAATCCCTGAAATTTTCCTCGCCCTCGCTTCTACCATGATTGTTTCCATCATGGACGGCCCAAAGAATGTCATGCAGGTACGTCCCCGGCCCGGCCAGGACGAAAAGCCCATTTTTTGTCATGACTTTTTTTGTCATAGAAGTAGGAGCCCACCACATCCATGATGATACGTAGTTTTTTCACAATTATCGTCATAGAAGTGTCATAAGCATGACATAATTTTTTTTCGTTCAGGCCAAAATGTCATGGATGTGTCTTTTTTTTGTATTGCTGGGGCTGACTTTGTTGGAGGTGGTCGAGGCGATGACAGTATTGCCCGCAAGCAAAAGCCACATCCGCTTGAAAGTAATGTCAGCGTTATCAGAACCCTTGATGAGATCGACAAGATCAATCATTTTAGGGGCATATCCGAGTTCACCAAACAACTCAAGCCCTAACTCAATATCAGCTTCGGTAGGGAGGTTGTAAGGAACATCCTTCCCTCCACACAGAACGCCCATAACACGATGCACATATTCTTCATTAACAGGAAGCCTACCCCGCCCTGGTACGACCACCTCGCGGGAATCAGGATCGTACAAGTTGGCAAGCCACACACTGAGACCGTTAAAGAGATGGTCGCACTTGATATTTCGAAGGCTTGTGAAGTCCATCTCATCAATGGCAACCTACCTGTCATCAGTCATGTCTTTGCATGCAACCAGAAGTGAACTAGGTGAGGCTCTATTCCGCAGAGGCGGAGAAGGGTACTTTGGCTTTTTCGAAGGAACGTCATCAATTCCATCACCATCTCCTTTGCGCTTCCTCGGCATTGTGTCCCTGTCACATACAAACAAAAGATGGTGAATGAAAACAATTAGATGATGTATGAAAAACTGCTATCCCAAGTAATAGCAACAATTATTGATAGGGATGGCAATGGGTACCCATTACCTACGTACCCTGCAGGTAAAAACCCGATTAGGGTAAGGGTATGAGACAAAATATTACCCATGCACTACTGTAGGATGCTGCTAACGCGACACTACAATCAGAGACCCTTCGACAAAACTGTGTGCGATGCATTAATCGCAAACGGTGATGTAAAAAAACCGTCAAAAAAGATGCAAAACGTTTGCGATGGCAGATACATTAAACACGGTTCAGATTTTAGTTGCGTGTGTGATGTGGGGCATACGGTTCAGTTCAATGAACTGTTTGCGATGAGGAAGAAGAACAGAAATGGGCTGCCAAATGAAGGCGTGTGTGATATACGGCATACAGTTCAGTCGGATTAACTGTTTGTGATGAGGCGGAACAACAGAAACGGGCAGCCACATGAAGGTGTGTGCGATTGAGGGCATACACTTCAGACGGATGAACTATTTGCGATTAGGCAACACAACAGAAACGGTCAGCCAGATCAACGTGTCTATGATTGACGGCATACACTTCACATGGATGAACTATTTGCGATTAGCCACAACAAACAGAAACAGTTAGACAGATCAACGTGTGTGCGCTAGACGGGCACACATTCTAATTAAAAGAAGCGTGCGCAATGGTAATAATGAGCGTGCATGGTTGTTGGAACAAGACGTGTGCTGACATTGCCTATTGCGGTGCAACCTATGGTGCAAACGCCACATACGCGGCCGAGAAAGCGTGCCCACGTTACGCCGTCCGGGAATAGTGCCACACTTGGAAATTATAGAACCGTCGATAAATTTTGAGCCTGCGTCCCGTCACATTCCAAATTACTACCACGCTATATTTAATTGCAAACCTGTTTACACCGATCAAAACCTAAACGGTTTCCCACTTAGGAGCGTATTAGTACTCGGTTATAAATACTACTACTCCAAGATGACTGCACATTTCTCCTCAACTCCTCATCCACAAAAACAAAAAAGTCATTCATCGTCGTTCCCTTGCGTCTGCCATGGCCAGCGTGAGTTCTGGGTCGAGAGATTACTACCAGGGAGAGGCGAGCAAGGAAGCGGAAGCACGAGAGATGTCCCGCCTCACCGCGAAAGTAGCCGACATGTCCCTCCGCGCGGCCGTAGCAGCAAAGAGGTCCCGTCATGACGCCGAAGCAGCACAGAGGTCCCGCCGCGCCGTCGATGCAGCAGACTGGTCTAGCCGCGTTGCGGAAGTAGCAAAGATGTCCCGCCGCACTGCGAATGCAGCAGTGATGTCCTCCCGCACCGTGGTGGCCTGGGAAAATGTCTCGCGGGCAGGCGAGGACTCTCACAGGCACATGCGCGCTATGCTCGATGACCTGATGGGTCGGATCTCCGACTAGATGAAGTAGCAGGACGAGATGAATGCCTCGTTTGAAAATGCTACCAGCGTCATCCGGGGACTAGCGGAGGACAAGGCGAAGCTCCGCACCGAGCGCGACCTGCTGAGGGCGAAGATCACCGGAATGACGAAGCAGCACGAGGAGACCACTGCCTTGTTGCAGAGGACCGGCGTCATCGTCAAGAAACTTATGGACGAGAATGCCATGCTCCGCATCGAGCGCCAAAGGCTTGTGGAGGAATCCGTGGATGCTCTCAAGAAGCATCTTGAGGACACGAAAGGGCTCATCGCCGCTCGCCGCGGAGACTAGTTCCCATGGCCTACAGCAATGCATCAAGAAAGTAGAGATCAGCGAGCCAGATCATTGTCTTCCTTCTTTTACCCTTGTGTATTTCGGGCATTGCCGCATGTGGCTTTTTTTAATTATCTTACTAAATATGTAAGACAATTATTATCCACTGTCATCATCCTTATATTCATCAGCCTTGCTATAAGTCACAGTCGATGCTATATAGGTCCGTCGGATCTTACATCTCGATGACCTGATGGGTCGGATCTCCGACTAGATGAAGTAGCAGGACGAGATGAATGCCTCGTTTGAAAATGCTACCAGCGTCATCCGGGGACTAGCGGAGGACAAGGCGAAGCTCCGCACCGAGCGCGACCTGCTGAGGGCGAAGATCACCGGAATGACGAAGCAGCACGAGGAGACCACTGCCTTGTTGCAGAGGACCGGCGTCATCGTCAAGAAACTTATGGACGAGAATGCCATGCTCCGCATCGAGCGCCAAAGGCTTGTGGAGGAATCCGTGGATGCTCTCAAGCAGCATCTTGAGGACACGAAAGGGCTCATCGCCGCTCGCCGCGGAGACTAGTTCCCATGGCCTACAGCAACGCATCAAGAAAGTAGAGATCAGCGAGCCAGATCATTGTCTTCCTTCTTTTACCCTTGTGTATTTCGGGCATTGCCGCATGTGGCTTTTTTTAATTATCTTACTAAATATGTAAGACAATTATTATCCACTGTCATCATCCTTATATTCATCAGCCTTGCTATAAGTCACAGTCGATGCTATATAGGTCCGTCGGATCTTACATCAAGATCCGTGCAAAACTTTCTTTTCAGATTTTCTTTTTTCTCTCTTAAATCTCAGTCGAGTGAGACATAGCCACGCCATGAAACAGGGGCTCGGGCGCCATTAATGGAGATGTTGGGAGGGAGGTGGGCGGTGGATAGAGGTCAAAGGGCTCTCCTCCCGATGAGCATGCGCAGGGGTCTGATCGCACGCCTCCCGTACTCAAATAGCTACCCTGCACGGCACCCCCTAGCCAATAAAAAAAGGGGACACGTGGAGGCATGTAAATGGTAAGTAGAACGCCCACAGTTTCAATAATACTTGTGTTTCTGATTTGTAACATGACAGCACTTGTTGCAAAATGACTTTGTTGATTATTAATGTGTGTGCCTTCGCAAAGCTGACAAAAAAATTACCATAGCATGTTGGTGCCATGTCATGACACCATGCCAAGTTTCAAGATTTTCAGGCGAGTTTTGGATTTATCGGAATTTTAAAACCAAGTTTCTCGATGTTTCCGCCCGAGCCAAGACGCCCAGATGTTTGAATTCCATTCCCACTTCTTGCATGGGACCTATAAATTCACCCAAGTACGCATAAATGATTTTCCAACTAACTTTTGCGCACTGGAGCATGCGCTTGTACTTCAAATTTGAATTATGTGCATTAAATGCCTAGAAAATCAATTAATGTATAAAAAAGGCAAAACGAACCTAGAATAATTCCAAAATTTAGCATGAAACTCCTATTTGGTCTAAGCTGCCTGTGTAAAAAATATCAAGGCGGGAGAAAGTAGTGTATGTCGTTTCGCACACGGAGGTGACACGTTCCCTCTCGGAACCACGAGCCTTCTTGAGAGAAGCTCCAGTTTGCAAGAAGCTTATACCAAAGCTTGTCCCAATTCGGCCAAAAAATTTACCACAGCATGTTGGTGCCATGTCACGACACCATGCCAAGTTTCATGATTTTCAGGCATGTTTTGGATTTATAGGAATTAAAAAACCAAGTTTCTCAATGTTTCCGGCCGAGCCACGATGCCCAGATGTTTGAATTCCATTCCCGTTTCTTGCATGGGACCTAGAAATTCATCGAAGGACACACATGTGATTTTTCAACCAACTTTGGTGCACTGGAGCATGTGCTTGTAGTTCAAATTTGAATTATGCACATTAAATGCCCAGAAATTCAATTAATGTATAAAAAAGGCCAAACGAACCCGGAATAATTCCAAAATTTATCACGAAACTCCTATTTGGTCTAAGCTGCCTGTGTAAAAAAATTAAGGCGGGAGAAGGCAGTGTATGTCGTTTCGCACACGGAGGTGACACGTTCCCTCTCGGAACCACGAGCCTTCTTGAGAGAAGCTCCGGCTTGCAAGAAGCTTATTCCAAAGCTTGTCCCAATTCGGCCAAAAAATTTACCACATCATGTTGGTCCCATGTCATGACACCATGCCAAGTTTCATGATTTTCATGTATGTTTTGGATTTACAGGAATTAAAAAACCAATTTTCTCAATATTTCCGGCCGAGCCACAACGCCAAGATGTTTGAGTTTCATTCCCATTTCTTGCATGGGACCTAGAAATTCACCCAAGGACACACATGTGATTTTTCAACCAACTTTGGTGCACTGGAGCATCTGCTTGTAGTTCAAATTTGAATTATGCACATTAAATGCCCAAAAATTCAATTAATGTATAAAAAAGGCCAAACGAACCCGGAATAATTCCAAATTTTAACACGGCACTCATATTGTTCTATGTTGCCTCTGTAAAAAAATCAAGGGGGGAGGCAGCGTATATCATTTCGCACACAAAGGTGACACGTCCCCCCTCGGGAACCACGAGTCTTCTCGAGAGAAGCACCGGTTTGCAATAAGCTTATACCAAAACTTGTCCAAATGCGGCCAATTTTTTTACCACAGCATGTTGGTGCCATGAAATGACACCATGCCAAGTTTCATGATTTTCAGGCGAGTTTTGAATTTACAGGAATTTATAAATCAAGTTTCTCAATGTTCCCGGCCGAGCCACGACGCCCAGATGTTTGAATTTCATTCCCATTCTAGCCTGGAACCTATATATTCACCCAAAGACACACATGTGATTTTTCACCAAACTTTGGTGCACTGGAGCATGTGCTTGTAGTTCAAATTTGAATTATGCACATTAAATGCCTAGAAACTCAATTAATGCATAAAATGCCAAACGAACCCGGAATAATTCCAAATTTAAACACGACACTCATGTAGTTGCATGTTCACTGTAGATAAATGTTCTAGCAATTCAAACACCATCCTTTCCCTCCGTAACACCATTTTGTCTTTCAAAACATAATGAAAAAATCAGGTATACCACAAACAGTTTACTAGCAAGAATCATGTGGGATGCGATATAAAATATCTTGGCGCACTGTCTTGTCTGGCTTACGCAGGAAGCTTCGTCGTCTACAGTCCACCGCCCGCGCTTGAACCACACTTGCACGCCAGTTTCTCACGGCACCGAGTGAAATTTTTCTGCCACCGCGGAAATATCTATCTCCCTGCCCCCTCCCTCCCACCAAAAGCCACATTTCCACTGTTCCTCCTTGCTTTCCAAGTTCAAACCTTCACTGCTTCTTACTGCCAGCTCAGCCTCCTCGCCGGCGACCCTTCTTCTTGCAGCGCCTCCTCCTCGCTGATGACCCTTCTTCTTGCAGCGCTGCCTCCTCATCGGCGACCCTTCTTCTTGCAGCGCCGCCTCCTTGCTGCCGACCCTTCTTGTTGCGCGGCCTCCTCGCCGCCGACCCTTCTTCTTGCTGCGTGGCCTCATCGATATGGTCAGGTAATCCACACCCCACCCACACCATCCTCCTCCTTCCCCGTCCCACATGCCCCGACCGACGGCGTGACACCTTCCACCAAAATCACTGGCCCCGTCCTCCAATTAAGAGCCGCCCACAGCCATTTTGCACGCAGTGTAACATGGAGCTCAGTAGCATCTGGCAGCGGAGAAGCAAATCGTGGCTGCACGCGCGCACGAGGTCGCTATGGCTGCCAGGCGTGCCGACTGCCATATCTTGGAGGAGCACCTCGTCTTCGAGGCCACCGTCGACACTGCCACGCGGTTGTCTACATTAAAATACAGTTCGTGTTGTTTTCTCGAGGCCACCACCAGTGCCTTCTAGTGATTTGTTCTCTGTAATGTTAATATGCAATCTGATGTTCAGTTAACAGTTTGGTCCTCTGAAATGTAATGTTCAGTTAACAGTTTGGTCCAACAATTGCTACATTTCGTAGTACTGTTCTCATGCATTCTTTGTTTTGTTAACTATCTTTTCTTCTAATACATGTTTCTATTCTGCAATGTCGTGCTCAGTTAACTATTTTTGTTCATTTGGTCTGCTGTCCATTTAACAGTTTGGTTCAATTCTGCAATTTGATTTTCATTTGCTGTGGGTACAATTTTGTATTGTTATGCATGTGAGAAATAAATCGAATTTGGCTATACTCAATACATATTCTAGTGATAGTATGGCAACTCTCAGTTAAACTGATCAAGATCTTCCTTATATGTGTTGCTGGGAAACAATGGGAGACACTGCGGTTTACCATCGAGGTTTGCTCATGCATGGTCCTTTCGCTAATAGCACATTATTGTGCAGTTGCAGGAATCATTCTAATATTTAGGTTTCTTACAATTTGGTCTTGCACATGTAGGTCCTGCTGTCAGAGGCTTAGACCCACAGTTCGACAAATTTTGCATATGGGGAAATGAGATGTCCATGAATATTAGTCAAGTCAAGAAACTTAGAAAGATTGTTAGGAAGAAGAAACTTGCGACGAATAACAGCAAGATCTTTGTTTGCACAATGAAGAAGACATCAGTCAACTATAGGATGGTACTAACTCTTTTACCTTGTTTTTACCCTTGCTCCATTTCAAAATTTATAACCGTGATTTATGCATATCTTTGTTTTTAGTACTTTTCAAAGCAGTTCACTGATGATTACCTCTCAAACCACCTGCATGGTCAAGAGGTGAGGAAGGTATTCATTCAACACCCACGGTACAATTTTGAAGTCTTCCTGAAGAGGACGAAGGTTGGGCGGGTAATTATCCATAGCCACTGGCCTAAAGTTGCAAGGACATTCAACATCACTGAAGGCTCAATATTTGCCTTCCACTTCTGTAGTTTCCCATATGAGATTCATCTGTCTATTTACCTTGTATGATGCTACTTTCCAAAGGTTTTCGATGTTGCATGTGAAACTTGGTGCTGTTGTGTAATGGCGTAACTGAATGCTGAAGCTATCTGATGTAATTTGATTATGAATTAATCCTGGTTGCCGTTATACGGATATGAAATATCTGGTGTGTTTTATAAGAAATGTCAATTTGATTACTACATGGATTATCAATAATAGGCTAATTCCCCTGCTTATTGGGGTTTTCTATTGCAGACGGTTTCTCTGACAACACCGTGGTCGATGAACTCAAACAACCCACACGGTTTCTAGAAGTAGGCGTGTTGGATCAACTAACAATCACACAAGGCTTGTGGCAGAGAACTGTTTGCGTTAGGCCACCTTGCACAAACGTTTCCACACAAAAAAATGTGTGTGATATACATACGAACGAAAATGTTTTTTTGGGATTCACCGTGTGGGATGTACATACGAACGGAAACGATTGGGTTTCGATGCCTCGCCCGATCGCACACGAGCTCATTTTGGCCCTGCCTGTGTGGCCGAAGGGCCTATACCCGATGGTTTCTGGGTCCTGTGGGAAGGACCCCCCTATCGCACACACTCACTAGGCGATGGTTTAAAACTCCGTCACGGAAAGGGGGTAAAAACTGTTTGTATAGCACGTCTCTACACCAGTGATGGGTATATAAATAGGAAAATCTCAAACCCATCGAGTAGAGCGGGTACGGGTATGGGATCACATAACCCATACCCGCATACCCATGTACCCTTATAAAATCTATCAAATATGTACAAATTACCTCTACACTTTTGTCAAGAGTTTGTCAACTTAAAATTTATGACTATGTGCTACTATTTATGACTATATGTTGAAGTTTTGATATGTCGTTGTTTACAAGAAAGTGTTGATTTTTATAGAATGTGTTGTTGTTTTTTATGTGTTTTTGTTTATAAGTATGTATTTGTGTTATTATGTGTTGTTGTTTATAAAATATGATTAATTGTTTGTTGTTGTTTATAATTATGTGATGCTCAAATTAATGTTATTCAAACATGGGTATTTTTACCCTGGGTACCCATTTACCCTGCCGGGTGACGGGTATGGGAAAATATTGTACCCACTAACAGGTATGGGTACGGGTGATGGGTAAGCTCAAACGGGACGGGTAAGGGTATGGGGTGGCTCCACCCGTACCCAAACCCTGCGGGTGCCATCCCTAATTATAATCTGGTGTTTGCCAGGGAAAAATACAGCTGATAAACATAGCATTGTGGTTCATGGTGAGACATAAAAAAGTATCATGCCCCTGACAAATTCAAGCACTATGCACTTGATTACAGAAAATAAACAAAACCCAAGTGAAGTGGTTAAAAATAAAACATCGTTACACCTAATAAACTATAGCAAACAAATGACCCTGGTAAATAAGCAATGTGCAACTTGTAATTCTGGCACAATGCCATTGGTAAGCGCAAAATTAGCATCAATTTGATGATGTATAGTCAATTTACCCCTGATATTTTTACCATTGAGCCATGTTCATTGAATCACAAATGATGTTGGTAAGCACATAAAACTATCAGACCACTGAAAATTTAAGCATTGTGCTACAGGTAATTCAAACGCAAAGCTACTGGTAAGTACAATACCATGATCATGGTAATTACTGGAACATCAACATCGGTAATACAAAAATCAAATCATGAAGCTTAAAAATCATGGGGCTGCTGTTCAAAAACACATACATAATTTTAGCCACCTAAAATGAATATGCTATTTGCAAGGGAAATATACCACTTAGTAATCAAAGCACATGGGAAATTCAAAAGCACGAAGCACTAAAAAAACAAAAGCACCATACATCTGACAACTTATAACACGGTGACCCTGGTAAATAAAGCAATATACACATGATAATTGATACGTCTCCAACATACCTATAATTTTTTATTGTTCAATACTATTATATTATCCATCTTGGATGTTTTATATGCTATATGTTATTTTATATCATTTTTTGGGACTAACCTATTAACCTAGTGCCCAGTGCCAGTTGCTGTTTTTTCCTTGTTTTTGTCTTTTATAGAAAATCAATACCAAATGGAGTCCAAATGGAACGAAACATTTTAACGATTTTTCTTGGACAGGAAGACACCCATGAAGCTTCGGGAGAAGGACAGAAGAGCCTCGGGTGAGCCACAAGCTCACCAGACGCGCCCTAGGGGGGGCGCCCATTGAGCTTGTGGGCCCCCCATAGCCCCTCTAACCCTAATCTCAGCTCCATAAATACCCAAATATTCCCCGTATGCCAGAGGGCACACGAAAAACACTTTTCTGCCGCCGCAAGCTTCTGTTCTCGTGAGATCCCATCTTGGGGCCTTTTCCGGCACTCCGCCGGAGGGGGATTCGATCACGGAGGGCCTCTACACCAACCTTGCTGCCCTTCCGATGATGTGTGAGTAGTTTACCACGGACCTACGGGTCCATAGCTAGTAGCTAGATGGCTTCTACTCTCTCTTTGATCTTCAATACAATGTTCTCCTCGATGTTCTTTGAGTTGTACTCATTGCAATCTTCTTTTGCGGTGCATTTTTTGAGATCCGATGAATTGTAGATTTATGATCAGATTATCTATGAATATTATTTGAGTCTTCTCTGAACTCTTTTATGCATGAGTAAGATAGCTTTGTATTTCTCTCTGATCTATTGATTTGGTTTGGCCAACTAGATTGATCTATCTTGCAATGGGAGAGGTGCTTTGTTTTGGGTTCAATCTTGTGGTGTCCTCACCCAGTGACATAAGGGGTAGCGAGGCACGTATTTGTATTGTTGCCATCAAGGATAAAAAGATGGGGTTTTTACCATATTGATTGGATCTATCCCTCTACGTCATGTCATCTTGCTTAAGGCGTTACTCCGTTCTTGTTAACTTAATACACTAGATGCATGCTTGATAGCGGTCGATGTGTGGAGTAATAGTAGTAGATGCAGACAAGAGTCAGTCTACTTGTCACGGACATGATGCCTATATTCATGATCATTGCCTTAGATATCGTCATAACTATGCGATTTTCTATCAATTGCTCAACAGTAACTTGTTTACCCACCGTATGCTTTCTTTCAAGAGAGAAGCCTTTGGTGAAAACTATGGCCCCCAGGTTTATTTTTATCATATTATTTTCAGATCTACAAAACAAAAAACCCAAAAATACCTTGCTGCAATTTATTTACTTTTATTTAGTTTTGCACTTATATTTATCTTTTATACCTTCTCTATCAGATCTCATCCTTGCAAATAATCATGAAGGGATTCACAACCCCTTTATCATGTTGGGTGCAAGTATTTGTTTGTTTGTGTTGGTGCTATCATTGGAGACTTGTGTGTTCCTCCTACTGGATTGATACCTTGGTTCCCAAACTAAGGGAAATACTTATCTCTACTTTGCTGCATCACCCTTTCCTCTTCAAGGGAAAAACCAATGCAAGCTCAAGAAGTAGCAGGAAGAATTTATGGCACCGTTGCCGGGAAGGATCTACATCAAGCCTACCAAGTACCATCATAAACTCTCATCTCTTGCATTTACATTGTTCGCCATTTGCCTCTCGTTTTCCTCTCCCCCACTTCTAAAATGTTTTCATAAAAATACAAAAATATTTGCCTTCTTTTTGTTTGCCTTTTCGTTTGCCTTGATGTCTTACTTGGTTTGTTTGCTATAATTGCATGTTTATTCCAAATCATAAAGCAAAAAGTTTATGGATCCTCATCCACTAGCTAATCTTTTTAAAAGATCCAATTATAATGAACTAATTGCTAGTGAGTTGAGTACACTAGACTATCTTTATGAAGTTTTCCTTGAAATTCGTGAATCTGAAAATTGTGATGAAGTGTTAAAAGAAGAAATTTATGAAGTGATTCACGATAGCTCCTTGAATGAGAAGCATGATTGCAATGATGTTATTATAAATTCTATTAATGTCAAATGTGCTTATAATATGCAAAACCCCAAGCTTGGGGATGCTAATTTTGATATGTCCACTACTTATTGCAATGATCATGATTGGGGTGATAATGCTTCTTATGATCTTGAAAATTTATTTAAGCCTCATGATGAATATTTTTGCGATAATATTGAAAGTGGGTTTAGAAGAGTGTCAACTTTAGCTAAAAATGAACCCACATTTTTGGAGAATGATCAATCTTATGAAATTTTTGATAAAAGTGGGCTTGGAGAGGTCATGACTTTATTTGATGATAATCCCACTATTTTCGAAGAGTGTCAACTTTGCATGCATGTGGATCTTGTAGAGAATATGTTATGTGATAGCTATATTGTTGAATTTGAATATGATCCCACATGTAATTATTATGAGAGGGGGAAATATGGTTGTAGAAATTTTCATGTTACTAAATTACCTCTCGTTATGTTGAGATTGCTATTGTTTCTCTCTTCTTCCCTTGCATATGCTAGTTTTTGCTTATCTTGATAAATCTTTTCCCTCTAAAATGCCTATGCATCGGAAGTATGTTAGACTTAAACTTGTTTTTCATATGCTATATGATGCTCTCTTTGTGCTTCAATTTTTTGTCTTTCATGTGAGCATCATTAAAATTATCAACACCTAGCTAAAAGGCTTTAGAGAAAAGCGCTTGTTGGGAGATAACCCAATATTTTTATTTTCTGTTTTTATGAGTATATGCAATATTACTTCTGTAATAATTGTGTTTTAGTGTTTTAATTAGTGTTTGAGCCAAGTAAGACCTTTCGGATGCTTTGGTAGATCGTTGATTTGATTTTGCTAAAAAACAGAAACTTTTGAATCCAGTAGTAGAATTGATAAAATTCACTGGAACATGGAAAAAATTGAATTTTTTACACAAGATTGATATGTGAATTGAATCTGGTGTCCTAAGTTTTTAGCATTTTTGGAGTTATAGAAGTATGACTATAATTCTGGTCTTTACAGACTGTTCTGTTTTTGACAGATTCTATTTTTGATGTGTTTTTTTTTTCTTATTTTAATGAATCTATGGGTAGTATCCGGGGGTATGATCCATGGAGAAGTTAGAATAAAGTAGGTATAATGCAAATATAAAATTGGAACGAGTTCACAACAGTACCTAAAACTGGAGATTTGTTTTATCATACTAACGGATCTCACGAGTTTTGTGTTGTGTAGTTACCAAGTTTTAGGTGAAGTTTCGATGGACTATGGAATAAGGAGTGGGAAGAGCCTAAGCTTGGGGATGCTCAAGTCACCCCAAGGTAATATTCAAGGAAAACCAAGCATCTAAGCTTGGGGATGCCCCGGATGACATCCCTTCTTTTGTCTTCAATCCATCGGTAAATTACTTGAGGCTATATATTTATTCACCACATGATATGTGTTTTGCTTGGAGCGTCCTGTATTATATGAGTCTTTGCTTTTTAGTTTGCCACAATCATCCTTTCTGTACACACCTTTTGAGGGAGACACACATTAATCGTGAATTTATTAGAATACTCTATGTGCTTCACTTATATCTTTTGAGCTAGGTAGTTGCTCTAGTGCTTCACTTATATCTTTTTAGAGCACGGAGGTGGTTTTATTTTGAAGAAATTGATGAACTCTCCTGCTTCACTTATATTATTTTGAGAGTCTTAAAAATAGTATGGCAATTTTCTTAGGTTATGAATGTAGTCCTAATATGATGGTTATTCAAGAGGGATATAATAAAAACTTTCATGAAGATCATTGAATATATGAGAAGTTTGATTCCTTGCATTTATTTTGAGATATAAAGATGGTGATATTAGAGTCACGCTAGTGAGTAATTGTGGATTAGTAAGAATATTTGTGTTAAGGTTTGTGATTCCAGAAGCATGCACGTATGGTCTCTCGTTATGCGATGAAGTTGGAGCATGATTTATTTTTTATTGTCTTCCTTATGAGTGGCGGTTGGGGACGAGCGATGGTCTTTTCCTACCAATCTATCCCCCTAGGAGCATGCGTATTAGTACTTTGCTTTGATGGCTAATAAACTTTTGCAATAAGTATGTGAGTTCTTTATGACTAATGTTGAGTCCATGGATTATACGCACTCTCACCCTTCCACCATTGCTAGCCTCTTCGGTACCGTGCATTACCCTTTCTCACCTTGAGGGTTGGTGCAAACTTTGCCGGTGCATCGAAACCCCGTGATATGATACGCTCTTTCACACATAAGCCACCTTATATCTTCCTCAAAACAGCCACCATACCTACTTATTATGGCATTTCCATAGCCATTCCGAGATATATTGCCATGCAACTTCCACCGTTCCATTTTATTATGACACATACAATCATTGTCATATTGCTTTGCATGATCATATAGTTGGCATAGTATTTGTGGCTTGGCCACCGTTCATATTTTTTATACATGTCACGCTAGGTTATTGCACATCCTGGTACACCATCGAAGGCATTCATATAGAGTCATATTTTTTGTTCTAGTATCGAGTTGCAATACTTGAGTTGTAAGTAAATAAAAGTGTGATGATCATCATTATTAGAGCATTGTCCCATGTGAGGAAAGGATGATGGAGACTACGATTCCCCCACAAGTCGGAATGAGACTCCGGACTTAAAATAAAAAGAGTCCAAAGAGCCCAAAATATATTAAAAAAAGGCAAAAGAGCCCAAAATAAAAAATGAAAAAATGAAAAAAATGAAAAAATGAGAGAAAAAGAGAGAAGGGACAATGTTACTATCCTTTTCCACACTTGTGCTTCAAAGTAGCACCATGTTCTTCATGATAGAGAGTCTCCTATTTTGTCACTTTCATATATTACTAGTGGAAATTTTTCATTACAGAACTTGGCTTGTATACTCCAATGATGGGCTACCTCAAATTGCCCTAGGTCTTCGTGAGCAAGCGAGTTGGATGCACACCCACTTAGTTTTCTTTTGAGCTTTCATACACTTGTAACTCTAGTGCATCTGTTGCATGAAAATCCCTACTCCTTGCATTCACATCAATTGATGGGCATCTCCATAGCCCATTGATTAGCCTCGTCAATGTGAGACTTTCTCCTTTTTTTTCTCCACACAACCTCCACCATCATATTCTATTCCACCTATATTGTTATATCCATGGCTCATGCTCATGTATTGCATGAGAGTTGAAAAAGCTTGAGAATACTAAAAGTATGAACCAATTGCTTGGCTTGTCATTGGGGTTGTGCATGATAAATACTTTGTGTGATGAAGATAGAGCATGACAAGATTATATGATTATGTAGGGATAACTTTCTTTAGCCATAATATTTTGAGAAGACATGATTGCTTTATTTAGTATGCTTGAAGTATTATTGTTTTTATATCAGTATTAAACTTTTGTTTTGAATCTTATGGATCTGAATATTCATGCCATAATAAAGAAAGATTACGTGATAAACATGTTAGGTAGCATTCCACATCAAAATTTCTATTTTTATCATTTACCTACTCGAGGATGAGTAGGACTTAAGCTTGGGGATGCTTGATACGTCTCCAACGTATCTATAATTTTTTATTGTTCCATGCTATTATATTATCCATCTTGGATGTTTTATATGCATTAATATGCTATTTTACATCATTTTTTGGGACTAACCTATTAACCTAGTGCCTAGTGCCAGTTGCTGTGTTTTCCTTGTTTTTGTCTTTTACAGAAAATCAATACCAAATGGAGTCCAAACGGAACGAAACTTTTTGACAATTTTTCTTGGACAAGAAGACACCCACGAAGCTTCGGGAGAAGGCCAGAAGAGCCACGGGTGAGCCACAAGCTCACCAGGCGCGCCCTAGGGGGGCGCCCTATGAGGTTGTGGGCCCCTCGTCGCCGCTCTAACCGTAATCTCAGCCCCATAAATACCCAAATATTCCCCGTATACCATAGGGCACACCAAAACTACTTTTCCACCGCCGCAAGCTTCTTTTCTTGTGAGATCCCATCTTGGGGCCTTTTTTGGCACTCCGCCGGAGGGGGATTCGGTCACGGAGGGCCTCTATACCAACCTTGCTGCCCTTCCGATGATGTGTGAGTAGTTTACCACAGACCTAATGGTCCATAGCTAGTAGCTAGATGGCTTCTTCTCTCTCTTTGATCTTCAATACAATGTTCTCCTCGATGTTCTTGGAGTTCTATTCGATGTAATCTTCTTTTGTGGTGCGTTTGTTGAGATCTGATGAATTGTGGACTTATGATCAGATTATCTATGAATATTATTTGAGTCTTCTCTGAACTCTTTTAATGCATGATTAAGATAGCTTTGTATTTCTCTTCGATCTATTGATTTGGTTTGGCCAACTAGATTGATCTATCTTGCAATGGGAGAGGTGCTTTGTTTTGGGTTCAATCTTGCGGTGTCCTCACCTAGTGACGGAAGGGGTAGCGAGGCACGTATTTGTATTCTTGCCATCAAGGATAAAAATATGGGGTTTTTACCATATTGATTGGATCTATCCCTCTACATCATGCCATCTTGCTTAAGGCGTTACTCCGTTCTTGTTAACTTAATACACTAGATGCATGCTGGATAGCGGTCGATGTGTGGAGTAATAGTAGTAGATGCAGGCAGGAGTCGGTCTACATGTCACGGATGTGATGCCTATGTTGATGATCATTGCCTTAGATATCGTCATAACTATGTGCTTTTCTATCAATTTCTCAACAGTAATTTCTTTACCCACCGTATGCTTTCTTTCAAGAGAGAAGCCTCTAGTGAAAACTATGGCCCCTGGGTCTATTTTTATCATATTATTTTCAGATCTACAAAACCAAAAAACCAAAAATACCTTGCTGGAATTTATTTACTTTTATTTAGTTTTGCGCTTTTATTTATCTTTTATAACTATCTCTATCAGATCTCATCCTTGCAAAATAACCGTGAAAGGATTGACAACCCCTTTATCGTGTTGGGTGCAAGTATTTGTTTGTTTGTGTAGGTGCTATCATTGGAGACTTGTGTGTTCCTCCTACTGGATTGATACCTTGGTTCTCAAACTAAGGGAAATACTTATCTCTACTTTGCTGCATCACCCTTTCCTCTTCAAGGGAAAAACCAACACAAGCTCAAGAAGTAGCAATAATTTAGCTGACATGCTGGTGGTAAGCGCAAACAACATCCTCTCGGGTGGTCTATTACCATGATAATTCTAGAAATGTACAGATGGTAACTCAAGCACAATCGTGCTGGTAGGTACAAAAATTACTAACCCACTGAAATTTTAGGCACAAACAACACCAGTGAAAAATTAGCAGTGTTACACATCTGGTAATTTGAGCGCAATGTCACTGGTAAGTGCAATACCATGATCATGATAATTAATAGCACAACTACACTGATAATCCAAGCATTGTAAACCCGGTAATTAGAGCATCACAACCCTAATCAAAAGAAGACATAAAAAAAAATCTGACATAAGAACATCTAGGGAATAAACTTAGGGTTACTGTTCAAATCCACATCCACAAATGCACATCCTAAAATCCACATCCACAAAATCAAAATCAACAGAACGGAAAAACGTGGGAAAATCTGTCATATAACCAACCAACGGTAATCTGCCACGAAAACCTATCCACCACCCACCCGCCGACCAATTTCACACAAATTGAACCAAATTCGGAGCATACATCTCGAACTAAAACTAGAAGGCGAGCTAGTCTAACCAAATGGCAACATCAACTGGCCGGATTCAGAGGGGACAAGCACCAAAATCTACGGCGGACAGAGTGGCGGGGCAATAGGAAAACAGAGGAGAAGGGGAATGCATTCTCACCACCGAATCAGTCGCCGTCCGCCGAGTACCAGACCGCGCCGCCACAAGGAAATGACGCAGACGAGGGAGAGGAGAGTGAGAGGAGCGTTGAATGGCAACCGCAGCACGAGGGAGGGGAGAAATAGTGCGGGCGTAGGAGAAAAGAGAGAGTGGAGTTCGTGGGCATTGGGCGAGAGGGGCGGTTTTAGTCGGACCCAGTTGTCATCGACGCCAAAAACGGTAATAGCTACAGCCATGCCCTCCGCGACGCGTGCTTCGCTCACATTAAACCACCCATTCAACGATCGCGGTTGTATTCAAAACAAACGGCATCCAAACAGTGTGGATCTGTTGCAGAATTCCTGGCGACTGGAAAATAGCTTTCTCGAACTGTGAAAGCAACAGAACAAAGCTTACTAAGCAATACCACCAAAATTAAATAAAGAAACCAAAACAAGAAAATTGAAATATAGAATGGTCCCTGTGCACAACAAGAGAAGGTTAGATCGAGAAAGAATGTACTCTTACAAAGAAAGGGGTGTAGTCACAAGGTGCGAAGGACACGAAGGCGACGACATGGCAGACCAATCATGTTGCGCACCCGGCCAGCCGATCTGATCGACCGCAGACTATCTCCTGTTGTAGTGCTAGCCAGGCACCGCATCACCGGAGCCGTCGTCAGTTGCTGGTTGCTCGACATAGTACTTGTTGTTGAAGATGATGTGAGGTGTTGGCGCCTTGAGGAGAAAGGAGGAGCAAGGTGGGGGCGCAAGACCATAAATATAGAGAGAGAGGAACGAGTGGGGGATGCAGGGAGTCGTTGGATGGGAGAGGGATCTGCGTGAGGCGCGCGAGAGGAGGCGGCTGCCAATGGACCGAAGCCGACTGGATTGCCCGTGGATGAGATGGAGCAGGAGGAGGCTGCACGCGCATTGGAAATTAAGGAAGACGAGGGAATTAAGAGGGGAAGACGAGGGAATTAAGGATCGCCTATTTTAGTACGTACCTATATGGAACATGATTGGTTTGGATTGACTGGATAGATTTGTTTTTGGGGCAAGATTGACTGGATAGATAGAGTCAGTGTTGGAGATTTGGGGAGGCCAGGCCCAAACTCCACTCAAAGGGATTCTTCAGGCTGGTATGCAAGTTTGATGACTAGATTAAAGTTAAAGATTTGGCTAGATTAAAGCTACAGATCTGGCTGGAGATGAGATATATGAAAGGCAGGCCAAATGTCCACCCAAAGGGTGTCTTTAGTATGGTGCTCTTTCTTTCTTTCAAGTGCTGCTTACCGGTGCATGGATTTGACCCCCTTGATGCTTGTATTGTACCAACTCGGTTACACTAGATGATGTCCAAAAAAAAACTCGGTTACACCAGATGATGTAAAAAAAACTCAGTTACACCAGATTAATTGTGCCTGATGGATAGATGAATGTGTTAAATTGGATTTTGACATACTGATGGATAGATGCTGGCAAGACTACAACCGGCCCAGAACACAATAAGGTAACATGGCCACCACCTATCTCTTATTATAGAAAATAAACCATGACATGGCAAGACGAAAATCACGGAACAATTAGCCTCGGACCACTCGCAATGACCCAAATATGCACATCAGTTCTGACCTAATCAATGACTCGATAGATTGGAGTTTGCACGTTGTCAAATACTCTTCTGTTCCTATCTCTCCAGATGGACCACACGAGGATCACAAGAGAATTCCCTCGCAAAAAAAGGATCACAAGAGAATTCAACGATCGTCCGCAGAGGTCCACCAGCTGTTAAGCTCGGAGTCGGTGAGACCATGAGAGGAATGACATCCTGCAGGTTAGCCCATTGCAAAATATTGCTCCAAATAATGTTTTCCACTGCACAGTGAACAAATAAATGATGAGCATTTTCTGGAGATGATTGCCAAAAATACCATAGTTGGTTACGAGGAAGGCCACGATTAGCAAGCGTGACATGCGTCCAAATTCTTTTTCCCATGACCAGCCACATGAAGAACTTACAACGGAGTGGCACCCATGACCTCCAGATTGCCTTAGCTAGAGGCCAGTTTGGAGCAGCTAAGGAATATGCTTTATAATTATATGTCGACTTAGCCAAGTATATATCCCGCTAGCCTCCTAGCGCCATGTCCATGGGGACAACTGAACTTCAAATATAGCCTGCCAAAGACTAAGAATATGCATAAAATCTCTGATGGAAATTTGTTTCCTTGTGTCTTTGATCCACGCTCCATTCATCAAAGTGCAAGTGACCATCCTTCTCTCCCTGATGATGGGTGATATATAATCTAATAAATATTTGGAGCAAAATCTTCGACCGATTGTCCCTCAATCAATTTATCAGTCCAAAAGAAACAAATATTCCACTAGACTAGGATAAATCCGTTGCAGCAGGATTTCCCAATGTTTCACTAGACCAGATTTTGCATAGCTTAACATCGTGACATGAAGCAAGCATCCTCCAAACTAGTTGAACTGATATATTACCACCCATCAGCATTTCCTGCAAACTGTTAGGGCCAGTTTTCTGGAACATAAAATCCAAGCAAATGACCCTTGTGTCATCACCAGCCCCAGGATTACTGTTGCTGGTGGACACTTCCTTGATACAGAATTTCAAGCAGTTACAAGAATTTGAGTACAAGACCATAAAGGTCCATTGAGTACAACAATGATTTCTAGTGGCGGATGACGGAAGTGATTCGTGGATCTCCAGCGTTGATGGGACTCCATTCCCACAGCAACAGCTGACCTGGATAACTCCTATCTCGCGTGGCTGCTATCCTCGAAATCCTAGGTTGCGGGGGTGTCTTCGTAGTACTCCTCTCTGAAACCTGATCTGGCCAAGACAATAGCCAGGGACAAGCCAGTGAGTACGTTTGAATGTATTTGCAAACATGTTGAACAAAAGATACACCGAATGCATGTACTCATGATGAATTAAATTATATGCATGTGCTGACTGAAAATTAAAGCATGGCATGATAAATATTAATACGGTGCAGAAGGATAAATAAATCATGTTAGTACTAAATCAAGAAAATGAAATGGAACATCGGGCATTGGACTGCCCGAGGAATTCCAAGAAAAATGCCAAGCGGGTGTCTGAAAGCGACGCCTCGAGAGGACTTGAAAAGAAATGCCAAATGGGTGTCGAAAAGCGACCGTCGGGGTACACAAACATGGGTGTATGTTTCCCCCTGACTTGTGCCCGGACAGGCAGATCTCTGGCGCAACAGCAACAGAGCAAACTTCACCAAGCATTCAAGACAAGGCCAAGCAGAAGAGATGGCTCTTTGAGAAATCAAAGGGCGGATCAAGAAGACCCAGACCAGCCAAATAAGCAAGATATCACTAAGGAAAAACCTCCCTTGCCGGGCAGGCAAGCCTGGAGGAGTCGAGGTTACCCCAGGACAAGCCTCAAGACTCCCCCGGCAGGCTTACCAGGGACGCCAAGGGTGGATTACCCCGCCAAAGCTCCACCGCTCCACCCCACGACAATGCAAGTCACCCATCGGTGCGGTGTCGAGCCCCCAAGTGACTAAGTGGCTGTTATTTGGTAAGTGGTAGGCCATTTCTGAGGAAGATCATCCCTAAATGACACCCGTCCAAGCGACATGTCGCGCAGACAGGCAAAAAGGTGGTTGAATGTTACGGCAAGGCTTGCCGGGCTACGCCACGATGTGACACTAAGTGGTGCATTTAATGTGCCCTGTCCTGTCCGCAGAGTTAGGTATGATAGCACTGTGGCTATCTAATCATTGGATAAATGACTATTTTTCCATTGTGGTAACCCCTTGACCTATAAAAGGAGGGTCGTGGCTACCTTAGAAAGGATTCAGACCCTTGTACGCTCATACGCGTGTAGCTGCTCTCACCCCGAGGCGACCTTGCCGGGCTAGAGCGTTGTGTCTCCACCACGGTCCTTTCATCAATCCACCAAAGCAGGAGTAGGGTTTTACTCCGCGCGGCAGCCCGAACCTGGGTAAAACTTCCCGTGTCATCGTTGCCGTGCTGCTCTATGCTTTCCGCTCTTTGTACAATGTGCTCTTCCCCCTTGCTGAACCACAAGGGGCCGATGGCCCCATAGGTGGCCATGTGATACCACGACATCTTTAGCGCACCAGGTAGGGGGATGCATTTGCGCGAACCCGAGATTATAAGCAACGTGTCATCTTCATCACAATCGATTTCGTCGGCGGCCCCGTTGTTTGTGGCCCCTGATGCGCCAGCTCGAGGAGGAAGCGACATCGCTCCTCCGCCGCCTTGCCCAGTTTCTGTCATCTATCTCCGCTGCCGCCACAAGTGGCGGTGGAAACGAGGGACGGCGACGGCATGGCGACCCTAAATGGCTCGAGCAGCGCGCCCTGTTCGGGGAAAAGAGCGAGGTGGTAAGGTACATGGTTTCTCCCTCCACCGCATTCACTTGTCAACGATCAAGCCACCCTGGGTTTTAGCGTCGTCAATGTCGATGATCCCGCGCGAAACTCGGTTCAGCATTTGCCCTGCTAAGGGAGAAACCTGAGTATAGCGCCGGTGCAAATCCGTTGATTGATGCCCCGCCAAGCACTCTCTGGCAGGGCCGTCCGCGTCAGCGTGACCTTTGTGCCAACCGCCGTAAGATTGTCAAAAGTGTAAGTGGAAGGAGGGCGAAACCAGCCCAACCTTACGCCAAGTTCTACCACCCGCAAGAGATTTGCGGCCCCCTCTTGCCCTTGTCAAGGGTCCGATAGTGGCACGCAAAGGGCCATCCTCCCAACATATGCAAACGCGGCAAGCGACCGCAACCAAGAAGGGATAAAAGCGTGAGCAAAAAGCTAAGTTCACGTGATCATTGCTCTTTTATAGATCCAGAATTCGCATTTGCCTATCCCCCAGAAACCAATGTTCTTTCGTATGGTCAAGCCTTTTGTGCGATGGCACCTTAACGGGTTTGCCTGCACCATCGCTCTGTTCCAAGCCTGCTCATGGAGCGGGTGGCTGCACTAAGGTCTCCTAAAGAAAAACCTTCCGGGACGTACTTTTGCCAGCTAAACGCTAAGGACCCATTCCTTGCAGCAATCGCGGCAGTATGCTACCAGCAGGCAGCCAAAACACATAAAAAGAAACTAACCATACGAACATCCATGGATAAAACGCAAGGGGGATAGCATGTGCTCAGAATTAATAAGTACACCAGTTCAGCGCAAGCAAAAGAAGTATGATGTCTAAACACAGGACATGCATAATGCTTTGTTACAGGCCGAAACGCCAATGCGAATGGTTCGGAGCCGTGCTTGATGGCCTTATTGAGCCCTGGGAATAGAGAGCACCTTGTCGGCGTAGGGGGCAGCCTTGTTCTCAGTGGCAGAAACATCAGCACCTGCCGGGAGCTTCCTAAAGCCATCAGCAATGTTGAGTTAGGGGTGGCGGTATGCAAAGTTGCTAAAGACCATGAAGAGGGCATTGCGGGCAAGCTTTCGAGACATACTTTCGAAAAGGGCATCTCTTCCTTCTTCATGGTTCTTCAACTTTTCAATCAACTCGTTGAAGAAGAGCCCTATCAAGATGCTAAAGACCTCATAACCGCCAACCGAGAAGACTGGCCCTTCCATGTCCATTGCTGCAGCCTGGGTTGTGAGGCGCTCGGCGATATCGATCAGGCTTTTGATCCAAAGGTCGACCTGCTCGGATTTGTTCGCCAGCTTGTCCTCCACATCCTTTTGAAGGCATCTCGCGTTGTCCAGATCCTTCATCAGCTTCTTCTCGTGGACATCGCCAGACTCGATCGAGCTCTCCAGGGTGCCAATCCTGGCCCTCATGTCTTCAATGGTGCCGTTGGCAGTCTCAAGGTCTTGACCCTTGGAGGAGAGCTGTGATTGCACCTCTTTCAGAAGGATCTCTGCTTTCTGCGCCTCCTCCTTGAGGATCATGACTTCCTTGGCACTCCCGGCAAGTTCTTCTGTCAGTTTGGCCACCTGTTGGTTGAGATCAACCCTGGCAGTGGATGTGGCGGCAAGATCATTAGCAAGCTTCTTCAGTTGTGCAGCAGAGTCAATAGTGAGAGCATCCAGGGCTGCCTTGTGTTTGTCCTCCTGCTCCTTGGTACGCTGTTGTACAAGGGCTTCCAGTTCATCGTCCTTGGCGTGGAGGGCGCCCTCGAGGTTCTCCTCCCGGGAAGAGATGCTCTGCTCCCTGGTGTCCAAAAGCGCTGTGCGTTCTGCCAGGCGGGCTTCTCGGGCGGAGACATCCTCCTTTGCCATGGAGATCGTCTCTTGCTGCCGCAGAAGGACTTGGAACTGTTTGCCACTCGCGCAGCTCGATGCCCTTGTCCCTCAGCTTCTGATCTACGCTGTTGGCGGAGTTTCACTGCTCCTTGAGTCCCTGCCACTTCTGGCCGTACCGGTTCTGCATTTCCTTGATGCCCGCCGCCACAGACTCAAGAAAGGACAGGTCCAAGAGCGCATCAACAGAGCCATCAGTCTCTCCGATTTGCTGAGATTGGGGCGCTATGATGCGCTGGATTTCCTTGTCTAGCTCCGCACTCGCTGCTGTCGAGGAACCGAGGGCTCCGAGACCGGTTTGGGCAAGCACCAATGCTAGTTGGCTTGAGGTTGGCTATGGGATCCCAGTCGAGATGCTAAAAGATGGAGGAGGGCTCATGGTTTGAAGGGGGATCTTCTCTTCAACCAGCATCCCCGACCCTGACGCACTGCCGGGGGCCTGCCCTACTTCCTTCAAGGGCTCCTGGGCATCCCCGACAGCGTGTTCCTGTCCCTCCGCAGCAGCAATCTTGGCGGCCTACTCTGCGGCATCTTTGCCAATGCTGGCCACTTCCTCCAGCAACTTGGGCTCCTCGGCCAGCGGTATTGCAAGTAAAAGCAAACCAGCAATCATGAGGAGGAAAAAGCATTGGGGAACCGACAACTTGGAGCGGGGTTATGAAGGAAAAACAGATAAGTTACCGGGAGTTGTCTGCCATGGAGGGTCTTCATTTTCCATGGCAACCTCGATTGCCAGGACGTGGACACCACCCCTTCCCCGGTAACTATGGTGTCGACCTGGACAGGGCTTTCCGTGGGAGTTTCCGTCAGGGTCCCCTCAGCCCGGTCAGCAGGCGGAGTGGGCCCCTCCTGGAAGGCCCCATCTTGGGCAAACCCTTCTTCTCCTCTAGATGGAGATGGGGGTGACCTTCTGTGTCACCCTTGGCGGGTGAAACCTCCCCCATGTCTTTCCGTCAGGAGCTCGGCTGGGGCTTGCCACCGGATCATTCGTGCTGCTCCCTGCCTGGCACATGCCTCCCGGAGACTTCGGCGGCTCCTCATGCCTAAGCCGCTTGGCTCGATGGATGAGGGTCTCCTCCTCCTCCTCCTCTTCCCTATCAAAGGCAACAAGCAAGATCGAATAAGTAAACTAACAAGCATGATTAGACTTGGATAAGAACGGAGAATATTGTTCTTACTCTGAGTCCATGAGCATGGAGCCCAGCTCGAACCCCCTAGATAGCGGAGGCGCTCTGCCTTTCTTTATGACCGGGGGAACAGTACTCCCAGATAGCTTCAAGTCCTTCTTGGGCGGGAGGATCTCCGGCAAGGACAAATTGCTCGAAGAGCTCAAATCCGACTGGGAGCTGGAATCACTCCCTGTGACTGCCTGTCGCTTGGTGGGAGGGGTCTTGGCTTCAGCAAGGCGAGAAGAATGGCGGCGCACCACCTCCGCCCCGTCGTTTTTGGAGGTGACCTTCTTCACCTTCTTGGAAGGCTCGGGGACTAGGACTGCTACTCCCTGGCTGGACCGCCTACGAGGACAAGGATCCAAGTCCGCTTCTGGGGCCTGGGGACCTGCAGCAAGCCACTCTTCCCCGGGCGGCACTACCTCTTCGACATCATCTCCTTGCTGGGCTTCCGCCGCCGCCGCATATAGAGCCTCAATCCCGGTAGGCTCGTTCCCAGCAGGCTCATCCCCGGTAGGCTCATCCCTGATAGGTTCATCCACGATAGCCCCTTCCGTGGCTCGCCCTTCACTCCTGCTGTGGGAAGACTCCTCACCTTCACCTTCCCTCTTTTCTTCCTCCCTCCCTCTTCTAGACCTTGCTTTCCCGGCGGCCCGAAGTGCTTTGTCGTCCTCAATCCGTCTCTTGATGAATGCTGCCTCCGCCTGCGAGGTACGCTTGAACATATTGGTCTCCACCCTGGTAGCCCTTTCCACCAGGCTGGAGGCCCACGCAAGTTCTTCATCAAGCTCGGGAAATTGCCAGTCACCTGCAACCCCATGAGCGTTGCAATCTGGCATCCATTTCAGAATCTGGTCCTAGGCGGAGTTGATGTTCAGCGGGATGACATTTGCCGACAATTTGAACGGGCCAAGGCTGCCGAACAATTGTTCGCACAGCCAAGCATGGCCATAGACTGTCAAGTTGTTGGCCAGGCTCGGGTACAGTCGCATCCTGTCCGCGGCTTCCCCATACAGCCAGGTGAACCTGTCCCTCTTCTGCAGTGGCACGATGCGGCGTTGGATGAAATCGGCTCCAACCTGCTCAATGGTCAACCCAACAGCCTTCAGACGGGCAATCCTGTTCAGTGTTGGGCGAAGCCTGTCATCAGTAAGACCGAATTCCCTCCAGTCATTGCCATGCTCGATGCATTCCATCCATGCCTGGCAATACTCTGGGGCTTCCTCATCCTGGATCCAACACTAGTCCGCCCTCCACTCCTCCCATCTGCCGCGCTGCTGACCAGGAAGGTAATCCCAAGTTTCCCTTGCCACCCGAGGCATCCATCTTATGTTCCTGGAATGGTGCGTCTTGTTCTCCACCCGCGGGACGAAGAAGTGCCGCAGCAGATCTACATTGGAGGCGACCCCGACAAAATTCTCGCACAAATGGGCGAAGATCGCCATGCATGCCATTGCATTTGGCGTGAAATCCAAGAGGTGGAATCCATATACCACCATCATAGCCTCAAAGAAATCTGAGTAGGGGGGACAGAGGCCGCAGAAGAAATACGTGCAGAAGAATCGGTATACATTCGGCGGCTCCTTTTTTCCCTCTGCCAGAACCTTGGGTGCGCCATGCCCATTTGGAACTTCCGTCCCCCACATATGTCCATACCTCACAACCAGGGCAACGCTATCCAGATTCGACGGGAAGAAAACCACACCTCCCCGCCGCCTCTTATCCAACTCCGCCGCTCTCTTCTTGTTCCCTTTCGTGGCTGCTGTCTTCGTGGCGGCCTCATGCTTCCCCTTGTCAGCAGCAGTTTTCTTCCCCATCCTTATGAGCAATGGAGGGGTGGATGGAAGCAAGAATGGGTGCGGGGTCGCTGCGTGCCTTGAGGAAGAAGATGAAGGATGGAGAAATGGGTGCAAATGAGCTGCGCCTCTCCGCATTTTTCCCCTTTATGTGAGCGAACGTGGGGAAGAGGAGTGGTTCGTCGCTACTTTCCTCAGAAAGTTACCGTTTTGACATTAACTGCAGCAGTGCCACGACCCCACGGCCTGCGGTATTTACGCGGAGTAGACGTTGGATTGACTGGTCATCATAGCAAACTGCTGCATGCACAGCATATCTTCAACACGTGTCCATGCACCGTTTTGGGGCCTTTCCCAACGTGCCCAGTGACACGTATGGCTTAGGCTCGGGGGCTTATGTCGGGGTACACAAACAGGGGTGTATGTTTCCCCCTGACTTGTGCCCAGACAGGCAGATCTCCGGCGCAACAGCAAGAGAGCAAACTGCACCAAGCATTCGTGACAAGGCCAAACAGAAGTGATGGCTCTTTGAGAAATCAAAGGGCGGATCAACAAGACCAAGACCAACCAAATAAGCAAGATATCACTAAGGAAAAACCTCCCTTGCCGGGCAGGCGAGCCTGACGGGGTCGAGGTTACCCCAAGACAAGCCTCAAGATTCCCCCGACAGGCTTGCCGAGGACGCCAAGGGCGGATTACCCCGCCAAAGCTCAACCATTCCACCTCACAGCAACGCAAGTCACCTATCGGTGCGGTGTCGAGCCCCCAAGTGACTAAGTGGCTATTATTTGGTACGTGGCAGGCCATTTCTGAGGAAGATCATCCCTAAATGACACCCGTCCAGGCGACATGTCGCGTGGACAGGCAAAAAGGTGGCTGAATGGCACGGCAAGGCTTGCCGGGCTACGCCACGATGTGACACTAGGCGGTGCATCTAATGCGCCCTGTCATGTCCGCAGAGTTAGGTATAATAGCACTGTCGTTATCTAATCATTGGATAAATGACTGTTTTGCCATTGTGGTAACCCCTTGACCTAAAAAAGGAGG
The DNA here is from genome assembly GCA_011799875.1 of Thinopyrum elongatum. NCBI lineage: Eukaryota > Viridiplantae > Streptophyta > Magnoliopsida > Poales > Poaceae > Thinopyrum > Thinopyrum elongatum. The sequence continues at coordinate 95,086,461 of CM022297.1, forward strand.
GTCGTGGCTACCTTAGAAAGAATTCGGACCCATGTACACTCGTACGCGCGTAGCTGCTCTCGCCCCGAGGCGACCTTGCCAGGCTAGAGCACTGCATCTCCACCACGTTCCTTTCATCAATCCACCAAAGCAGGAGTAGGGTTTTACGCCTCGCGGCGGCCCGAACCTGGGTAAAACTGCCCGTGTCATCGCTGCCGTGCTGCTCTATGCTTTCCGCTCTTTGTGCAATGCGCTCTTCCCCCTTGCCGAACCACAAGGGGCCGATGGCCCCATAGGTGGCCGTGTGATACCACAACATCTTAGGCGCGCCAGGTAGGGGGAAGCGTTTGAGCAAACCTGAGAGTATAAGCAATGCGAAATCTTCATCACCATCGATTTCGTCGGATGCCTCGTTGTTCGTGGCCCCCGACGCGCCAGCTCGAGGAGGAAGCGACATCGCTCCTCCGCCGCCTTGCCAGTTTCCGTCATCTATCTCCGCTGCCACCACAAGCGGCGGCGGAAACGAGGGATGGCGACGGCATGGCAACCCTGAATGGCTCGAGCAGCGCGGCCACTATGCGCGCCCCATTCGAGGAAAAGAGCGAGGTGGTATGGTATATGGTTTCTCCCTCCACCGCTTTCACTTATCGATGATCGAGCCACCCTGGGTTTTAGCGCCATCAACATCGATGAGCCCCCGCGAAACTCGGTTCAGCATTTGCCCTGCTAAGGGAGAATCCTGAGTATAGCACTGGTACAAATCCGTTGATTGATGCTCCGGCAAGCTTCGGCAGGGCCGTCTGCGTCAGTGTGACCTTTGTGCCAACCGTCGTAAGATTGTCAAAATTGTAAGTGGAAGGAGGGCGAAACCAGCCCAACCTTACGGCAAGTTCTACCACCCGCAAGAGATTTGCGGCCCCCTCCGGCCCTTGCTGAGGGCCCGATAGTGGCACGTGAAGGGACATCCGCCCAAGATAAGAAAACGCGGCAAGCGACCGCAACCAAGAAGGGAGAAAAGCGTGAGCAAAAAGCTAAGTTCACGTGATCACTGCTCTTTTATTGATCCAGAATTCGCATTTGCCTATCCCCTAGAAACCAATGTTCTTTCGTATGGTCAAGCCTTTTGTGCGATGGCACCTTAACGGGTTTGCCTGCGCTGTCACTCTGTTTTGAGCCTGCTCACAGAGCAGGTGGCTGCATCAAGGGAACCTAAAGGAAAAGCCTGCCGGGACGTACTTTTCTAGCCAAACGCTAAGGACCCGTTCCTCGCAGCAATCGCGGCAGTATGCTATCGGCAGGCAGCCAAAACACATAAAAAGAAACTAACCATACGAACATCCATGGATAAAACGCAAGGGGGATAGCATGTGTTCAGAATTAATTAGTACACCAGTTCAGCGCAAGCAAAAGAAGTACGATGTCTAAACACAGGACATGCATAATGTTTTGTTACAGGGCGGAATGCCAATGCGAATGGTTCGGAGCTGTGCTTGACGGCCTTATTGAGCCCTGGGAACGAAGAGCACCTTGTCGGCGTAGGGGGCAGCCTTCTTCTCAGCGGCAGAAACATCAGCACCTGCCGGGAGCTTCCTAAAGCCATCAGCAATGTTGAGTTCAGGGTGGCGGTATGCAAAGTTGCTCAAGACCATGAAGAGGGCATTGCGGGCAAGCTTTCGAGACTCGCTTTCGAAAAGGGCGTCTCTTCCTTCTTCATGGGTCTTCAACTTTTCAATCAACTCATTGAAGAAGAGCCCTAGCTTCACACTCAAGACGTCATAACTGCAAACCGAGAAGACTGGCCCTTCCATGCCCATTGCTGCAGCCTGGGTTGTGAGACACTCGGCGATATCGATCAGGCTTTTGATCCAAAGGTCGACCTGCTCGGATTGGTTCGCCAGCTTGTCCTCCGTATCCTTTCGAAGGCGTCTCGCGTTGTCCAGATCCTTTATCGGCTGCTTCTCGCGGACATCGCCAGACTCGATCGAGCTCTCCATGGTGCCAATCCTGGCCTTCAAGTCTTCAATGTTGCCATTGGCAGTCTCAAGGTCTTGACCCTTGGAGGAGAGCTGCGATTGCACCTCTTTCAGAAGGATCTCTGCTTTTTGCGCCTCTTCCTTGAGGATCACGATTTCCTTGGCACTCCCGGCAAGCTCTTCTGTCAGCTTGGTCACTTGTTGGTTGAGATCAACCCTGGCAGTGGATGCGGCAGCAAGATCATTAGCAAGCTTCTTCAGTTGGGCAGCAGAGTCAATAGTGAGAGCATCCAGGGCTGCCTTGTGTTTGTCCTCCTGCTCCTTGGTAGGCTGCTGTACAAG